>OX438857.1:2879232-4100965 GCA_949315895.1 Anania crocealis | reverse complement strand
CAGAAGTGAGAACATAGGCATGGAGTCCAACTTTTGTTTAACTTTGATATAAAACTATTAAATTAGTATATCAATAAAATAATTATGCTAATAAATTTTTGAAGACCACGAACCACTGGAATGTCCAAATTTAAAAATTTAAAAATCACGGGATAGTTGTATGTCCCGTGTAACGAATGGGCCATTTTTTTAAATTTCGCGCGAGCTCCTCTATTATCCGTCTTTACTAGTGCTGTGGCTATCAATTGCATTTGAAAAATCGATTATAAGACGATTATTAACCGTACTAAAAGATAGTGCAATCGGAACAACTCTATGTAACACAAATTTAAAAAAATATTAATCTGAAGTGACTCCATGTTGTGCGCCTGTTTGTCACTGTCATTTACGCTAAACTTCGATTTGTTTTAAGCTCAGAAAATGTCTTAAGTACTTTAATATTGAAATATTTATGCTTTAAAGTATTTGTTAAGATTTAGGCTTTCATAGTTTACTAGTGTTTTTAGGATTCAATCAGTTTTTCAATATCAAAAGACGATTTGAAAATAAGATATTACGATAACGTATTTGTCAAAATGGCGGGCGGACAATTTTGGCTTGTTTAGAATGTTTTCTGCATAAATATCGTAAAAAACACATCTAATTACGTATTAACGTTATTTTCAAAGCCTACTTTCATAATTTCTTTGTAAAATATATTAAATTTCGTTTATATTTCGCTATTTTGCGCAAGCACAGGTCACGGACGGAATAAAATTACGGCTCGCCCAGGGCCAGGTTTAATTTTTTTTCTAATATTTTCAAACTTTTTTATTATACAATTTATATGTTTCTAGAAAGGTTATTAAATTTCTTATAATCTTAAGAAATGTAAAGACTAGCTATACTTCTAATATTTAGCTGTGATGATGTTGAAATCCTAAGTTAGGATAAAAACTTTGTTTTGCTTAGTTCAACGCAGGATCATTAATTTATGAAATGTATATTATATTAGATAGTTTTGTAAATACACTTATAAATTATTAGTTTTACAATAAAACTAAACAAAGAAACATACATTAACATAAAGCAGATGTATGAGCATATCTTTCGCGCTCGAGTCGTCGCCCAGAATTTTCTCCTGGATTTAAAGTACCACTGGACATTTGGGGGTTTGAGTCGCATGGACAAATGTAACACGGGACATTTTAGTGGCGAAATTACCTTTTTGATTGCCACGGTTGGAAAAAGCAAGTGATTCACAAGATAAATATCTTGAGGCACTTTTCTTGGAATTGCTCAAATCATTTAAAAGTTGATTATCTTTTACTTTGTATGTCACGAACACACCAGAACGCTGTCATGCGGATAAGAAGTGCGGTTGAAGGATAAATGCATGCAGCGTATACCAAGAAATAAGTAGGAATGATATGTGATGCCATTTTGCTAAAAAGTTAATAAGCGCTTTAAAAAATATTTGCAGTAATAAATGTTCTAAAATTATAAGCAGTTTTGTTAGTTTGTTTATAAGAAGCAATCTCTATATAGGTAAATTTACATCATTAAATCATTTACGTAGAAAGCTGCATTTTTTGGTAAAACTTAAAAACTTTCTGCCTGTATTCTAAAGTCACATTAAAACCATCCTTACAAATTTGGCTCATAGTTATTACTTTAACAGTTTTCACAATAATTTGTATATTCTAAAATTTGATTTTCATCTAACGAAAGATATCAGGATAAAATTTGTCGTGTTTATTTCAAAAAAAAGTACGCTCGTTGCGTGATTAATGCGCAACGTAGGTACAGTCGTGAGCAACTGATGTTATCTAGCCATGTCATTTGTTATTTATCCCGTGATTAATTTTAGCCTTGGGTCAAGGACTTTAAATTTAAGCATATCAGTTGCATATAAAGGACAGAAAAGAAGAGAAGAGGACGAGCCTCATCAAACTTCTCTGCACCATTGACTAAACTTCGATCGCCAACCGCTTGGCAAGAGTGGTGACCATGGTAAAATCCTACCTTTGAAGGCTTGTGTCTAACCGTGGACTGATATTCGGTGATGATAATAACCGTAAAGAATTTATTTATCTTTATGTTTATATTCGCTTATGACACTATCAGGAACGGATAAAAATAATTAAAGTTTGGGATGGAAATGCTTGATCAAATTGTTGA
The DNA here is from genome assembly GCA_949315895.1 of Anania crocealis. Taxonomy (NCBI): domain Eukaryota; kingdom Metazoa; phylum Arthropoda; class Insecta; order Lepidoptera; family Crambidae; genus Anania; species Anania crocealis. Next base: position 4,098,805 of record OX438857.1, on the reverse strand, counting down.
TCTAAAAGCTAAAGGAGATAATTAGTTTTTTTCTGGTGCATAGTGAATTAACCTTCTACAAGAGTAGTTTATCTATCTGTATAAAGCAAACAAGTGTGCAATGCTTTCAATTGTGTCCTATAATGCATTTGTTTATTTTATGGGCCTGTATTTCATAATCTGTTGCCTGAATTAAATAAATAAATTAAAATTTGTCCATGAAAAAATGGAGATGGAAAGTGAGCACACTTTTTTCACGCTAAAATCAGTAAAAAAAACAGTTAAAATCAACGCAACTGCGTGAGTTCTTCTTTTTCTTTGCCGGTTTTCAGCGACACATCTTCACTTTCGCTATCGGCTGTACCCGCAGTCACCTTTTCACTCTGACCTGGGACTATACGGTGGATAGCGGAAAAAGCGCTCTTATTTCTACATGACAAAGGTTCGGCGTAACACATAACTAGTATGTAAATTATTGAACTGAAACAGTCACATTTTGCTTTGTAAGTACTTCAAAATATATTATTTATCATGTGTAACCAAAAACAAATGAGATTTATTAAAAAAATAACGAAATACAAACTATTTTCTCACCTAGTTCTTCTTTTTTTAGGGTTCCGTACCCAAAGGGTAAAAACGGGACCCTATTACTAAGACTTCGCTGTCTGTCCGTCTGTCTATTTGTCCGTCTGTCCGTCTGTCCGTCGCTCTGTCACCAGGCTGTATCTCAGGACCCGCAATAGCTAGACAGTTGAAATTTTCACAAATTGTGTATTTCTGTTGCCGCAATAACAACAAATACTAAAAACAAAATAAAATAAATATTTAAGGGGGGCTCCCATACAACAAACCCGTTTTTTTGGCCTTTTTGGTACGGAACCCTTCGTGCGCGAGTCCGACTCGCACTTGGCCGGTTATCTTGTGATTATCCTGGAACAACAATTTAGATATAATACATCATTTTCGTAAATATGGTTGATACTTTACATGAATACAAAGATGAGTACAGAAACAGAAGCAGAGCCAATTTAATTCAATTTTAATTTTCTCATTCTAAATTTGTGACACAATCCTTACTAGGACTAGGTACACTTGTAGTCTATTTAATATTTAGAAATCCAAAACAAATGTGCCTAGCATTAAAGTTCCTAAATTATAACTTGTATCTTCCAAGTCTAACATAATTTTATGATCTTGCGCCTGACAGATATCAGAATCTCGCTCGGTACGCCACTTTAGAACAAAAGCGATTAATGCGTTGCGCCCCCTCTGCGCCGTGAATGCACGACTTACTCTCTGTAGGTCACTCGGGCGAGGATATAGAACTGCTTTTAAAAATCTTTACATCATTCAACGGACCTAGCTTTTGTACGTGACTTCGTACGAAAGGAATCTTATATTATCCTACGGGAACCATACTTTTTCACGGTATGAAAAGTAGGTTACGACCTCAAATCTTATAGATAAACACAAAAAAAATCATAAGAATCGGTCAAACCGTTTCGGAGGAGTTCGGTAACAAACACTGTGACACAAGAATTATTTCATACTTATATTAGTCTACTAACATTGTAATTGGTAAATTATATTTCTTAAAATTAATATTTGGCCGTGTGCGACACTTAGTACAACACCATCCTTTACGGTGTGATAGGAGTCGTAAGAGGTGAATTAAGGAGTAGAGCCAGTATAGAAGACGGGTATCAGCGTCTTCTTTCCATTATTGGCCAAACAGTAATCGCCAATTCGCCTGGCAATTATGGCAAAGTTATGTCTTGGAGAGGCCTATACCCAGCAGTGGATGTGGGTTTATGATGATGACTTGAACAAACATGACCCTAGTGCAAATGCTCGTCCTAACCTTAAAATTTGATCTGGTGTCAAAGCTTTCCAAACCGCTTATTACAGACCTGTGTCAAGGATTGTTCTTACGACTTCTATCTTGGGGCTGAACCCAGGACCAATGGCTTAACCGACGACTATAAACCCCGTCCCTTACCGTTTTCAGACCAAACCCATATTAACTCATAAAGAACATTTCCTAACTCCTAACTGATCACGACCGGAAATCTATACTCGTATATTATTAGTAGGTATATCACTGCATTACTTCACCAACCAGTTGAGCTAATACTTCGTGTTAAACCCTTGCATCATTAAAAAGTAATAGTCTATTAAACCATTTTAAGTGTACAGCAGATTATGGTAATAAAAAGCTACTCTGTTTTCTCTCATCTTTCTCATTTCTAATTACCTGACCACAAGAAAAACACATTTTCAATAAAATAGCAAAACCCCGCAGAGTAAGTTTGTCACAACAATTTTATCGACATTTTTATTGATGATTTAAAGACTTCGTTATAATAAATTCATGTAACACCTAAAAGTAAGAGTCTTAGTGAAAACGCCTAAGAAAGATGATTTGCAAAAATTGAGCTTTTAAACTGAATTATTTAAAGCCTCAACGAGTAATAAAGGAAGGATTATTTTTGACAATTTATTTCTAGTGTTCTTAGCTCTTATCACGATAAAAAATTATCATAAATGGTACTTATCTGCGTCGCAAACTCTTTTGACTTTTGGTTTCCCGATACGTAAATAAGCGTCTATAAGAAGCCAAAATTGTTGCTTGTCAACTCTCGGCATAAAGTTAAGTAGCATTTGCACATGCCTATAATAATCAGATTTACTCATCATTGCTATGGTTACTTTATTTCAATGATGGATACTTTTGCCCTGCAGTGGATGATATAGGCCGTTACTTTATACATATTGATATCATCGCGATTACGATTTATGAAACGAAAGGAAACTTCTTAGCATAATAAATTCATGGTGCGGATGCCGGGCATTGCCAGGTCTATGGCATTGCAGAGAGATTCCTCAGTCAGAAAGTCCTTGGACGATACCGGGGAAATTGCCTAGGATGTGCTAAGTGTAGCTTTGTTCCGACAGTCGTTAGGTACTAAAATTCAACGATAGTTTTTTCACTTTTGTCGACAGTTTCCCATCCCTACACGGAAACTTGGCTCTGGATTCGCAGTCGTAAGCGGCCCTACATAAAATACCCCGCCCACTTGGATGCACATTTCCGCATATAACCGGATGAAAGGAGATTAAACTGGCTAGCAAAGGTTTTGGGCCGCACGTTATATGGGAAATAATCCTCGAAATGAAACTTTGCGGTTAGCTCCGGCTTTTAACTTTGGCTTTATTAAGGGTTCGCAATTATCTACAGTGATAAGAATATCGTATACTATATAAAACATATTAGCCGAAAAAAAATACCGACGTGTTATAAATTATTTGCTTATTTCACGCCCTTTGTCGTTATCGTTTTGTCTTTGACTTTTTGCTTGGGAGTCAAAATTTGACCGATAATAAAGCGTTATTATATTATAATTACGCTTTTGTCGGTCCAACTGGGTTTTAACCATATTTTCTTCTTTCGGGCTGTACATTTTTGTAAATTTCAATAGAACTAAGTTTGATTTCAAATTTATCAAATGTAAAATAACTTCTCCATCTTCAAATATTAATGAATACCCGTATGTTATTTCGTAAGGGTGTCGTAAGATGCCGCCAGAAGACGGGCAGTTGTCTCATATCTTCACCAAGCTACAACGCCAAGCATTCTTAGCGTAGCGTTTATTTCAAAATCCTTATTTGCCTGTGTTCAGCAGTTGACTGATATCACCAAAAAATTAAATTTATATTATTTATTTTAAGATAAGACTTCAAAAAATATATTATAGGAAAGGTGATGGAAGGAAGGAAAGGGATGATAAAAAAAGTTGTCGTATCATCTCACTGGAATGCACGCAAACTAAGTTTCAGTGTGTGGAATAAATAGCCGTATCGAGCCTTCCCCTCATTCAATTTGAGCAAAATAGACGTTAAAGAAACCTGATTATATTTTGTCGCTTTCCTTGTTTGGGGAAAATGTTTTTTAGCCTGCAGGAGCTGATTCTTACTAGGTATGTAGTAACGCAGGTGTTTATGTCGGTTGATAAATGATCTGGTTTTAGAGTTTTTCAAGCTGCTTTTAATATAGGCCTTTGAACTTTTTTTAAAATAAAATATTTTGCTGCTTTTTCCACATTGGATTTATTGATGTTCATAAACTTCTATTAATGACACGTAACACGTCTGTACCACATTTACCCGAAATAAAAATTCTGGTTCTGATTCTGATTTTGACACCGTCATGACTTTTGTGCAGTTGTCGCAAAAAAAATAACATGATCCACTTTTCTTCCTCGAAAGCGGTTCTCGTGCGATATAAGTAATAATTATTTTTTCTTCAGAGGATTTTAATGCGAACGAAGAAGTCGCGGGTAACAACTAGTAAAAACATAAAGAAGAAAAGCCTTTTTCTAGAATATCAGTATATAAACTTGAAAAATTTTGTCTCAGGCGGGACCTTTTTCTAGAGTCTCAAATATGCAGCACTAAAAAGTTCCTTTATAAGACTTTGCTATTTGGGACACATTTTTAATTTGCAATTATTTTTGTTTTAGTAGATATTTTTTACCAATTTATATTCTAAGTAAGGTTCTAGTCGTTTACACTTAATGTTATAGTGATATGTTTGATTGGAATTAATAGCATACAATCTAGTTTTAAAAGAAAACACGAAGCTATCTCTTCTTAAACAACCGTTAGATATTGAACCTGTCGAAACATGTGCATTCGAGTTATATATTTACCCATGATTTGTTAAAAAGTTTTCCATTGAAATCGGAAACCATTATTTTACTTTTTTTGAATTATTTCTCCTATAAATTATTAGAAGATATTGAGATATTCAAGCAATGTTTTCAGTTATAACAGTTAGGTTGTCCTTCTTTAAAGTTGTCGATGATACGACTAAACAATTAGAAAAGATGCGAGAACCTATCAACTTTCAAAGTAAGTACGTCTGAACAAGAAATACAAAAGACATCTGGAAAGTTTTCTTTAGCACTGTACCTCCTGAGCAGTTGCATAAAATTGAAGCTGCAAATGGAATTGAGATTAATGATAGTTTTTACTCGGTCTGAATAGAAAACTATAAAATTGTATTTGTAGTGTGTTGGGTCATTTACAAAATACTCAGAATGTTTGAAGCAAACTTTGTTTGTCTTTGGAAAGTAATGCATTTTTTTTGATTACAGACAATAATTTCATAACTTTTTTTAGCAACATTAATTCTTTTTTTTTTATTCAATTTTTTTTGGAGGAGGGTTTTTTCTAAAAGAATATGGCACCCTCATAGTGCTTACATTAATTATCAAATTATACAATTTCTACGATTTACAGCTATTTGCACTAAAGAATACAGCTTTCTTGCGATTTTAGAAGATGGATCAGACAAAACACTGTTGCAAATTCCTACATCATTTGTAAAATTTAGCAATTGAAAAAAGTGTTGCCTCTCAGTCTCGTTCCTGACACATTCCATTATGATGTGGTACGCATCCTCTACAATGCCGCATTCTGTACAGTTAAGTGATGTGATCTTCTTCATAAGATATCCGAAGGTATTCAAAGGTATGTGTCCGGAGCGTAGTCTGAGTGCAAGGACTATATCGGGACTTCTAAATTATTGAGCACAAAATAAACTAATAACGTTCAAATGAAAGGCTTCAAGCCTTGCCAATTTCTAAACTAGTTGACTGTTGGGCTAAGAAATGATCGCATATTACGACAAAGTATTTTTTTTTTCATATTGTATCGGGTACCTACGATTGTGACTAGGTTTAAGCTGATAACAGTCACAATAAACTATCTGAAGACGTAAAGATTTCTTGAATTTACGCGAACACTTTAAATTATTGACGACCATTTGGATCAGCGGTAGTAAACGCTGCTTCTGAGCCATGGGTCGCGGGTTCGATCCCCGCACAGTACAAATATTTGTGTGCATGAACATGTCTGTTTGTACTGGTCTGGGTGTTTTCTATGTATTATAAGTATGTAATTACAAAAAAAAGTATATAAGTAAGTTTATCGGTTGTCTAGTACCCCATACGACAGGGTACTTAAAAGTAGCTTAATTTGGGAATAGATGGCTCTGTGTGGCCAAGTGAGGCATGTCTTAAATATTTAAATTTATTTTCAAGATAAATAACAACTTAGTCCACCCGTGTCCAATAGATGCTGTAAAGTAAATCTCAATCTTAATTATGTAATCTGTAAACAAACCTTAGGTGCCCAAAATGTCAGGATTAATCAAAACACAATACTTAAACCCTGACATAAATGTTGCATACAAATTTCTACAAACCGATATTTTTTTAGCAAAACAGGAAAACACAAATCACGTAACATTATTGATATCAGCACCCGGTATAACCCTTGAGCGCTCACGGCGTATATCATACGGCAACTGCCAGCCGCAGATTTCCCATCACGGCTCAGTACACAGGTACCCGGGAAATACCCGGTAAATGTGCGGAAAACGGGAAAACTGGCAATTTTTAAAGAAATACATCGAGAACGAAATAGGCAATCGTGTGTTGTTCTGGCATTTGAGTGGTGGTTATAGTTGGTGTCATGAATTGTACGGTTACCGACTCGTTTGTGTTTATTTTTTATCAATGATAGAGAGACGTTGTGCTACGAAGTGTGTATATATATGTATTATGTTTACTGGTCAATCATTCTTCGGAATAGAATTCTTGTTTAACGAGTTAATAAAGAGTTTTTGTTTCTAACTAAATGCATATTTTAAACATTCTTGTTGCTTTTTACACTTAAAATTTAACACTTTACCTATGTGATTACCTACGTACCAAGTGTTAGGATTTAAACACCTAGTTACAATCAGTGCAAGATAAGGTAACAAATTCATATTGATTCAAGATCTGGAATACTCAATATGCAGAATGTGCAACGCAAATCGATTGAATTGAGATTGCATGCAGTGCGGTGTTCCCTGATTAAATTATACAGCGCATAACTGAGGGGCAGGCCACGTACGCTGAGCGGTTAACTATTATTGTTTTTTTAACACATTAAGCGCCATGGAGGTCACCGTCGACCTCCAAACAATAAAATTTTAATTGTGTCTAGTCCTTTGGAACTTTATATGATATTTAAGCAATTTAATTGCAATTATAATATCAGTATTAAACTTGAAAAATTATGTCTCAAGCAGGACTCGAACCCTTCGGCAGTTAAAGGCTTAATATAATCATTATCAGGGTTTATGGCGAGCTGTTGGGAAGTAGCGACCCCACGGACCTGATTGCTCCTGGGAGAAGCCCTCTTCCTCACCTCTGGCTTGCCTTCACTGGCTAGTCAGAGTAATCCTGACGAAGAACAGATCTCCCACCTCTTGATTGCCTTCAATCGCTAGAGCAATAGTGCTCGGAGGAAAGAAGTAGGTATTACAGTAAGATGATCTTTAACGGATTACCGGGATTGTATTGAGAACCGTGGAATACCTTTCAACTCCTCAAGCACCTCAAGCTATGTGGGCAACATAGCTTGAGGTGCCTTGCCACTAAGTCACTACTTATGTGCTAGCGACCTTTTTGGGGGCCATGAATTGAGTGCACCAGCTCTCCCCTGCCATTTTATCCATGAGCATGAGTAACATAGGTCAGGCAGGGGCCATAGTCCTACTATAGTCCCAGTTACCCGCTCCATTAGCACCCAAACCCATAACCCAGACTTTCTATTCATTTTCTGCAATAGTGCTGCACTAACCGGGGATTGTCCTTGGGTGTACTTGTATAGTGCGCACAGGGATAGTCGTGGTTTGGTGTCACATTACATCATTAAAATAAATGTTATCTAACGGGCCTATGCGACTTGGCTTCGGCCCCTCGTATGCTTTCCAAAGGTCCGAGACTCCATAGTCTTCTGATTGGAAAATGATCATTATAACCAGCTCATATCAATACACTGCTGGATACGGACACTCAAAAGGATTTCGCCATAATCGCCACCCTCGGCAAGAGGATTGGCGATCGCAGTTTGGTCAATGGTGGCGAGAAGACGCTGCTGCCCGTAGAAGGAAGGAGGTTTGCATTTCATTTAGTCGCCTCTTACAGTACTAAGAAAAGGGGTATCTAATGATGTTCTTTGAATTGAGACTTAATCTTTTGAGAGTAGAGAGATAGATAGAAACTTAAAGTTTAGGATTTATGTATTCTTGTAATTTTTTTCTTTCGAAATCAAAGTACCTATAGAAACTTAATAATTATTTTACTTTTATTTAATTATTTATTAAGAATTCATACAGCGATACAATGTGTTACAGTTTGACAATGAAAATTCAATCATGAAAAACGTTTTTAAAACATGTACAAAAAAATGTTAACATTTTGATCCAAAATAAATAGTTTTAGTTTGATAATTAAAATATTCATAAACATTCCCTGCAAAATTACATTTACAATGGAAATAAAGCTGTTGTATTAACAAGAACGAAACACAATATTGTGTTTCTTATGACTTAATAATACGCATTCTCGTTATAATAATGCCTAACTCATTCAATCCTACAGATTCCGCACTCTGTTAATATTTGCACTAGCTTTTAAGCTGTAACCACAGTCAACTTTTGGGTATACAATATCTTATCTGAACGGTGATTGTCAAATCATAACTGATATTTACAGAGGGTTTTTGAAATCAGAACACAATATCTCTTTTTCAGAGAGCAGGTCGTAGTGCTAGTACAAATTTTCCTTTTGATTACTTTTGTTACATATATTATTTTATAACGTAGCACAACTTAAAGATTTATAGTAATTATTATTCATTTTTTTTTACTTAAGATTTATTAATTTGGGATGAATATGTCACAGCTTGATAACTCGTAGATAGTATAGTCAATAAAATACGTAAATATAAATTGCCTATATTATTTACTTTCATTCTTACGGGTACTGCAAAAATTAGGTCTGTTTTTACACTACCCATGTATGTATTGATTTTTTTACTGAATCAAACTTTATTTTAGCTTACTCGCACATCTGGTGCAGTAACGTCAGAAGAGCAAAAAATGACAAGTCGAGATTTTTGTCACAAATGATGTTAAATAACCTACTAAATTCGGTACTAAAATATCGTAAATGAAACTCTTAAAATGAACGAAATATGGCGCAAGTGTCATTGTGGTTTTGAAGCGTTTTTGAGAGCGCCAGTGCGAAAACGTCATGATTGGTCAGTTGCGCGGGGGGCTGCGCGCGATTTGTTTGTGTTCAGGTGCAACAACGACATAAAGGTAATTATGACAAACTTATTTCTTAGTTGGGGTTCAATAATGACGTAAGTTTTCATTTCTGACGTTGTTGTTTCATTTTTACTCACGCAGGGTTTGGTTTCTTGATCATGTACTTGGACGGTCATAGTCGCGGCGTCATACAGACATCTTATCAGCTTTTTTATTTACTTTACTTAAATACTAAAAAATCAATAAAAGTGTTATTTTTTGATAAATAGTATTTGTTGTTAAGCGTTTATGGCGTTATAGTACAATATTTAATTTATCTTTCTGGACAACAATTACATAAATGTGTGTGAGTTTATAGTAAAAATGATTAAAAAATACATCTTATGTGCCTTTGTTATTTCCGAAATTACCCTAACTGAAAATAATATATTATAGGCTAAATAATACCAATGGACTATAACTACATTTCGTATTATTAACCTTATAACATTTACATCTATCTCCTGAAAAAAACGTCAATTGTTAGATAAGACGTTCTTGCACCAGATGTGCATACTATTGATATAAGATTTCGTTTCAATAATTGCCTATGTTCGTGGTATCATACTTGTTATTCGTAGTACATTTGTATGAAGTTAAGATACTGCTGCTATTCAATGAAATATGTTTGCTGTAGGATAAGCAAGCTGAGCGTATAAATACAAAATGTTATATATTTCTAGTGAATTATACACGCTGATATTTACTGTGATGTTGTCTGTTGCAATGTGGCAGGAAATGTGAAATACGAGTATTTAATAAATTTTGAAAGTGTTGTCACCACCCTTACATATTATTATACCCGCCATGTTATTGGCTTAGTGTGTCTGAAGATGAACTTGCGTATTTTGAAATTGACGTAAAACGAAAACAGTTTTTTTTATTTACATTTTTGGAAAAACAGAGTAAGATTAGATTATTGTATGTGGAAGTGCACATTAACTGAGAAAGAGAGTTAGCCTTAATTCAAATAATGTCACTTTCTTCTGTAGGTTACATGAGTATTATGGAAACTACTCCAAATTCCGTGTACAGTTCAAAGTTAAATATTTCTAGGTAATGACAAGTTTGTTGATCTGCGTATCATCCCTAAGCATTATCTTCTTTGTTTGTTTTGTGCCATGTTTTACAGCCGATAAAGAATGCCGTAAAATCTCTGTTTTATGTCGCTGTACGAAGTAATTTATTTCATAAAGTTGTTTTTAGAAATATTATGTTATACTCGTAAAGTAATAGTTTGCAAAGGCTATTTCAACGTCTAAGATTTGAATTACTTGTTTGTTGCAATTTTGAACATAAGAATATTTTTATATTATTATGATACTAGCTGTTGCCCGCGAGAAGTCGCGGGCAGCGGGCAGTATGCGTCTATTTCTGTTATGATCGCGATTATTTTTGCAACATTTTTTTACTGATGCTTTGCTCCTATTGATCGCAGCGTGATGTTTTATAGCTTAAAGCCTTTCTCGATAAATGGACTACTACTACTTCCTGAGATTAGTCTCTTAGTAGAGTAACTCTTCAGCTTTATAATATTAGTATAGACAATAGTAAAAATAAAGGCCTCCATCAATCAATTCAAGTTAGTACATCAATGATGGGTACAATCATAATCACTGCGCTTACCAAATGGGGGTTGGTGATCACAAACCCGAGCAATGTTCGAAAAATTTCAAACACTTATTGCCTGATCCAGCCATCGAACCCAGGTCCACGAGATCTTGGCCCAGTACTTACACTACTAGACCAATGGGGCATTTACAACGCCATCAACGGGCCTCTAATTGTCCCGACTGTGGAGTGTGTGTGTTTCTTTCTCTTATTTTGTTATTTGTTTCCTTAGTTATAATTATGCATTGATTTACACTACGAGGCGACATGATCGCTTTGCGACCAAGCCTCCAAATAAATAGAAAAAAAAACAACGGGCCTTACTGAAGCAACAGCCAATTATATAATATTATTAGTTAAACGCCTTACCTTTTAGTAGTTACTAATGCTCATCATTTAATGAATTCTAATGGCTATTCATCATTAAATAACCAATATTGTATGAAATGTATTGAGATTTTTGAATATTTTCATATAGTTGCTTTGTAACTACTTGTCAAGCAATTAAATTACTGGTGCAAATTTCAAATACGATAGATATCTTGAAAATCTTGACGGTTTTAGGTGGGATTTGAATCCACAACATTTTCGCTTACTCTGTTTTCTACGCGGCTGGAGCTTTAATAACTGAACAAGTGAGAAACTATTAATTTAGCTTCTACATCCTTCTAATATATGAGAAATAAAAAAAACTTCTCTACCATCTCTTAGCCGTCGTCCCTAATCGAATTAGCATCAATTAAGGCACTAATCCCTAAGCGTGCATATATCAACGATTGCACCCGTTACGACACTACATCTGGGCCGATCGTAAAATTTAACGACCACTGACGCGTGTCTATGCAGCTGCTCCAACGCTGGCTAGCAATTAATTAGCGTTGTGTGTGTGCTTACACGGCCAGTATTGGACTACACGGTTTGCGATACCGTCGCATGAATATTCACGGGTTGGCGAGAATTGAATTTGATTACATGTCCGAGCTAAGGTGGTTATAGTTTTTTGAATAGGCTTTATAGGTTGTATTGATGAATGTATATTTACATTAAAGACATATAAATACTATGTGTAAGTAGTTTAAAATATGTGTGTACTGTCTTTTCTTGACAATTTGTGTTTGTACCAATATGAATTGATTATTTTGTAACCTTGCTGTTAGTTTGTTGCATCGCCTACAAAACATTTCTTTTCTGTTGACGTTGACTGGGAGAGAATGTCATACGGCATTTAGTAGTACGACAAATGTGATATTTTAAGTTATTGGTATATATATAGTCTTTAGTAAACTATGACTGTGACGGAGGGTAGATCGTTTATATGCATGTAGCAATCACCTCTATTGACATCAGTTCTTCCGCTTGAAACAGTGCTGAAATATCGGAAACTCATAAAAACAAGGTATACATAGTAGAAATTTCGTAACTACATAACTATGATACATTTTTGATATTACGATTATGCCCGCTTATTCTAGATCGCTTTAACGGTAATACCACCAACATTCCACCTATCTTTCCATGAACATTACATTGATGTGTAGTAAAGATTATTCAATCATTCATTCAACTTGAGTTACTGTCTTACTTGCTTTATACTGGGTTACAAATTCTTAAAACTTTATGTAGTCTAGACGAATAATATATTTTTATACTAAGTGTCATAATGATTAAGATATACGATGATAGAAATTAAACGCTGTGAAGAAGTATCAGAGAAATACTTTAACATAGGTAGATAAGATGACGAGCTACAGCAGCTATTACTGAGATCCTTAACAATTAATTGCTATTTATAGGCTCGAAATCTGTTTATAAGAAGCCGCCTTATTCCAAGCAGTGAACGGTTATGAACTTATGGTAAAATGACGGACCCAAATAGTGCTAAAATAAATAATAAAAAAATTACGACGTATGCCGGATGTTTTTGGCCACGAATCAAATTTGATTACTTATTTTACGTTGTAGGTTTGTTAATATTTTTTTACCTAAAGTTTAATTGATAAATTTCTAATGCAATAAAATAAAACCGGCCAATACCGGTACATAAATTTTGTTTATGTACCATACCTGTTACCATATATTGATATCGAGCAAAACAGGCAAATAATGGAGTTTTTATTTAATTTTGTTTTTAATATTTGTTATTATTGCGGCAGTTGAAATAAGTACTCGTACATTTGTGAAAATTTCAACCGTCTAGATATCGCAGCTTTTGAGATGCATCCTGGTGACAGACAGACGGGCAAACAGCGAAGTCTTAGTAATAGGGTCCCGTTTGGGTACGAAACCCTAAAAAGATAAATTAAGTAATAAAACTCACGTTTATCTCTCTCTCTCTCTCGCTATGTTTTCCTCTATAACAATGTTTTCGTATCATAATATGCAGAAATTTTAAAGAACTAGGTATGTGTGACGTAGTCTCTGCGACATTATTACACGGTATAACCTATCGTTGATTGGATAACGGCCATTTCCAATAACCTATCTATCTTCAGTTTTGGCATACTGGACGGCAAAAACGGAGATATAAACTGTTTCCTATCTCCGATATGCCAAAACTGAAGAAAGATAGGCTATTGGAAATGGCCGTTAGACAGGCCGGGCCATTGTCCGATAGGTTATCGAAGAACAACCAACTGTCATGACGTGTGGCGCTGGCATATAAGTAGAATAGCTTCATCTGTTCTCATTTTATGTGATATCGTAAGAGATGACTAAGAATTACCGAAAAGGGTATCTGCGTCCTTTGCCCACCATTAGCTAAACTGCGATCGCCAAACCACTCGCCAAGCGTGGCGGTTACGTAAAAGTATTTCCTTTGAAGAGGCAACAGTCGACTAATGAGTACTGTCTGGCAGCAGCGTCCTCTCCACCATAGCTGTGATGGCCAACCAGCATGGCAAGTGTGGTTATTATGCCAAATCAGCCTTCTGGTGAGGCATTTGTCCAACAATAGACAAAAGGATGATGATCATAACACATAAACTTTAACGGCCATTTCCAATAACCTATCTATCTTCAGTTTTGCGTATCGGAGATAGGAAACAGTTTCTATCTCTGTTTTTGCCGTCCAGAGAAACAAAGACAGAATTAGTTTTCTATCTCCGATATGCCAAAACTGAAGATAGATAGGTTATTGGAACCGGCCGTTATACAATAACTAGCGGACCCCGCGAACTTTGTATCGCCTCAGAATAGTATTTGATTCTGACGTCTTAAATGTCATTGTTGTCAAATTTATATGGCTGGGTTAGAAATGTGTACATGAAGAAATTGACAGTTTCTTAGTTAGTTATTTTACGATAACTTTCCAATGTTTTTAACACTTATTATCCTATTCCTGACCAAGACAAATCCAATAACACCAAAATTATAAAAATCGGTCCAGCCGTTCTCGACTTATTCTTATTATGTTATTATATATATAAGATTAGCGTCACATCGTTGATTAATTTCTTACAACTATACCTATACTTTCTCTTTTTTACGAACGTGCGGTATTCCCAACTAATATACACGTATCAGAAGGGAGCAAAGGTGAAAATATACGAATAGATAACTACTAAATAACACAAGACAAGATACGGAGAGATCTAAATAAAATTATATAAATAGTTCACCTCGAACCGTACATATTATGTTTAATTACTACGATAGCGTTGAAACACGTGACTTATTCTAAAATAGTTGATTTTCAGGCGTGTTACCTGACCTTGCACATCCTTAATTAAACTTCGTCGTCACTATCTCAGGCTCTCAACTTAGCTTAGCTTAAGCTTAGCTTAAGGATCTTTATAACAATCGGTCTTGCGCCACCCGTATCTAGTGGCGATCTTCACCAGACCTTCTGTCAGTCTGTCCACCTGGGGCTTCGAGCAACGCGGCCTTCCGTCCCTGCGTTGCTCGAAGACCTCGGGGGGCTACCCAAAGATCGTCGTCTGTTGCGCGATCTCCATTCCAGAATTAGAAAATCAGTTTTAGTTCTGCAATTAGACCTTTGGAGGCGCTTTTACACGTCCCAATATTTTAAACTACCACTGCTTCGGGACAAGAGTGGGCTGGTACCGAGAAGAATTAGCGCAAGAAACTCGGTCACTATTGCGACAGATGATTTTGGGTAGTCGACCAATTTCAATGTTTTATTCTAATAGCGATAGAGATTCTGCTCAAATTGCTGTATACATATAAAGACAAAATACAACAACAACTAGGATTGTCGGGACTTAAGAGCATTAAAAATATTACCAATAAAATAGGATAAATTAAATAGTCATTAATTTTATAATAACAGCTGTATTGCTCTTTGTTTCAGATAACTTTCAGGGTGATATCGCAATCCCAAGCTCAGACTATTACAAGGCTGCTACAAAGCCTCCTCCACCTAGTTCAAAAATCAACAAATCATTACAAGAAGAAGTGGAGAGACTAAAAAAAGAAGTTCTCCTGGAGGGCTTACAAGTAGAAGAGGAGGGTCTCACAGAAATGTTAAGGAAGAGGACCAAGCAGCCAGTGCCTTTGACGCAGGAGAAACCAAAGAAGTACAATGATGCTACAATAACAACAAAGGTACGGACAGTTTTCTTTTGATCTCTCAGTTTTAGTTTTGTTGTAATGTACAGACAATGACAGGTCAACCTACCCAAAAAGATAAAGGTCATGAAATTGATTTTCAACTTTAAGTCCAACAAGTAGAGATCAATTTATCAATTGAGAAAATTTGACGTTTTGTGGTAGGTTGACGTGCTGTTGTCTGTACTATGCCTATGAAGTAACACCACAAATTTAATATTACGGCTGTGTCAAGTAAAATTCGTTAGTTTTAAAATTATGGTGTCGATACAATTTTTGGAATGTTTAAGTGTTTATTAGTCAATACATAAATTAACCTGTTGATTGCGAAATGTCTTAGGTTACCTAAGCTTAGTTGAGTATTCACGGTTTTTTGTTCCCACTCCAACACTAACTCATCAACTTCGTAAAATATCATATCTTAGGGTTTTTCATAAACCTTTAAGTTTGTAACTATTATATTGCATTTTACTTTATTCGATAGGTAACAATATTAACAAAGCAGTTTACTACTTACTGTTAGAAAGTATTTGAAATTAAATGCATCGTATTTTTTCAGGTTTTACCAGCTGGATTAGATAAATCAGTCCTGATGAAAAATGGTAGACTGCCATTAGATGAAATGATCGAAAACACCACCAATGTATCTAGTCAGGCTAAATTAGATCAGGATCATAACCAGACTTCTGTAGATAATCTAACTGAATACGATAGTCTAGAACAAGATGGTGTTTTAGTAGTAAATATATCTACTGACAACATTCTTAATCTTGATGAATTGTACTTAAATATTCAAGTATCGAATCTTACTAATAAAATGGAAGACATTACAAATAAAATACAAAGCAACAGTAGAGAGATAACTGGTGATTCTAAAAATATCCGAATCAAAGATTTTCCAGATAATATAACAGTAGCACCGGCACCCACTAACGGTTTTCTTTCAACAAATGAACAAGAGGAAGAATCAATTGCAAAAAAGTTTGTCATAAACAAAACTGCTCCTAATTTAAGTCCTAATATAGAAGCGAATGACTTACTTAAACCTACTGAAAGTCTGCAGAGTTTAGTAGAAGAAACAAACAATAGGAAACGACGAAGAAGAAGACGGCATGGTAACGGTAGGAGGTGCGTAACTGTATAACAGAAGTCTTAAATAATGTTACTGCTGTCTATTTCATTTAAGGATCTATCACTTTCGGAAACTTGAATCAAAATATTGTGTGCTTATTAACTAAATATAGTTACGTGCAAAAACAACAATTTAATCACAATTTAAACATTCCATGATTTCACTCTTGATACAAAAACATTCAATCTTATAGTAAAACTGTAAGTGAAACTACATAAAACTATTTTAAAGCAGCAACTTTTTCAAAGTTTTTACTAGAATAGTTATACCGCGACCTAACTAGTCTGGATGCCGATACGCTCCTGAATAAGGTTCGTTACGCGGTCCCGTAATTGCACCATGCAAGCCTTTTTGCAGCTTGCTTTTAGTCCTTTCGGTTTAACTCTTAGTTAACACCTTCTAGTTAACATTGATTTGGGTCAAGTCGACAGACAGCTCGTTAACTGCAGCACTGTAAATCTGACATATGATGACTCGTTGCAAAAATTCAACCTTTTAATTAAATAGTTGGAGCTATCAAATAAAGAAATGTCAGTTACCTACAGCTATAATTTTGAAATGGTTATCGCTGTCTGTTTTAATAAAGAAGCTGTTAGTCATGCACACTGAAACTTATTTAATATATTATAGCCATTTATGGACATAATATTTTTAATACATCAATAATTACAACCCATATTATTAGTATACCTCACTACTTCTAACAAGCTAAGGAACTTCTAAATTCAAAATGATTTACTTTATTTGATATTTTAGCAACTTAATTGCACTTATAATATCAGTATATAAACTTGAAAAATGCCGGGCGGCCGGCATGCGAGGAGATGCGGGTTCGAGTCCCGCCTGAGACAAAATTTTTCAAGTTTATATGTCAAAATGATTTATACGTTAAAAAGATAACGAAATAAATTACGCTCAATTAACTTCGTTTTAGATTACGAAATATACATTCCGGTGAAAGACTGTACAAAAATACTTTGAAAAATTCCGAAGAGAGTACCAGCGAATCACATTTTGAGAGGAAAAAATTTTTTCGTCACCAAAAGAATCATAATAGCAGAGAACATAATGACGAACCAAAAAGATACGAGATACCGGTACACGAGTTTGAAGAGAAGTTTGATGTGAAGCCACCACCTAAACACAATGTGAATAGGACCGAGGAGTTAAACCCGTTTCAGGGCTGGTACTTTCGTGAATCGTCAGACGATTTGGATGCTATGGAGAGCCAATTATATGAACAGGACCATAATAGCACCAAGGTAGGTTTCTCACATTTGTAGTAATATTACATAACCTAATTGCTTAGCTTGTGTAGCCTAACATTGTATATGGCTATGAAATAGATAGTTTAAGACATAGGTAATGGTAATTGGTCTTCAAATTCGTTAAACTCGTCCGTTTCTAATTTGATAAAATCTTTTTGTTTGGTAGCTATGAGACTGAGAATCGGCGGCTGATTCTTCATGATAGCCAGTAACAGGTGGTAATGGTAATTGAGATTATAAATTACTACAACTGTACTAAAACGATATCCGAAACACATAAAACAACAATGTAATACAATATAGGAAGCCCGTTTCAAATGATACTTAACGTAGTAGTAATACAGAAATCCTTAATCAGTATTAATTCATAATATATTCTTTGAGTATCATACCTGCTTACGAAACAGGGAACACAATTTTGTGATCCAGGGATCAATATAAAATATGAAGTATAACAGTGTATTTAATATGTCGGTGTCGCGACGCAGAACCCTTCACTGCGCGTAGTCCCAAACGCATTTCGCCGGTAAAAATAGTCAATGGAGTGTCTCTTGACTCTGAATTATATCCATTAAATAAAAAGCGCCTAGATATTAGTTCAACGATTATGCCTGCTCGGACAATCGATGTGACATCCATTAATTATGCTTATTTTCAGACGGTCAGACACCGAACAGTCCGGGCGGCTACAAACCGCAAGGAACGCATCTGGGAGAATGGGGTGATTCCCTACGAGATCGATGGCAACTTCAGTGGCGCCCACAAATCATTGTTTAAACAAGCCATGAGACATTGGGAGAACTTCACGTGTGTGAAATTTGTGGAGAGGGATGCAGAACTGCATAGGGACTACATCGTCTTCACTGAGAGACCTTGCGGGTAAGAGATTTTTGATTGTTAAATAAGGCACTCAAATAAAGAACTTCTTTTGTGGATGGATAGGATAACACAACTGAGTCACTCACTTGTCTCTTTTTATTGTTGTCCAAGTGACATACTTTGCATAAAAGGGAAAACTGTGCAACTAAATGTTTATATCACCAAAAGTGACCGCCTCCAGACATAAATGTATCAGCCTTTTATGTGAATGTTACGTGAAACCATGTGAAACTCATCATGTCAGATTATATGATGTGATTGACATTGACATGTAGATTATGTCAGAGATCATTTTCTTCATTACCAGCCGATATAAGTCCACGGTTGGACCCGAACCTCTCCGAAAGGAGGATTTTGCCGTCATTGACAAGTAGGTTGGCCATCGTAGTTTGGCCAATGGGTAGAGTTTTCTTCTGACAATTCTCTATTAGTCGCCTCTTACGACTCTCTCAGCAATAGACAGAGGAAGGATAGAGTTTATGTTTTTGATGACACTCATTATTATCAATACATTAAAATACATAATTTCACAATTATTGTATTACACACATTAAAATTATTATTCTGAGATTCGTATATATTTTTTGTAATAGACAATTTTTATAATTCTATAAGAGAAGGCAAATATGAAAACGTTATTTTATCTACTGGGTATTGAAATTTGGATCCTAGTTCTCACAGATTAGTCTTGGCACGGCGCCAATTGTCGTCGTATTGAATTCACCCTTTACTAAAGGGGAATGAAAGGCTTTATTTGTAACCGACAAAAAACAATGAGGTTACCGTATTCGTCGCTTAATAGATAAAACTTAGCAAGACTTAAATTTTCGCCATATTCATCCGACTGTCTGTCTGCGGTTAATCCAAGCGTCTCTTAGATTCTCTCACACAAACATTAGTTTCTCTCTGAACTCAATACCGAAGTGCATGCGGACGAAATCATGGTCAAAAGATAACCGTTACTAATATGGCAAATACGAAAATAACACTGTGTTCACACTTTCACGCCTAAACCACAGAACCCTAATTTGATTAAATTTTGTTCAAAGATTAATTAGACCTTGGGAAAAAGGTTATTTTGTATCTCTTGCTGGTCACAGGTTACCAGCCTGAGCAGAATAGTCGCGGTTAGAGCCGCGGGCAATGATATAAAATAGTATAGATATATTACGGTTATAATAATTCGCGTATTAAATCTGTTCCGAGCAATCCAAAACTTTACACATTGACAAGTTTCACTAATAAGCAGAACAAAAGATGCGAAATAACACGCAAATGAAAGAGATGGCCATAATTTTAAATGATTACCGCTTGTGTCTGATGCCTTACTCTGCAACACGAAGCTCGGATTTACGGATAAATCTGTCTCTTTCAGATACTTTTAGACATCGGTATGTGTGATAGGGACAGATCGATTCGAATATACGGACACTGTGTTACGGAGTAAGGCCTCTACATTCGACGTGGACGTTGTAAAAAATTGTCTAATTAAGACGTACTTGATTATTTGCAACGCATTATGATATATCTGCTTTGTTTTAATATAATATCATTGGCCGCGGGCAAAAAGATAATCTATATACCTAAAAAGTCATGTTAGTTACCCCACTTCTAGTTGGATTTTTATGAATTTGGTGTTTTTGGATTTGGCTTCGTCAGGAATAGGATAATAAAAAGACGTTGGAAAGTTGGAAAGTAATAAAATATGATTCTTGTCATTTTTTCCATTAACGCTGTAATTAATTACATTAAAGACGTCCTTAAATTAAATACTATTCTGAGGCGATATCTACGAATATTGCGGGGTCCGTTAGTGTAGATAAAACAATCAGATAAAATACTGTTTTCTTGAGTTTACGCGAACACCATACATTGAAATGAAAGATGAGTTTTCGGATTTAGTACGCGTTTATTTTTGATTTAACCCGGACGTTTCGAACCCTTTACAGCGTTCTGCCCGTGACCATGAACGTAAACTTATCTTTCATTTCAATCAGATAAGTCCATTATAAATTTAAAAAAGCATTGAATAAACATTCAGTTAGTTTGTATAAATACTAAATAGTTCAACCGAAAGCCAGAGCTGCTAATGGGTGAGCAGCTGGAGTCGACGCTTATCGCAGTTTATTTTAGCGCCATTTTTATGGGTTTTTAAGCGGTTTAAAGTTGCTTTTAATGCTGATTTAATAGCTTGGGATATTTCTTCAGATATGAAGTCACATGATAACTGTGAAAAATTGTGGCGTGAAATTGTAACTGTACCTGTAATTTCGTTTTAGGAAGAGGAAATGTCTTATTTTTTTCTGAATGAATTGAGCAGAGCATAACTGAGACAACATTTTTATTGAAAAAAACATTTTCTACTTCTGTAGGAAATGATGATTAGAATGTGATACGAGTAATAAAGATTTGGAAATTAACGGACAAGTTTTTTGATTAAAAATAATTTCGAATGTTGGAGCATTAGCTCATAATCGTCCTCTCTTACCCAGCGACTGCACTAAGCATTGACCTGCTTACGCGCAATTTGTGTTGACGAATAATTATTAAATTTGTGGTTATCGAATGAATAAATACAAGTTCTGCCTAGTTGTACTGGCACAAAAATAGAATTGCAGCATCTTCTTTCTCCTTTTTTTTCTACAGGTATCGTAAAAAACGAGTATCTAGGAATAGACAGGTAGGTAGGCCGTGTTTTCTCAACAATTAGCCAAACAGCGATCGCCAATCACCTGCCAACCGTGGCGATTATAGCAAAATGGTCGTTATGAAGGGGCCCGTGGCCAGCAGTGAACTAATCTAGGTCGATGATGATTCAGAATATAAGTTACGTACGTGAAACTTTTCTTTTTTTGTCAGTCCAAAATTAGTAAAACTTTTTTTCAATAGAATAAAATTGAATAGTAGAATGATTTTTGCGCAAGAATAAGAAGTAACGAACCGAGAAAGTAGGGTAAAACATATTCAGAAACTTATACTCAAACTTAAACTTTAAGCTTTCAAAACGAATATTTTTCACATTGAACAGAAACACTCAAAAGATAAAACTTTTTGGTCACAACTATTTTAATCAGCTACTAATTCTGATTCGGTAAGTACTTAATCTAAATTTCATTACCACACAGCAAAGAGTGGGAACAATAACTGTGGGTTACAATAACAGTTATATTCTGTCAAATTAAAACAAAAAAAACCTATGTATTTAACATAAACGTAGAATATCTATGGTATTTAAGTTATTCAATTAAATGTGAGGATTGTCCTATGATTTTTCAAAATTGAAATCAAAAAATTTTACCAAAAAATTAATTTTTTTTGATTTCAATTGAATAGAATAGAATAGAATATTATTTATTTGCCTTAAAACATGGTACATTTATCAGGTCTTAACATTGAAAGTGAACATGCATGTTTTACCGATTAATCGATATGCAAACATTTCATCGTCATGCAATATTAACTATTAGGCAACGGAAACAATAAAATTGAGATCATATTAATTTTGCATTAAAATTAAAGCTTTATTAACCCACTTAAGCCGACCAACCCATACATACTGATATGGAAAATCATAAGAATTAGTCGCATCGAAGTTTCTACTTACTAGCGACTCGTCCCGGCTTCGCACGGGTGGTCATAAGATTTTTTTATAAGGATCCGTAATCTTTTTTATCAATAAATATTGCCTATGTCACTCAGGGTGAATGTAGCTTTCCATTGGTGAAAGAATTTTTGAAATCGGCTCAGTAGGTTTTAAGTTTATTCATTAATAACATGCACACACAAAAATACAAATCTTTCCTCTTTATAATACTCGTATTAGAATAGATGTAGATATAACTTCAAAAATATAAACAATACAATTACTTACGCCTTCTCCTTTTCACCCAGGTGCTGTTCGTTCGTGGGCAAGCGGGGTGGTGGCGCCCAAGCAATATCCATCGGGAAGAATTGCGACAAGTTCGGCATCGTGGTCCATGAACTGGGCCACGTGGTCGGCTTCTGGCACGAGCACACCAGGCCTGACAGGGATAATCACGTCCAGATCATCAGGGATAACATTATGACAGGTTCGTTAGCGTTTACTTCAAAGATACACGAAATTAAGCTTAACAACCTACCAATAATTATGACAACTTAGTCCAGGTCATCAGGGATAACATATTGACAGGTGGGTTGGCGTTGTTACGAGTAATAGCGTAGCCTAAAAGAAACGCGAAATGTACACCAGATCATCAGGGATAAATTATGACAGACAGCGTAGCTTTAAAGATACGTTAAATGTAACTTACCAACCTAATTGGAATAACCTAGTCCAGGTAATCTGGGATAACATCGTCCAGATCGTCAGGTGCGTTGGTGTTATCGTTAGCGTAGCGTTAAGGAAACGTGGGAAGAACCCTGAATAGCTCGTCAACCTATCCATAATTTTTGAGTATGTTTTTCAGCAATTATACTGATGGAGTAATTCAAAAACAGTTTTCTGAGTAAAAAATCTAATTGCCTTATGTTGGACCTGATTCCATAACCTTCAGCTTAACGAACGACTGCTTAAACCATTCGGCTACCAAGACATTGTGTGGGACAATTATTTAAGGCTTTACGCATGTAAACCAGTGGAGTTTTATTAATGTTTTTGGTTATGTACGTCCAACGTAAAAGAGAAACAATTTTAATCGGTTAAGATGAAACAGCGCAAAAAGGCTAAAGAATATTAAGAACTAACCTGCCAAAAATATCAACGTTAATAATAATTAAGAACCATATTTTAAACCGATGCATAATTATCGGTGATTTATATTGTTACCGACTCAAAATTCCTGGCTTATTTCATACATTGTGTCAAAGAAATGTTTGTGAACAAAAGTTATAGTTATCCACGTTATTTTATCAAATTCAAAGGTAATCAAATTTGACCTATATCTAATTAACAAAAAAAAAACAAAATCGGTCTAGTGAATAGAAAACTTTTTTTTTTTTTCATCAGATGAAAATAGACCTCATAAGCTCGTTTCGTGGGTGAAATTCGGAAATTAGAACGAATCCAAGTATGACACGTCTCATTCGCTGTAATTTATTGCCTAATTTTATGACCTTTGCGTGTCTGAGAGCTGGCAGCACGCTCGTTTCTGGAACTAGGTTTTGTTTCATTAATTCGTTTGTGCTTATCTTATTCGGATCGAGGTACATTATGGAGGTATCTAAAATATAATAGTAAAGACAACGGCAGGTCAACCTACCCAAAAAGTTAAAGGTCATTGAATTGATTTTCAACTTTAAGTCCAACAAGTAGATATCAGTATCAATTGAGAAAAAGAGATGTCCCATAACGGGCCCAGACCAATGTCTGGGCCCGTTATGGGACATCTATGGTATTCTAAAATTCTATATATGGTATTCTAAAAAATCAAGAAAAATCTACTGACATTGGGAAAAATACAAATACTTAACTCTATATAACATATAATTTAGCGGCTCAAAAATAAATACAATCAAGTAAATATCCCTCTCAATCAAATACATGATGGCGTTTGACAAAAAAAAAAGATAAACCATAAACTCTTAATGTCAGTTGCTGTCAGATTTCCCTTGTTATTTGACTTAACAGTTTTTTTTCAAGTTTTTGCCACTCTTCATAATCTCGCGTGAAAAGCTAATATTATATAATCGCAAATACATTATCCTTTATTATAGGCATTACATAACTTAAAACTCTTTATTTTTTTTGTTATTATTACAAAAAGCACAAGTAAGCAGACAATATCACATGTTCGAATCGAATTATGCGATTTTGAAATTGTCAAACCTGACAGATGACATCATGTGTCATCTTCCGCCATGATAGTTTTTGTTGTTTAGTATTGCTATTCTAATAAGTTTATTTTTGTTTAAGCCATTTTAACGAATTTGGATAGTAACAAAGTGTTCTAGATAAATTGCCCTAACTTTTGGCAATGTGTGGGCCTAGCCTCCATACAATTTGGGACATCTCCTTTGACATTTTGTGGTAGGTTGACGTGCTGTTGTCTGTACAACCATTGATGTATTAAAATAACTTGATACACAATCAGTGTCAAAAAAGTGTACATCCCATAGATATAGGATACAAGTAGATCGACTGACAACCCGATAATGCGCGACCAGTTTTGATTTGTCAATGTGTGTGTTAACTAGTGACGTACCTTTAACATTTTTAGACTATCGATAATAATTGCAGTTTGTCTTTTGGAAAATAATGTTTACTGTCACACTGTTTTTATCTCTAGATTATGCACCTACTTTGCGGCATACCTAACCGCCCTCACTTCTTACAACTATAATAGTGGGCAGATAAATGTGCCCGGTGAGTATATTTTTTACATATAATTTAAAAATAAACAGTTTAATTAATTTAAATAAAAACAACCATTGTTAAGTTATTTATTTCTTCAAAAGATTTTCCCGTGTCATCTGCTGTGCCGTGTGAGCTCTTAATGGCAGTAAGTGAAAAAGAATAAGTAAACAAAATCTGAATAAACATTTACATTCTGATGAATCAATCCCTGATTATTGACTTTTAACAAGATTATCTTAGTTATGTGATTCCTTACAGTTTCTTTCTTCAAATTGTTAAGTTGACATTCATTTGAGACGCCAAACGTAACATAACATCAAATTTCTCCGGAAACATTCAAGATAAATGTCGACAATAGTATCGATAAATTTGAGTCAAGCTCTAGCGTACATGTAAAATATTTCGATGAATTAATTATCCACCAAAATAATGTAAATAATCAATACATAGAACTTTATCTATACAAAATATTAAAATGAACAAGTGGATTGAAATAATTTTATATTTACAACATAACAACAAGATCAAATTACGATGACGACTTTCTACGTATTTACCTGTGAAATAAGCAATTTTCTGGATTATTTTTGTGGTTGACTCCACAGGCACTCACAGAACATGTGACCATTGTTAGATAAAACTGTATTTACTTTAGATAATCTACGATGTACTAGATAATTCCATAAAATGTTGAACCTTATATCGCATATGCCACTGGATGTCACTCTGTCAAATAAGACAGGTCACAAAACGAAAAGATTTGTTTTCTTTTTCTATCTTGCTAGAGTTCCATAAGAGGTTTTCTTCTATCTCGCAGGCTTTGTCCGTCTAATATATTCTACGTTTATGGTACATCCACTTGAAAGAGAGCACTTGTAGAGGTACAACCACAGACATTGATAGGCTAGATGCCCCAAGTGTACGTACTGCGCGTGTCAAAAAAAGGTTGAACATGTTCAACTTTTGACCGCGCTTGTTATTGAAATGTGCGTATTTTATTTAAAAAACAATTATTTTATCTTATTTGTATCTATTACTATGTAAATACATGTACCTGTGTGCATACTAAATGCTTAAATTACATTGCTGCATTTAGTTTTAAAGGTGTTGTACCTGTTCATTGAACAAGCAGTGAACGCAAATTTCGGCACGCGCGGGTTTTATAGAAATGAGTGCATTTGTGGCATTTAGGCCTATCAATGTCTGTGGGTACAACCTATATCAATCGAATAGATATAACGTGACATAGGTATATCCATACTATTGCATGTCGACACAATTTGGCCGGGTTGTAAAGTTGACACTGACTTAAGATCAACGTCAATCGCAGAGCACTTGTAGAGGTACAATCATTCAACCATCAGTTTTTCTTGTAATTTTTTTATTGAACTATAAATCTTATTCTACGAGTAGTTTTACTATAAAAAAATTAACAACTAGATGAACTAGAACTCAGCCCAATAAAAAAACTACCTCCAACTGTCCAAAGAACGATGGCCAAATCGTACCTGAACGTGGGCATTAATGACTTGTATTTTAAAAAATAAGGTATTTTTAATTATATTTTATGAATTATTTATACATCAAAAGAACTTGTGGTTTTTGAGAAATAAAATAATATTCCGAATTTATTTTTTTTGGTTGGGATAACAGTATTGTAGCTTTTGAACGTGTCTGACCGTGTTTGAAGGTTTGTTATGCGTTCTTATATAATTAGTAGCACAATATAATTTCACTTAAAAATATTACTTACGATTTTATCATTTGAATTCGAGAATAATATTATTGTTTCAAATGACATTTGAAAGCGAGTAATGGAACGTCAGTTTTTAAAATGACAGATGTCTTTACCGGTGTCCGTGTTGTCTTGCAGTCGATCTTTGTGTTTGCTTCGATACGTACTGTGCAATATTTTGTTCTGTGTTTATTTCTTTTGACCCGCATTTTGTTTATTGGACTTTGATATCTGCTACTTGTTGTCTAAGAACCATAATTTCACTCAAAACCTTAGGTATTATGTTGTAAAAATTATTGAATGTCATCCTAACCTAAAAAGATAAAAATATTTATATTTCCAATCAGTGAAGTTTTTGATGAAATATTTTGCTACTTTCATATTTACAATGATGTTTTCTAACAAAATCATACAAATTAAAAGTGCCCATCTATAATGAGTGTCAGGTCCAGCTTCTTTGAAATTTGACCGATGTTCTTTAACTATAAGCAGCTATTTAATATCATGTATCGTACTTACTTATCGTAATACAAATTTAACCTTGGGGTGGTGGGATCTACCTCCTAGTAGTCCACCCTGGGCAACGGCATCTTTGGTTTTCTAACCAATGATGACGGCTAACAGATCCCTCTGCGGTGGTAGGCTTTAGCCAGCACCAAATAGTTTTTCTGTTTTCCGCTGATGTGTGGGAGAACCAGTACCTCTGGGTAAGCTCGCTCCATCTTAGGCTTCTTCTTAACCGTATAGTTAAGTATGTAGTCAAGAGCAAGCCTACTATATATATTTAAAAAAAAAAACCTTACGTACGTGACTAAAAGATGTGATGAATAGAACTAAGGTTTAAGAACACCTAAATGTTTAGTGGGTGCTCATTTGGTTAGGACGTTTTACTGTGACTAATTATTTATACATTTTTTTTAAATCAATGACACAAACCTATCTCGACCAATAAGTGCAACCCGAAGAAAACGGGCAGTCTTTGGCCTCACAGCTGTCCCCGAACCTCTAGTATTAGAAACCCTCATATGTTGCCCTAGCAATTTGGAATCGCTGCGCGAGTCCGCGCACTCCTGGCACACCGTTCGACGAACTTTTGTTGATCAACGTGTTCAGCCCGATGCGAAGAACCATTTCATGTGTTGTCATGCCCCAGAAGGGGGAGAGTTAATATTGAAGGGATGATTAAGAATTTGTAGGGAGCATAGACTAGCGCTTTATGAGAAAAGAGCCTCACGTAGTACCCTAGCGCTCTCCCGAGGTTCGGTTCGTATGCCGCAAGGCACCAAAACCATAGGTTGGTGGAGGGATCGCCCCCGAACCACAAATCGTAGCAAGTTTGGCATAATCCTTGGCTCTTTGGCTCTTTTTGCTATATTAAATGATCCAAACTCCCCTTCTTACCTTCATTCTCAATTTTCTCTCCTCGACTCATTCGCGCCAGTTGCGCTCCTCTAGCAAACTCACTCTCTCTATTCCTTCTCACCGTACTGGTTTTGTCTCAAATTCTTTTCTTCTTAAAGCCACTTGCCTTTGGAATTCTCTGCCCGAAAGCATTAAACAAGCGCCTAGTAAATTTGCTTTTAGGAAACATGTTAGGTCTCATTACATACGTAAAATGCAATCATCGTCATAAACTCTGCTTTCACTAAATTCGTCGCCATCTGTTCTATTTTTCATTTTTTTATTTTATTACATAGTATTGTATTATTGTAATCATTATTAGTATGTAGTTTATATTATGTATATTGCTGTTGTATATATGTAGTTTATACTACGCGTTTTTTTTTTAGTTCCCTCTGATCTTCATTTTTTTTTCTATCAAATGTAAAGTTTTTTTTTTGTTTTATATATCGCACTGCCTACAAAACATTTCTGTTTGACCCAAAGGTCTGACTGGTTGAGAATGCCATCTGGCATTAAGTCCACCTTTTGTACATTTTACTTATTTGTGCAATAAATTTTAAATAAATAAATAAAATCCTCCTATTGGAAAAGTCTGTGTCCGTTAAACTGATGTGTATAGTTAGTAATCAATCGTATGTGTTGATGCTTAATAAAGATATTCTACATATAAGACTAGTGTCCAGTACTGTCCAGCGGTGACTCCGTTTACGTGAAAATTAGCGATATCGCTCTCTTTAGAGATTACTTAAGATATTTGCAATCACTATCAGTCGTATGCTCCTATAGAAAATAGATAGCGATTGCAAAATTTGGTAATCTCTTCTTACAATAAAATAAAAATTCTCTCTTCTTAAATATAAATGGATTAAAAGTAAGGTGGAGCTGTGTATGGCCCCACTTTCAACCCCTTGATTAATCCTTCGTAAATATAAGGGTCGTAAACTATCTCGACCGCCCTTTATTTTTTCTTTAAAAACTATTATCTTTCCTTTCCTGGAAATCAAAATATTTTTAATTTCATATAAATAAAAGATAACAATTTTAAAGAATTTAAATGATCTCTCTTAAGCCTAATAGCCGCATCCCACGCGGACGGAATCGCGGGAAAACGCCAGTATGCTGTATAGGAAACCTTCGCTCTTCATTTCAAAATTTCACCCCTACGTAATTACTAGCTTTGAACACAGTCACTCAAGACAAACAATTAGTATGTCAAGACACCTAATTGTTGAGCAAACAAGCATTTCCTATGCTAAGATTAACATGAAAGGCATCAAAACCTCTCCACACTCTCTAGTTAAGTCGTAGACATTCACCTACATTGAAATGTCAAAACATGATTGATATACAACACTTAGGATTACCATCCGAAACGATATGTAGAGTAGAAACGTTTCTACAATGCCGCGAGTGCGTATCAGTAATGCGTCTCTCACAACGCGCTATACTTGACCCGAATCCATTACAAACGTCTTCCCAAATCTTTACAAGTGGTCCTTAATCACACAGTAAGGTAACAAATAGTTTGGAACCTAAATGAGTGATATATTTAAGGATTTAACCCACGTTTAATAGGATTTTAGGTTGTTTTTTATCCCGACGTTTCGAACACATTAATTGTTTTTTTAAATCTATTTATAATGTAAATTTTTATGCTATTGTGTCGCAAATACATCTCGTAAGATCGTCTGTTTTATTGCAAATCGCACTGACACAATTGCAAACAGAAAATAATTCAAAGACAATACATAGGTATTTTTATTTTCTAAATAGTTTTCATTTGCCGTGTGTTGCAACATAGAATAGCATCACCTCGTGAAGTAAATACAAAAAATACTGCAAAATTTTCATTCGTGCGCCGCGACCATCAAACCGCCTGCTATTTCATTAAACGTACCTAGTGATTGTGGCGATATCTTTTTTTTTGGAGAGGCCGGCCTCCATCAGTCCACATGATGGATTATCAAATGATGCTGGTGATTTCTTTTACTTTTTGGGAGTAAGTCATCCGACAAGATGTAACACCATAGATATAGTGTAACACTGTGTGACCACGTGACATTGAGCCATTGAACACGTCACGTCACCGTGACGTCTGACGCATAATCAGTCCTCAAACATCCGGAAGAGCATGCCTCACGTTTCCTGTTTTTATTTTATGGCCACCACTTCACTTGACCTACCAATATCATTTTAATAACGTATATATTTGAAATCAGTAAGGAGTAATTGAAGCTTATTTTATTTCTTTATTATTTCTAAATTATGCTATTCTAAGTTATAATCTGTTTCTGTGCCAATAGTATTTTTCTGTCCAGTGACTTTAGACAAGTGACTTTCTAATATCGTTTACGCTAGACAAATAGATATCAAATGTTTGAAAATGACATTAAGAAACGATCGATCTATCGTAAGCTTATGGTATTTTCATTTGTCATCTATTTGTTTTTTTTATATAATCTATCAATCAATCAATCATTTATTTGCGTCAAATATGGTATACAAGATGTCAAATTACAATAAAAGAATCACATATTTGGGCTGCAATAATTAGCATGCAAATGTCAGGTTACAATAAAAGATGAAAAATAATAATAGTCGTTAAAATTTCAAACAAATCTGCTTATGTCCGAATTCCAAATTATTAATATGAAAAGGCGAATTATATTATATTATAAATTTATAAATTATACAAAATTACTGAGTCAATGTTGAAATGCCTTAACCTAAATGCCTTTTTTAAATTTGAAAAAGTCCTCTAGATAGAAATTATGGTGGTTCAGCCAGCGGAACAAATGTTTTTTAAATACTGGTAAATTATAATTTTTTATGTTATTAGGTATTTGATTGTAAATTTTTACGCACATTGATAGGCAACTTTTATTAAATTTAGAAGACTTAGGATTTTCTTTAAGATTAAGCCGATGGGGATCTTTGCGTACTCTTGTATTTTTGGGCTTGCTCTTGACTACATACTTAACTGTACGGTTAAAAAGAAGCCTAAGATGGAGCGAGCTTACCCAGAAAGTGGCACTGGTTCTCCCACACACCAGCGGAACACGGAAAAACTGTTAGGCGCTGGACTCCGTCAGGAGGGTGGTAGCATCCAGGCAGCCTCTTACGAAGCTTACCATCGTAGAGGGATCTGTTAGCCGTCATCATTGGTTAGAAAACCAAAGATGCCGTAGTCCAGGGTGGACCACTAGGAGGTAGATCCCACCACCCCAAACGTCTTGCCTAGCGTAAACGTTGTTAGAAAGTCACTTGTCTAAGGCCGCAGCCGTTTTTGCGTGATTGAGAAACAAACGGCCATCCAAACTTTTAACCCTTTGACGATCTGATATTCCAGACACAATTAAAATCAATTGTTATCGCGACAACCGGTTGTCGCTTGGGGTTTGAATCGCCTGTATTAGTGTTAAAATGTTTGTCTCGTACCTGCTCAAACACACGTCCGGAATGTATAATTTACAATACAATTAACACGATAAATGTTGTCACAAGTTAAATTATTATGAGCTTAGTAACAAAGAGTGCGCACATAGATTATACGAGTCATGCAAACGTAATGGCACTGGCTAATCTGCTGGAATTTGGTCCATTGCAGTTACGGGCGTGTTTAAATGAGGTCAGTTCACTGGATATCCAAAGTTTACCAGCTTTCTCTATTACTGTGTTTTATTATTGTTTACTTATATCTATATGCTATCTAAGACATAGACAAGTAAGTTTTGCTCGATAATTAATGTTATCAATTTAGTGCTAACTTTAAATATTTCACAAACGAACTAGGACACCTATTTTCAAAAAGGTCTGGTAACGTCTTGTACCAACAGAGAGCCTTCTCTATAAATACTATTTTGCTCTTGTTATTCGCTGGGTTACATTAACCATGATTTAGTTATATTAATTTGAACAATGAAAAATAGTAAAGAATTGAATATAAATATAAAAGTAAGTTGTAAGTGTTTAATAACTTTGAGGTTAATCAAAGTGGGGAAATAATAATGCTTTACGCTTAAACGAATTAATCTCTAGCAATCTGTGGCCGACTATTATTGTAATAAACCAGCGTTGTAATGAATTAGTAACAGTATATTATCATACGAATAAATCAGACAATCCGAAACTTTTAGTTGCCCGCCTTGGGGATTGAACTCGGGACCCCGAGATCATGGCCCGGTACGAATTAATATTTTTATTGTTTTACTCTTGTATAATATACTAGAAAATCAAAATCTCTCTCCCTGGTTTTAGATAAAAAATGCATCAAATAACTTTACCCTCTTTGTAGACCTTTTTTTTTATAATCAATGGGCTTGCTCTTGACTACATACTAAACTCTACGGTTAAGGAAGCCTAAGATGGAGCAAGTTGCAGATAGCGTTGGTTGCCCAGGGTGGACCACTAGGAGGTAGATCCCACCACCCAATACTTGAGTCAACCAGTGATATTATCTCGCTGGTTCAAAAAGCTTTACTTTTCTAATCTACAGTACGTTTATCATTGTTAGTTCTGGGGAGATTTTGGAAATCATCACCACATTTAGCAGATGTCTTGAGAATGGGAACAGATTTTAATTTTAATGTCGTTAATGTTCCTTTGCATCGCATGATTTTATTATGAGTACTTTAGATGCAAATTGCTATGCCGCATTTGCCTA
Organism: Anania crocealis; assembly: GCA_949315895.1. Classification (NCBI taxonomy): domain Eukaryota; kingdom Metazoa; phylum Arthropoda; class Insecta; order Lepidoptera; family Crambidae; genus Anania; species Anania crocealis. The sequence continues at coordinate 4,066,026 of OX438857.1, read as the reverse complement.
TGACCTATATTTGTAACCTTGTTGTTGGTATATTTTCCTCAGTTAATTAGAAAACTATTATGTGGTAAATTATTTTGAAATTAGGACTAGCATAATAGCTTTCTTTGATAAACTTCACGAACTTACAGGTCTTTGTTAATTTGTCGACGTGATGCATGTTGTAAGTGAAATTGTAATATGCATATCAATCATCTTTTAAGATGACTAATCTGAGGTCATTATGAATAATCAATAAAAAATCATTATTTATTTGCTCATAAACATGGTATACATTGATTTTCAGATCTTTCTGAGTGTTTTTTTTTTATTTTTTTATTTTATTACACACGAGAGTTTTAGAGAATGGATGCTTGTTACTATTATTAAAACTACTACTTACTTTGATATTATTTTTACAAATTAGATAGACTTTACAATATTGTAGCTTATACATTTTATGTGAGATTCGATACCAACAGGGGCAATTTAACAGTAAAAACTAAAAACTAACTTATTTTAGAACATTACGTACAAATCTAGAAAAGACATTCGGATTAGAACCCATGATATTGATACCCGGATAGTCCTGCGAAAAATCATTGTAGAGGCGACACATCCGTACTATTGGGTTTTTTTTTAAATAATTGTAGAAAAATTAAACGACAGACAATTATAAACAATACACAATGTATTATAATCAATATCAATAATGAAACCTACTTTAACAATTTGTATCAATCGACATCTGCTTAAATTTAATGAGAACCAAGTCATCATAATGTGTTTATCAGACACAAGTATATTAAATTTCGAAATGACTTTGAAACAAGCTAAGATGTTGGGTGTGTTTTTAGAGATATGAGCTCGTGGGTTCTTCTTCAGCGCTCGGAGAACAGTACCAAGAAACTGTGGAGGGCGCCACTTGCTTTAACTCAGAAGCAAGAAAGAGTTAATTAAAGAATTAAAGATAGAAAAGAAAACAAGTTATTTTCAATTTGTCTCCCAATATATTATTTAAATGTGCATTACACTCAACATAGATATCAGCAACATAAAATTTAAGCTATATAGAATAGACTTAAGTAGGTATATTAGTTTAAGAATAAATTATGACTATGCATCTAAACAAAAGTTCTGTACTTAAACTTAGTCTTAGATACAGTGAAGGAAAGCTTAGAAGCAGGCGTTCCATCACTCACAAGTAACTAGAATTAAGGTTGGCCTAACCCATGAGCTGAGGAGTATCACCAATGCATGAAAACTATCAAAAGAATAAATGTTCATAAATACCTAGTAGCATGTTATTAGATCATGTCACCGATAATAAATTATAACGTCACCGTGGAGAACCACACGTATCCCTCCGTCCCTGGAGCAGAGATTCTCACATGCGCGCAGGATGCAGGAGTATGTCCTAGTAGCTAGGAGCGAGGAGGGCGATATTTCAAGCCTGGAAGGTACACACAAGCATGAGTACAGCGGTGATAAAGCCACATGCTCTTAGGGAGCGCACGTGGGCATGAGCAGATGGTATGTGAAAGGAAAACGTGCACTAGCACAGCACTTTAGACATGACCGCAGGTGCATTTACAGCAGGGTGAGATGAAAACATTCGCTTGCACGTTGTCCACACGTGGGCATAGGCAAAAACACGTGGTGAAAAGAATCAAACATGCTTACCCATAAAAATGCAGCAACAATCACCAAGATGAGGCGATGCATCATGTAAATTTATCCATCAAGGGAAAGTACAAAAAATGTTAGTCCTGAAAGATGAAACAACACAATTAAAGGTTCACAATCTCTTAGAAAAGAGAACAAAGTCTTGGAAAAGACATCCATAAATGTATGGATGCTTACCATGAGGAGACAAATTGAAGAGCGAAAACAAAAGAAAAGAGATTAGCCCTTTGGCTTTACATGCCTACAGGCATTTTGGCACGCTTGAGCGCCATTAAAAATTCACTTGTTTGCGAACAAGAAAGCTAGGAATCCAAAATTCAGGAAGCGTAGTAAAAAGACTGACCACCAAATGGCATCCGCTTATAAAGCCAATCCAACCTCTCCCCTCTATGACAAGCAAGTTTTTTTTTAATTCTTTGCATTCACGACTTGGAACCACTCAACTTGACTGACACATAAAGCCAAACAACACAGAAAACTGCTCAGCCCTGAAAAAGTAGAAAACTACCTAAAAAAAATCAACACAAATAGACATTTGCCTATTAATGTAATAATATAAAAAAATAACATTCAAATTATTAGATAAAGAAAGGAATTGTGGGATGACAGACACAAAGTTGCACCTATAGTGTTCCATCAGCCGGATAGATGGCGCTATCAGTAAAAATCCTTAGCTGCGCACGAGCTGTTGAAACAAAATAAATGCAAAAATGTAACGACGTGTTACAATACATCCCCACTAAAGAAAAAAAGAAAAAAAAAGGACAGAAAGTTAAACTACCAATGTAAAAATTTACTAAGTATTGAAGGTGATCTGTGAGGAGAACACTCGACAGCATCAGACAGTGAAATATCACTTAACACAGGCCGTCCAACTGGATTATCCACCAGCCGACGAGACCTATTGTAGAATGTCCTGCTGCGACTGTGGTATTTCTTTTTAGGAGATCGGTCCCTGCGAAAAACGTCCCTCAGTCGTTGAGGTATAGGATGGGATCCCCGTACTGATGGTTGAATTTTATTATGGGTAGCAACCACAGTCTTACAAGAAGATAACATCAAGTTTGATGCAGGTCTAGTAGACGTCTGACATAACTTTCCTGAGTCAAAGTTGTCCCTACATAATCCAAAGGAACGAAGAAAGTCAGCCCCTAATATAATAGGCACGTTTGTATCACGACAAACAACAAAGTGAATAAAGTTTAATCTACCAGAATAAGAAATGGGCAGTATTACTTTACCTACAACACTCAGTTGAGCATTGTTACCCACTAATAAATTTTTGTGGCAGTGAACCACATTAGGATTAACCCCTAACTGAGAAAGATTAGATAAGGCGTCAGTGCTGACTAAGGATACAGAAGCACCACTGTCTGCCAGAGCACTGCATTTGATGCCTGAAACGTCAATATTAAGATAAGGCCTAACATCATCTAAGCCATGATTATTAAACAATGGTTTAACAACAGAGGTTTTACCACTAAGAAAAGAATTAATAAATTTTAAGTGGTTTTGCCATTCAAAGTCAGAAGTATAACCCTTCTTAAAAGAAACACGACAATTTAAAATGTTGTTTACCCCTGAACGATCTGGGCGTATTTTCGCACAAGGACAATTTTTTGTGAAAACACCCGGCTTCTTGCATTTAAAACAATGTAGACCGACATACACGTCGCAGTCCCTATAGTGATGAGCACCATCACACTTTAAACACTTAAGAACTACAGTGTTCACAGAAGAATTCCTCATTGGGGTAGATATAGGTTTTAAATCAGACAAAATAAGATCAGGACCAGGATTGAGATAACCCCTGTACTCACACCTGTGCTTGGCAATTTCTAAATTGACACAAAGCTCCTTCAAATGATCAATAGAGCAAACATTAGTTAAAGATAAACGAGATATATAGAAAGGATTCATATTAGTCATAATAATATCAAGTTGTTCCTTCTCAGACAAAGGCACAGAAAGTTGAGTAAATAAATATCTCATAGTGTTAATAAAAGTTCTAATTTTTTCTTTAGGCTGTTGTAGCCGTGACCTAATTTGGTTCAATAAGGAGCGCTCACATTCAACAGATTGAAACTCAAGTTTTAATAAATTCAAAAATTGAACACAAGTGGTAATAGAATTTTGAATGGACTTGAACCAAATTAAAGCCTCGCCTGACAAAACGTAAATAGCATTATCTAAGAAATCATTATCCGAAATTCTAGAAGACTTAATGTAATCTGTAAGTTTAATGATGAAATCATGGACTGGTGTATCTCCGCTAAAATTCAAATTCCATTTTAAAATTTGATTGAGCACAGGCTTAGAATTAACATTTGAACATGAATTTTGATGATTAACCTCATCACCAAGGGATTGAATAATTAGAGGTTGAGTACCTACAGATACCGAAGGTATAGGTTCAGACACAACACTAGATGATGTGGTTCCGCACTTAATATTGTTAAGAAGTTGAAAGGCATTAGCAAGCAAGCTAATTTTAAGTGCCCTGTGTTCCTCACTGGTGACACTCACTCGCTCAAGTCTTAGTATAACATGAGTTAATATAGAACAACACTTTTTGATACAACCAGCATGGTTGGTATTCAACACTTCATTATATTTTAATTCACAAATATTCAGCTCATTAGCAGAGTCTAAAGAAAATAAAAACTTATTGCTTAATTCCTGATTGGTGATACCCTTAACAGAACGCAATAACTTCCTCAGCTCATCGACAGTAGTATCATCTGATACTTCAAGGCCCTTAACACGAATTTCATATAAAAGTTCGTTTTTACTAAGATAATTAATATCTAAAGAAAGAGACATGATTACAAAATTAAATTAGTAACCTAAGTTGAGACAAATTAAAAAAACACAGCTTCAAAGTACAAATCTCTGAAAGAGGCCCCACGTTGGGCGCCAATGAAACAAGCTAAGATGTTGGGTGTGTTTTTAGAGATATGAGCTCGTGGGTTCTTCTTCAGCGCTCGGAGAACTGTACCAAGAAACTGTGGAGGGCGCCACTTGCTTTAACTCAGAAGCAAGAAAGAGTTAATTAAAGAATTAAAGATAGAAAAGAAAACAAGTTATTTTCAATTTGTCTCCCAATATATTATTTAAATGTGCATTACACTCAACATAGATATCAGCAACATAAAATTTAAGCTATATAGAATAGACTTAAGTAGGTATATTAGTTTAAGAATAAATTATGACTATGCATCTAAACAAAAGTTCTGTACTTAAACTTAGTCTTAGATACAGTGAAGGAAAGCTTAGAAGCAGGCGTTCCATCACTCACAAGTAACTAGAATTAAGGTTGGCCTAACCCATGAGCTGAGGAGTATCACCAATGCATGAAAACTATCAAAAGAATAAATGTTCATAAATACCTAGTAGCATGTTATTAGATCATGTCACCGATAATAAATTATAACGTCACCGTGGAGAACCACACGTATCCCTCCGTCCCTGGAGCAGAGATTCTCACATGCGCGCAGGATGCAGGAGTATGTCCTAGTAGCTAGGAGCGAGGAGGGCGATATTTCAAGCCTGGAAGGTACACACAAGCATGAGTACAGCGGTGATAAAGCCACATGCTCTTAGGGAGCGCACGTGGGCATGAGCAGATGGTATGTGAAAGGAAAACGTGCACTAGCACAGCACTTTAGACATGACCGCAGGTGCATTTACAGCAGGGTGAGATGAAAACATTCGCTTGCACGTTGTCCACACGTGGGCATAGGCAAAAACACGTGGTGAAAAGAATCAAACATGCTTACCCATAAAAATGCAGCAACAATCACCAAGATGAGGCGATGCATCATGTAAATTTATCCATCAAGGGAAAGTACAAAAAATGTTAGTCCTGAAAGATGAAACAACACAATTAAAGGTTCACAATCTCTTAGAAAAGAGAACAAAGTCTTGGAAAAGACATCCATAAATGTATGGATGCTTACCATGAGGAGACAAATTGAAGAGCGAAAACAAAAGAAAAGAGATTAGCCCTTTGGCTTTACATGCCTACAGGCATTTTGGCACGCTTGAGCGCCATTAAAAATTCACTTGTTTGCGAACAAGAAAGCTAGGAATCCAAAATTCAGGAAGCGTAGTAAAAAGACTGACCACCAAATGGCATCCGCTTATAAAGCCAATCCAACCTCTCCCCTCTATGACAAGCAAGTTTTTTTTTAATTCTTTGCATTCACGACTTGGAACCACTCAACTTGACTGACACATAAAGCCAAACAACGCAGAAAACTGCTCAGCCCTGAAAAAGTAGAAAACTACCTAAAAAAAATCAACACAAATAGACATTTGCCTATTAATGTAATAATATAAAAAAATAACATTCAAATTATTAGATAAAGAAAGGAATTGTGGGATGACAGACACAAAGTTGCACCTATAGTGTTCCATCAGCCGGATAGATGGCGCTATCAGTAAAAATCCTTAGCTGCGCACGAGCTGTTGAAACAAAATAAATGCAAAAATGTAACGACGTGTTACAACTTTACTCTTTAAGCTAAAAATATAGGTAGTATACATGTATTTCTGAGACAAACTTCTTAGTGTTCCATGGATTCACCGTGCTCTCTGAAAGAGAGACTCCGGGTAGCTCCCAGGACTTGTGACACGGGTGTAGGTTTAAAGGGCCCCTTTCCGACTTACATCAACACTCACCTTCAGTACTCGTGGTTATCTCCCTGCCCAGCCAAATCTGGTACGAACCTGCTAATGCAGCTTTAGACACTTGTTCTAGTATAGAACTTATTGCAGTTCTTGCCACAGAACATGGATGGTTCTGGCCTAGCCAAGGTCTTTCAACAGATTATAGAGAGATTTTGATGGTTTACATCTCGCTCCTACTTCTACAGCATAACCGTTTTTCGTTAATTAATTAAGGCGATCATATATTTCATAATATATCAATCATGTTATACCGACAACACATCGGCTAATATTCACTCCCCTGTAAAACTTTGTAAAATACAAGTTTTTATGTATAAAATTTTACAACAATATTAATTTCGAACCCTTTCTGAACAGCGCATAACAAATGCGAAACATTTCACTTTCAGAAACCACTGAAATGTTTGCTCGGGCTATTAGTTTAGCAATTACAAGTTTTCTCTACATAAATTTGTTTCATCAATAGAACTGTTTTCAATGGTTAACGATTTGTTGAAATCTGTCGGGTTATTCAGCCTTCTCAAATAACATAACTTTTCGTGTTTTGACTTTGCGTTCATGTTTTAACTTTGTCTTCATATTCGTTGCTCAATAATAAATCCTCGTGAAATATGGCGGTAAATTTTTGTCAACAGGTTTTGGACAGAGCGATGCTTGGTCCTTGCGTAATAGAATCAGAAATAAGGGAACCCAAAAAAACTAAGGTAACCGAAATTGCTTGAAAAAGAATTGCTGAGCTAAAGTGGTAAAAGGCACACGGCTAGTAAAACCGATGGTAGTTGGGGCGGCGGGAAAGTATTGATGTGACAACCGCGCACCGGACGTTGATCTGTAGACCCCCAGCAGCTACACCGACTTTAGAACTAACAAATTTAATATAATTCATTTAATAATAAACTGCATTATAATTATTCTCAATAGCTGTACTATTTATGCTGCCCTTAATCCAATGCTGGATATTGCAGGAACGCTTAGAGGAAGGCATTTAGGCGAGCATAATCAGGTCATTGTTACCGCGTTTCTCAGACATGAATTACTGAAATAGCTGAGCCAAGAGAGTTCGCAAATATTCAACTATTTAAATTAGATGACTCCGTCCAAATAGCTTGTTCAATCCGATTAAGAACCTTAATTACCGATTATAAGATTGAGTTTCAATAAAGCAGATATGACGATTGGTTCAAATGATATTTGACTTTAAGTTTGAGGCATAAAGTTAGTGTTAGTTTAATCATATTATATTGGGGATGCCTCTGGCTAAATGCTTAAGAGTCCCAATATGTTCAGATATTGGTAAGTATTACAGAACGAATATAAAGGCATTTTCCTTTTCAATGCCTTGGCTGTACGGTACAAAAGAAGATGCTAAAATAAACATTCAAGCTATTTTCTTAGACAATACGTTGTCAAGCCTCGTAAAAATATACCCTGGAGAATATTGTTGATAGGAGAATTTATATTTATTTCAAGGATATTGAAACACTATTTCGGTATATTTTGAACAGCGACGATTTTTATTGCTGAATGATGTTGATTTTAAAAATAAATTATTATAACATTTGTCCTGCACTCAAAGTTAGTAAAAAGCACGCTTTAAAGCACTCGTGTTGTGAAAATAGGAAAGTACCTACTACGAACACTTAGACCCAAAAAATTAGAAAAACACACCCGGGACCTTGGAGCAGGTGATAGCTTGAAAACTTGCGTACAGTTCGAAAATTATTTTGTTGATACAAAATACAATACTAAAATTATTTCTATCAATCGTGCCTACTTGTAGCTTCTTAAATTAGAATGATACCTATACGTATAATATATACACTCTACTGCACCAAAAGCAACTCTACAATAATGAACAAAGTAAGAGTAATTATCGTTTTGTGGAGTGGGCGAACGCAATGCAGCAAATGCCAGCTATGTGGCAGATACACAATAACAGCCTTTCATTACCATTAATATCAGAACCTTTATTTTGTATGTACAAAATAATAAATGCAGTAGGAATTTCAACACAAATCGAATACCTATTTTCGCAAGCGCAAACTAAAACACGGTATAATTTTGCGTAAAAACTGTAAATTACTCGTAATTGACTTGCAGTTAAAGGTAAAAAGTTCCTAAAATAAAAAGACTAACCAGTGAACATTAATAACAGGCTGTAAATAATGGTAAGAAAAAGAAATCGGTTATTTGGCAATCTAGAAAAATTAAATTGCTCTCATAGCCCAATGCTTCTTAGAGTTCATTCTCTGTCACTAATGTTAAGCAACGTTGGTAATGGTCACTAGTTGGATGGGTGACCGTTTGTAGCGTCATACCATGAGCGCTTCCGTGCTTCGGAGGGCACGTTAATCCGTCTTCGGTCCTGGCTGTTATCACGAGATAACAGTCGTAAAGCGATGTTAGAGGCCTTCGGGCGGCTTGAGCAACGTCCAACAGGGTGATGTTGCCACAGCGTCGCCTTTGTCGTCCACCAACCCGCACTAGGCCAGTGGTGAAATCAAGGCCTTAAACCCTCTCCATAAAAATATTTTTTAATAAAAAAATTAACTAAATTAAAAAAATACTCACTAAAAAGTACAAAATAACACAAGAACAATGTTTTATTTTAAAACCTATTTACGTACTTACAGATCGAAGTCGTTGCCAAGCCAAATAGAATAGGAGCACTACTGAATTTTTGTTTAAATTCCACACTTGATTTGTTACGTTTGTAGTATTATTTTTGTATTGTTTGGGCTCGGCACCGACTTCAATCTTTTTAGTTGTTAGTAGTTAAAATAATATTATAAGTACGTAAATAGGTTTTAAAATAAAACATTGCTCTTGTGTTATTTTGTACTTTTTAGTGAGTTTTTTTTAAGTCATTTTAATTTTTTATTAAAAAATAATTTAATTTTGTCTTTTCAGTGTTAAATAAACTACACAATTATTAATCCTCTGTTCGCCGGTAACAGTAACCTACATAAATAGTAATGACGACTTCTAGATAAAAATTTATGAATTGTTTGAGAAACTCCCTCCCTCATCGCTATAGAATCATCCTCCAACTCCTAATTGCTTAAGAGTTTGACCTTCCATCATCAGCTCACGTAAATAACCTGATGGAAGACAACTATCTGACTTTACGCGCCTATGATATTTAAAGAATAATCCTCCTACTCCTAACCGTTAAGGAGTTGTACCTTCCATCATCAGCTCATCAACATAAGCTGATGATGGAAAGTAAATGATGAGTACCAGACGCAAATACTGAAAAACCTTAAAAAAGATATGCAAAAACGTAAGACGTGCTTATAAAATTTGAGGGTTTCCCTCGATTTCCCCGGATTCCACCATCAGATCATGACTAGGTTAAAATGGGACCACACGGGAAGCATCAGCTTTCAAACAAAAAAAGAATTTATAAAATCCGTTCAACCAGTCCAAAGTTCCGAGGTAACAAACAAAAAAGTACAGTCGAATTGAGAACCTCCTCCTTTTTTTGAAAGTCGGTTAAAAATGAGAGAGAACCGTGCTCAACAGTGAGCGAAATGGATTGCTACTTCGGATTTAAATAAACCACAGAAAAAAGTACTCCTCTTGCTTAGTTTTTGTGATTGTATCACCATTCAGTGTACAATCATTGTTCGTCGTTTCGCATCTGAAATCAAGAAGCTTTTGCCAGTTAATTGATTTCTGATAAACCTATTATCTAGCGATTCCCGAAATTATTGCTTTTAATTAGCCCCGGAATCCGCTAGGGCAGTTTGTTAACAATTAACCGCTTTCTGTAGCAGAGCTTTTCAAGGATTCAGTCTGTTGTTTACACGTAAATGTTTTTGATTTAGTTCGAGTTTGCACCAAGGCTCACTGAACTAAGCCTGTCTGATACAGTTTCCATTAAAGATTATTATCATCAACAATAGCCTTTATATACTTGAATAATTTGTCGAAAAAAATAATGTATCGGTAGCGCAATTGGTTAAGAGTCTTACCTAAGGCAGTCGAAAATTTAATTCAAGTAATTGTTTTCTTGAGTTTTCGCGAACAAGTTTATGTTTTTTACGCGAATAATTATATGTCGGTAGTTTTATGAAATTAACGAATATAAACGTGAATATAATCCGTAAAAATATCTTTCATTTCAAAAAATTGAATTTAGATAATAATAGGTAGCAATTGCGAACAATAATGTTTGAAATTTCTTCGCAATAGCTAGGTATATCGATGGATATTTAAAAGCAGATCGATAAATCAACGCGTTTTAACAGGGAGTGCGATGTAGGTATCTATTTCCTAAGCGGATGGATTTGTAGGCGGAAGGCGAATAGTATAAAATAATAACTGATTAAACTTACGAAATCATAACATACACATTTAATTGAAAACATTCACTCCTTTCGTCGGTTAGTAACAAAACAATACGAAAGCCGAAATATGGTTTAATTTGTAAAAAAATTAAACAGATTTAAACTCAGAACCAATGCATTGTCATCAATCAGTTCCTAATACTTATTTTGATTGACGGAGAGTTATAAGAATTAACTGCAAACTAATAAATTTTATTATCTGCTTATCTTTTACAGGTCAAGAATACAACTTCAACAAACTGACAGCCGAAGAAGTGAACTCCCTTGGGCAGACTTACGACTATGATTCAATCATGCACTACGCAAGGAACACATTCAGCAAAGGCACTTATCTGGATACAATTCTACCTCTAGAAGTTCACGGGAAGAAGAGGCCGGAGATAGGGCAGCGAGTGCGGCTAAGCATTAGTGATATTGCGCAAACTAATTTGCTGTATAAATGTGCCAGTAAGTATATATTCAAATAGACCTTAAAATTCAAAACATTAGAATCCAAAGTAGACTGCATTGGGTATAAGACAAGGACGTCTATAAACACGTTATTGCCACACTGGTGTTCTACAGATGACAAAGGAGGAATTCTCATTGTCAACCTGAAAGGACGTATCAAAGTCTTAATATTATAGAGAATAACATTTACTTCTGCTACTGAATTACCTGAATACTATGAAGTTATGAACTTAAACCGCAGCTGATAAATTAATTTCAATGAAAAAGGACTATTACACTGTTAGCAATTTTATTTAAAGTAATTTAAACGATGAAAATACTTTATTGCAACATCCTTATTTAAAAAGAGGGTAACAAATAGTGACCCAGATTCTAACGGAGATAAATAGACAAAAAACGGTTATTTTATTTTCATATCTATCTAGATATGATAACGACTAAAGGATAACGCTTTTACTTTTACACTCTACGGTGTCCCACAATTTTCCGCGGCGCGGTGAGCGGCTCGGAGCGCGGCGCAGTGCTTTGGATATCGAAACCTGTACCTCTCACAGTAAATTAACTAGATAAATATAAAGCAAATACTGTTTTAGGGAGCTGAATAAATGACAAATACGTTTAATATTGAACCAGGGTCACTTATTAAGTATGAAGTTTATAAAAAACGGTTAAGGAAAAATAACGCCCCGTTGGTCTATTGGTTTATATACCGGGCCAAGATCTCGGGGTCCCACGTTCGATCCCCGGGTCGGGCAACAAAAAGTTTCGAATTTTCGAAAGTTGCTCGGGTTTATGATCACCAACCCGCATTTGGCAAGCGTGGTGATTATGCCAGTTCCCACCATTGCAGTGGTAACTTGAATTCAATGATGGAGGCCTTTTCCCTGCAGTGGGATGATTATAGGCTGTTATACCAAGTAAACCTGTAATAGTCAAAAGAAAAGTTCAAAAACAAGAACATAATACACTTATGCACTAGGTTTGGAACATGTAAACTAAATATTTTTTGAGTAGAAACAAAACTACATTAAAACTTTTAAGCATTTTGTACCTCGAAATTATTTTTGTGTCTTTTAAATGGTTAAACTTAATCAATTTAAAGTTTAATTCTCAAAAGAGAAACTGGAAAGTAGGTAAAAGTAATTTAACAATAAATGGAGTTCGTTACTCTTTAGGTCATTGAATAATGATAAAGATACATTGTCTTCATTAAGTTCCAGAAATTGTTTGGTCTTAGTAATTGGACAACATTAAAAAGTTTGTCTTAGTAGGGTCTGAGTTAGTAGGTATGAATGAATGTAAGTAAAGATAGGGTAATGTAAAAGTAAAGTACCTAATGGCCTATAACCATCCCACTGTAGGGCAAAAGTCTCTATCATTGAAGTAATTTACCACAGCAATGATAGATACAGGCATAGTCACAAAAATCACGAAAAACATTTTTATTGATAAGTCTCATAATAACTTGGGCTTCGTTTTCCGTGTGTTTGAAAATGCACCGTGTGTAGTAGGAGAACTGAAATTGACTGAAAGGAAATGTATGAATGTATGAATAGTCGCATCCAGAAAATTTCTGTAGGATAGGCAAGAATTATGAAATTAAAGCGATTGGACCTTATGATGATTGCTTATTAGATTTAAATTAATATATTGTTCACCTTTGCATAGGATGTGGCAGGACGCTGTTAGGAAACTCCGGCTGGTTCAACTCGCCCGGCTGGGGTTCGGAAGCGGCCCCAGCAACAGCTGAGAGATGTGAGTGGCGCATCGTTGCCACACATGGCGAAAGGGTCGTCCTCAACATTACCGGTAAGCTAAATATTTAATTACTCTTGTCGCCTTTACCATTAATACAAAAGCAGTAAATGTTACATGATGTTACTATGGATGAAAACACAATGAATGCTGGTTCAAGAGGCATTACTTATTCTTAATCAATATGGCGCACTAATCCACTCCCATAGCATTGGTTTCATCTGAAATATACAAATAACAGACGAGAAGACTGCCTGTTGTCAATTTATGTTGACTTAATATTTTTTATTTTGAAATATCAAAAATTATCTGCCATTTAATCTCTTGACCATTAGAAACATAATAAAAAAATAAGTATCCAATTTGGAGCCGTCGATAACAAATATGCGACGCACATACATTTCATTTTGTTTATATAAATAAGAAATAATGTATCGTGTTGACCCTTTCCTTCGTATGGGTGTCGTAAAACTAAGAGGCGGTTAAAGGACTGCCAAAAGGAGACAGGCAGCAGTGTCTTCTCTCCACTGCCAATCGTTTTGATTATGGTGGAATCCTCTTTGGAGAGGTCTAGAGTCCAGCAGTGGGCTGATATTGGCTGGAAATGATGATTATTAAAATCACAGTAGTTGCAATGATTATGTTATTTTATTGAAAAGCTTACCTGTACAATACAGTTGTGACATTTAACGTAAAATTAACACTTAACATACCATATACACAGTATACATGACACAATTCACATGTGCATCTTTTTTTATTTTTCAACATAGTCACTTACAGGTAGGTAAAAATGACATACATTAATAATGAGTAAGACAATATTACGAAACAGAAAGGTAACTATTTTAAAAATACATAATATCTGCGAAAAAAACAACAAAAAAAAGTTGATATTTATAAAAAGATAAATATCTGAGAGTTACTGAAGTGACTCCAAAAGTACTTCTGCGTTAAGATTATGATTGCAATAAGTTATAAAGTTAATCTGACTACACTTAAGTCACCAGTTCGGTATAGTCCGTTATCTGCGGTCAAATTAATTATTGACAACGTACTCGGTTCATGTGGTCGAATTAATTGCCCCACTGGGATACAGATACAGGCCAGACCTCAGGACAAATGACCCTTTGTTGTGATACAGCCATTGAGTTACATACAGCTATGAAAATAAATTAGTTTAGGGTACCTATTTTACCAATTATATTGCGATTTAGGTTTGTTAAAATGGATTTTTGTTAGGTTTTTTGAAGATTGATTGGACTGAAATGTATAAGCTTTGATGAGTCTGCCTTCTTTGTAAAAGACATTTTATATCTTAATTCTTACTAATTTATTAATTCGAAAGTAACACTTTCGTTTGTCTGCCTGTTACACTTTCAAGCCTAAACTGATTTTGACTTGATCTGGTTTTGATAAATTTTAATACAAAGATAGATTAGATTATGAGGAAGGTCTTAAACTTTTATAAATCCTAGAGCTGGGCACAGGTTTATGCCCGCGCAATATTATTATAACGTGTAGTTAACTCGGGTAGAGCCACGGGCTAAAAGCTAGTACTAATATAAGTAATAGATAATCGTATTCCTATACTGTTACTGCAATCATAGAAATACGCATAATTATTTATAAGTCGTGACATGGTTTCGGATAAATGCATTCACATCTCGTAATGAGATCATATTTTGCAACGAAACGCCATATTCGTAGACCCGTAAAAGTAATACAAATCAAATATATAAACATATTAAGTAAAAATGTCCGCCAAAAATCTAAAACTTTGATACGGCTGCCTAGCAACACTTTTTTTACGCGATGCGCTTCTCATTCATTTATTACGATACAAATCATAAGTTTTAACCGTAAAAATTGAAAACTATATTGCGAAAAATATTTTCGGGTGGAAACTTGATTTACATACAGGGTGAAATTTTAACCACTTTCCAAAATTTTTATAGGCGTTCGGTATCGTATTTAGAGCCCATTTATGAAGTAAAAAATGTAAATCAAGCTGTCACCTGAAAATATTTTTCGCAATTTAGTTTTCAATTTTTACGGTCCTAGGCCTGATAAGGTGTAAAGGGTAAATCAAAAACGTATGAATAGTATCGTAATGAATAAATGAGATGCGAATCGCGTAAAAAAAGTGTTGCTAGGCGGCTGTATCAAAAAAAATTAGATTTTTTGCGGACATTTTCTAAGTGCTTTATCATGACATTTTTGTACTGGGCTATACCAAAAGAAAAAATATGTCATTTGTTTTTTGTCTCGTAGATTGATATATTAAAATTTGGAAGGTGGTTAAAATTTCACCCTGTATAAATGGGTTCTAAACACGATACTGAACGCCTACAACAATTTTGGAAAGAGGTTAAAATTTCATCCTGTACTTTGTGATCACTCTCCCGAGCAATGTCCGAAAATTCAAAACTCTTGTTGTCCGACCCGGGATCGAAACTAGGACCCCGATACCTTAGCCCGGTACTTAACCACCATACCGACCACTATACCAAACGGCGCGTTCATGTGTAAAAGTAATACAACAAAAATTTGTTTACCTACAGAGCCCCATAACAACGGTTAACCTCTTTTTAAGGGAGAATACACAGTAGCAACATTGTAGGTACATTGTGTTTATTATCGATCAGTCCCATCGCCATCGATGGCTGATAAAAGAGCACCATCAGCCCTCAAGTTGTGTGCGGAGGACTCCGGGGCCCAATTTCGCATTAAGTGCCCACTCGAAGTCCCCCAAATTGTTGAGGCCATAATTTTGCGGACTCATGTTTAAGATATAATGGCAACATCGGGTAAATATTAATATGGGGAGGAAGTGATAAGGGTTATTGCGGTAATCGGTAAAATGTTTAGTCACATTTATCGAGTAGTTTATAATAGTGATTTTTTGGGTTACGTACCCAAGGGGTAAAAACGTGACCTTCTTACTAAGACTCCACTGTAAGTTTGTCTTTTTGTCCAGCAGTTTGTCTGTCAGCAGGCTGTATTCTCATGATCTTTGATAGTTTGATATTTTTAATTCATCAAATGAAATCAATTTCACAGATGCTGTATTTCTGTTGCCCTGTAACAAAAAATATTAAAAATAGAATAAAACCAATAGGGAATCCTATAAAACCATAGATTTAATATAGATGATAGATTGGCAATTGAATCCTGAAAACGAGACCAAAACTAGGTTACGCTAGTGTGCATAAAGTGAGCATGTGCGTGAGATAAATAGTGCAGGTACTGCATTGTCTGCTTGCTTTCGATATCGATTCCATCGACACAGTTTACGTTGACGCAGGTGACTTATTTTTTAGTATTATTAAAAGAACGCCAAAAAACTGCAAGTAAATACCTAGATATGTTTTTTATTTTATAATTACCTATCCCCGAACAAAATCGATTTATTGTAAAAAATATCGTAGGCTTTACTTGCCAGTATGTAACAATTTTGCCTCATTTTGCGATCGCGATCGCCAAAGTTAAAATAAAACCAATATGTAACATATATACAAAATATAGAAACAATACAAAAAAATTTTACTAAACTCTTAAACTACAGAACAAATAAATACATCAATGACTACAAGGATTCATGTAACTATCACGGATTGGTGTCTCTTGAGAATAGACGTACACTTTTGGACATGTCATTTCTGTATGATGTATGTTGTGGATCTATAGACTCGACTGACCTTGTATCACTGTTCTTAAACTTTAATACTCCTTCATATCGCACCAGACACACGGCATGCACCTTATTCCATGTCCCTAATACCAAAACTAATTATGCACATAATTCAATTGTATGTCGCACACTGAGATCATATAATAAACGCTTTTGTTCAGTGGACCCTTTCTACTTAAGTAAACATTCGTTTAAGAGGGGCATTTTGGGTATTTTTAGTGAGATAAAAGCATGAGACGCGCACTAAGCACACATGGTGGTGTACGTGCACACACACACACACACACACACACACACACACACACACACACACACACACACACACACACACACATACACATACACACACACACACACACACACACACACACACACACACACACACACACACCTTATCATTTATCTGTAAGTAATGTACTAAGTAGGCTTAACGGACGTTCTCTAAATATTATTTTTTAATAAAATGTAAATCCAATGTTGTCTATTTGTAAAAACTAAACAAACTTTATGTAACATTATTTTTAAGAGCTGTGGATTTTTTGTTAAATAAATAAAAAAAAATAAAAAAACCTGATATTTATTTTTCAATTACACATTACAAACTTACACTAAATATACATATATTTAATGTTTAACTAATGGGGATTGATGGGGGCTTGAACAATATGGACATTGATCCAGAGCGTAATTTTACAGGCTGATCGCCTCTGTGTTAAAAACACTTAGGTTGTCCACTCCAAATGTAAACTGCAAATGCTCGAATATTTATTGGGCGAACATTCTTTTCTATTAGGCAATTTCAACCTTTTCTAACGTATTTTAACAATTTAGGCTGTATGCGGTTTACAATGTGAAATATGTCAGCTAATGAAATGTCGATAAGATATCATCGACAACGTCAATCACTAAAATACAAAAGTGACGTTAGTAATTGTTGAAATTCACGTATTTGATATTATTTTTAATTGAATTCATATGAATTTAAATCATTGTCCTGGTGAAATGCCCTATCAATTAGTATACAAAATTTTAGTCAAAGCTCTGAAACATTGCATTTTGCTGCTGGTAATCGCGATTGTGTGTTGACGTGTGAAATGTACAATTATGTTGGTTCCCTTTTTTAGATGAGTTACTTCCAGGTACTGAACATGTAACCATAATGAAAATACATCAACTCGACACTTTTTTACAATAATAAAAATGAAACTAGTAAAACTAAAGGGAATATTGTGTTGCGCGTGACAGACGTCAGAACTCAGAAAAACGCTACGGGTTCTTAGCGTGTACGTGAACGGCCTTGTGATCTATCTCGTTCTATCGTATAGCTGCATTGTATTCTGTCTCTTTTCATTGCCAATCTATCAGCAGTATATTAAATCTATGTATAAAACAAACGTGTTTTTGCCGCCTTGATCTCGATATTAATAACAGCAACAGAAAAATTTACAGATAAATATTTAGTTGTAGTCACAGACGTAAAAAAAATACGGACGTAACCTCGTCTAATCATGAGTGAAGCATGATAATGACCGCCCGTTTATGCTGTGTGTGTAATTTAAGGGTTGCCATATAAATCATCAATTACCCTACTGTTTCAATCGCGAGGTGCAACAAATCGGTCCCAGTTAACTTATGTAATATACATATATTTTTATCAGAAATTTAAACAGTTGACCTATGTTGACCTACCTAACATAATTTTTATGACCACTGTGATAGAAAATAAGACACATGCTACGTGTAAAAAAATGTATTTTTACAGATCACATAATTAGTGATGTTGCTTTATCTTGCTAACTGCACTAAATGGACGTGAACAGACGACATGACCCTAATTCAAATACAATAAAACTTACTCTTTTTGGAATGGCATATGGAACCAAACAACGTAGCCCCTTAGCTGTAGTCATACAATCTATGTCATCAAAATGTGCACTGCACACGGTACTGGCAGATACTCGTATAACTATAATCCTGTCATCTCAACGCTTTTTGTCTCTAGGAAACATTTTAAAAGGACGCAAGAGATATTATATTATCAAATTATGGGATCTTATATTTTCCTTTTGAGAAACGGCACCCAAAAACTGACGAAATCAGATTTCACAGAGTCACATACATAGTTTGTTGCATACAAATAGAGATTTCCTCACTTTTAAGGAATTTTTTTCGTAAATAAAGTGACAATACTGTTGCATTTTACTTCTAGAATTCTGGTGAAAATTTTAAAACATGAATAAGGAAAAATATCACGAATCGTAATAATTTACGTATGATAGGTGATTCCATGTGATTTTTTACGTTTACTTATGTAGTTTTTACACGATTTAACCACACAAGACGGCATTTTTGAAAAATAAATCGTGGATGCAACGTACGCACTAGCACGTGTCACTGGCGCTGTCACAAGAGACGAAATGGCAGCGGATTGTCGGACCTAGTGTGTTTGTGTGAGTGTAGATCATGTACAACAAACGAAATTGTAGTAGCTTGCATGCTTCACATTTTTTTAGTGTGATGTTACGTCCGTATTTTTTTTAGGTCCGAGGTTGTAGTATAATCTGTTCAAAAATATATAATTGAATTTAATTAAGGTGAGTCCTGCGCCAGTCCAACTCGCCTGTTTTAATAATAATATATTGTGTTGACGACTTAAGAAGTCATATTTATTTTAATTGATTATACTAAAAACTTATGTGGTTACTTCCAGCAGTCATTATAAATGTATCTATATTGTTTACAGACGGGCACCCTTTTAGTTAAGTGCAAGTTATTGTCTTGCTATTACGAAGGCTGACAGAACCTTTATTAAAACAGGTGGGGTTGATAATTCGGGAACACAGGCATACTTACCAGCGAACCGCGATGCGAAGCGATGACCATTTGGATCAGCGGTAGTAAACGCTGCTTCTGAGCCATGGGTCGCGGGTTCGATCCCCGCACAGTACAAATATTTGTGTGCATGAACATGTCTGTTTGTACTGGTCTGGGTGTTTTCTATGTATTATAAGTATGTATTTACAAAAAAAAAAAATATAATTAATTTTATCGGTTGCCTAGTACCCCGTACGACAGGGTACTTAATAGTAGCTTAATTTGGGACTAGATGGCTCTGTGTGGCCCAATGAGGCATGTCTAAAATATTTATTTAAAAAAAAAATTGGTAATATTGTTTGTAGGAGATGCAAGCCATTACTTGATCAGAATTAATAATGTATTAATAATAATGTTTGGGCATAGTTAGGGCGGGAAGGTTCTGGAATGGCCACCTCGCACCGGACGCGATCTGTAGGTAGGTTGGTCGCACTAGGTGGACCTTAAATATTAGAAATTTAATATTTCTATGAGGTGGACCGATGACCTGGTGAAAGCCGCGGGATTTTTATGAAGATCCTTAAAGTAGGCCGATTGTGAAGCACTGGGCGTCGTATGGCTGAGGTGATGATGAGATCTTGTCTTTGATTAAAATTTTTTACAGTTGCTTTATTATTAGTAAGCTAATTATTGGATAATCATAAGATAAATCTAAATGTACAGGCCATTATGTACAATAGCTGACTGAACAAATTCAGAAGTCATTATTACAAAAGTTGTGAATATTATGGACCATGCATAATAAAAGGCAAAAGTCTTTTGTAACAAAAGTCAATGATGATTCCAATGATGACAGTGTTATTTCTTATAAAGCTCACTAGCTGTTGCCCGCGACTTCGCGTCCACGTGGATATTAAAATTTTTGAATGAAATGATTGATGCCTTCATACTTATTTAACTGTAATGTCGTGTTCTTGCGGAAATTCGGGATAAATTAAACCCGACCCGGTTGAACC
The DNA here is from genome assembly GCA_949315895.1 of Anania crocealis. Lineage (NCBI taxonomy): Eukaryota > Metazoa > Arthropoda > Insecta > Lepidoptera > Crambidae > Anania > Anania crocealis. Next base: position 4,045,591 of record OX438857.1, on the reverse strand, counting down.
CTGTAATCACTTGGAAAGCCGACAGCATTTTAGTGGTCAATCTTTTTTTTCGTTCAAATATAGTAACATTTTATAACCGAGGAAAAACAAGAGCCTATCTAAATCTTAAATAAAAAAACTACCCTGAAAAGCAGAAATTAAAAAAGCAGAACCTACACTAAAAAATTTAAGAAATATTTTTTAATAGAAAGCGTAAAATAAGAGTTGGTGCCAAACAAGAAATCACTGATAGTCATAGTAAAATCACCGAAAATAACTGGCTTATGTTGTCGTTTTAGGTCGGTATTTTTTTTTGTAAAAAAAAAAGTACTTATTTCAAATTTAACAAAAAAACAGGAAGGTTGTTGACCTAGCCAATTAATAATCGTTTTCGAAGTGAATTTGACTCAAAAGCCGAGGGTAATTGCGTATAAACCGCGCCTGCAATGCACACGCGCAGTACCCGGGCCGAAACAATTGATACAATTTCAATCGTAATTAAATTAGTGCCAATCCACCGCCGTTAATTAACGAGAATCGTTTAACATTTACATTTAACTTGATTTTCGATACGACTTCACCTGCGGTGAAATGATTTGGTTAACTATTAGGTTATGATGAAAAAAGGTGTAACTGAAAAATTTTAAAAAAGTGGCTTTTTCATATTTGTCTTGATAGATTTTTTTATAATTGTACTCCGCAATCGATTGGTAAAAAAACAGTTTTGAAGGTGTTGCTTTAAAATCCCGGGATTGATCTCTGGATAAGCAAATGGAATTAACTTTTCTTATTGTACCTTCTTTGTCCCTCTGTTAAACAATTGGTATTAGTATATTTTTACTTTGGAATCAGCGCAATGTATATTTCTGCGGATCATGGTGATTACATCAGTACCAAAGTATCAGAATATCTGTTACTTATAGTCAACAACTAGTACGGTTATACCCCGAAAGCTTTTATTTCAGTGACCAATAAATAGAGACCATGAGAGTTTATACACTAAATGTATATGATGACTGTGTATGTGTATTAATTTGTGTATGAAAAGCGCCATTAATATTTATGGCGTGTCATTTACATTTACAAGAAAGTTCTTGTAATAATTACAGAATAAGTAGTCCGAAAATAACCTCAATTACTTTATTAATTCTTTTCCCGTTTTAAATAAATAGTCATTTTGAGTTGCATCAATTTTGATACTGGTGTGCTAATTGTATGTTTATTTGAAGCGAATATTGTTATTGCTGTTCATTAATTTTGTATTAATTCAACAATATCGATATGAAGCCTTACAAATTTAGGTTATTTATTTGTTTTCAACCAAATAAGAAAGAAGGTGTTCTCTAACTTGACTCACATCTTATGTAATGTGTATCTTACATAACTTTTTAGGAAGAAAAGGGATGGTGGTATTCTTTTCATGTGCTGGCAACACACGATACTGCCGAAGATACAGACACTGTTTGTCTGTAAGGGATAGCACAGTTTCTTTAACCATTTATACAATTTTTAAAATCCTCATTGTTAGGATCATTGACGAACCTGTTAACAAAAAAAAAAACATAACTTCCCGTATCTAAGATTAGCTTAAAGCTATTCCGAGACCCCGACCAGTTAATTAATCATTAGATACTAGAAATAGTTTATATGAGTTTTCATATAGTCTTTTGAAAAATTGCATGATAATTTTTGAAAGACTTTCTGATAAACACACATCGTGGCTTAACGGAGTCGTTATACTATTCTTAATACATAAGACGTCAATTTTCGTCTTGTTTTCTATCCAGGCCGTATGGACAACTTCCTAAGCCGTAAAAAAGTATACAGCATTATGAACAAATCCTAGCTATTGGCATAGATAAGATAGGCAATATTCGGATAGTTGCAAACTAGACGGTGATCGCGATCTGCCCGCCATCTGCCGGCGACCGCTGTCGAAGTTGTTGCGAGACTATTTGAATATTCTAACTAAAACATTTCGCAGACTGAACAAAAATGTTCGACTCAAGTTGGGTAAAGGAAATTCCTGTTTATGGGAAAACTGTGATGGCTTTGTAAATTTTAAAAGTGTGAATTAAAATTGATTATATTTGGTTGTGGTCTTATTACACAGTAGATGAGTACTCAGTCTTTTTCTTTAAAAATATTATAAATCAGTGAGGATAATGCAAGCAAATAATCTATTTATGTTTATCATTCATTCACACACTTTTCGTGCGGCTAACACCGTTTTTCATAGTTCTTTTCTTCCATTAACTTTAATTGGACCATAAAAAAAATAACAAAAAAATAATTCATTTCTTATAGATAAAAGATGCGAATGTTTAAATGGATATACAGGTGAAATTTAATCACCTTCCAAATTTTAATACAACAATCTACGAGATAAAAAACAAAATAATGACGTATTTTATCTTTTGGTATAGCCCAGTACAAAAATGTCAAGATAAAGCACTTCGAAAATGTCCGCCAAAAATCTATAATTTTTATACGGCCTCCTAGCAACACGTTTTTTACGCGATGCGCGATGCGCATCTCGTTCATTCATTGCGATACTATTCATAAGTTTTTGATTTTCCCTTCATACCTTAACAAGCTTAGGACCGTAAAAGCTGAAAACCATGTTGAGAAAAAAAACATCTTTTACTTCATAAATGGGCTCTAAATACGATACTGAACGCATATAAATTTTTTTGAAAGTGATAGAAAAGTCACCTGTATAATATTAGGGGTTACAGTATGAAATTGCCTTTTTGTATGGACGAAATCGAGAAAAGTCATTTTTCCTTACTAACAATTTTTAGTTTTTTTAAAAACGCCTGAACCGTTTTCGATGCAATTAAAGGTGAAAGTTAGATGGTTATAAAGCTACGCATTATAGTATTTAAATTTCTGAAAATCTAAGTATATAATACAAATATACTTAATTGAAGCAAGAAGGTCAGCTGACACATTGTAAGGGGTCTTTTCAACGACTTCCTTTGAAGTAATAGGCACTAGTATTGAATTTTTTTTTTTTTTAGTCAAAAGTTACTTTATTTAGTTTTTGATACAATACAAAAAGAATTATGCAATAACACGACTATACTTAAGAGCTATAATAAAAATAAAAAGTGGGAAAATAATCGGCAATTTCATACTTTAACCCCTATTATTATTCAATTACGCCCGAACAGCTTCACGGATCTATTAATGAGTCTTCTTTCCACAATAATCCAAACTATGATCGACAAACGTAGCGATTATGGTATAATGCTCTAAGACTGGTTTATATTAATGCTGTATCTAATTTGACATGTAGTTATGTTAGGTTATTAATGTTTATACTTTAATGAATGTATTATAGCATGCTGGCGTTTTGGTTAGCACTGTAAGTCAGCATGTATTGATTCTGATAAAATAAAATAAAAATAAAAACACTCCTCGTCAAAGCAATGATCTGATGTAGGTTGATGATGCTACAATAAACATTTTGTTGGTCAGTAGACTAAAAGTTACGCAGCTTTAAAAGTCACGCGGTTATCTGTGAGTGTTTTGCAAAATCCATAAGCCAATGTATTGGGTTCTTTTCCGTGGAATAGGACCGTAGCTTTTTAATAAAATGTTTTTGTAATACGGCTTACTATTTTTAAAATCAGCCGCATACTCTTCGATCGGTCTGAATCTATATAGAATTAGCTGAAAAATAGGCCCCAGGGGGCGTGTCTTCGGCTGTGACGTCAGAGTGGCGTGATGAAGATGCAAGACGGAGTGGGGAGAGCAAGCTGGCGAGCGGGGACACCGGCAGGCATCGGCCTCTTTCGACTGCGACCATCGGATCGGACGGACGTTCACTAGCATTTTTCTTTTACTTAAATTATTTTTCATTTTTGTAATTACTTTAATAAATAATTGTGTTCAAGTGCCATTTTTTTTAAATATCAATATTTTTGAACGCTAATTATAGATTATCCATGTTAAGACTAATTAAATTATAAAGCAATAAGTATTTTAATGTCGATAAAAATAAGACTTTTTTTCCTTTAAAAATCAAGTCAAGTTGTAGTTGTGCAATTGCAAGTGTAGTTTAATTGAACTATGATGAACACCTTAATCTGTAGGTGCTTCTATAGTGCATACCTACCGATGTATTTTGGGAAGCCTTAGTGGCACTAACAGCCGAGTATTATGTATTGCTCGTCCCAATTGAACTAAAGACCTAGGCTGCCTTGGTAGCACAAAGGAAGAACAGTCGTCCAATAAGCGATCGTGTTCTGGCGATAAAATTTAATATGGCATCAGTCAAAAATAAATGTTTTTTGTATGGAAAACCCTTCTTTTCAACCAAAGACGCATAAAAATCTGTTGCGTAGTTTAAAAGACGCCGATGTAAGCATTCTACCCATACATATAGATATTCTGATAAGGTCACACAATAGAAATACTTACATAATTACATTTAAACAGAAGACAATTTCTTTTTTGTTTTAATCTAAGATACCTATTACTACTACATTTAAAGTAGTTTAATTTTCTTTTTCTTTAAAACAAAGGTTAATTAATATTAATTCTCCCATAGGTACTTATTATTTTACCAATCTTTACAGTTTTATTCAATGTATACATATACCTAGTTTATAGTGGCCTCTGATTTTATATTGTTACCTATATGTGAATTAGTGCTATGAACCGCGCTATGGAATTCTTAACCATTATACTGTAAAAAACAATTCCTAAGAATGAAACCAATATACACTAGAAGCACGATGCATTAAAACGAAATAACTTGAAGAGAAGAAACACAAAAACTTTTGTTTTAAAAATTCGTCGCGCAAACCGTATTTCAAACTTTTCCTTGCCCTAAACCGCGTCCATTACTTCGGCCTACAACTCATCATGACATCACAAAACGGAATTATACGAAAAATAACTCGGGAATATTTCGCAAAGGCCACTGTTGTAAAAGAGTTTAATGGAAAATTCTTGGGCGAAAAATGAAACGGTAGAACAAAAGCCCACAGATTATTTTATGACACACTGTATCCGTTTTGTTGTTTGGGGTCTCCTTTAAAGGGTTAAGTGACAAGAAACACCAATTGCGTTAAAGATCATTTAGCTTAAGAATCTTAAGTTATATAAATTTGGAACAAAGTATATCCTTTATAAAGTTGTGTCGATTGTTTTTTTTTTCTCGTTTTTCAAAGGTTTCTTTTGTGAGTACAGGACCTACGGCTGGTTACCTTTTTTACCTTCCTAAAATATAAACAATTGTTTTTATGTCCGTTTCTATCGCCATTTCAAATTGAATAAGAACTTTTGACGCCAACTAGGCTAATTTAATATCGTAATTTTACTTATTTATTTATTTAATTTTACGCTTACGAAATCACGGGCAACGACGTAATAAATAAATGCTTTATAGGTATTTTCTGAAGGTCAAAAAACATCAAATTCGAATTAATTAGTTACATTAACGAGCCGATCGCGACCTACTAGCCTGCGGCAAGAAGGACGGCGGTGGGCTGCTGGTACTGGCGCGGCGCTCGCAGGGCGCGGAGGCGCGCGCCCCCGCCGTTCCTTCCCTCGTGCCCGCGCGTCATGAGCTGCTGTGGCTTACGCTCCCGGCGCGAGCCACAGGCTCCACTAATGACCTACATTTTTGTGTCGCGTACGTCCCTCCCGAACCTCATAGTATTCCGGCCGATCTTGATGTGATTACCCGGATACTTAAAAGCGAATCCGTACTACATCCTAGTGATAATTTTCTAATGATAGGAGACTTTAATCTTTCTTGTTTATCGTGGGACGTTAATGGTTACACTTCCATTAAAAAAGGCACAGTGGAGGTTCAAAACGCGGCTGCAAAATTCGTCGAAGAGCTTGCACTGTTAGAGCTACAACAATATAATTACCTAGAAAACCATGCAAGCAATACATTGGATCTAGTATTTTCCCGTTTGCCTATAAAATTGACTGCTTGCACTGTCCCTCTTGTTAGACCCGACCGCGCACATCCGCCGTTTTGTTTTAATATTTTAGATCTTTCTGCTGTTCCATTGCGTGAAGCTACATCACCAAAGTATAACTTTAGAAGAACTGATTTTGATAAAGTTAATTTATATCTTAGTAAACAGGACTGGTATGCTCTTTTGTGTAAGGGAACAGTTGACGAGGCCGTTGATACATTCTACTCGTTTATAAATAACTCTATTAAATTATATGTTCCGTACGTTAAAAAATCCGGAAGTCGAACTTACCCTAGTTGGTATTCTTCGCCTTTAATCAAAATTATTAAAGAAAAAGCTAAGGCTTATTCGCGGTGGAAGAGATACGGCAATCATTTGGATTATGACGAGTTCTCTTTGTTGAGGTCTAGAGAACGTCGTATCCAAACTGAATGTTTTAAAAAATTTACTGAAAACTGTGAAAAAAACATAAAACTTAATGCAAAATCTTTTTGGTCTTACGTCAAAGCCAAACGTGGTGGCTCAGCTTATCCCCATTGCTTACGCCTGAATGGCGTCGAATATAAAGAGGGGAAGGATATCTGTGATGCGTTTGGACCTTTTTTTAGAGTGTGTTTGGTGTCCCATGCACTAATTATACAGCCTTTAGGGAGTGTCCACCGGGTAACGATGTCGTTTCCAACTTACAAACCACTACCGAAGCCGTCGAAAAATTATTAAAGAAACTTGATGTTAATAAATGTGCAGGCAGTGATGGAGTGCCTCCTTTATTTTGGTCCCGTTGTGTTAAGTCGGTGGCGATCCCTTTGACTATTTTATATAACCGCTCACTTCAAGAGGGAATTTTCCCGGCGCGATGGAAGTCCGCTCATATAGTGCCTGTATTTAAAAATGGTTCAAGGATGGAAATAGCTAATTATAAAGGCATATCAATTCTTAATACTATTGCCAAATTATTGGAACAAATTGTGTATGGCAATATATATCCCATACTAGCTAAGATCATTCCATCTCAACAACATGGTTTTCTTAAGGGTCGATCAACCACCACTAATCTAGCTTGTTTTACAAGCTTTGTTCTTGAAAACATGGACGGGGGTGGGCAGGTTGATGTGATCTACACTGATTTCGAGAAAGCTTTTGATCGTGTGGATCATATCATCCTGCTTCAAAAGCTACAAGTTCTGGGTATTCACGGAGACTTGTTTCGGTGGACAAAATCATATCTTTCGAATCGTTCGCAGGCAGTAGTTGTTGGTGGATATTGCTCTGACTTCATAACAATTCCTACAGGTGTCCCGCAAGGTTCGCATTTGGGACCATTGCTCTACAACGCTTATCTTTACGACATCGGATGCTGTATCAGTAACTCCAACTTCCTCATGTACGCGGATGACACAAAGATATTTTGTAAAGTTAGCTCGAAACGGGATTGTTTTTTGTTGCAAAAAGACCTGGACTGTCTCCACAGGTACTATGTTCAAAACATGATTACTGTTAACACAAGTAAATGTGAGTGTATTACGTTCACGCGCAAAAAGAAGCCTGTTTGCTTTGAATATAAATTTGACAATACTTCTATAGCTAGATCGCACAAAGTAAGAGATCTAAGCGTTTATTTAGACAGTAAAATGTTATTTAGCGATCATGTTGATTATGTGGCTAATAGGGCATATAAAAATCTGGGTTTTGTTCTGCGTGTTTGTAAGCCATTTGCTGATAAATTTGTAATCAAAACAGTGTTTTTCGCGTATGTGAGGAGCATACTTGAATATGCTTGTACCATTTGGTCCCCACAGTACGAATCATACAAGGATAGACTGGAAAAAATTCAGAAAATTTTTATCAACCACCTTAACTATCCCGATCGCAAAACTTACGATACGTACGAATTGAGTTGCAAAGAGCATGGCCTACTTCCTCTTGAACTTAGGCGAATCTCCCTCGATATGTCATTGCTCTTTGACATTGTTAATAATAATTTGGACTGCCCGGACCTAGTTTCAAGAGTAATTTACAGCACTCCTAAGTACCGCACACGCCACACATCTTTATTAAATCCTCCTAGACATCATACTAGATACTACAAAAATGCTGTCATGCTTCGGCTGGCACGAACGTATAATTCTGCCTTTAATAAAATTGATATTTTTTGCACGAAAAGATGTAAGTTTAAAAATGATGTTTATGACATTCTCACTGAGCGTTTACCTTTACCTTGAATTAATTTAAATCAATTTAATTTTGTCTTGATTTGCTATTATCTATCTTATATTATTTATTATATTACTAGTGATTCCTCGCCCGTGTAGGAGGGGTCTGACGTATCACTTTGTGGAGTAGTTTATCTAATATAATGTTCATCATTCTAATAATGTACAGTAATCAATCAGTCTGTCTGACGATTACCTAATGCTGTATTTGTCCTTGCCTTTTGTAATTAATTATAATTATCAAACATATTATTTCTCATCATCCAACAACATTTGATTTTTTTTAACTTATGGAAAGCCTATTATTGGCCTTAATATTTGTTTAATTATCATTGTTACATGCTCATGTATTCGCTGTTGGTTTTCATATAAAATAAAATAATAAATTAAAGTTGGTCACGTAATAAAGAGTGTTGTTCTTAGGACAATAGAACTGAATGACCGAAACCTAATGTTTTTCTGTTTACGCAAAAGCATTCCGTGGTGCCAACAACACATTGAAATGAGATTCTTCTGTGAGGGCACTATAAGATTTATGACCTGATGGCCGGCAGCTGGACCCTATAGACTGCTAAGTACTTTAGACACACACCTTTAATGTCATCTTATCAGAAACCAAGTACTAGAATCAGTTGACAATACCGCTGGACAGCTAATGTAATAGTTTTTGAATCTATAATTGCATGTAGAAAACTTTTACCGACAAAACACACGATGATGGTGATTCTTTTTCTGAAAATGAAGGTTTTTATCTTCTTGATTTTTGTCAGATTAATTTAAAATGTAAAAAAAGTTTGATTTAAGCTTTCCTGGTCACTATTACAAGGGTTCACTGATTCTAGGCTTATACCATGTACCTTGATTTTTAAAGTTTCCGATATTTTGTCAGTGTTGCAAGCGCTATTATCACGATAGTACTTATAAAAATAAAGTACATTGTACCCCCGAATCAATTAGTTTTTTTTTTATTTGCTTTTTATTTAGCTTTCCTATAGCGGTGTTTTTTGGGACTGGAACTTTGAGTGCATACTTACGATCCATCGAAATATTAGGATCAGGCAAAGTTAAGCGTAGTCATAAATAATGTGTAGTTGCTGTCGAGCGAGGTGATCTGTGTCTGCTACTTGATACAAAAGCGACCCGATAAATTCATTAATTCACCGGAATATATTTGCGTCGAATGTTGCAAATTTAATGCTTTATTTAAGTAGTGAGAAACGGTAAGAATGAAATCACGCAGCATTATTATGGTAAATCGGTAAATTGGTTAATTTATTGCGTTAACAGTTGTTTAATTAACTTTGTATTATTTACATTTACACTGACAGTTAAAATAAAATCTTGATGTTTTTTAAAGTGCCGCCCTTGTATAGGTACTGAAAGACCATTTTTGATTAAGGGATCCGTTGCAAAGATTTTGGTTTTGAGGTGCTATTTTTTGTTAAAATAGACAATACAAATGCAAAAACGTGCTGTACGAGCTATTTACGGCCTTCGACCCTGTGACTCGCTGAAAGAGCTCTTCAAAGAGATTAATATACTTACAGTGTCTTCTCAATACATTCTCGAGAATATTATTTACGTTCGTGAAAACATACATTTATTTCTTAAGAAAAGTAACGTACACAATTTTAATACGAGAAATAAAGATAAACTCGCCGTTCCAGGAAATTGTATTCGTATTTTCAACAAATTACCAAAGGATATTGCTGAACTCCCTGTACATAAACTTAAATCGTATGTCAAAGTTATTTTAATGAAAAATGGCTATTACACTGTTAATGACTATTTAAATGATAGAAATGTATGGCATTAAGTTGTCCCAGTTCGTACTTGCTTAAACTTTGTAAAAATTACCTTACCTTGTAAAAAATTATTTAAAAAGAGGCTGACAATAGTGACCGAGTTTCTTGCGCTGCTTCTTCTCGGCACTAGCCCAGACTTGTCCCGAAGCGCCTCCTGGGGCCTATTTGCAGAAATAAAACTGATTTTAACTGATTTTATCTTTATAACAATATAAATTAAATCTTTCTGGTAAATATTGGAAGACAAATCTGGGAAATGTATAAATTTGCCTTGCGGCATTCTATAATTATGTAGCCCATTATATTATTATGTACGACAGTTAAATAATTTTAAACTACAATAAACTTTTCATAATTCATACTACCCTAGTTCTCAAATACTGTTTCTAGTAGACTATCCGTTGCCCTCGACTTCGTACGCGTGAAAATTTAATTTTTACTTTATCCTGCAAAAACCATACTTTATCCGATATAAAACTAACTGGTATAATTATAATTATAAATAATTACAGTTTATAATCTATCAACGCACCAAATTTCACTCTGATCCGTTCTGGCAGAATTGAGCAACAAATATCCGTCCAAATTTTCGCATTATTTTGTAATATTCATCATCATCATCAGCCTATCGCAGTCCACTGCTGGACATAGGCCTCTCCAGTTGCACGCCACTTAGGTCGATCCTCGGCTTCCCGCATCCAGCTCCTGCCAACCTTGTGCAAATCATCATCACTCCACCTGGCCTGAGGGCGTCCTACATTACGATTGCCGAGACGTTACGTTCCTACATTACGTTTAATAATATTACTAGATAAATATTCTAAAGATAAGATATATTTCTGCATTTTGTCCTAATATGACCGTAACTCAATAAATTCACTAATACGAGTACTATCAGCTAGCCAACAAGCAGAGGATTATACAGTTGTCAAAACACCCATTTGTCTCCCGAGCAGTACAGACAGCAGATTAACGAGATGACCGCTGTCAAAATACATTTGTTACGACGACAGCTGTGAAGGATTGTCCGAAAATGGATTTGTTAAGGTATTGAATTGAATGAAATACTGAATTCACTATAATGGCAAATTGGTTGTACACAAAAAGATGTTCAAGGATGACGCTTCTAGGCTGACACCGATTTAGTACACTCGACAGCACATCAAGTTAAACAGTTCAACTGCGATAACAGCTTTTATTACGTAGGGCATAAAGGCGGTCTCAAGGTCAACATGTATAGTCTGATGTGCCACCGTGTGTACATAAACCAACTTTACCGAAAAACATCGAAATAGAAGAATCTTCCTTCATAAACAGATTATAAGATAGCAATAGAATTTTTGTTGGATATTTGTATATTAAGTCTACTTACTGTCCTTCTCGGTTTTACATGGGTTTTGGGTTGCAAACGCCCTCATGGTCTCGACCAATCTTAGATCTCTGGGTCCCCAGGTGGGTCCGGCCGTTATGCCCCCATTCCGAGTTGCTCCCGGCCGGTATGCCCCCACATTAGATTAGTAAAATATCATGACAAAAAGAGAAACTTTGGGGGCATACCGGCCGGGGGCAACTCGGAATGGGGGCATAATGGCCGGACCCCCCCCAGGTTCCATCCCCGGGTCGGGTAACAAGAGTTTCGAATTGTCGAACATTGCTCGGGTTTGTGATCAACAACCCGCATTTGGCAAGCGTGGTGATTATGCCTATATTACCCATCATTGTTGTGGTAACTTCAATTCAATGATGGAGGCCTTTACCTTGATTATAGGCCATTACTACTCACGTTACTATTCTTTTCATACAATTATCTAACATCTTCTTCCATTTTAACCCTCTCTTGAAGTCCTGGCCATTACAAACACATAAAAAAATATCCAATGTGGTGCAGTCGATCGGAAGTAATTCTCTTACACACATTTCGGCCATACATTTTTATTTAGAAACTTGTCCTTGTGTGACCTAGGCATTCCGAAGTTACTGCAGCACCCATGCCCGAGAAAATATACAAAACTTGCTTTCTACGTTGAGCTGTCTGGAAATTGAACCTCAGGACTGAGAGTGAGAGTTGAAAACTAGTGTCAACATGCGACCATGTCGTATTTTCTCTATTATAAAAAGCATATTAAGTAAAAGTAAAAATACCTGATTTTCGTTCCATTGTACTTTTCTCATTGTATAATTTTAACCTCTTCCATGCTTCCAGCTAATTGCTGGACTTAAAGCTTTAGAACCGCGTAGCCCATTAAACGGGGATTTGAAAATATCCCGAGGCGTGACAAGGGTTAAAACTTTAATTGTTAACAAAGAACAACCTGAGAAAGCCTGTGATAGGTTTATATAGCTTTAGAAGATTCATATAACTCTTACCATGGTTAAAATGCAAGTTAGGTGTCGCCTGCTCCGAGGTCACAGTTTCGATTCCCGGAAGGGTCAGTGTAGAAATTGAAAGTGGTTTTTCTATATTTTCTTGGGTATGGGTGTTTGTGGTACCTACGTTGTTTCTAGTTTACAAAATAAGTACGAGTGCTTGAAATAGCTATTCAAATTGGGATCAGAACAATGTATGTGATGTTGTCCACATTTATTTATTTAGTTCACAGAAAAAAAGTATATTCTGCAGTAATAAAAAAGCGCAGTAACGGCCTATAATCATCCTAATCTAATCAATTTTGGGGTGGTGGGATCTACCTCCTAGTGGTCCACCCTGGGCAACGGCATCTTTGGTTTTCTAACCAATGATGACGGTTAACAGATCCCTCTGCGGTGATAGGCTTCGTAAGAGGCCGCCTGGATGATACCACCCTCCTGCTGGAGTCCAGCGCCAAACAGTTTTTCTGTGTTCTGCTGGTGTGTGGGAGAACCAGTACCTCTGGGTGGTAAGCTCGCTCCATCTTAGGCTTCTTCTTAACCGTATAGTTAAGTATGTAGTTAAGAGCAAACTCATTTATTATAAAAAAAAAATAAAAGAAATCCTACAGCATTTTAGAATCATCCTACAACATTTGCACTTATCATAATCCCCCAAATCTAACTTATCACGTCAGGAAGCATTCGGAAACCAAAATCACTTCACAGGCAACCATTACTCACAGTCTCCACAATATGAACTGGTAGTTGGCATTTCTTCTAGTTATTACTGACGTAGGTATTCAATTATTGTTCTGTGTGGCACTTCGGAGAGTGGCGGACTATCAATCAGCCGCGTTAATTACTGCCTGGATTACGATCAGAATTAATCACTTTACGTGTTGATTTATTTCAGTTTTATTAAACTGCCTTTCTTCGTTTGTCATTATATCGTATGGTTAAGTATCTCCTCTTTTTTTTGTCAGTTGAAATACAAATTAATTGCGTTTTAAATTTTTGCAAAATACATTTTTTATGTTCATGTGTTGTATGCAAAAATTACTATTGATTTAACATTATAAGTATTTTATAATACCTTTTGTACGTCCATAAATCCAATCTGCCTGTTAGATAAATGATGTCTAGGCAAAAACGTAAAACGGTGAGAAAAACAATTTTAAAATCTTGCGCTACTTGTAAGATTTGCGAGAGTTAGATAGGTACACTCTCTAAGTGAGCTGACTGGTACACTATAAACTAGCATAGCTTATCTATGGTTTTCAATACAGTTGTGGCCCTCGGTAACTTTTCATTGGCCCTCGTAAATCTCAAGTCCGAGAAATCCGTCCGAGACAATAGTTTTGTTAATTAAACCCTCTCGAGCTATCACTTCGGACACGGAAACTTTGCAGACGCGTTCATCTTGCGGAGAGTTAAGATTTGTTAGTTTTAACGACTCGACAATTTATTACTTTTTAACATTATCTTGATCTACCCTATCGACTATGAGACAGTTTTGCGAAGTTTAGATCCAGTTTAAACTTTTTAGAAACTATTGGCCAGACGGAAATTGTTGAAGAAAAAAATAGATCCACAATTTCTGAGGACCTAATATGGATTAACCGTGGGTATGTCAGGTCTGGGGCTCTTCTACGCAACGCGATGCACGGCTTTATGTGACTCTTTCAGATCGTCTATAACATGAGTGTGAGGGAGAAAGATATTATGTCCGTATATTCCTTTCCATCCAACTCACACACTTCACTTTACCACAACACACACACACACACCTGCGTGGAAAACGCACGAAGAGGCTGGGATTTGCGACCCAGGTGATTTGCAGTACAGGAGGCGTCCTTAACACCTTTAATGTCCGAGTAGTCTTCCTTGCCTTACCATATTTAGCATGATCCTACCAATGCCGCATTTTAAAATTCGTTTTAGACTAATTTCAGTTCTTGGTAGACATGGTAGTAAAGATTCTGGTGTTCTCACTTCTGGTTAATTAGTATTTATTTGTTTGTAAAGTGTTTTCTTTAGGGTTTTTTTTTCTTACAGTACTACAGTACACTCAGCTTTATAGATCGATACGACACGTTTGAGATTTCTTGAGTATAAGAATAGCCAAAATATAGGGTACGAAATATTTACACACATACACAATTAATTAATCAATTTGAGTCAGGCTGGTTCTTGCCATCTTATTTAAAAAGTAAAAGCTCGATACATAATAATATGAGTATTGAGACCATCCAAAGAGTTGAAAAGATAAAAATTGGTTTGATTGCACCCAGGTCCACATATTATGTCATATTCCTTAAGTATCTTTTCAATCACCTTCGTTTATGCATTTGTCTGATATAATCTTATTAGATTATGACAAATGCATAAACGGACTTTATTCACGTTACAGAAATAGACATCCACAAGTCCGAAGAGTGCCGGTCGGAGTGGGTGGAGGTGCGCGATGGGTACATGCCCGACGCACCTGTCCTCGGCAGGATCTGTGGCTCGGGGAAGGGTCCAATCATGAGATCTACTGGGTCAAGGCTCACCGTGGTCTACCAGCCTGGGCCGAGACTGAAGCCGCATAAGGGATTTAGGGCACATTATGAAGGTAAGTCATGAAGGCTTCGAACCACGTGGATCAACTAGTAATGTACAAACCTCGAGGCGTCGAGTTCTGCTTTTGAAGCCTCGAGGCGAATTGGCAGGACTCCGTGAGCTTGGTAGGCTCGTAGTCCCGAGCCTAGCCGAGACGCGAGTTCTCTGAGCCATGCTTCGAAGCTTTAAAAGAGTTCGAGCCTTCAAAAGAGCTCGAGCCTTCAAAAGAGCCCGAGCCTTTAAAAGAGCTCGAGTCTTGAAATGAACGCAAGCCTTCACAATTAAAACTCAAATTTATGTTTCTGTATGTGTTAAATAAATAATAAATTAAAACAGTGATGTACATGATTCAAGTAACAAGTTACAGAGCTCGAATCTTTTGACGGATTGATCGACGACTGCGAGTTCACGTGAGCCTATGAGCGTAATATTAGAGCTCGAGTCTATTTTTGAAAAACGCTCGAGTTCTGAAAAAGCTTTGAGATCGATCGAGCTCTCAATACGGCTCGAGCTTTCAAAAAGGCACTAGCCCTGAAAAAGATTCCCAAGTTGTCGAGCGTTATAAAAATGAGGCGAGCCCTCTAAACGGCACCGAACTCTAGCCAAAAGGACACGGAGGCCTCGAGCCTTGTACATCACTAGGATCAACAGAGATGCATTGCAAAATCTTTAAACAGTTATAAACCGTGCATTTGATCACCTCACAAACAAAGCCCACGTTATGTAACCATTAAGTAGAACATCTTGGCAGTGTAGAAAAATATAAAATACTAGCTGACCCGGCAAACGTTGTTTTGCCATAAAAATGATTAAATTACTAAAATGGCTAACAAAAAATAGGGGTTGGTGGTAAAAGGGTAAAAATTTAGGGTTGTATATTTTATAAAATTTTAATATTTTACTACCCTACTCCTACCCTACCCCTACCCTACCCCTACCCTACCCCTACCCTACCCCTACCCTACCCCTACCCTACCCCTACCCTACCCCTACCCTACCCCTAACCTACCCTACCCTACCCTACTTGTGAATCTAAACCATTCCCAGATCCCCTTGAACACACACAAAAAATTTCATCAAAATCGGTCCAGTCGTTTGAGAGAAGTTCAGTGACATACACACTCACAGAAGAATTATATATATAAAGATTGACGATACGATACGATTAGTGGTGATTTCTTGTTTAACAATAAAAATGGTAGAGTAACCAAATGAACAGACTGTCGTCAATGTCTTAAACCTATTTGTGTCATTCATATTTTTTT
The DNA here is from genome assembly GCA_949315895.1 of Anania crocealis. Lineage (NCBI taxonomy): Eukaryota > Metazoa > Arthropoda > Insecta > Lepidoptera > Crambidae > Anania > Anania crocealis. The sequence goes on along the minus strand of OX438857.1, from coordinate 4,029,434 downwards.
CTTAAATGTATTGGCGAAAATCGTGAAACGTGAAGCCATGAACTTTGAACCATTGCAGCATTGCATCGAATTTCGTTGGTTAAATTTTTTTTATTTTATGAACCTTATACTTTATTTGATATTTTAGCAACTTAATTGCACTTATAATATCAGTGTATAAACTTGAAAAATTTTGTCTCAGGCGGGACTCGAACCCTCCTCCTCCTCCTCCTCGCGTCCCGCCCGGCATGCGAGGAGATGCGGGTTCGAGTCCCGCCTGAGACAAAATTTTTCAAGTTTATATATTTATAAACCTTATTTACATAGGTACCTTTTTGGAACCTTAATTCTAAGTCTTAAGCTAAAATTTAAGTCATCTATTAAGTGTTTTTATGAGTAGAGATTGAATTTCCTTTTTTTTACATTTTAAATGAACTTTCTTTTTATCAGCTGTTTGCGGTGGGGACATCGAAGTGGACAGCAGCGGGCACCTGGAGTCTCCCAACTACCCTGACGACTATCAGCCTAACAAATTCTGTGTATGGAGTCTATCAGTGCCACCGGTAAGTTTAGTTAAATCGTAGTACGTTCGACCGAACCGACGCTATGTATTTAGTTACAAACAAATAAGCTACAACTGCATTGATGCGCAGGGGCGTATTTAGCTAAGGAATTAAAGGCCCAGGGTTGTGCAAGCGAGCCCCTGAGATAAAAGAGATATGGTCAAAAGCGGTGCATGCAGAATCTTGCCCTTTCCTAATTTATGGAGTTGCAAGTCTTAAAGTCCCAGAATGCAGAATTTTAAAATACGCTCCTGCTTTAATAAATAGGATTTTTTTGTCAAAGAGCTTATTTTAGTCCAAACGGACAACACACTTGGCGTAGAGGTGCGGTGGTCCGACTACAAGAGTTCCGGGTTCGATTTCTGAATTAATTAATTTTGGAAACAGGCTTTTTTAAATTGACGTTAAGCGGTTCATAATTTTGTCGCAAGATGAACAAAATAAGAGGCCTCATAATAGATGGCATAAGAACTCTGTCATCAGATCATCCTGGGGTTACTAAATAAAAGAAGGAGAAGTCCTATCTTTTGGGGTAGAAAAACTGAAGCATTCTATTGTTTTTCAGGAATACCAAGTGGCGTTGCGTTTCCATTCCTTCGAAGTGGAGAACCACGACACCTGTTCTTACGACAAGGTGCTGATCCGCGATGGAGACTCCATGGATAGTCCACTTCTTGGCATGTTCTGCGGCCACAAGATACCTCCTGATATAAGGTAGTTAACATTAGATACCTACTTAGTTTCTTATAGGTTTATGGACAAAACATTTACGTGTGTGAATTATGTACTTACAACAGTTACACCCCAACTGATTTTTAGTTTAATACACCGATTATTGAAACAAAACTTGTTTCGCAAAATCTGCACCAGCTCTCAATTGTCTTTGTTGTGTCTATTTATCTTTTTAATTTTGTAAAAAAAAAGTTTTTTTTTAAAAGCTGTAACCTTTGGTGTGTTTTTTTTATATCAAACAAAACAAAAGTATCGAAATCGGTTATTATCATTGACAATAAACAATAGACATAGTTTTGAGACTGCTTTTTGTGCAAATAAATTGCTTTTTAATTTTGTAAAAAAAAAGTTTTTTTTTAAAAGCTGTAACCTTTGGTGTGTTTTTTTTATATCAAACAAAACAAAAGTATCGAAATCGGTTATTATCATTGACAATAAACAATAGACATAGTTTTGAGACTGCTTTTTGTGCAAATAAATTGCTGTTGCAACTTGAAATATAACTCCTTGAATATTTTTATTTAAAAGGAATTTTTCAATTAACCAATGGAACATATTTTTTTGCATTCCCATAGGTCCACATCCAACAAGCTTCTGGTCATCTTCGAGTCTGACAGCACAGTCCAGAAGGCGGGATTCTCGGCAACGTTCATGAAGGAGTTTGACGAGTGCGCCTCCATAGAACATGGGTGCAGTCACTCCTGCGTAAACACACTAGGAGGCTACGAGTGTGCGTGCGACATTGGTTACGAGCTACACTCGGATGGAAAGAAGTGTGAGAGTAAGTAATGATATAACTCAGTTTTGAATTATAATAATAATAATAATGGACGAGGTAGTGATGACGAATAACTACCGGAAATATATTCTGCGAGATGGAACAGTTGACATTTGTAGAGCATGTCACTGTCCAGGTGAATCCCTCAGGCATATCATTTCCGGTTGTTCGCGTCTCGCTAACGGCGAGTACTTGCACAGGCATAACCAAGTAGCCAGAATCATACACCAGCAACTTGCTCTGAAATACAACCTTGTGTCGTCGGAGGTCCCTTACTACCAATACGTGCCTGAGCCAGTTCTCGAAAACAGTCGTGTCACATTGTACTGGGACCGATCTATCATCACAGACAGGACTATTGTAGCCAACAAGCCTGATATTGTGGTGATAGATCGTCAAGATCGCCATGCAATGATAGTTGACATCGCCGTGCCGCATGACGGCAACCTCTTCAAGGCTGAAAAAGAGAAAGAATGTAAATATCTTGACTTAGCTCATGAGGTTGTCGACATGTGGCCTGTCGATTCAGCTGTCATTGTACCGATAGTCGTCTCTGCCCACGGACTGATGGCTAAGAGCCTCGATAAACACCTCAAGAGGCTCACGTTAGGCGCTTGGGTCAAGAGTAAGATACAGAAGGCAGTACTCTTAGACACGGCCCGCATTGTAAGGAGGTTCCTGTCTCTGGAGCCTTAACCACCGGTAGCCTGGACCCTGATCTCGATGCCGGTTGGGAACTATTTTTTATATTTTTAAATGTATTTATTTTTTTATAAAGATATTTAAAAATGTAATTTATATGTTATAAAATTAAATAAAGGAAATAATAATAATATAGCCTTTATTTCCGAACATTAGGTTTCACAATATCAAACATATTCTTCATAATTAATTATAAAATGTCCCGCAGTTCGGTGTGCCTCTTGGCATAGGCCTCCTCCAGCTCTCTCCAATGTGCTCTATCTTCTGCAACTCTGCTCCAGTGTGGTCCCAAGGTTAGGCTGATGTCATCTCTCCATCGTGTTTTCGGACGTCCCTGTTTTCTAGTTCCATCTCTTGGGTACCATAGGGTCACCTGTTTGCTCCATTTATTTTCTTTGCATCTTAGCATATGGCCTGTCCAGCTCCATTTTAAGTGGTCTATACGTGTTATTATGTCTTTTACTTTGGTTCTCCGTCGAATCTCTGAGTTTCTTATTTTATCGCTTAACCTAATAAGTTAATAAATATGTAAGTAAGTTTTGAATTACCTACATATAATATTTTTAATTTTGGGCTCGGTAGCTTGACGGACATGCAAGGCACTACGCTCGTAATTAGTATTGCATGATGCGGATTCAATTCCCGGATGAGACGAGAAAAAAAGTTTGAATCTGTACTAATATTATAAAGCTGAAGGGTTTGTTTGTTTGAACGCGCTAATCTCAGAAAGTACTGGTTCGAATTCAAAAAATATTTTTGTGTTGAATAGTCCATTTATTGAGGAAGGCTTTAGGGTATATAACATTGCGCTGCGACCAATAGGAGCACCAGTGAAAAATATTGCAAAATAAGAAATTGACGCGAACGAAGTCGCAGGCAACAGTTAGTACTGGTATAAAACTACTTAAATCGAGTTGATGTGACATTTACTGTCCCCCCTGGTTCCCCTGCATAACTTACAAACGAAACATTAAAAAGAAGTCAATTCAGTCTATAGATGTGACGTTTTCAATAAAATGTTTAGCACACATTCAGGGAGCAACCTTGTGAAAGATGAACGTTTAATAGGCATCAACGAAAATGCACCGCGACTTAAATAATTAACCAAAAAAGCTTAAGTCTAAACATAGGCTAGTTTGCTTCCCACCGCCGGGCTCGTTTCCGCCCACGAGATATAGGTAATGTGTAGTTCACACGAGCAGAGCCGCAGGCGAAAATCTAATAAATATTAATAAAAAACTGAACTTTCAAAAGGCAGCCGGTTCTTAAGGTAGTATCTAGTTTGTCTTATCTGTGCCTTCATACACTAACGGCCATTTCCAATAAACTATCTATCTTCAGATTTGGTATATCGGAGATAGAAAACAACTTCTGTGTTTGTTTCTCTGGACGGCAAAAACAGAGATAGAAACTGTTTCCTATCTCCGATATGCCAAAACTGAAGATAGATAGGTTATTGGAACCCGACTACGGCAAAGCCAACAGGAAGGGTAATGATTTCAGCAATCTATATATGTATGTATGTGGGTTCCACATTTGTGGCTAAACTACTGAACCGTTTTGGTGAATGAGGTATCAATCGATTCCTTATTACAGTCCGGGTAACATATCCTTATTACAGTCCGGGTAACATAGGTTACCTTTTGTTACAAAAAAAGCTACATGGCGAATCCTACGACAGCATATTGGGGTGCTTTGAAAAAAAAAATAGTTTGCCGTCATGTAGTGGGGTACCTATCAAATGAAAGGAGACAAAATTCTCAGTACTTCTTCTCAGTAGTTATTCTCAGACTTTGGAATCATTGCATTTTTGTAGTCGGATTACAGTTGCTTAAACTATTCATTAATACCACGTTTAATATTTCAGATGCATGTGGAGGGCTTCTCTACGCTCCTAACGGTACCATCACGTCCCCATCATTCCCGGACCTGTATCCTCCGTCGAAGAACTGCTTGTGGGAGATAGTGGCGCCCCCACAGCACAGGATCACACTCAACTTCACCCATTTCGATCTGGAGGGTAACAGCATGTACCAACAGGTAGATAATTTATATCAGAATAGTTAATAGTGCATTACTATCGTACAAATGTTCAGGCGGTCTTATCGCTGTTAGCGATGTCTGGAAGAGATCGCTAACAGCGATAAGACCGCCTGAATTGTACAGTCCTTAATGTATATTTTAAGTTAAACATTATTTTTGTATGGTGTGCAATAAAGAGTACCTATCTATCTATCTATCTATCTAAATGATATAAAAAAAGTATGTTTTTAAATTGAAATTTGCCCAATCTATACAGAATGAAATTTTAACCACCTTCTAAATTTAAATAATATATATCAATCTACGAGACAAAAAACAAATGACGTATTTTTTCTTTTGGTATAGCCCAGTACAAAAATGTCAAGATAAAGCACGTAGAAAATGTCGGCAAAAAATCTAAACTTTTGATACGGGCCGCCTAGCAACACTCTTTTTACGCGATTCGCATCTCATTTATGCATTACGGTACTATTCATACGTTTTTGATTTTCCCTTTATACCTTATCAGGCCTAGGACCGTAAAAATTGAAAACTATATTGCGAAAAATATTTTCGGGTGAAAGCTTGATTTACATTTTTTACTTTATAAATGGGCTCTAAATACGATACCGAACGCAAATAAAAATTTTTGAAACTGCTTAAAATTTCACCCTGTAGGTATATGCGAAATTATTGTTTTAAGTAGGTACCACAAAAGGTTTCAAACAGTAATGATTATCTCAGTTCACTCCATATACAAATTAAAATATATATACTCGTAAACAGACCCATAACAAAAACTACATTTCGAAATGTCCGTGATTGAATATAATCTCACTTGGGCAATAAATGTAAGTATAGCAACATATCAACAGGACAACCAATCATTATTATTCAAAAGGCCTTGTTAGATGTAGCTATATCACCTTTTTTCAACGTGAAGAACATGACGTCATAGTACAACTCCATTTTGTAAGAAAAATTAAAGATTTTGTAAGAAAACTTTGATCGTGTATATTTATCACACAACCAAAATATACAAAGTTATAATACATCTGATTACCTAGGTACACTTATACGGTTGAAGGCACTTCGGAGCAAAAAGCTATTTTATGTCATATCGTGGGACTCTAGGTATACCAAATATCACTTTTACACGCTACAGCATTTATAATACATACAAATTCATTAGTTATGGATTTTGTTTCAGGAATGTGAGTACGACAGTGTGACGGTGAACTCTAAGCTGGGCGCTGACGTCCTGAGACGTCACGGTGCTTTCTGCGGAAATGCTTTACCACCGCCTGTGACATCTGATGGTTCAGTCTTACGAGTACAGGTTAGTGTAAATTACACTTATTATCTTGTCTCATTTGTATTGTGAGTTGTATCTGTTAGATATTTGGCTCCATTGAATAACGCCGCTTCTTCTTGTTCCTCGACTTGGTTTCAGTGAAGTCTTTGCCCAGCATTATGATAATTATAGACCTTTACTTTGCTTACTTTACACTTAATGTAAAACATAAGGAATGCCATAATAATTTTAATTGAATTACATCTTTTGAATCCCATTCCCAGTTCACTTCGTACTCGTCAGTCCATCGGTTGAAAGAATTGTATTAATTAGGTTTTACAGCAGGTATTACAATTATTTGAATTGAATTGAATCTTTCAACTGCATAAATCTTTCTCCATTCCCAGTTCACCTCGGACTCGTCAGTGCACCGGTCAGGTTTCGCAGCAATCTACTATATCGACGTGGACGAATGCGCTGAAAACAACGGGGGCTGCCAGCACGAGTGCCACAACACGCTCGGCGGCTACGAGTGCGCCTGCCACAGCGGGTTCACGCTCCACCCGAACAAACACGACTGCAAGGAAGGCGGGTGTAAACATGACGTCACGCAGCCCCATGGAACTATCATCAGGTTTATACTGATTTAAACTTTTATGGTCACTATTGCTAGAGTTATTTGATTCGGGATTTATACCTTATCGTGTGTAATAAAGACTACGACGGAGGCTAGATCGATCGCAGATACAACAGTTCTCCCGTGATCATGGCGCTTGCAACATTGCCGAAATATCGGAAACTCATAATAAATGAGGTACATGGTATACCTAAATTGACGACCATTTGGATCAGCGGTAGTAAACGCTGCTTCTGAGCCACGGGTCGCGGGATCGATCCCCGCACAGTACAAATATTTGTGTGCATGAACATGTCTATTTGTACTGGTCTGGGTGTTTTATATAAATTATACGTATGTATTTACAAAAAAAAAGTATATAAGTAAGTTTATCGGTTGTCTAGTACCCCATACGACAGGGTACTTAATAGTAGCTTAATTTGGGACTAGATGGCTCTGTGTGGCCCAGTGAGGCATGTCCTAAATATTTATTTATTTATTTAAATCCCGAATCAAATAACTCTAGTATCATCAGGTTTGTCTTGACAAACAGCATAACAATCTGTCCATTCTTTAAGAAGTCGATGTCATGAACAGACACACACACAGACAGACAGACACGTCAAACTAATAATAGCGCGCTTGCTGCATCGCATCGGGAGTTAAAAAGGATGATCTCGATTGACGGCTAATTAGTCATAGTCTCATATATTTATTTTAATGATTGCAAGCACTACATCTATACCAAATTAAAAAGTCATTGATTCCGCATACTTCCATCACTTTTATGGCCTTGTAAGGGATGGTGTTCTAGATAAATACTTATTAACTCTGTTAAGAAATTATTGCTTCCTCAAACAAATTTCTCAGGGGCCTTGTTATGCCTAAAAATGATAATATATGGGGCCAAACTCGTATCGGCCTATCGGATATCCTTTGCCAGGACTCGTACTCTCTCCACTCCAGACTAAATCCCATCTAAAGTGACTCTGCGATATAGACATGAAGAGGTAACTCAGAGACAGACAATTCATACCAATATTGTGGACTTTAGGCTGTCCATGTTGGAATAAAACACATTTTATTCTTTCACAGCCCGAACTATCCAGACACGTACCCATCCAGAAAAGACTGCGTGTGGCAGTTCTCCACGACGCCTGGTCACCGCATCAAGCTAATTTTCAACGTTTTTGAACTAGAACCTCACCAGGTGAGAAATAAATCAAATTGCAAGTTTTTTAACAGTAGGTGGAACAGTAATTGGAATGAAATAGATCAGATATTTCAGTTAGCTAATTCCAATTTCGAAACTAAGATCTCGTCGAATCCATGGTTAGTGTTCGGGAAGCTACGAAAAATCTTCGCGTCCAAATTACCTCATTGTCTCTAGACGAAAATTTTTAGACCAGTGCGTGATGCCAGTGATGACTTGTGAAACTGAAACGTGGTCACTTAATATTCAATTGATCTCATGAAGGCTCCAGGTTGCACAGTGGGAAATGGAGAGAGCAATGCCAATGCATTCCCTTGAAATCTAGAGGACATTTTTCACAAATCTCAATCTTCTGTATGTTCCAGGAATGTGCCTATGACCACGTCACTATCTACGACGGTGCATCAGCAGACGAGAAGACTCTCGGCCGGTTCTGTGGCAGCAAGATCCCGCACCCAGTGGTTGCGTCCCAGAACCAGATGTACGTCGTGTTCAAGTCTGATGCGTCTGTGCAGAGGAAGGGCTTCTTGGCTACACATTCTACAGGTAAAGTGGAATCTTAAATAAAGAGCCTATCCTATGGGGGATACTAGCTGGTCATACTAATGGTGATAGTAGTGCAAGAACACATTAAAAACACTGAGAATATGCACGAGCAAACTGTGATTCAGTGTCTGATGGATTCTGGACACAGATTCTTTCTACTTACCCAGTTACCTACTTTGATAGGCCGTATTTGGAAATCCCTCATACACGTTTTTGCACTATTATCAAACGGATTTTTTGAGCCATATTTTTTTCCCGCATCCCGCATTGCATCGCAAATATAGAGATTAGATTCCTTTACCTATTATCTAAACTGCTAATGGATGTTAAGACAGATCGTGAAGAAAAAATCGACTAGCTTATGTTGGATCAACGATCTTTCGGTACCCGGCCGACTACTCTTCCACAAGGGTACCTACTAGATTATTGTTTTTTAGTACTTATTATAATCATTATCATCAACCCGCTTGAGCCCACATCTGTTTATGCCTCTTTGGCAGGAAAGTATTGCCATAATTTCCAAGCTTCGCAGAGTAGGTTTGCGATTGCATTTTGGGTAACTAATTTACGAAAACTTTATTGTGAACACGACTTTTCGATGTTTTGAGTAATTCCTGTGCTTTAGAATATGCCATATGCCAAAAATTTTCATATTAATTCCGTATGACCACCACACCCAACACCGCGTTCCATCGTCAACCTGACCAATTCATGTTTCCTTTCAGCTTGCGGTGGCTACTTAGCAGCATCAGAAGCAGTGAAGCATCTATACTCCCACGCTCGCTACGGCGACGATTCGTACGAGTCCCGTGCAGACTGCGACTGGAGTATCGTCGCACCGATCGGGCAGTTCGTGAGGCTCACCTTCCTGACATTCGAACTTGAGCCGGAATCCAACTGCGGGTATGACTACGTCCAGGTCTTCGGCGGGCTGGAGGGCAGCGCTGGGGACTACGGCACGTTTTGTGGGACCAAGGTAATTTATTTCAGATCTCAATTCAAACCATTTATTTCTGGCAAAGGAGCCCATATATGATTGAATAACACTGCCCTGATATTGTACATAATGTGGGCTTCGCTTTTCAGATGGTTTAAAATGCACCGTGTTTAATTATATAATGTATAGTGATGGTCATTACCTACTGTTTTGCCCAAAAGAGAATTTTAGTTCAAAGAGGAAATGAGATTGCATTAATTAAATAAACCTCTGGGTTTCGAACTACAGAATCTGTTTCGTAGTGGTGCGGAGGACGCAGGAGTCCCGGTTCAAAAAAAAACGAAAACGATCTATTCTAAATAATTGACTTGGGTTATAGTATAGTCATGCTTTGGAATACCAGACTACTACTACCTGATCCTTGAAGAAAAATGATACGATGAGTAGAATGACAAATAAATACTTATTGTTTTAGTTCTTCTTTGATTAAAAAGTGTAGCAGAGAAGTAAAGAAGAAGACGTAACTAAATATTTTTAAGCCTTTTGCACAACCTGCGTATTATGGCATGCAACTATACGCCAATCTGTAAACATGAACCCAATTTTTTTTGGAGTAAGAATAAATATCTTCAGTAGGTATTTTATTTATCTAAAACAGGCTCTTTCCGTTGATGTTCGTGCCAAATAAATACTACTCGCGAGTGAATAAATTTCAAAGTTAATGCGCATAAAAAATCAAAAGTTTTTCATTTTCCTCAGATGCCGCCAGAAATAGTTTCCACCACTGAAGCTTTGCTGGTCAGATTCCGAACAGACGACTCTATAGTGTTCAAAGGATTTTCGGCGTCGTACCAAGCTGTCGCCCCGGAGGTATGGAGCGGAGAAGACAGTTCAGAGGGCGGAGAAGACGAGGAAGAAGAGGAAGATGAGCGTATGCCCCCACTTGTTGTAGGGCGAAGGGGTCTGCGAGGACCTTCGCCAAGATTCGTTAGAAGACCCACGTGACGGTGGCCGCTACCACGACACCCGAGGCATCGGCGACCGCACAGAAACACGCACAATCGGTTTTTGCCGTCAAATGGCCTATCATAATTTTTCGTGACTGTTTACTCCATAGATTTAATATAGATGATATATTAAATCTATGGTTTACTCGTAAATAATCCAAATGAGCGAAGAATTTGTAAAGAGCATGAAAGCTAAAACTCCATAAAGTAAAATGGGACTGAAAAAAATTTTATCTATCAATGTTGCCAGAATTGAAAATAAATAGCCACTTGTCAATTTAACTAGGCCCAAGGGTCCGTTTTCATCTGTTATTTTTAGACTATACCAGCTTAACAAATCCGGCTCATAACTTTTATTTATTAGGCATTAGAAAAGCGGTCGAACAAAAATTAAAACAAAAAATACGACTGATTGAAAACTGTAAATAAATTATTTTATTAGTTAAGGTCTATTACTTAATTTTAAACTAGTCGCTACAACAATAATACTCATTTTGAATTGATTGTAATGACAATTTAGGTAGGTTTATGTGCTGTGTAAACTAAATGTATTCAGACAGGTCTTTAATACTTTATGTAGTTACTGCATTTACCAAAGAAATGAGCAATTAATTTGTGTTAATAAATTTATCATCCATATTCCTTACCCATAATAGTGCCATAAATAATATGATAAATCATAAATTATTTAAGTCTAGTTATTCAAACTTACATCATTACTTATCTATACTAATATTATAAAGCTGAAGAGTTTGTTTGTTTGTTTGTTTGTTTGAACGCGCTAATCTCTGGAAGTACTGGTTCGAATTGAAAAATTATTTTTGTGTTGGATAGTTCATGCCTCGAGGAAGGCTTTAGCATCACGCTGCGACCAGTAGGAGCGAAGCATCAGTGAAAAATGTTGAAAAAATAATCGCGATCTTAAAAACTGAAATTGACGCGTACGAAGTCGCGGGGAACAGCTAGTTCACATCATAATTATTCTCCAGTAATGAAAATACGTTAAATACAATGACATGAGTACCTAAGTGTTGTCAAAGAATTTAAATTGATAAGCAGTTTTTCGAAACATCTTTTTCCGGATGTGGTTTATGAAATCATACGACCGACTGCACTTATTTAGGGTAAGTATATACCTACTCTATGGGTTACACATGAATAGGTACTTAATCAGTCTTATGAGACTGATTAAGTATTCATATTTATTATAGCCTGGTCAAATTATGTGACCTGAATCAGCTAAACAAAATTCTTTGCTAATTCTTACCTACCAATCATAAAACGGCATTTGACTTATTCCTTTTACTTTAAGTAAGAATAATTATTTAAAAGTAGGGATGCACAATTAAATAGAAGTAATAAGTACTGTGACAATATATAAAATTAAGAGGTAAGTTGTAAAATAATTATGCTTTTAAAGTTAGGTGTTCAAATCCATATCAATTGAATTGAGTAATCAAATCTCAATCGATGAAATAATATTACCCGCTAAAATGTATATTGTATACTTACTTTACCTACTATATATACCTACCAGTAATGTTATCTAATAGGTAAGTAGGGACAGACTGGTACAGACAGTGACAATCACATCGATAAAGTGATTGGAGAAATCTTTTACCATCTACCTAAATGTTTTTTTTTTGTAAATTAATCTTCTTTGTAACAAAATGAAGTTTATTTTTAATTCAGACTTACTCAGCTAATTTAGTGAAAATATTGTAACTGTTGTACTTTCACTCTATAAAGCAGTGCCAAAACTAGGATAGTAAGTAGTATAGCGATTGATCACCTTAATAATGTAAAAATATTATACTAGTGTTTTTTATCTTAAACATGAAAAAATATTTATAAGTAGGAAGTTATTTTTAATAAAAGCTATAAAATGCTCAAAATATTGTTGTTTGTTTATTATTTTCAACATCCTTGCCCTTTTTTACTTTGACTTTCGTTCTTTCCCATGGTGTCTAGCTACCATCATGTATGACCAAATTATGCGTCACAAATGGTGAAATCAGTTCAAAATAGAGATGTGAAAGACTAACCAGATATGGCTATCCCACGTTAAATTCAAATTCAAATATTTTATTGCGTTCTATAATGTTACAAGGATGTTATAAAATATGATAAAAACAGTTCATTATAGACCCTGTTCGGGCACAACAATACAATTAGTAGTAGACAGAGAGGATGACGCCATAATTACATGATATTTCAGTACAAAATAACAAATAATAAGTGTATACATACTTTCTAAAATTGACTTTATATTCAATTTATAGATATCGATTAAATTTATATTAAAATAACAGCTAATCTCATATTTTTATTAGATTGTATTACTTATTAAACATTTTTATAAATTTGAATTTGACATAAATGAAATAAATTGTTATATTTGTGGCCATTGTATTAATTAATTTGATTATTATTTTTTTAATTTTATTAGATTTTTGTCATTTAGGTATTCATTTATTGTATAGTAGCAGTTATTTAAAAGAATAGATTTTATTGATTTTGAATATTTAATTTTATTTGATTCTTCTTTTATAAATTCCGGTAGTTTATTGTAAATTTTTATAGACATGAATAGTGGGCTTGATGAATGAAGCTTTAGATGGGCAGGCGGTAACATTAATTTGTTCTTACGAACACTTCTCAATGAATGGTTCGAGGGTAAATCCGATCGCTTTGTATAAAATTCGGGGTGTTTTCGGACGAATTTACATATTTCCAAGATGTACATACATGGAAGGGGAAGTATGTTAAATTTTCTAAAATATGGTTTGCAACTTTCTGTCTGTTTTGTGTAGGCGAGAATTCTAATTAGCTTTTTTTGCAAAATAAAAAGGCTGGCTGCATCGGTGCTATTTCCCTATTATAAAGTCACATTCATATTATTTCCTATTCTAATTATTTTTATCCCCATCTATACTAATATTATAAAGCTGAAGAGTTTGTTTGTTTGTTTGTTTGAACGCGCTAATCTCAGGAAGTACTGGTCCGATTTGAAAAAATATTTTTGTGTTGGATAGTACATTTATCGAGCTATATAACATCACGCTGCGACCAATAGGATCGAAGCACCAGAGAAAAATATCGCAAAAATAATCTCGATCATAATAACAGAAATTGACGCGTACGAAGTCGCGGGCAACAGCTAGTAATCCATAAAATTGATAAGATAACAATTTATGATGATATTGTAACAGGCCGATGTTTATTCATTTATATATTAAATAAAAACTAACACACTAAAGCTACAGAAACAGAAGCTTTAACAACAATTTTTTGAATTTACAAAAAATAGGTTTTGTAAGTAGGTATTATTCGAAACCCGTGTAAGTAGTCGCAGGCAAAAGCTGGATGGGTAAGTACCTACACACAATGATTATTATAGTCTGATATTATTAATTGTAAAGATTAATGTTATAATACTACTTTTGCTGGACGTAAGTACCTATTTGAGAGATAATCTAGCATTTTTGTTATAATAGGTAGCAATCAACATATTTTGTGGTAGCCATGCACCGCGGAGGTAGTTGTTAGGCAGTTAGTTTAAAAAACCGGCCAAGTGCGAGTCGGACTCGCGCACTGAGGGTTCCGTACCAACTAACTGAATTAGGGGTCCACTTACTTCCACTTAGCCAAAATACCACGATATTTAATTGACTGCAAAAATAACTTTGTGTTTCATAGTGTTTGTATGAAGGACAAAGTTATAGGTACAACGTGTTCCTTTTGATATCCCATAACTCTAGGGTAGGGTATTATACAGACCATGGTAAAGAATCAAATTGCATATTAAGAATTAATTTTCATTATTAATTTTTTTTTGTTAATTTTTTTCCTACAAAATAATTCTAAAAAGTCATGACTGTATAAGTAAAAGCTCAGTTCCAGGTAATACTATAGCATGAAGGCAATACTATCGATACTATCGATAGTATTGTTAATATATTATTGGTATAATGGTCACTATTGAATGCCAAGTAACAGGAAAAAATTTAGGTTTCAACTCGCCTACGTAATTTACTGTGTAAAATAATTACAGCTTACAGCTTGTATACTTTTTGATAGCTGGCAACAGTGGTGTAGGTTGTTTTCTTACTTTTGTTTTTTGTTTTTTTACAGTAGTCGCAGACGATAATTACTAAAACTTCATTACTTCTCTAGCGGTAATGCTGTTTTATTTAGTTTAACCTAAAACTCTAGGTAATACTATCAAACAATAAGGAACTATCGATATCTTAAAACTGTTGATAGTATCGATACTATCAATTCTATCGATAGTTTAATAATAATAATAATAACTTTATTCAAAAAACTGACATTTACATTTCTCCTTATAGTTAGTTTAGGTAGTTTCAATGATATTACAAAGAAATAGATATGTTATGTTCATATTAAATTGCGTTCGCAAAACGTCACGGCGCTGCACGATGACAGTTACATAGATTAGGAATTGTAACCAAAATCAGACAGTACAAATATTTGAAAGTAGGTAGAAAATAGAGAAAAATAAAACAGGTTGTATTTGTGTTATATGAAAAAATATTTTTACTATGTAAGTACGTAACATAAAACATACATTGGAATTATGAGAGTTACACAAGTTAGAATTTTTAACAGAAATATTATGTACAATTTTAACAAAAAGATATTACAGAATTACATCCAGTCTGATACACTTCGTTGCTTTCACACTATTGCAATTCACTCTTCTTTTCTAACTTCATTACAAGGAAAGCTAGAAAAACAATTGTGAATATTAAATCTTAACACTGACGGGGTACCTACTTACGTTTCATATTAGCTACTCCAGAACTTTAACATCACGCTTCAAACCACAGAACATGGAAAAGGGTTAGAAAGGCGATGTTGGCGGGGCAGGCACGCCACAGAGGTTATGAGCAAATGCTATTACTTCTGCCGAAACGTGAGCACTGTGATTGGTTAGCGTTCTTTGTACTCGTTTACGTGTAGTGGCAAGCGGTGACATCGGTTCTCATACAATTGGCGCATGACAGCCGTTCTAATCTTTTTCCATGTTCTGTGGTTCAAACTATCAAAGTACCAAATTTAATTATGAAGAATTTCATTAGAATTATTTTTAAATAAATACCACTATGTGTGATATGGTATGATTAACTCGTCATATTGATACCTAAATTGTCGCATCTGAATTTTTAATCTATGTCGTTGTCTTAGCACTTAAAAATAAACTTAAAAATTTAAAAACACGTAGTATAAAACAAATATTTTTATAAACTTACATGTGATATGTGATCCCTTGAGATTTATTCATTTTAGCACAATAATTTGTGCAAAATCGAAATACACAAGACGGCATTTTTCAAATTTTCTCTGTCACTGTGACTCGCTCTGAAGCTTGTTTGATGCAAACTGATTGAGACATGTTACAATTGACTCAAAAAGACTTCTTAACTTAAGCCGCGAAGTAACATATCTATTTCTTTGTAATATCATTGGGTAGTTTACATTATTTAGCATAGATATCTAGGGTTTTGGAGTAATGACTACTGCTGCCTATGGTAAGATAAACCTGTGTTACAGGCAACAGGTCCTCTACTCTTCGGTACAGTCATTTTAACTAAGGCTAAAGTGTATGGGTTACATGTTACAACAATCAAGTATGTTTTTTTATAAATAATAATATATATTTTTTATAATAGATTAGAAGAACAGCATGTCTGCAGTTTGTATGTGTATGTAAGTGTGTAGTGGTGTGTTTGTGTGGTTAAGTGTGTGATAGTGTGTGCATGATATGTGTTTAGGCGGCAACATTATATAGTTTTTCAGTATCCTCATATGACAAGGTAAGCAGTCTTTTTACATTCATATTTGGATCTGTGGTGTATGTCTAAAGTGTGGTGTATTTTATTGTAAAGGAAAGCACCAAGATAACAAAAGTGTTTTCTTGAGAATTTGGTGCGGAAGGCTCTGGGGGCGCAGACTTTTTCTCGTCGTCTTTTTACCGAGTGAGTTTGGGGTTTGTACGGAGTTTGTGAATGTTGTGCAAGGACAGTATTGAGGTACAGCTGGCGTACTGTTAGGACCTCACAAGACTTGTAGAGATCGTAGGTTGGGAATAAGTAAGGCCGAAAGGTGCAAATTTTAAGTAGGTACAGCCCTTTGAGCTCTCTCTAATTTAAGTAGGTTTGTTTAACAGATACCACCCCATGCCACGATACAGTAGGTAATCAGCGATTGGCACAATGCATAGTAAATGGATTTCAAATGTGTGAAATCCGTTATGTGTCTCAGCTGTTTGAATACAAAGATAAGTTTTCGGATTCTATTTGCGATCATCTCTATGTGGGGTCAGTTTATTCGCCATGAACAGTATAGTATTGATAGTATCGATATCGATAGTTTGGTGATATCTAGTCATAATACTATAGATACTATCGATAGTATTGCAAGTCATCAATAGTATTACTTACCCCAATTTGGGCTATCGATACTATTGATCGTATTGATAGTCCTATCGATATTCTAAATGATTTTCGATAGCGAAACTATCGATAGTTTGGCATCACTATGTCAAACACCCTTACCTTGTAATGAATGAACTTTTGAATGAAAACGATTTACTCGTACCTACTTATCAATGAAACACCCACACATACACGTCAATGTTTTTTACAAGTTACTCTATCCCGCTACTTTACTACACTTTAGTGTAGTTAGTCTCGCAAAAGTAAGGATTCACCATCCTACTGGTTAAATATTTTTAACAAATTTACCTAAAATTGCTGTTTTATTCGAAACTATTGATTTTTGAACCATAATATGTTCTAAGGCGTTTTACCTATATTATTTTTACCTCCTAGAACATAACCTTAGACTTAACCTTAGAGTTATGGGATATCAAAAGGAACACGTTGTATTTGCGGTTGTTAGAAATGTCAAAAACTACCGGTTTGATCTCGTTCAAACTAATATTCGTTGAAAGTATTTGTTAAGATCTACATATTTATATATATTTTTTCAAATTTTCGCTTGCTTAGTTTAAAAGTTAGAGTATTTTATTAAGAAACGAAAACGTCTTGACTCTAAAATATTATGATGGGAGCTTCTAAATAATGGAATAAATAACACAGAGAGTTCTAACATGCCAGCGTTTTGTAATGGCATGGTCATAGGCTTCGTTTGGTAGTTGAAAGTTTAAAAACAATTTCATTTCTCTAACTTTAAATTAAATAAATGGCTGTAATGACATTAATTTTAAACATTGAATACAGAAATGCGCCCTTAAGTACGTACTTTCAATGTTATTATAATATAAATAAGTTCATACATAGGTAGGTAATAATGATGTTCTCACCTTAGAGCATTGAAGGTTCTCACGAAAGATTATTTTTCAGCTTGTATCGGACAAGCTGAGTAAATAAATATTTTGATATTGCAACACTCACTGAGTCACTGAATACTTACGGCCGTTTTCAATATCCTATCTATCGCTAGTTTTGACGTATCGGAGATAGGAAACAGTTTCTATCTCTGGTTTTTCCGTCCAGAGAAACAAAGACAGAAGTCGTTTTCTATCTCGGATATGCCAAAACTGAAGATAGATAGGATATTGAAAACGGCCGATAATTGCTGTCAGGAGTCAGATGGACTTTGTTTCGTAATTTTGTGAAATTATCCTAAGCGACATTTATTGTGATAAAGTGGTGGCATTGTTATAATAATTTGTCAGTGAGTAGGATAAATCAAATAAAAGTGAGAAACAAGGAAAGGCGCTCCTATTTGACTCTGACCCAAGTTCTCGCTTAAAACTCCTGTAATCATTGAAACATTTAGGTTAGGTTTCATTTAATTTCATCTCATTAAATTTCATTTTCATTTCATATCAATAAAAAAATCTACTGAAGACTTGGCTGTATGGGTATAGTTTCCTTTGCCTACCCAGAATGGGTGAAGAAAACAACAACAACAACTTACTGCTGTCAATGATGAAAACGTCAAAAATTGTTTTGTCATGTATGTCGCTGTCGTCAATTCAAAAAAGTCAAATCCCGTAATTTTTAATTCAGTTGTGTGGACTGTGGCGTCTCTTTGACCTTAATATTAAAATTGCTGTACTTATGCAAGAATTGCTGTAGTTCTATAATTTTAAATCATTTTAAGAAAAATGTCGGCAGTAGCGTTTAAAGTGAAAAGCAAGAATGGTCAACAAGTTATAAAGGATTTGACCTCTGATAGCACTGTTGGTGAACTAAAAACGTTTCTATCTAGCATCTCAGATGTTAGCTTCGAGAGAATTTGTGTGTTGTGTGGTTACCCCCCAAAGCCTCTGGATATTAGTGACAATAATAAGAAAATAAGTGAAATAGGTCTGAAAACTGGTGAAACTCTTATAATTGAGGAGAAGGTAGGAGCGACCGCTCCACAGACTAGTAAACCACCAGAAAAAATTGAGAAAAAGCCAATTGAAAACGGCGTGGCGTCGCAAGAAACAATAGAATCATGCAGACCTGGCATTTTGATGAAAAAAGTGGTCCCCTCAGACAACTCATGTCTTTTTACTAGTATAGGTACTTTGCATATACTTGTACATTTTATGCTATGTAAATTTTCCTGTTATGTGTATGGAAGAAAACCTATGTAGTGTTATTTACTTTATTATCTGTTTGTTATTTTACTTGACAAACACAGGACTAAGATCTTACTGTTTCAATTTACAATATCACCAAGGTAACTGTTGTTTACTAAAGTTATATTGTTTATTGAGGGTTTTTTGTTGAAATTTCAGGCTTTGTTTTAAATGGTAATGTAGATACAACAGTTCATACACTAATGCGACAGATTATCGCAATGGAAGTAGCTAGTGATCTTGACACTTATAGTGAAGCAATGCTGGGGAAACCAAACGCTGAGTATTGTGCATGGATCCAACAACCCAGCTCATGGGGAGGAGCTATTGAGGTATGATAGTAAAAAGACAAACTTTGTAGTCCTACCTTATTGGGGCCTATGAAGTATTGTTAGTTTTGAGAAACCTTTCTTACTTAAGAAAGATACTCCTTATGTTTAAAATGGATACAGTACTTCTCATCTACACTTAAATGGTCCATAGGTAGTCTTATCTTGAAATAGAAAGAAACAATTTTATATACCGATGCCGTGATGTTACAATAATCAATGTTACCAAACATATCGCATGTGGTGTTTACCTGTGACTTACCTTTAGTTGTGACTGCATATTATGTAGGTATTATTGTAACAATTGCTGGTAAACCAAATAAAGAAAATAAAAATAAATAAATATGGTACTAAGAATCTTCTATGTACAGTAAATCCAGTAATCTCTAATACTTTTCAGACTTAGCCAAAAACCATTTCATTATAATTCAAAACACTTTCCAAATGGAGCAGTTTTCTCTATTTGGAAGCTGTTTTGAATTTACTACAAAACTTTCTACAAATTTATTCTGTCCTAATCACCCCTGTTTTTAACCCTTTGACGGATATTCCAGACACAATTAAAATCAATTGTTATCATGACAACCGGTTGTCGCTTGGGGCTCGAGTTTGATCATAAGATTTTAGTGATTGACCATTCATTGTGCTAGAAGTTGACCACATTATTAATGCTACTTAATATCAAACAAAAAAACATTGCTTTACTAATTTTCCCTACTAGTTATATTATTAAAAAAAAAGAAATAGTTTTTGATAAAGCAGCTGGCACTATCAAAAATACCAAAGTAATCAGCTTTAAAAAATTCTAAACAGTAGAAACATAAAAGACAGTAAGTTTTGCATCAAACTCAAGTCTGCCTGAGTTCAATTTATGAATTTATCATATTTTATCATGATCATGACTTAATTCTCAAACAAGGAATAAAGTGGAGTTTTTTAATTTGGTGCACATTTTTTCTGATTGTTGTAACTGTTTTGGAATGTGTTTGCTTGAATATAGCTCATAATTCCGCCTGCTAAAATAATTTTAAGGGCACCAGTTATTTAATTACCATCTATTTAATTTGTGGTTATTAGGAAGACAGTTAGTAAAAAAATCCAATCAAATTTCATAAAAGTATAAATCATATTTCAAAAATTGTGATCACCCAAACAATCTATTCCATGTCTTACTACATTCAACAAACAAACAATTTTTTACTCCTGTAACACATTTTGCATTGGTAAATTCAATTTAAAAAACCCAACATGATTTCCTGATTACAAAATAGCTGGAAAAAATTGCAGCTATTTGCGCCTCTCACAAAGTTTCGCAAAACTGAGGCTCTTTCTATGTAGACAGCTGCCCTTCATAACAATTGTTTAATCGATAATGCCATTATTGAGAAGACAATAAATCATTGCTCCTCAATGACGACCTCCGTGACGGAGTGGCGTACACACCGGTTTTCAAGGTGTTGCTGCTTGCTCCGAGAAATTATAGAGAAGTAAGATGTGTGCAACTTTAGGATTTCTACAATTAAACCATTAGATTACATGAACTACCATGACTACCATGAGTAACTTTTTAGAATGTTGTGTTAAATATAGTTTTTTTTAATTACAGGTGGCAATTTTATCACGATTCTATGGACTGGAAATGGCAGTAGTGGACACTCTGAATGCAATTATAAACAGATTCGGCGAAGATAAAAACTATGGGCAAAGAGTTTTCTTACTCTTCGATGGAGTGCACTACGATCCTTTATATTTAGAACAGTCTGATGTAAGAATTTGTTTACATTTTGCAGTTGAATTAATAGCTGTTGTTTATGGTTGATAGTAAATAAGTTTTACACATTGATAGTGTTAAATGCCGGAGTAACTAATAAAAAGAACAGTTTTTATCATAATAAATGATAATTTCTGCCTGTTTACTATTAAACATATTCTTGGACTTACTCCAGACATAGTATAAGTTTTATTGTTATGACTCCAGCCATGTAGACAGTTCACACAGGTGTAATGTAAATAAATAAATCTATAATTAATTAAGATTGTATTTTTGCCATTTCAGGGAGGAATTAAAACAGTGTTCCCCGCTGAGGATATGGACGTTTACCACGAAGCTGAGCAGTTGGCTCACGAAGCGAAATCATCGAGACAATTCACTGACTTAAACAAATTTACACTCAAATGTATGATATGTAACACATTCTTGACTGGTCAAGTAGAAGCTCAGAAGCACGCTAAAGAAACAATGCATACGTCGTTCGGAGAAGTTTAGCGGTTAATATCCTTTTGTAAATGTGTTAATATATTTTTAGTTTTATATTCTTCAGTTGTGTCCACTTTCGTTTTATAAGTAGCATTGGATTGCACATAAAACATTATCATAGAATTTAAATTGTAACATTGTTAAGTATAGATAATTATGTTGTACATTAAAAATATAGTAAATAAATATAGAAATATATTTTTCATATGACAACACCAGGCTTGCAATATAGCAATGTGATAAATAGTGAAATAGTAGCTACATTTTAAATTCAAAGCTTCAGCTCATAAGGATAGGTTAGAAATAGTCAACGTTATCAAATCACGTGTTACAAACACAGTATAGTTTCCCCTAAAGGTATTAGTGTGACAGCTGTCAGTGTCCCAGATCTGATCTTTATTTCAATGAAAATACGATTCACAGATCATATAATCTTATTTCAATTGAATGAAAGGTAAATTACCCGTGACGCCGATGTTGTTACAGCAATTACCTTGTATGGAATGGACTCATGAAAAAATCTTCATAAATTTACACTGCACAATAAAAGTAAAAGGAAAATTAACACTATTCTTGAATATAAGGTATGTATGTTATTTTTAATCATTACTTTGTTGCTTTATCACAAAATATTGTTTTCAAAATTGAATGTGAATTGGTACTATGCTAACAGAGTTCCTAAAAATATATTTGAACAATATACCTCATAAAATAATAATAATTGTGTGATACTGCAATATCTTTTACACCAAGTGGAGTTACAAATTATAAATACAGAATATATTTGCTAATGTGTAATGTAATTGTGATTAGGTGTAATGCTTTCCTGATACAATTTTTAGGCAACGATCCTGTGGGTTAGTACTACTACAGATTAGATAATACTTGGTACTACTCTCACGCACTATTTAGGTACATCTATACCGCATTATTCTATTTAAAACTGACACAATGAGACTATTTTCAATTTAAGATCCGAGGGCAAATGTAAAATATTTATCGAGAGAATTTGACGCTTTGTTACCAGACTTAAAAATATTTTTATGACTTCGTGAATAGTCTCCTTCATTTTCTTTTTTTTATATTTTGTATTTAGCAGCGCATTTAGTATGAGCTTTTTAATTCAGATGGTACCTATTCTTCTTAATTGCTAATATTTTTTCACAAGACCTATGCTAGGAAATAAGAAATGTATTTATGTTCAAGTCAACTAGTGTCCTTTCTACGGACAACGGAGGTCAACCTACCAAAAAGTTAAAGGTCATTGTTGTGATTTTCAACTTTAAGTCAAACAATTAGGGATCAATATTAATTGAGAAAATTTAACGTTTTGTTGTAGGTTGACGTGCTCTTGTCTGTACATAATCGCATTTTCTTCTTTTCTTTGCAGATTTATTGGTAAACTAGCTTTAGTTGGTTACACTATAATTATTATTGGGTAGAAGACACATCAATCAATTGACACATTCGTTTTATAATTTTTCAAAACATAATAATGCCATAGATTTAGCATGGCAGTAGTAAAATATAACATCACAAGTTACGCACTCAATCAAATAACTTGTTATTTATTGATTTCAAAGCAATCAATAACTTTATTCAATAAATCCGGATTGTCGGGCATCAAATATGTTTTCGAATTAAGTATTTGTGGATTGTGTCATATAGGTAACCAATTATTGTGTTATTGATGTGTTTAAAGCAACGAATTTAAACAAGTGTATATGGGCGTTATTCGATTTTAAGCCTTATGAAATGGATATAAAGCTAAAAATGAACCTTAAGGGGGCTACTTGTACATTTTTAAGTGGACACAACTTCGAGATGTTAAAGTTTATGATATTATTAGGTAATTATTATATTTAACAGAAACATCTGGTTTACTTTAACCTACAGTTTACTTAATTTCGTAATCGCCTTGATAAAAGTGGTCTTATTCTCTGAATAATATGTTGTTTACCTTATTTATTTTATTTATTATGTAGTGTTTTTGAAGAATAAACTACTAACCAGAGTTTGAGTAACTTAAATGTGCCTGAATTTGGACCTGTAACATTTGACAATATGACAGTATATAAAAGACTACTTAGTTTATAGTACTAATGTATAAAATCTCTTTTCTACCATTCTATATTCTTCAAAAGCTCTATTATTTATTATTTACATGTTCTTATAATTTAGTTATTTCAAACCTTGCTTAGTTTGTTTCGATGTAATTATTTATTGTCTTATGTAAACGCTCAATGTAATCTTATGTCACCAAAGTAGTGTTGTTTCACTACATTACCTTTACAGCACAGTTATACGTCAAATAAAACTCTTTTGAGCTTTACTTTCACTTTTTACTTATTACCCCTTGTTCAAAATGGTATTTAATTGTCTCGGATCCAGAAACTCTGTTGAAATATTGTATACATCTACGGCACAATCCTAGCAATCCTAAGTGCGGCGCTTAACTATTGGCGCCAAATAGTAAAGCGCCGCGCCCGGTATGCGAGTAGATGCGGGTTCGAGTCCCGCCTGAGACATAATTTTTCAAGTTTAAATAATGATATTATAATTGCAATTAAATTGCTAAAATCTATATTTAAAAAAGAAAGTCGTGTTAGTTACACCACTTCGATTTTTGTGATTTTGGTGTTTTTGGATTTGTCTTCGTCGGGAATAGGATAGTAAATATTAAAAAGGTTGGAAAGTTAACGTTAAAAGTATTGTATTTATTGATATTTTCTTCCAACAATGCCATATTTGATGACAGTGACATTTAAGACGTCAGTGGGTCTAGCACAAAAAACTATCGAATTCGAATCGTTTGCGTGTTCGTATCGCCATCGAAATATTTAGTATGAAAACCTAAACAGCGCTCGCGCGGTCAAAACGAGAACTACAAAACAAAGCACGAACTTTGTGTCGTTTGCTTTCGATACGCAAACGATTCGAAGTCGATAGTTTTTTGTGCTAGAGGTGAATCAAATACTATTTTGAGGCGATACGAAGTTCGCGGGGTCCGCTAGTAATTATAAAGTACAGACAACGGCAGGTCAACCAACCCAAAAGTTAAAGGTCATTGAATTGATTTACAACTTTAAGTCCAACGAGTAAAGATCAATATCAATTGAGAAAATTTGACGTTTTGTGGTAGGTTAACGTGCTGTTGTCTACAATAAGAACTTGATGCAGTCCGATATTACATCCAAAACTAACTATCCAAATTTGAATGATTGAAGTTGATTATAAGTCAGTGTCAACTTACAATGCAATATGATGGATATTTATGCAATGTTGTAACTATTCAATTTATGTAGGTTGTATTAAAAGTGCATCCTTATGTCAACTGCATTTATAGGCCGTCCACAAATTACGTCACACATTAAGCGGGGGCGGGTCTTACTTTTGGTGACATTGGGCAAAATAGTATGGGAATTTTTGTACAAATGCGTGACAAGGGGGAGGGGGAGGGGGGCTAAAAATCTCAAAAATCGTGTGACGTAATTTATGACCCCTTACAGTTGGGACACCTTTTTGACGCTGCGTTTGCTGATGCTGACTTTTTGATTGCATATTTAGTTTTTTTGCCCAGGGTCGTTGATGTAATATCATTGACCCTGGACAATGCTCAGCTTCCCAACCTTTGTCTTTCAGAAAAAAAAACCTTTGCTTTATTACCGACAAGACATTGAATTTGTCTGACTAATCGGAACACTCAAAGCGACTTCTATCCGACTCGCTGATCTTCAGAGAAAATACTAGCCACTTTTCACTGCTCTATACCGCCTTCGAATCAGTGAAAACAAAACTATGCTTTCTTATCATTAAATATTAAACAATACATATTAATAAGTATAAATTAAATATGCATGATAAAAATAAAAAGACAACATTAAATTTCTATATTATGATTTAATTTGGTATCCGAATTTGCTTTTTGCCAGTTTCGTTTGACTGATTAGTGCTCAATGCTATACGTCTGGGTAATCCATTGATTGCCCAATTGAGGCGTTTTAAGAAAAAAAGGCAAAAGATAGTAGACCACGTCAAGATAATGGAATCGGGGCCAGGAAAGCGTAAAACACTAAAAGTTGGCGATTGTGTCCAAAGATGGAAAACGCTCTTTACATGTGGATAAGTATAAATTACAAATGCATGAATAAAACGACAACACTGTTTTATATTATGATTTATTTTTAACACAAAAATGTACAATATCAATAAATATAGTAGTCACATCGGTTTTCTATCACTTGTCTTTACTCCTATGATTAACTTTTTACAATGTTGTTTGACAACATTTAGCCTAAATAAAATTATACGTAGGAAAGAGATAAATTGTGAATTGGGTTTAAAGAATTGTGCAATCGTGTATTGGGCCATCCATAGTACAAATACGAGGTTGCATATTGCATATCACTGCTTTCTAGAGTTCATTTACAAACAATCTTATTCAATATTTCAGCAAGAAATTGAAACACGTCGATATTATTTGCTAAGACAAGTTTTACATACATTAATAAATTAAGCTCAATTTCTTTAAAATTACTGCGTATAATAAAACGTGTGCAATATAAAATTTATAATATTTCTTGGACAAGTATATAATTTGAGTTACAAACAATCACTGGTTTCATTTGATAAACTATATTTTGATATGGAAACATAAATTCGTATAGTCGTTCGTGTGCTTTCACATTATAAGATTCAACAACAGTTTATTGAAATATTGAAACACTTCAAATATGATCACCAGTCGCATAGAATTATTCTATTTGTTCTTCTGCAAACAGAATACACTTTTTCTATATATCTATGATTTTGACAAGTTGATAAAATCAAATGAAATAACTAAAAGTGCGAAAGACGAAAGTAGTTTTTACTTTATTCATAAGTATTTGTTAGCGCTATCTAAGTACCTTAATAAGTCAAAGAAAAGAAAGAAAGCTTACACATTGAATTTTAATTTACCGAAGAAAAATTTTAACACTAAATATCTCTGGTTTGCTAATCAAATTTTTTTTGAATTTTATAAATATATGAAGTCAGAGTGATTTTCTTAACAAGGTCATAGAATAAAATAATCGTTTTATTCAGTACGCATATAAGATAGATAGAACAGTAATATTCAAACTGGATATGGTAAAATTACTTGCAACTTGTGAGGATTAGGGTTAAAAGTGTCGTATAAAGTGCATTTAGACTACAGTTTCATCTGCCACTATCAAGTTATATCACGGACCAGAACTGCATACATTTCCTTATAAATATCTCAGGCGTTTTATTTAGGTCTAATGTAGGTTCTTATTTAAGGAATTTGAAGCATTCGCGAATTTTTGAAATTGCCAATGCCGAATGAAAGTGAAAACGAGTTAGTGTACATTTTTCCGCCCTTTTCTCAGTTAAAACAAAGTAATAATTACCTGTTATTTTCCTTTAATGTATTGGCGACTCAAAAAATAAATAGTTTAGGTAACATTACAAACCAACTTCAAATTCAACGTTCATAGTTATTATTTCGAAGTTTTTATTTTAGTTCTTTACTATGTTAAAGATTAAAAAGGAACAAGTAAAATCTCCTTTGTATACATCACCCTATACAATATAATTATGCATATACCCAGCTTATCACCAAAAAAAAACAAATAAGAACGCATTACCTATGGACGAGCCCAAGCGTATAGTTGACCTACAATCACACTGTTTTTATAATTACCAAACTAAATAAATAATATTTGATTTGCTTAATGTTACCCCGCACTATTACAGATAAAATTAAACCGAAAATAAGGTGTGTGTATCAATAACTTGGTACGTTTGGCGTGAATAACTTAATTATAGACAAGAAACATGTATTAAATTAGAAATATAGTTTACTTCTCAGTTTTGATGTAAAATCATAGTAGTAGCGTATAATCAACTATTTTAGTTAATAGTTAACTTGGAAGTACATATTTTGAGTCATTAAAAAGGTATTTACCATCCCTTTCTAAATAGCATAGCTTGAAAGAAAGAAGGAAAGAAAGAAAGAAATATTTATTTGACACAAGCATAAAGCATAAACATAAAAAAAAAGGAAACAATAAATGTGCCAAGAAGGTTCCCGCTCAGCATTAGTCGTGACAACTAGAGGCTACGCTGATTTTCAACGGGGACCCTGATTGGGAGCGTGGGTCCGACAGAAGCAGATAGACCCACCAGGCCACTACCCGACCCCGAGACCTGTACCAATAAGTAAAGGTCCGAAGCCTGACCGAAGGAACCCGGCAGTTCCCGATGAGCTTCAAGCGGTTGTATAGGGAAAGTTACTTTTATTAGATAATGGTTCTGCAGCATGTAGTGGAATTGCCCTCTCAAAAGAATTCAACAGAAATCAGTCGATAGAAAACAAAAATACATTACTACTCGTATAGAATGACACAGTGTAATTATAGATCGCTTATTTACTGGTTAATTTCTTCTAACTACGAAGTTCTAAAAATACATTAATCTCAGTATCCAAGGTTAAACATCAGGTAGTTCGCTTTTGTACAATCTCGTGAGTATACCCTTATCAAAAGTTAATCTTTAGGCTTTCTGTTTAAGGCCTGGGATATATTTTGATTAGAGCCAAAGCAAGATGAGGAAGCCACTGGTACAGTACTAGCCTGATATTACAATGCATGAATATCCAAATGCTTTGGTTTGTTAAAAGAAAAGACCTATTTCTTAATATGCATCGATACACAGAACAGAAAGAACAAGCCACGTCCAATATAATTGCCAATTCAATTTATGTATGCGATTGAATCAAAGAGTCGTTGTCGTATTTTGGAAGAAATAAAGAAAATTCATTTATTTTATACCTGCCATATTGGAAATTCAACCTTATGTATGTGACATTAGGTTGAATGATAATAAGTTGAAATATTTAGTAAATTGTCTATTTAATTTATCAGATTATATGTATGAGCGTCACATTTTTATCTATAAAATTAAATCCGTTATAATGCAGAAACTAGTATTTTTCATTATAAAAAGAATAAATATTGTTTTTAAGGAATGCTGTGCTGTAATAAGGCTCACAATGCCAACACTGATTTCAAAATACGAAAATGCTCATTCCAAATCGGGACTAAATAAAATCAGATAATTTTTGCTCTTCGAAGTTGTGATTAAATTATTGGGAACCGATCAACTGGGTGATTTATCCGAAAACTTGTTCCATGGTTCACGACGCTTTTAACGTGTAGCACTACTTATTATTTTGCTACTTTTAATGCTGATGCTTTGACATTAATCAAAATATATCTCAGGTTTAGGGATAATAAATAAATGTTTACTGGCAACAAATAAATACTCATTTTTAAACAGGGCTGTGTCTAGGGCATATAATAAAGAGATGGCCTAAGACCTAAAGGCAGTGTCAGATTTAAATGAATCAGCATCGATTAGGTTTATTAAACAATATTACAAAACAAATAAATAGTTTGGCTTCGATTCAGATTGCTTAAAATTAAAAAAATATCTATAAAAATCACCTTCGAAAAGAAGAATTTGACATAAAATGCTATTAGGTGCGAATGACAATTAACTATTTAAACACGGCGTTAAATCGTTTGTGTTCGAGTTAAAGATAAATTAATGCTTAAAAGTAAATGATTTTCTAAATACACAATTGTATATGAGCTAGTACTTTAGTCGTCACTACAGTATATTTATGTTCACAGTTTATTAGAGCACTGTAATTATAGTGCTAATAAATAAATCCATTCGAAAAATGATAGAAAATATAAGCGAAAATTATCTCTATAAAATTAAACATTTAATAACAAGTATGCTGAAGTTACAATACCGAACCAAAGTAACGTTACTCATTTCGTCACATAACTAAATATCACGTGACGAAGTATCGAGTGACTGCGATTTTACTAAATTCGGTATCAATACTAGGTTCCTATCTATAGCGTATTTCGTTCGAATATCACTTTAAACTTTGCTAGGTGGCATCAGTATCCGTGGCATTTTCCACCTACTGTTGCGCTGGTTTCTGGAAGGAGAATCTAGGCAGGGAGATACCGAACTTGGTTTCCATACCGGTGAGTACTGGTATCGCGACCTGGTACCCGCCGATGTGGTCTGCCTTCTTCGTGGCCTCTTCGATGGGCGTGGCAACGTGCAGCTCCGAACCGCTTGGTCGGCTGAATGATAAAAAAAAGGGGTTTTTTAAGACCATTTTTGTGATGCGACTTAGCTAAGGCCACTGGAAAAATTTAGCAAGCAGAAAAGCAAAGGCAGGAATATGATTTTCCGCAGATTTCGCAACACTTATTTGGACTTCCCATTAGGTTATGGTGTTGTTCTAATATAACGGGTGTACAAAAACCGAACGCAGATCCGAAAACCACGTATTGTCCCCATCACTAGGATCATTTTTGTAATCATATCTGGGAAACTGCTGGCTCCAAAGATATTGAGGGTCAAAGTCAAAATTTTGTTTTCAATTTTATTACAAAAACTGTTGCAAAAGGTTACTCAAAACTTTCCTCCTTACAAACATAATTCAAATTTTCATTATTTCGTTCATAATAAGGCTTTGACTACAAAACGCAATGTACGGCTTAGCGCGGAAGTATTTTAAACTTAGCAGCCATCCTGGAGACGCAGCAGCGGGCCGTCCTGACTACCATACATTGCGCGCTAAGAGTCATAGTTTTTTGAGTCTTGAAAATAAATATAATTTCCCAGGGATAATATTTTGTAATATGACTTGGTTTGATGTTCAGAACTTGAGATTGCGTAGCTTCAAGGTCGGCGTTTGATTTTTTTACAACCTGTATATAATAAACTAGCTGACCGTCCCGGCTTTGCACGTATTTACTAATGAAGATAATACAATAAAATGGCCAGTTAATGACCATAATTTCCCTTTACACATTTAACTTGTGGATGTTTCTAGAACAGTTTACTTTTATAAAATTATCAATCGTTTTCTACCACATAAACTTTCCCTGACTATTACCATTACAAACATAACAAAAAAAGAATTATCCAATTAAGTCCAGTCGATCGGATCACCAATAAAACATTATAGATTGATATCTTATACTTACGATCCTCCAAAGTCGACGTAGAAAAGCCGCTGCAGGATTTCGTATGTGACAAGCGTAACACCGAATTGTGGCGAGGAACGGAACACACGAGCTAAAACAATCACATAAATATCAGTTATCGCATAAAATACCACTGAATTTATATAAATTCTGTTTTTTATTTTATTTTGGATGTTTGGATTAATTTAAAGTGCCATTACTTAGTCAACGCAAAATCTTTTTTTTCGAAATACTTAAATCTTGTAATGTGCTGTTATGTTAAGACTATATAATACTTCATATGTTATTTAAGAAATTTAATTGCAATTATAATATGAGTATTTAAACTTGAAAAATTATGCGCATGCCGGGCGCGGCGCTATACCATTAAGCCACCGAGACACTGCGTCACAGCGCGAATTTTTCAAGAATCCTTATCGCTGTAAGCCAGCATTGTTTCATCAAATGTAAGTAGTTTGCACCCTTAACATCCGAAAGAAATATCTTTGGAGATATTTGACAGTCACTTAAGATGAAACAGCTATTTATATATTTTATACTTTTAATTTAACACTACATAAATCAAAACTTACTTTAAAGTTTTGATACAACAGCTTAAAACACTATTTAGGTTATAAAATCTTATTGTTAATTACCGATAGCCCCCTTCCAGAACGCCCTGGCGCCTTCTTCTGCGTATATTTTCCTTGTTGCGTCTATAACACCGTTGTACGTCGTCTGACCAGATCTCGCTACTACCTAAAATATGACAAATTAAGTAAATAAATATGAGAAGTGACACTGTTTTCTCAAAACAGTAGGTAAGCAGTATTGTTTTGCTAGATCGCTAAGACACACTAATTAAATGTTCAAGTCCACTTTTATTTACTGAACTCGACAAAGTAAGACCGTAAGTAGTATTTGGAATTCATATTTAGTAGGGACTAGCGGACCCGTCAGACGTTATAAATATTGATTAAGTTTTTTTTATTCTGTTTAATAATTGTTTATTATTCGAATACCAACCGGTATTCTGACATATAACTGGCCATGTGCAAAATTCAGTTTTTTTTACCCCCTATTTGACGATATTTGCAGCACGCATTCTGTCAATGTTATGTCAAACGCCATACATCAAAAAAGTTGAAATTGTTAAGTAACCTTAAGTTTTCTTATTTTTTTTTATTTTCTGCGCATTTCCGTTATTTTTTTTTTTATAAAAACCTTCCCCTGTCAATGACAAACAAAACAAAAAGGATTAGCGAAATCGGTCCAACCGTTCACGCGTGATGTCGTGGCCAAGGAAATAGGGATTCATCTTTATACAGGGTGAAATTTTAACCACTTTCCAAATTTTAATATAGCAATCTACGAGGCAAAAATCAAATGACGTATTTTTTCTTTCCAGTACAAAAATGACAAGATATAGCACTTAGAAAATGTCCGCCAAAAATCTAAAATTTTTGATACAGCATCCTAATACCTAACACTTTTTTTACGCGATGTGCATCTCATTCATTCATTATAATACTATTCATAAGTTTTTGATTTTCCCTTTAGGCATACCTTAAACAAACATAAAAATTGTATTTAACCCTCAGATCATATAAAGAAATAGATATGAAATGGGGGCGTGGCGCGTGCGAATCCAATATGGGCAAACGGAACTATTGCACACCGCGGCGAATTATTTAATGAAAACATCCATGTAACGATAATTGTATCGGCACAATATACATTGAAGGCTTAATACTAATTAACTGTGTTGTGAGTACTATGCGACTGCGCAATGTATCGAGGTTTAATCAAAGCGTTCACTGTCCGACGTGTGCGTCGCTCGCAACCACACTTTGTAGCGATACACTAATTTACACACACCAAATGACGCATTGTGTAAGCGACTAAGTGGTAGCCGCTGTGGTTGGGTCCATGTTTGTGTGCGCTCCAATGAGCGTTGTAATTGATATAGTGTGATCCTTATGCTTACAACAGTGTTATTGTAGTTGCGTTGCACACATAAATAATTCGGAAACACGGGTTCGCTAAGGATTTACGAGTAATTTCATATCTCCTTCTTTATATGATCTGAGATTTAACCTTTCATAAGTGGCATATCCAGAGACAAAAGAAATTCAATTGTGTCTGGGACGAATCCTAAACATACATATACGAAGGACTAAAATTTCCGTAGTTCAGTCGTCAAATTGAATAAACATTTCGAAAATACATATGTAGATTTGTGACTTTTTCTATCGAGTCAAGTTAAACAAATCGTGTAGGTAAGCGATAACGGCTGTGACTAGACTAGATTCTTAACTTATACATAGAATATATATTTTTCAGACTTGAAAACGCTGTTTTCTAGTTCTCAGATACGTTTCAAAAACTCAAAAACGCTGCCTCCTAGAAATACGCCGCCTTAAATACCTGCAGTCTAGTCTTGATGACGTCGGCAGGCGTGACGAGCGAGGCGGCGGGGATGCCGGCGATGGCACCGGCCGCCAGAAGCGTCAGCGGGTGGTTGTAGCCGTTCTCGTCGGCAAATTTAGCCTGAAATACAATAGTACTCTTACTAATACATTAAACAAGTACAGGTAGCTTAAAAAAACTGATACTCGACTACGAGAATGCAATGATTACCAAGTCACCCTGTAGATTTGCTGTATTGTTTAAGCATTTTGTCTTTTTTTATTTTGATACCCCACTCGTTATAAATACAAAAATTTTTTTCAAAGTACCCCCAATATGTTGTCGTAGCCTTCAGCATGTACCTTTCTTTTAAGAAAAGGTAGCCTATGTTAACCGGGCTGTAATAAGAAATCGATTGATACCTCGTTTACCAAAATCTGCTTTGTACAAGCCCTCGCCTCTTATACAGCCCGAATAATCCTAGGTCTATCACAACGGACCAGGCTAGTCTGAAATGAATATAACAACTAACTGACCTTAACATGCGCACGGAGAAAAAAAAGTTGTGCTTGTACACTAACACACATAAGAAGTGAAACTTCTTTATGGCCTTATTTTTCGAAAAATGATCTACATGCAACTTTCCAGAAATTGGTTAAATTAGTTAAATTGGTTAAATTGGTTAAATATTATTTCACTTTACCTTTTTGCTATCGTCTGAACCAACCGTGGTAGGGGCAAGAAAAAGATGGCGCGTGACCGAAAAATCTGACGCTGTGAAAACGTGACGGTCCGAAAAACGTGACGGTAAATTTTTTTCCAACGCCCATAATAAAGTTTCACTTCAAAAATATTTTAACTACCAGAACGACTTGTAAAAACAAATCTATTAAAAGTTAAAAAAAACTGCGAGTGCTATCAGAATTAGTTTTAAGGATAAATAGTCGCTTAATTGCAAATACTAAAAAAATCTGGTAAATAAGTTAAGTGTACGAAACATGTCAAATAGTATCAGTTACTACTTTCTTTGTAAAGATCAAAATAATAAATTAGTAATGGGCACAACTATGATTAAGTATTGCTAGCAGTACAAATTTGATGGCAAAGTGTACCGAAAAATGTGTTCAATGTACCAGAAAATTCACGGTACTAAAAACTAGATTTTTAAAATATCATTTACAAAATGTATAGTTGTCACGTATAGCACTATGCGTTCTAGTAAACCTTCTCAAAATTCTGGTTAGTAAAACTAGACCTTTTTCTCCGTGCGCGTACGCAGGGAAGTAGATGGCGCTGGAAGGCACGTCTCTGAATAGAAAAGCCCTCGTTATACAGCCCGAATAGTCCTAGGTCCAAAGCGTTTGATTGCGTAAGGCACGACATTTTGTTGGCTAAGCTAGAACATTATGGTGTTAGGGATAATGAGCTTAAAATTCTAGAATCATATTTGTCAAATCGACAACAAATTGTCGAAATAAATGGAGTTAGGTCTCACGATAATCCTATAGAGTTTGGTGTACCTCAGGGCTCTATTCTGGGTCCTTTATTGTTCCTAATATATATTAATGATGTATTTGTAGTTTTAAGCGACGCCGACATTGTTCTGTTTGCTGATGATACTACTCTGATTGTAAAAGATAAAGATTATGATAAACTAGCTCAAAAAATTCAATATAATGTTAACGCAATTATAGATTGGTTTTCAAAAAATAATTTACTCATGAATGCAGATAAAACCCAATTAATCAACTTTAGACTCGGCAATACAATTACGCCTCCATGTGTGCGTAGCACCCTTGACGATCTTAATTTAAGTGAAAAAAACTGTGTAAAATTTCTTGGTATTAAATTAGACAATAAGCTTACTTGGGCGGTTCAAATAGAGGAACTTTCACAGAAATTGGGATCAGCTACATATGCCATCAGAAAAATTAAAAGAATTAGGAGGTTTTTCAGCGGCTAAAAATGTTTATTTTGCATATTTTCATTCTCTTATGGCATATGGAGTTTTAATGTGGGGGGGGGGGGGGTACTGCAGCTGAGTCCAGCAAGATTTTTGTTTTACAAAAAAGAGCTATCCGATATATTTCTGGCCTAAAATATAACGACAGCTGTAGAGATAAATTAAGACAATTAGGTATTATGACAGTAACTGGGGAATTTATATACCAAAGCATCTTATATATTAAGGATAATGTTAATAACATGACTAAAAAGAGTGATAACCACACGTATTCCACTAGAAAAAAAAGATCAGATAACACTTCCAAAACATAGGTTGGTTAAATATAGAAAAAGTTTTTTGTTCATGGGTGTCAAATTTTTTAATAAAATACCAACAGAGGTAAGGGACCTACAGAAAAAAGAATTTAGCGAATTAATTAAAAATAGACTAATATTTAAAAGTTATTATAATATAAATGAAGCGCTGACGGATAATGAAATTTTTAATTTATGACATTTTTGTGATTATATGTTTGTTCTTATTATATTATTTGCTATGTATGACTGTTATTGATTATTAATTTGACATTGAACAATGTAATTTAATTGTAATAATTTAGTTTGAAACTTTGAATAAGTAATTATTTTAATTTTAAATATTATTGTTTATTTTTTTAATTGCTTGAAAATGTAAATAATTGACGTGTCTAAGTGTATTGTATTACCAAAAGATGAAATAAATGAATATGAATATGAATATGAATAGGTCCTTCACAACGGACCAGGCTAGTCTGAAATGAAAATAACAACTAACTGACCTTGACATGCGCGTACGCAGGGAAGTAGATGGCGCTGAAAGGCACGTCTCTGAGGAGACAAGCCCTCGCTCCCTTGTACAGCCCGAATAATCCTAGGTCCTTTACAACGGACCAGGCTCGAACTTTCTGTGCGCCCGCTATCTCGCCGGCCACTTGCAAACGGATTTTGACAATTTCTAACGGGTTCGTGAATACTACTTGGGAACCGCCGGCCTGGAAGAATGAGTTGTTTTAATGGTACTGTTTTTGTTTACAGTTATCAATATGAAAGTTTAAAACACAAGTTTAAATTATGGTTAAGGAAAAGTTTTACTAGTTTTAAGATTTTAACATTTCTACTAGATAAAATCGAAAATTTAAAGCCGAGTATGACAGGTAATATAGTTACTTAATTGTACTGGCAAGAAGTTAATATTTCTTCTTACAAACACAATTTTTATCCCTTCGGCCACTTTAGATGTTATTGTGTCAACTCAGATGAATAATTTGAGCTGTCAGTGAGATGAAGAACCTTGGGAGAGCCATGTAAATAATTTGAACTGTCAAAGAGATGAAACACGAGTGAATTCTAAATAAAAAAAGGCTTCCAACCAATAAGCGCCACTAGACCATTTCGGCTGTATTTAATTTTTATTATTTTGATATGAACACAGTAAATATATTATGTGAGAAATGGAACAGAGAAAAAGAGGGAAAGGGAGTTTCGTTAATAAAAAGTTACTTACACATGCACCAGCGAGAATTTCTGCATACATTGAAATGTTTCCCTTTTTGTCCATTAACTTGTCACGTACAAGATCGTTCACCTAGAAAAAGAATAGAAAATATTAACATAACAAATTTAAAAAGTTGCCAATAGTAGTTGAAACAAGGACTGGCACTCTCGAGCTGTGATTTTGTAAGGGTCAAGGAGTTTGAATAGCAATTGCTTCAATGTATTTACCACACATGCTCTGAGTTAAAAAAGTTGTTGTACTAATAGCGAAAAAAAGTACTGATCCCACCAAAGGCAAGCTTTTAGTGATATCAAGAAACGCACGTTACCATCTTACTAATAATCTTTATGTGAAAGTTTGGATGGAATTTGACAAAAAAAATGTAGAACAGATCTAGCTGAATTTTGGCACATGCATGAGATACTATTTTCACTGAAATATATATAAATATATACTCACTGTTAGCTTGATAGCTTTCTCAGGGGCGACACCAATCAGTTGCGGCACAAGTCCTCTGTATAAGCCGAACAGTCCTTCGTGTCTGATGACTTTCTTGAAGCAATCCCATGAGTTCCTATATGCCACCTCGCCTATGAAGGAGCCCGTGCGTTGGTTCTGCATACGCGTCTTGACTAAATCTATGGGGTACACTGCTGATGCTCCAACGGCTATAAGAAAAGATTAAACAATCAGTTGGTACCAGAGAAATATGTCTGGGAAGTCAGCGCGTATATTTTTTATGTGTGACTAACACCACAAGGTATCATATTTAAAAAAAAAAAATTTCAATAATTTTGCACAAATGCGGGTTGATAATTAATTACAAACCCGAACAATGTTCGTAAATTAGAAACCCGGGGACCGAACGGAGAACGGAGTGTTGTTCTTTTTTGGTTTTTGGGTTATTTGGTGATTATTTCAAATTTAAGAGATAATTCTGGTGGCGATCGCTGTTTGGCGAATAATAGAGAAAAGAAGCTGCAACCCTTCTTCCTCTAGCGGTACCGCTTTAGTCGTATTATGTCCATAGGAACAGAAGTTTTGGTGCTATTCTTATTATTTATACAGAGTGTCCAGTAAGTACCACGACAAACTTAAGGAGAAGCAAGGTGTAAGGGTCAGCTATCATACAAAATAAATGACCTCTGTAAAAGTGTCATAGTTTTCGAGATACTGCTTCATTAAGAAAATATCGAAATAAACACTTTTTTCGTCTGTTTTGTATTGTTGTTGGTTAAGTATCATAAAGAGAGGTATGAAGCTAATAATAATTCCTATGTCGGTAATAACCGCAGTTTTATTTAAAATTTTACGAAAGGCCACAAATTTTGTTTATTGTTTTAAACAAGCAAATTTATATGCAGCGATAGTTCCAATAAATTGAGTTGAGGATAAGCAGTATCTCGAAAAGGTCTATCTTTTACAGAGGTCTTTTTTTTTTGTATGATAGCTGACTCTTACCCCTTGCTTCTCTTTAAGTTTGTCGTGGTACTTACTGGACTCCCTGTATTTTATCATCATCACCAACCAGGCTTT
The DNA here is from genome assembly GCA_949315895.1 of Anania crocealis. Lineage (NCBI taxonomy): Eukaryota > Metazoa > Arthropoda > Insecta > Lepidoptera > Crambidae > Anania > Anania crocealis. The sequence continues at coordinate 3,991,354 of OX438857.1, read as the reverse complement.
ATCATTTCAAGGCATTGAAGGATTGATGAAGGATTTTTGTACAATCGCCACGTTTGGCAGGCGGGTTGGCCGTATGGCCGATGGTAAAGAGGCTTCCAGTCTAGATGCTTCTGGCGGTACTCTTTTAGCCGCGCCTCTTACGATACCCATTGGAAAAGAAAGGGTAATGCTTAATGATATTATATTGAAACGAAGCAGATATGTTACTCGTATAAGCGTTGTGAAGACTCAAATACGTATTTTACAACGTCCACGTCGCGTGCAATCACGAGCGGTAATCATTCGAAATTATAGCCATCTCTTTCATTTGCGTGCTATTTCGAATCTTTTGTTCTGCTTATCACTGAAACTTTTCAATGTGTGCAGTTTTGGATTGCTCGGAACAGATTTAATACGCGAATTAATATCAAGGTAACATACCTAATATATATTTTAAAATATCATGTGTGCTATTCTTCTTATTTGTGCCAGCACCACACGACATTCTACATCTTATTATTATAGTTTAGTAGATATTTTCTTACCACCAGCAATGGAACCGAGCGTGAATCTGTAAGTGCTTTCGAGTATCTGAATGAGTACACCGCGCTCCTCGGGACTCTGAAACAAATACAAGACATGTATTAATCAGATCCTTTACCACACTGGTAACCTAGGATCAATCCCCGGCGCTGTTTGATTGGAATTATTTTGTTTTTTTTATCCTACACTGAAAATAGGACAGATAGGACATTTTATATCTGAAATAAATACAGACTCTTTTTCATTATAGAATCAGTTAAAATCAGCTTTATTTCTGCAAATGGGCCCCTGGAGGCGCTTTTACACGTCCCAATATTTAAACCTACTACTGCTTCTGAATAAATGTGGGCTAGTGCCGAGAAGAAGCAGCGCAAGAAACTCGGTCACTATTGTCAGCCTCTTTTTAAATAAACATGTTTACGTAAGATATATGCTAGTGCGAGCTGGTACAATTTAAAGCCAAACGTTCCTATCATTTATATAATCATTTAATAGTATAATAGCCCTTTTTCATTAAAACAACTTTGATATAGTTGAGTTGAGTATATGAAAAAGAAGTTTAAATGTAAAGAGTATAAAAGAAAATGAAAGCGTTGAGATTTAAGTGACTGTAATGAAATGTGTAAATGTCATGCATGTATTTAAGAGGGGATAAAATGTCACACTAACGCCACTTCTTTAAAATATATTATCTTGTGGAGACGAAATTATGCAGGTTATCGATCATGACAATAGGAATCAGAAACTCACTTATAGGAAAAAGTAAACATAGAAACATCATGAACTCGTGTGACTCGTACTTACCATGTGGCGCTCCAACAAGTATACTAATCGAAAAGGCTCTCTTAACATATTTACCTCCTCCTTTTCAGCATTGAAAGAGAGAAAATACAGAGCTATAAGTTAGTGATGTTTCCAATAACTCTTACACATTACGACATAAAGACTAATTTACTCTAGACATACATTTTAAATAAGGCGTATTCGCTTGCACCGCGGGCTCCTGCAAGAATTTTCGAGAAATTTTGTAGTAAAAAGGGACAGCATACTCAAAAGTACTGTAGGAGGGACCGAGACATGTGAATACTTACGGAGACAGCCTTTATTTCTGCGATTCTTCGAGTGACTTGCTTGAAGTATTGTTCGGGTGTGATCGAGTTGAGGTCGTTGTACACGATCCGTCTGGAAAGAAACGGCTAAAATGAGTATGGCTACCAAGAGACGGTCTCTTTGGTAAAAGTTCTTAGTACTTAGTAAAAATGTATGGGTTCTGGAATAATATCATTTGGGGGTGTTAACTCATTCGCAATGCCAAGTCACTGTTTCGTCAAAACTCCATAGTAATATTATTTGTGAGAATGCCATAAAACAGTTCTGTCACATTTTACCATATTATTTTACTATACTCAACTGTAAAATTCATAATTAGACAAGAAAGCACAAACTCGAGAGGGTCTTTCACTTTAACATACAATAAGGTCATTTCAACGTCTGTAGTGTTTTGTTTTCTGAAATTTACGGGAACACCATTGTTATGGAACAGAGAGATCTCATAACACAGGTACTTGTAAATGAGATACTGAATAAAGATTTTGATTTGATTTTAATTTCAATTTTGGATTTTAATTGTTAATTTGAATATGATTTTTTTTTAAATTTTTATTGTAGTATGGTCAAATTCAAGCAATCAATTGTAATTAATATATTTTCCCTTTTCTTGTTTTCCACTGATTGTTAGTGTATATTTATTTTCTAACTTGTTATTATTTTATTTTAATTTTTATTCATTTCTAATGTATTTTTAATAATTAAGTATTTATGTTATTTTGTATTCTTTATTTTAAAATGCCTCTGGGCTCCCACTGAAAATCAGCGTCGCAGCATGCCTTTGACTGTTGCGACCAATGCTGAGTGGGGACCTTTTTGGCACATTAATTAATAAATTCTCTCCTTGTTTTTTTAATTATTTTTTGAAGTGCCAAATAAAGAAATTCTATTCTATTCTATTCTACTTGACACCTTTACATTAACGGATTTGACTAGCGTTTAATATGAATTTGCATAATATTTTGGTTCATCCCGACGTTTCGAAAACAGTCTACCTGTAGTGTATTGACTAAAGTGTTGTTTGACTCATGCGCATGCAGATTGCAGATAGAACATTCTCCATTATCTGAGATGAGATGATCTGAGATGGAAATCAATAGGAATGGTAAGATTATCATACCTAAAAAGTTTTGTCATTTCATGTGTCCGCTATGTCTGTAGGTAGGCATGGTCAATATTATATATCGCTGATCGCTTTAGTACCATGTCAAAGCAACAAGTTTGTTTGTTTACAAAAGATTTCTAACGGGAATGGGCGTGTAGCGCCCTCAACATCTCAACCTCTTTGGAACGGTGGCAATAATGAAATAATTCGAAAAGAGAAATTGTCTTGTCATATCCGAGAGCGTAGGTTGTTCTCTGTTTCGGCAGCGTTCGCATGCTTATTAATTTCTATATTTTTATCTCTTTTTATTGTAAATATTTCTATTCTTTTGATATATATTTATTTATAATAGGCATTTGAATACTCTGTAGCTAATTCACCTAATAATTTGATAAGTGCATTATCAAATCTTAGAATCCGTGATGAAACTCATAAAAAACAAATTAAACGGCAGAAATTTTGAACAACAAAATCATACTTTGACATGGTACTAAAGTATTTAGTGGCATACGATTCTGGCTGTATGCAGGTTTAAATTTAAAAAAAACATTTTGTGTTACTTCAGCAAATACAATTATCTAGAATACAGGGTGAACTTTTAACCACTTTCCAAAATTTTTGTAGGCGTTCAGTATCGTATTTAGAGCCTATTTATGAAGTAAAATTTGTAAATCTAGTTTTCACCCGAAAATATTTTTCGCAATATAGTTTTTAATTTTTACCGTCCTAGGCCTGTTAAGGTATAAAGGGAAAATCAAAAACTTATGATTAGTATCGTAATGAATGAATGAGATGCGCATCGCGTAAAAAAAGTGTGCTCTGCGGCCGTATCAAAAATTTTAGATTTTTGGCGGACATTTTCTATGTGCTTTATCTTGACATATTTGTAATGGGCTATACCAAAAGAAAAAATACGTCATTTGTTTTTTGTCTTGTAGATTCATATATTAAAATTTGGAAGGTGGTTAAAATTTCATACTGTATAACGATTGGTACAAACGCTATGAATGGCCTTAGAAACGCTGATATGATAGGGCCAAACGAACTTAAACTAGCCACACACTTGTCTCAAACCTAACCCAGTATGTCTTGGATGATAAGCTGGCTCTCCCGGTTGCAGTCCTGAGGTCAAGGAACTATAAATAATATTATTGTATCCATAAGTGATTAATGGGGTTAATGTGATAAATTTGACCTAGTTTGTGCGTCATTATCTAACCCACAATGCCTTCAGTCTTAGGTATTTAGAAATCATCTTGTTCGCTCAATCATTAGGGTTTCGTGTTTCAGGCTACTTTACTATTTTTTGAAGTAGACCTTAAATGATGAATTATTGCCGTTCGAAATAAATATATCCCTATATTTTTAATACCTAGAAAACCGCAAAAGTTTGTTTTAAAATCCAATTTCTTTCACCAACGAAAACGCTTCCGGTCATATTGGTCGATGGATTATCTGTTCTGTGACGACATACGGGTCAAAACAAACCTTTGACATTCAAACAACATTCAGATTTGTATTATATGGCAGGACGCAGGCCTCCCCAAAAGAAAGATTTTACCATAGTCGCAACGCGTGGCAGACCGATTGGCAATTGCAGTTTGGCTAAATGCCGTAATGGCCGTATTAAAATAATAATAAAAAAATGTGGATAACATTACATACATTGTTCTGATCCCAATTTGAATAACTATTTAAAGCATTCGTAAAGCAGGCGACACCTTGAAAACCGGTGTGTACGCCACTCCGCCACGGAGGTCGTCAAAATTATTCTAGCAGTTCTCCTTTAGTCGCCTCTACACTTATAGAAAGAGAAGTGATGGTGCTCTTCTTTTAACATAGATATACATAACGATAGAGCATACGTCGCTACGCCTATTTGTCTATAAGTCTGCATCAACCATATTATGTTAATGATGATGTTATGCATAAAAAACACATGTAAACGCGCTAACACGTTAAATAAAAAAATTAAAACATGTACTGTGTACTGACATTGAAAGATACAAAGTTCAAGGGTGTGCTAACATTAAAATCACTTAGTATAAACGTATCTCGTCAGAAACAAGTCGTGGTATGTTCTAATATTTTTTTACTAAAACGTTTGCAACGAAAAGTAAAAGTTTAGTGAATAAAAGAAAGACAGTTGAGTATTTAGTGTTCTAATTTATACTTCTGAATTCCACATACTTTATCCAGGTGAGTGCCAGAACTGAAACTTTCAACTTGGTTGATAATTAAGCAATTGTTTCAACTAATATGTTTTAATTTAATAAAATATCTTTGAAATAATATACTAGCATAGGAATTCTTTACTTTAACCATTGATGAAGTCGAGAATTTTAACTCGCAGCCTTTGAAACTAGACGGAGTCGAAATATGTTCAATGATAGATAGGTAGTATGTATGTTTGTTAAATATTTGCATTAAATTGATGTAAAACTTTTTTTTCCACAATAAACGAAAATAAGCTATCAATTCAGTAAGAGATTTTAGTTTGGCACAGACTAAAGATTAGTGGCTTATTTTCATTTCAGCTCTCATCTTTTCGGCAGTTGAAAAAATACTTTAAAACATTTAATAACGTTATTAAACAAAGAAACAAAACTAGACCCAGGTGAATAGAAATCAAATTACGTTACTAAGCTTAACCAGCCTGTATATTACCACGCTACAATCACGCTTTGTTCACACTAGCAATGATTAAATAAATTACGTTTTCGATTCAATGCAAAGGTAAGGCCCATGACGACACGCTAGATAAAAGATAAATGATAAAAGTTACGAAACAACGATGATAAAATGCGATAAAAAGAAAAACAAATGTCATTTCATAATCACGAACACGAAGTACCTTGTAAAATAGTATAGCATTAACCTTTCTCTTCCCATGGATGTCGTAAGAGGCGACTAAAATAATACTGCCAGAATTATCTTTTTTGCCGGTAGAATGCCATACTATGGGATTTTTTGATTCATTTATCTGTTAATAAAATATATCTTCGTTTATAAATGTAAATTCTTTGTCAATATAACCTTCGTGGCGGCAAAGAGATTAACATTTTAGTTCAAAATTTAAATGCTAAAATATTATTTTATAACTTAGATAACTCACCCATTAGTATGATGGAGGGATTCGCACAAAGTAAACAGTATATCGACCTCCAAAGGTGTGATCTGGCTCATCATCTGTGCTGAGTGAAGGAATTCTTCTTTCGTGACCTCCTGGGTTCTGTGGCCGTTGGTAGCGTTTAGGTACACCCTTTTAATCAGTTCCATGTTGTTGAGGAGAGAGTTGAAGGCCATGTAGAAGGGGAAACTGATTTTGCGCTCGCCTTGCGGGAAACCGGAAGCCTGAAACGAAGAATATTAAATAATGAGCGTCATTCCACTCTCGCCTTAAGAGACCGTCTTTTGGAGGTCTTCCTACGCACACTTTCTCCAGCCCAAATCTAGACTCTTATCTACACGGTGCAATATCAACCACCTGTAAAACGAAGCACACATTATGTCATCATTATGTATAACATCGTGGCAGTGTTATTCCATTTTTTTTATCAATTTTTTTTTATGAAGATATAATACAGGATGAAATTATAACCACTTTCCAAATTTTAATATAGCAATCTCCGAGACAAAAAACAAATGACGTATTTTTTCTTTTGGTATAGCCCAGTACAAAAGTGTCAAGATAAAGCACTTGGAAAGTGTCCGCCAAAAATCCAAAAATTTTGATACGGCCGTCTAGCAACCCTTTTTTACGCGATGCGCATCTCATTTATTCATTACAATACTATTCATAAGTTTTTGATTTTCCCTTTACACCTTAAAAGGCCTAGGACCGTTAAAATTGAAAACTATTGCGAAAAATATTTTCCGGTGAAAACTTGATTTACATTTTTTACTTCATAAATGGGCTTTAAATACGATACTGAAAGCCTACAAAAAATTTGGAAGGCGGTTAAAATTTCATCCTGTATATTGGTTCAGATATTTAATTGAAACACGCTGTGACGTGCACGGATGTAGCTGTCTTAGGTTCGTTCATCTGGGACACCGCTGCAGGCAAGATAATGCGTCTGTGCGCTTTACAGCGTGTTACAAAATTAAAAGACTGAATAAAAATTTAGTATTTAAAAAAAAACATTTATTTCTAGATTAAATAACACTGCCATTATGGTATACACAATGGTCACATAATGTAGGCTTCGTTTTACAGGTGGTTGAAAATGCACCTTGTAGAGTTATATTATTGGAGACTCTAAAGATATCTATACAGATAACCCCGCACAAGACGACACGGCCGGTCTATCTATCGCCAGTTCTGTCATTTCGGAGATAGGAAACAGTTTTTATCTCTGATTTTACCGTACAGAGAAACAAAGACAGAAGTTGTTTTCTATCTCCGGTATGCCAAAACTGAAGTGATAGGTTATTAGGACTGGCCGTAAGATTAGAACTTATCATCATCATCTCAGCCAAAGGAAGTCTCCTAGGCCTTCCCTCTGGATCTCCACTCCGATCGGTTTTGAACCATTCACATCCATCGGCTTCCCGCGACCTTCACTTTATCCTACGCACAGATAGTCATTAAGTGGTTGCACATCCAAAACCTTTCCGCCCTAAAGGCTATCTGCACTTATTACTAAGAACCGCCCACTACCATTTTAGTATAGCAATTCTTCGAGCGATTTCGGTTATCTTAGTTCTTCGACGGATTTTCTGATTTCTGATTTTATCGCGTAGCTAAGTTGGGTATACCCTAATCGCACTATTTCCCGCTGTGTAGCATTGAGCCTTCTTACGAGACCCATATTAAGCGATCACGTTTCAGTTCCATACGTTTTATAATATACAATCTAAGATATAGTCGTCAGCAACGCGACTCGATGCCACACGTTGCGATTGAACCAGTAGCCTACATGTTCGCGTGATTGAAATGCGAACTGACTTATGAAACGAATGTGTTAAAACATGTGACAGTGGGTAATGGAACGGCCATCGCTAGAAAAGTCGTTACTTACTTAATATTTACCGTGTATTTGCCCCAATCGCGACATTGGCGGAATCGTGTAAGGCCTTTGCCAGAACACCAATCGCCACAATATAAAAGAAATGAGTAATTTCAACTGTGTAAAGTTTATAGTAGACGAGACAGAATTGTGTCGGTAATCAATTTAAAAATAAATACGAAATAAACGAAAAAAAATAGGGCAGTAGGTATTAGTATTGACGAGAGCGAACAACGCGGTGATTATGATGTAACAAAACGCTATCGTGATTATTATTTGTGTTCGAACAAACCCATTTGTTGTTTTCACTTGCGTCAATGATAACTAACGTCATAGACTTTAAACATTATCACGTATTCTGATGATTTCCTAAACGCAAGGATTTCTTACATTTGTAAGTTGCTCTAAACATAATAAAATTTTAATTTATTTTGTGTCTGTCTGAAATACTAACCCGTCATGTTATTAATGGACTTTATAATGATATCTTCGTAGTGGTATTACTACAAAATTAGTTCGGCTTGAATCATATCTTTAAGCCTATTCAGATTAAAGCCTAATGAGTATTTAGCTTGTATTATATCTGCCAGTAAGGCGAACTTTTAAAACAGAACCTGTCTACTAATTCACTATAGGTCCCTATGCTCTATCTCTCTCACGGTTCAAGTGATGATTATGACTTACTACGGGAATTTTTTACTTACATTGATAACTTTCGTTTTCAAATCCTTCGTCAGCAAATGGCTTTTGACAGACAGCATAATGTCCTTAAAGTCACCGGCGCTGATGAAACCAGAGCCATCCTTGTCGCACTTCTTGAACGCCTCCACTCCGTATTCCTCGTGGAAATCGTGAAGGAACTGACTGAACTCTTGGTATGTTACCAGCCGCTTTTTGTCTTTACCGAAGTATAGGCGAACGAAGGTGCTTTCCATGTTGAACGGTAGCCTCTTGTGGAGTACCGTCTTGCGCATGACCTCGGCAAACTCGTCTGGAAATAGAGCGTAGAATTATACTCGTGGACAAGGTAATATGAGGTCAACCGTCAGAGATGTAATCTACAGCCAGCATAAGTCCTCTATAGTGTATAGGAACTATCCCAAAGAAGAAGTCCGACAGCACATCATCAAATATCAAACATCAAATATCTTTATTGATAACAAAGGTACATTTTAAATTAAAGACTCTGATTCCCAAACTAGACGAATCTGTATCTTAGGAATCCGTCCCCTCTCCCAGAAATATGACAATACTGTTATCTGTTATTTTTCAACATACAAAATAAAATTTTCTTAAGTTATATAAAATTAATTATTTTAACAGACATTAATTTGACACACTTGTAATACATACATAAAACAAAAAATATGTTGTTTAAGTGCCAAAATGGTTCCCGCACAGCATTAGTCGTGACAGTGATTGGCTTAATACGATAGTGATTTTCAGCTGGGTACCCGACGGGTATGTGCGACAACCAAGGGCATGTGGACCAGACAAAACCAAATTCCTCTAAGACTAATCAATTTTTTACCAGAGATTTAAATTGTTAGATGAGCCCTTACCATACATAAGGCGCACGAAAATGTGTCATCGTTGGAAAGAGTGAGCTCACTCTTCCCGTGCTAGTCGCTTGCAGGAAGCAGTGAACGGTGCAAGTTTTTGACAAATAAAACGAAGGGAATTTAATGCGTAAGTATTGAATTAACCAATATTTTTAATTATTTTCACCATTGCCCAAACAATTGGCGAAAGTTCAAATGGCGTACGTATGACAGAGAGAGAACTACTACAAATTTGTACGCAAGAGCGAGATGTACGCTGGATTGTTTCTTGTCTAGGTAACCAAATTAGATTAAGCCCTTCCATAACTAGCCGTTGGCGATTCTAGGGGCCAAGTAAAGGCCTCCCCACACTAGCGTCTCTCGAGCGTCGACGTCGCGGCATTGTCCAATCAGCGTTACGTAAATGCCGCTGCGCTTGCGTTGCGTCAACACTGATTGGTTGCTGCCTCGACGTCGACGCTCGAAAGACGCTAGTGTGGGGGGTCTCTAATTGTGGACGTAAACAAACCGAGCGTGCGCTGCATTGTGTGCGTGAACGGTGCCGCTGCGCATTGCTTTGTGTGCGTGAACGGCCTCACGCTACGCACACAGTGTTAAAAGGTGGTCGAATTTTGTAAGCGCTGGGCATATCTAACGATTTCAATCTCTGTTTTGTACCCTCAGTAAAGGCCTGATTAGTGATTACACTTTGACCCACGGTAGAGAGAATACGCTGCTGTTCGTATTTTCCTGGCAGCACTCATTTAGTCGATTCTTATAACACCTATAGTACGGCACAGAAAAGTAATCAATTTAGCTCAAAGGATACCCAAGCTGTAGTGGTAGAGAGCTATCACATTTCTTAGCATACAAAATGTAATCTTCAGATGAGACTATTATAATTATTATTAGTGTCTGCTGGTTAGGAAAATATTTACAACATACATATACAAGTGATTTTATTTGGTCTTCGGTAAAAATAATATGTTATGAAATAAACATGTTATTATAGTGATTCATAAAATTGACACTCCATTTATCAATCTTCTCCATAACAACAGCTTGAACGATTTTGTATATTTGGTAGGTCTGAGAAAAAGTTACAATTTCAAAATGAAGTCACTGGTATCAGCCAGTATTTTATTAAATTTTATTCTGTAAGTTCTGATGTTTGATTTCACGAACTCTTTCTTATTTAAGTTATTGTTTACTTTCTCGAGAAAGCAAATTGCAATTTTGACCTTCGAATTCCGGTAGGTACTTTTACTAAAATAGACTAACATAAAACAGACAATACATTTTCTAAATTTACCAAGGGCCATGGCTGTTTCTACCTAAAAACTTCCGACGGTAAGGTCAGCATCGGAAGTCTTTTATTACCAACTAGTTTTTGCCCGCGGCTTCACTCGCGTTAAATTCGGGGTAACAATAAAATTTCACCCCTTTTTTTAAAGGGTTAGGAGCGGATTTCCAAAAAAAAAATGATGTACGATTTTTTTTAGTCACAAATACTCCGCATAATAATTTTAGCTTTCTACTTTGAAAATTGCGGAATGGTCCATACAAACTTTCACCCCCCATTTTAGGGAAGTTGGTGGGGTTAGAAAGGGACAAAAAGTAGCCTATGTCACTCTTCATCCCTTCAACTATCTCCACTTAACTCGGTTTGCTACATATTTCACTCGGTGGCTACATCGGAAGACCAGCGTTGTGTGCCCGCGCACAACATATGCTGAGGTGGATGCCTTTCTGCCGGGACCTTGAGACTCGTAGGCCCGTCCTATTTATTTATGTTACTGTATTGGGTGTGTGCTTTTCTTCTTTACCGTACTTGTAATGTTTTTATTTGGCTACCTATTTTTGTACACCTTAATCGGCCTAGAACTCTGGGTCTCGACAAATAAACGTTTCTTTCTTTCTTTCTTTCTTAAAAAATTACATTAAATCGTCGCTATGTTTTGCCGTGAAAGACGGACAAACAAACAGACACACACTTTCCCATTTATAATATTAGTATGGATGTTAATCGTACAAATACCTTGCAATTAAACTTACTTCTTACTTTGGTATGGTGTGGTACTAAAGTGATAAGCAACTTCCGATGTTAGCTGTACATACAACTGTACCTACTTACCGTTAAACAATGGCAACGATGACATAAAATCTAATTTGCGAAGCTACTCTTTTCTTTGAAGTTACATCAAAATTGGTACTTAATTCATGCGAAAGTGTGTCGGCCTGTCGGATTTCTCTTCAATTTAAATTTGTATGAAATTTGGTCTAGATATTGTTTGGGGGGGTCTAGATTATATCTAGGGTAAGAACAAGGATAGTTAAGATAGAAATCACACTTTATGGGGGTAAAAATTAACCGGTCGAGATGTTTTTTTTTACATTTTTAAACTTGCGATCAATCTCATAAGACTATAATCAGGTGGGTTGCAAGAGGTCGGGGTTAGGCGAGATAGAGCCACTGCTCCATCTCCTCTCATTAAGGCAGCACGTCGGCTCTCATGAGTCTTCCAGTCCGACTTGGATGCAAAAGTACGCTGTATAACGGGTTAGGGTGAGTTGTCAGGCGGTCCCTGTTGGCTGAGTATCGCTTTGCATCTTCCATGATGGTTGGCATTTCGAGGTATTCATGGATTTCAGAGGTGCGGGCATACCAGGACGCTGATGAGAAAACTCTCAAAATACTGTTTTGAGATCGCTGGAAGCACATAACGTTAGATCTGCTGGCAGTTGACCACAGATGGATCCCATATATCCAAATTGGTTTGATTACTGAGCAATATACCCTTAGCTTGTTTGATAGGGATAAGGAAGACTGTCTACTGAGGAGCCACAGTAGATTCTTATATCTCATGTTGATTTCGTTGCATTTTGTTTTTATATGGTTTTTCATGTCAATCTACGGTCCAGGTGAAATCCAAGTTATTTAACGCAGCTTGATTGTGGCAATGCGTCTGGGCCAAGGTGAAATTTGGTATCCCGAAATTACCTTGTCATGGCGAAAGCACATATGTAGTTTTTATATAGTCCTGGACGCCCCTAGTGGTAGTACTAAGAAAACACTTACCAAAAGCCACAAGGCCGTTGCCGTTCGTATCGAACAGCTGGAAGGCGGTCTTGTAGAGAGCATCGGGCACGCAGAGCAGGCCTTCAAATGCCTGGAACTCCGAGAACGAGATAAACCCGTCTTTATCCATATCCACGATGCCCGCGATGAGCTTGACCGACTCCTTGTTGTAGTCATCTGGAGTTAGAATACATAATTTTAGTATTGTAGTAACGCACTGCAGGGCAAAGGCCTCCATCACTGAATTCAATTTACCACAGCAGTGATGGGTGCTGGCCTAATCAAAACTGTTGCCAAATGCGGGTTGCTGATCACAAACCCGAGAAATGTTCGAAAATTCTAAACTTTTTGTTGCTCGACCCCGAGATTTAAGCCACTAGACTGGTAGCCCTGTTGGTCTAGTCTCAACATAATTGAAATAAATTTAAGGAAACTCAATAGAAAAGTACGATATAATAATCCCTAAAGTAAATATAGCTCTTTAAACTCATACATACCTACATAAATACACTTTTATACCTTGGAGTTTTTATTAAGTAGTGAAAGACTTAATGTAATTGCATTTCTAATGTTACACACAAATAGCTTTTGCACTTCATTAGTAGGTATAATGACGCATAACTCGTAGTTAAATAGTATACACATGAATGTGAACAACATCGCATACATTGTTGTCATTCTTAAGCGAATAACTATTAAAGCACTTATTTGTAAAAATTAGAAACAAGAAAATTACCAGAAATACTGAAATCGAGACAATATTAAAAATCGCTTTTAATTACATTCGCCAGGCATCTAACTAGGGACCACAGAACTGACGACACCTTGAATAGCGGTTAAAACAGCATTCTACCATGAAGTTGATCAATATATGTAATAACAAATAACAAGATTACTGTTAAAATACATCACAAAACAAATATCTTACCTTCGCTAAATAATCCTAGATACTTTCTCACAAAGTCTTCACTAGTAATGTGTTTTTCACCATTCTTCTCAACTGTGGCGTATCGCAGGAATATTTCATGTAGCTTCTCTGTATCTGCCCTTTTTAAATAACCGGCCCCCTGTTGACAATTTTTCCTCCATTAAAAGCAGGCAATTTGTAATATGTTTTTTAATGTTGAACAATTGTTCGATTCAGTAAGTTGTGTAACAAACAATACTACAATACTCTATCGATCATGTTCTTTTACTTATTTTTACAATATTTATACCAAAGGCTGGTCTAATTAATTACCTTTGCTATATTGAAATGAAAAAAAAAAATGCCTCAGTTCAATCTAATCCTAAAGTTTCGATAAGTTGTAGAGAGAAAGTAGTGAATTATTAAAATTTGCACTTAAGGGAACTAATTTATAAGGTTTATTTAATTTTGGTAATTTGTAACTTTTAATAATGCATTTATCATCATCATATCAGCCAAAGTCGCTTACTGCTAGATCTGTTAAATATTTTTAGCCTAATTTTGGTATTAAACTTATCCAACAAAGTTACAGCCAGTCCCAATAATCTATCTATCTTCAGTTTTGGCATATCTGAGATAGAAAACTTCTTCTGTCTCTGATTTTGCCGTCCAGAGAAACAAAGACAAAAGTTGTTTTCTATCTCCGATATGCCAAAACTGAAGATAGATAGGTTATTGGGACCGGCCGTTAAATATCAATTGATATCATTTGACGTGTCATCATCTATTCATCAAAATTTTAATGATTGTAAAAAAGTAGAGTTAATAACAAGTAATCTATATGACAGGGGTCCAGATATATGTATAAAGACCACTAAACCACTTTGACATTATAGGATTTTAAACTATCTTATTGCATTTTTTAAACACTTAAAACTCAACACTACACGGGGTTTACTGTAACCGAATGACATTCTGCCCGCGACCATGATTCGTGCAATCAGATCGAAACGTCGGGAAGGTAAATTAGTATATTTTACCTTTAAATAATTTCATTTGGTTGCAGTAAACCCCGTGTAGTGTTAAGTTTTAAGCACTTTGACATTGCAGTAGAACACTAAGTAGAGGTCCCAAGAAAGATTCCCTTCAATGAGTACTTAACAGAATATGTCATCGTGATCAGAGCTCACATACATAAATAAAGTTGTTGTGCCAAATCGAAAACAACGGAAAGATAATAATTTTTACAAAAGAAGAAGCTGGTTGGCAAATAATTGTGAGTTATGACCACATCGGAAGAAGTAAAAACTGTTTTTAGACAAGATTTTATAAACTATCATTTTGAAGATCTAATAGTATTGTTAACATTAAACATTAGAATAATGACAGACTTAAGATGGTTTGAAAGTTAATAATTTAACAAAATCCTAATTTGTAATGGCTTCCATGATAACTTATCTGACATTCAATAGAGTATTTCAAACACTCTTCTACTAGGTAGGTTATGTAAGATATATAAACTTAACAAAATATATTAAAATAATGAGAATGATGTTTGAAACAGAAATAATAACATACAATATTTGCTTATAAAAAACATAAACATAAATTTCATGGTATCAATCATATTAATAAAGCATTAATCCCTCAACCCCCAGGAGGCACTTTGGTGCCACGATAACAATTGATTTCAATTGTGCCTGGAATAACTCACGATCGAGGGATTAATTAATGAAACAATGAACAACAATTATGTAGAAATAAGGACCACTCATGATTGCAAACTTGACCCAATACATAAATAACAGTTATGAAACCAATACAATTGTGACAATATTAAATACATTTAACACTTAAGTGATAACAAACACGTCAATTAAATATGATGAAAATAACCAAGCCATTTCAAACTCTGATCACTGAACGCAAGATGTAACTCCAATTGTTCATCTTAACACTTTCAGCACATAACAAACATCTTTATATTAACTTTTGCACAAATTGAACATAATAATGAAAATAAATTACCCGACGCGTTGTCATTTTGTCGCTAAGACTCAATTAGAACTGAATTGATGGCCATTGGAAACGTTGACATAACTGATAAGAGCAATTTTATCTTGTGTACTCAACTGAATATGATATCTCTCTATATATTATTAAACTGCTCCTTAAATGAGACTGACACATTCTCAATTGAAGTTCTATTGTTATTTATTTTTAATTATAAAAAACAAGTGACAATACCGGTAAGTGACAATTTAAAATACTTTTACAAGATGCAGGACTGAGTTAAATTAAGAACACTGTTTATTGTTTTAAACTAGTAAAGGTCAAGGAGGTTAGTTTCTTCTCAAACATAGTTTTATCAGATAGGTTAGTTCCCTTGTTTATTTCATACAACTACTAAAAGTAAACGGAAATGATAATGAAGGGAAAATATTAGATAACAGATTTTGCTGCTGGACAATTTACGAAAATAAGGCCGCATTGTGACGTTAAATTGCAGTTCAAGGACGGACGATTCAAGGGCATAAATACGCCAAAATCTCCATTGTAATAAAGAATTACATGATAAAATATTTCTACAGTTTAATAAGATTTTGTTCTTAAATCTTTGCAACAAAGTTAAAAACTTACCCACCTCTTGACAACTGGCCTGAGTAATCAAAGAGCCTAACAAGGATTTAAACATTACAGTATTTTTTGATCTGGACACAATACTTTTTTAAATGAAAACTGTAATGTTTAACTCGGTAACGATAGTGTAAAGTAAGTTTGCCTTGATAACACGTCACAACAATACGTAAAATTTTACAAAATCTATTTTAGTTAACCACGCATAGTGCTCATGATCCTCAACCCGGCTATACTGAATAATCCAACAATTTTAATCGACCTTTGTTTTAAGCGAAACAAGGTAATCGCGTCACTCTTTCACACGGTCGCGTAAATTTTTTTTTTTTGCGGAGTTTGACGTAATAGGGATGTGATCCAATGCTCATCATTATTTATCATTTTTTACTTTTTTTTAATGATAAAGGTACAATAATTTATTATCTTTAATAAACTAATTATATTTTGTTTTATTATTATACGAGTATTAGTAATACTTATCGACTAAGTGTAAATTTGTTACTACAATTAATTTAAAGCGCCTCGCGTTCAAATCTGGATCGTTTTTGCAACGTTTGTATGCTTTGCTTTCTCCTCTGTAGGTGATAGGTGAAGTTAAAACTAGATGTCGCTGATTCAATAAGAACAATGTTGGTACGAAACAGGATCCTTAAAAGTTATTTTGTCTGTTGCTAATAATTACTATTGATTCGATTTTTTCTAACTTAAACCTATTTAAGTTTTAATTAACCACGGACGAGTAAATCTTGTTACTCGTCCGAGGGGGTTAACTATATTCTTGTTTCTGATTTATGCTGCTCAACTGCTGTCTGCTGCTTTATTACATTTTAGGGGTGTTTTTTGCAAGATGACATAATATTATGCTCTTCAGTTCAAAATTAAACCAACGATCTGGTAAAGATCGCTGGAAGGCATTGCATCCGCATCGACTTGAAGGTCATCCTTGATGACACGGGCAGCATCCAGCTTCGGCGCCAGGGGGGGGGGGGTCAAACAATCATAGTCAAGTCTCAACAAGCTATAACTTAATTTTGATAATATTAGATACAGGTAATAATTTGGTATTTTATTTAATAAATATAAATAATAAATATTTTTAAGACATGCCTCACTGGGCAACACTGAGCCATCTAGTCCCAAATTAAGGTACTATTAAGTACCCTGTCGTATGGGGTACTAGACAACCGATTAACTTACTTATATACTTTTTTTTTGTAAATATATACTTATAATACATAGAAAACACCCAGACCAGTACAAACAGACCTGTTCATGCACACAAATATTTGTACTGTGCGGGGATCGAACCCGCGACCCATGGCTCAGAAGCAGCTTTAACTACCGCTGATCCAAATGGTCGTCCTAAAAGAATAAATATTTTATTAATGTATGTAAGAAGGTACTGTTCTTATAAATCATCATCATAATCATCTCTGATGATGACAAGCATCCTGATAGATTTAAACCACGATCGGTCTTGTGCCACACCCACAGATCGTAATCCGGTGCGTGGTCGCCATTCCAGAACCACCCCAACAGCCATCGGTTATTCTTACTATGTGTCGCGATGTCGGTTATTTTATGCCTCCTACAGATTTTCTCATTTCTGATTCAATCGCGCAGGGATTTCCCTGCATTGCTCCCTCCATTGCCCGCTGAGCAACCCTGAGCCTTCTTTTAAGACTCATATTAAGTGACCAAGTTTCAGTTCCATAAAGTCATCACTGGCAGTAAGCACTGACAAAGAATTTCGTCTTGAGACATTGAGGCCATTTGGACGCGAAGGTTTTTCGTAACTACCCGAACACTAACCATTCAAGTTGGTTTCGACGAGAGATCTGTTTCTAGAAATTTGACTTATCTAGCTGTACTTTCTGTCCCAGGTACTATACGTAACGGTCCATAACTTCGAGTGTAGTATTCCAAATATAAACTGGAGCGAATAAGATGCGGGAATTCAACATAATTTTCTCACTCGTTGGATAGTAAGTTCTACTAAGCTCTGCAAGCCAATGCTTGCTTCTTACTCAATTTTACAGGTGTTCCAAGGTTTCAGCCATAAGAACTATATCATCGGTAAAGCGAAAGTGTGTCAAATACTCGCCATTAATGTTGATGCCTACTCCTTTCCAATCCAGAAGCTTGAAAATATCCTCCAACGCAGCAGTGAACAATTTTAGAGATATGACATTTCCCTGTCTCACGCCTCGCTGCAGTTGAATAGAATAAGAGCTCTGGTTCTGTAATAGGACTGACGTTGAAGCCATCATCGCTTTCCACCTTGTTTTTGTTAAGCTGTTTGAGAGCCACACTAATCTACTCCAAGCAGATGTCGGAGATTTTTTAAAGAATAATGTCTGGTACAAGCTTGGCTCTAGGGTCTGTAGCATACCTTGCAACAGGTGTGCATAGTATGACTGTCGACAGAAGCTCTAATCTCCCTCAAGATTTGAGGCTTAGCCGAAATGATGCCACCGCCAACAGATTTCAGCTTAGTCAGTTGGCCTTGCCCAATAGCATATCTTTCACAAATACTTTAGAGTCTTTGTTCCATTCGATGGCCTCTTTAGTACGGTTAGTAATGAATTGGAACAGGTAGCTCATTAGAGACTTCGATATCTGACTATTTAGCCGCCTGTACTGACTTGCATCTTTTGAGTTCTGATAGTCTCATTTCACATCTCTGATTCATGAGTTTGAGTATTTCTTGATTCTGGTACGGCGGGTTTTAAGTGCTTGGAGTGGCTTAGACCCTTCCTTACGGACAGTGTCTATAACGTTGTTCATATCGTCCACATTAAGCAGCTTTTAAGGGTTTCGAAGTTGTGCAAGTATTGGTCGGAGCGTAGACCTTATCAGTCCGGGATCTTTGAGCCTAATATTGATATTCAATGTCTGCCTGTAAATTGATAACACATCATTGATAATCTGCTTCTTCGCCGACATAATAAAGTCAATCTCATTCCTAATTTTACAGTCCGGACGTCACTTTATCTACTTCAATGGGTACGTTTTTCTAAACGTGAAGAAGTGCCTTTTTTTCTCTTAATTACTTATCTTACATAAAAATAGTTTATGTAAGATAAGTAATTAAGAGTAAGATAGGTCCTAAACCCAGCCCGGGGGGGGGGTCATGACCCCCATGACCCTCCCCCTGGATCCGCCCTTGCTTGATGACGCCCAGTCGTGGGCTTCGTCTGGCTATGAGGAGAAAGCATGGAAAACAATAGAAAGAGAGATAAGTAGAGAGAGAGGCACTAATTGTTTGCAGAGAAAGTTGCGGAAACCAGCTAAAGTAAATTAAATGATAAAAATTTGTTAAAAAAGGGTACCTAGTTATACCTAGCTACAACGTCATTTTTTGAGTAGGTAAGTATACGTTATCGGTATATAGTATTAATTTCGAATAGGTAGCTGACTAGAAGTTCGTCAGGTACCTACTTCACCATGTTGTGGTGTTGCCGGCGCGGATAAACAAATACCTACGTACTGCATGGTCTCTATTTATGCAACAGGCTAAAAAAGCTAAAATCGGCCAGTAACAAAGCTGTTCGTAATTTTTAGCTACTATTCCCATCAACTTATAGCTGAAAAATAGGAAAATAATTTAAAATCATGACGTTATTGGCTTTTATGTATCGCTTTTTACAAAAAAGTGCCCATAATTACATGTAAATTTACGTATTAGTGGGTATTATATTTTACGATTAGTCAAAAACTCAAAACGATAACTAGGTAGGTACCTATTTCTACTATAGGTACCTACGAGTACGTTTGTATGGATAAAGCAGGAAGTACCTAAGTACTTAGTATTCATATTTATTCATATTCATTTATTCACAACATAATATAATTTTGCAGACAATACAGGCATGTAGATGTTAATTTAATTATATTATGACCTCAATGAGTTATTCGTGATTATACATATTATTATCACTAGCTGTTGCCCGCGACTTCGTCCGCGTCAATTTCTGTTATTATGATTCCGATTAATATGAATAATTTTTCCCGTTTTTGCAACATTTTTCACTGCTGCTCCTATTGGTCGCAGCGTGATGTTATATAGCCTAAAACCTTCCTCAATAAATGGACTATCCAACACAAAAATAATTTTTCAATTCGAACCAGTACTTCCTGAGAGTAGCGCGTTCAAACAAACAAACAAACAAACTTTTCAGCTTAATAATAGTCGTAGAGAGAGATTATAAATTATCTTATAAATTATCAAATGATAGTATATATTCAAATGATTAATTTATTTTAATTAATACAAAATAAATAGTTATTTATAATAATTAATGTTAAATTTCAATACAATATGAGCATTATAGACCCTGTCGGGCACGCAAAAGGGTAAGAAAGGATTGATGTTTCCGAATAAGTTTGTAAATAGTTTCATATACGAGTAGGTACCCAAATATCTCAGTCGTGTAAATTCATAATATCCAGACAACACACACTCGAGTTCACAACAGCAAAGTTCTCGGAACTAAATTAATTAAACCAGGTAAGGGACGGTTGGGACCGACACGCGTCGTGCAGAAGGATGTTGCGAAGTGCTCATGAGGACTCAGTAGTCATATTATTTATCCTAAACTTAATCACTTGTAATATACGTACCTAGTGTTGGATATGCCTACATTGGTGTAGTGGACCGTCTATTACGACAGGGGTTCGATTTCTAATCAATATTGACCGTCGGTCTAGTGGTTAAGGTACCGGGTCAAGATCTCGAGGTTGGCTTCGATCCCCAGGTCGGGCAACAAGAATTTCGGATTTTCGAACATTGTTCGGATTTGTGATTATCACCAACATGAATTATTATTTGGCAAGCGACAAGCGTATACCTATAGTGAATAATATGCCTGCTGTACCTACCCATCATTGCTGTGGTAACTTGAATTCAATGATAGGCGCGATTTGTATAAAACTCTATAGTGGCTTTCACTGTGCCGCGTGCTGCAACTCGACCAACTCGACCGGTAGCACCGCACGCGACCGGCGACACGCTGCAGTATGAAAGGAGCCTAAAAGTCGACTTATAAAGCCACACCAGAGGCATGGAAAAAGCGGCTTAGAAAACTGACATCAGATTTTCTTTGAATGATATTAAAAAAACGAGAAGAAGAAGTTAGTGTTGAAACGGAAAATAAACTAAGGGATGCTTTTCTGTGTCCCTGATATTTTTGTTTTATTGTAATTGTAACTAAATTGTAAAAATAAATCTTAACTTTTTAATTTTATGTAGTTAAAATTTAATACTTGATTAATATCAGAAACGCGATTGTCTGTCTCACTCTTCACGCTTAAACCGCTGAACCGACATAAAATTTAGTTTATAGATAGCTTGAGTCCCCAGAAAAGATATAATGACTACCTTTTTCTATGAAAATTAACTTCTGTAACTGTCTGTTTTTTGTGATAAATGGTTAGCCTGACGCTTTATGAGTTATTCAAACTCTGATAAATACAAATATTTGTCACAAAAATACATATATCAAATTTTTTACCACTTTTCACTTTATAATCTTACGTTTTGCCATTGTAAGAGAAAGGTCAAAAGTATCTATATCTCTTTATATCTATCGCGATGGGTAAGTGGGTTCGGCCGTCACGACCTTATATCCCCCATAAAACCTTCAATGCATACAGAGACTTCATTTTCAATATCGGTGTATGTCCCTACGCGCCGAACATATTTTTAGCGCTGTTTTACGATCGACTGGAGTTAGATGTTACATTATTGTAGAGTGTAGTTTTGAAACTATCTAGGGAAGATATTATTGTAGACTGTATTGTGTTGCTATCGAGTGAAGGTGTCGTTTAGTTAGTCGCTTGCACTTCTGGAAATACAAAATTGTTGTAAACTCGCCCCTATGTCAACTAAATTAAGGGGAATACTAGAGCTAAGTGCTGCCCCCAATTGATTTATGTAATTCAATTACTTCTAAACAAAATAAATTCTCAACTAGAACAGTATCATTTTAGAAAATTACCTCTAGTATTTATTGAATCACAGTAAACTTTTCATTTAGTTGTTTATCAAGTCAAATTTGTCGGTAACGCCAAAAGCGGCCGCTTTTAGCAATAATGTAGATACAATACGAAAGAATGCCAGAATGAAAATTGTTAGCAGGGATTCAATATATACTAGAGGCAATTTGCTAAAATGATACTGTTCTAGTTTTTTGAGAATTGATTTTGTTTAGAAGTAATAAAATAAAATCAATTGGGGGCAGCAATTAGCTTTAGTAGTCGCCTTAAGATCTCCAAGTGTATAGATGTGCTGTCGACTGAACCTACCCTAAAGAACAAGAAAATTTAACTCATCAAAAGCGTGAAATATGCTACCAATTTTGAGCACTGCTTGATAATGTCAGTAATTTTGTTTGGCACACACTCACCATATTATAGAATAACATTTTGTTAATTATGTATTATCTTATCTGTGATTACTTAAATACAGAACGGAATAAGAACCTGTTTTTCTCGTAGAGTAGCAAAGAAATCAGATAACAATTTAATGGCAGCAAAATCTTCTTATTATTAGCGATTGTATGATCAGTTATATCTGTTAAATAGGACATGCAATTAGCATATAGCTTAGCCTAAGCTCCTTACATATTTAGCACCCACTCAAGCATGCATTGGTTAACACGAAACTAAGCTAACATTGCGTTCGTCAATTTCCGATTGTTACGCAATAACCAACTTGTCCTTTGATCATAGTTATTAACCCTTAAATGGGTAATTGCACATTGAATTGGACCTACAATTCTAACTCAGTGCGCATAAGACAGACTGGGCACAAAGCTCCGTTTTTTTTTGTGTGAAAGTCTTTCAAGGACCTGGAGTTTCTCTAGCAACCACCATTTACTATCTACCTCTGACACGGCTTGTTTTTATGACTTTCATCTTGCGACAACAGACAGGACTAACGGCTTAGTGTGCCTTCCGAAGCATGACGTAAGTCTCCACCTTCTTTGTAATATCATTGCCTCCACCCATTTCAGATCCAAAAACCTCTCAATGCCATGCACCAAATGCCAGCCTAAATTATTAGAAAAACACCACTTCGTCTAGTGGGTGTCGAAGTGATCGCCAACCTAATTGCTTATCGAGGCAATTACTGGAAAATCCTTTTTTTGGAGAGGATTAATGTGATTTCAAAGTTCTTTCTTGCAATCGCGAGTAGTTAATTTACTTTAAAACTACAACTCGTAAAGAACTCCTAAAGCCTTGAGAAAAAATGCCTTGAATTAATAGACAGTATCAGCGTCCCAATTTTAACTGCAAATAAAGTAACCCTAAGGTTTAATGGAATTTTTTCTATAAAGATTTATGCTTCACTTACATTGTTGAGTAATGCAATTGAAGGGAAATAAGTAAACATAGAAATGAGTAGGTGAAACAATACGTACCAAACCAAGTAACTTACTAGGATTCGATTTCAACAAATACCAGGATAAGCTGTCTAAGCCTGATTATTTTTACCTTGCCACCCGTTTATCTAGTGACCTAAGTACCGGGCCAACTTCTCGGGGTCCTAGGTTCGACATCTGGGTTGGCCATCAAAAGTATATATACGAATTTTCTAACGTGGGTTTGTTTTGGCAAGCGTGGTAATTATTCCTATACCCACCATTGCTTTGGTAACTTGAACTCAATGATGGAGTCCTTTGCCTTGCAATAGGATGATTACTTTACTTTACCTAATACACTTTCGAAATTTCGTTTATCTTTCGTTTTAGTCCCAGTGCATCTACCAGAAGATTCAAAGTGCTGTATTAAGCCGTATTTATCTACTGCCGATATTTATTTTATGGCGTTTCTGTTCCCTTGAGGGTAATTTTTGGTACAGCCTCTTAGTATTTACGACATACGGGCTTAAAAGCTATCAGGATGTGCAATTTATACGGCTGGGGTACCATTTCAGATTTTTGGATAAGTTATTTGCAATATTTTCCCCACAAAGTCTCGTTTGTTAAAAACGTCCTGGCATTTTTATCATCTTTATTTTTCACTTTATTTATTAATGTTAATAAAATTTGTGTGTAAAAAAATTATGGTAGTGTAGTCTGATGGGCTAGTTCAGACTTTCAGACAGGGTAACTGTAGGTACGTACTACGAGAATATAAACAAGTTTTTTTAAGCATTAATTTGTGCACAATTTAGGCTATGAACACTGAACCAATCTCTTCCAGATATCTCCTATTGATGAGCTAAATATGTTTTGCAAAGCATGGGAATTTGACGTATTTTTGGAGCTAGGCCAGTTTAGCTAGCATACGTCACATGGCCATGATGCTGTTACATTTTCTATATGATCTGTGCTACCGGCCTATAGTAAAAATATAGGTCTATCTCTTCTCGTTTTCTGGGTGTCGTATGAGGTGACTTTAATAGTTCTGCCAACTGTGTGCAGTGCAGTGTCTTCACTATACTATTGGCCCAACTGCGAACGCCTACCCGCCTGCCTAGCATAAGGATTGTGGAAAAACCTTTTTTTTGGGGAGGTTCTATGCTAAACAGTGGATTTATTTAAGCTAATATTATGGAAATTAGTAACGTAGCCTATGATTCTATCTGTAGGGCAAAGGCCTCCATCATTGAATTCAAGTTACCACAACAATGATGGGTAAAGCTAATAATGATTCCTAATAATAATCTGTTTTATGACAGTTATGATGGAAAGTTATTTACAGATTTTTATAGGTACAATATTTTATACTTTCAGATTGACTGTCAACTAGTGCATTTCAAATGGAAAGAAGCAACGCAGCCCCACGGGGTATGGTGGTAACACCTCACCACCTAGCCACACAAAGCGCTCTAGACGTCTTAAAAGAAGGCGGAACAGCAATGGAAGCAACAGTAGCTGCAGCAGCTACACTTGCGGTTGTATATCCTCACATGAATAGCATCGGGGGAGACAGCTTCTGGCTCATAGTACCTCCTCATGGTGAGCCTTTCGTCATCGAAGCATGCGGAGCGGCTGGCAGCTTAGCCAATAAGGAATATTTTAAAGGACACGTTTCAGTACCAATAACGGGACCAAAATCAGCAATAACTGTAGCTGGCACTGTTGGTGGCTGGCAAGAAGCATTCGACTATGTCTCAGAGTGCGGTTACCGACGAATGTCAATTTCAAGACTCCTAGCGGATGCTATTTACTACGCCGAACATGGTTTTCCCGTTTCAGTTTCTCATGCTTGTTACTTAAATGAATTTGTTAAGACCCAAGAAGTATCCAAAGACTTTGCAAGAGTTTTCTTACCGAATGGAAAACTGCCCAATGTTGGGGACAAATTTTGTCAACCGGTATTAGCAAAGACATTAAAAAGCTTAGCGGAAGATGGTTTGACTAGTTTTTATAAAGGTGAAGTAGCAAAATTTATAGCTGCGGATATGAAAATTTTGAATATGCCAATCACCGAGGATGATTTAAAAAGCTTTTCGCCAGTTAGGAAGGTACCTATACGTATGATACATGAGCATGGTGAGATTTTGAATACACCTCCTCCAACGCAAGGTTTGGTATCTTTAAGCATACTCGGTATTTTAGATCGCTTGCGAATAAAAGGTGACCATGAAGGTAAATTTATACACGCAGCAGTTGAAGCAACTAAACTAGCATTTGATCTACGAGATAAGTATATCACAGATCCAAAATATATGGAAGTAAATTCTGATTTTTTGACAGCTCCATTCAAAATAGAATCTATGGCTAAAAAGATAAATCTAGATAAAGCAAATCAAATAGCAAATGGAAAAGGTCCCGGAGACACAGTTTGGATGGGAGTTATGGATAACAAAGGATATTCAGTGTCATTCATTCAGAGTGTGTATCATTCTTTTGGAAGTGGTGTGGTTATGCCTAGGACTGGGATAGTGTGGCATAACAGAGGAGTATCTTTTTCACTAGATAAAGATCACATTCTGTCTTTGAAGCCGGGGAAAAAGCCGTTTCACACGCTTAACCCAGCTGCAGCTATTCTGAATGATGGGAGGATAATGGTCTACGGGACACGTGGTGGTGATGGTCAGCCTCAAACTCAAGCCGCTATTTTCCACCGATATGTAGTTCAAGGTCAAGGTTTGCAGAAGTCTATATCGGCACCTAGGTGGTTATATGGTGAAACCTTAAAAAAGGGTGGGGAATTTCTGAGTTTAGAGGATAGGTTTAATGAGGAAACTGTTAGATATTTGAAGGAACGTGGGCATAAAATTCATATGTTGGCTTCATATGATGAATCAGTAGGACAAGCTGGGGCGTTGGTGAGGCACACAAACGGTATGATGGAAGGTGCTTTTGATCCTAGAAGTGACGGTAGTGCAGCTGGTTTTTAACTATATTTAAGACTGATTATGTATAAACTTAGTTGTAGATTAAATGCCAAATAAGTATAAGTAAATCTGGAATCTCAAAATAAAAATAAATTTATTTGGAAATTCACAAAACAACGAAACAAGTTAATAGATTTTTTATTTGATTCAGGTTGGTAGATATAGGTAAGTTAATCAATAACCTTACGCTTATTACTCATTTATTGCATTGCTTTGTATATTTTGTTCATGGTAGCGCTATCATTTTTTTGTAGTTATGTACTAACCTTGCATATAATAATACTTCAATAGACTACATTTTGCTAACCCATATTTTTTATTCATTTCCGTCGAATTCATAATAAATACGACAAAAAGAAGAATTCGGAGGATTACAAGAATATTTAAATAAATTCTCTTATTATTTACAATAATGACTCATTCAATAATGTCTTAATAGATATATAATTATATACATCTAACACAATATACATAATAAAAAATCTAATCGAATAAAATACTCACAATGCACGCTTTGTTATCTTCGACATTCTTTGTTAGAATCTTGGGAACGGGAGAGTAATTGCATTGGACTTGAAAATTAGTAGCATCATGTCAGTAGGGTCAGTGGACAAAATTTTTATCAATTCTTCGCAATTTACCCAATAACTGACATCGTTTAAAGAATTGAGAAGCGCAAGAAAAACCACTGGCCTTTGGGGCGGAAAGGTTCTAGAAAGGCGACCCACTAGTTGAACTGACGATCTGGCTAAGGTCGCACAATGTCTCAGGATGCCGGTGGCGCGGGACAGATGGTTGTGAAGATGATAAGGAGAGACTTATGTTCAGCAGTGGGCATAGCTTGGTTGAGATGATAATGAATGTGGCCAATGTGCAGTATGAAAGTGCAGATGTTGCTGCCTGTATTGTTCTAGCAGTATTTCTTTACGCCACTCCAACTGAACTGAAGGAAAGAAGAGAAAAAGTAGTTCTACTGTAGCAATTTATTAATTAGTTTTTACGAATCATAGTTACAAGAAGTTTGCCCGCTGTTTATTTTAGAAAAATGCAGTAAGATTTTGTATTTGTTTTTGTCTTCTTAGCCAAACCTATAGCAATGAACTATTGTAAAAGCAGTTTCATCTTTGATGCCGTGTTGTATCTGCCGAAAGTATAACAGTTTCACCTTAACGTCTTATAGGAGAAGGACTGACAAAGAAGACATGCAGCAGCGTCATCTCTTCACCGTTTGGTCTTGCACTAGCCTGCAAATCGTGGTAAATTCTTTATTTTTTTCTGGAAGAATCCTGTGCCTAGCAGTATTAGACTGAATTGAGCTGATAATGATGATTATGAATTTTTTTTAGTGCTTGAAAATCCCCGGCAGTCCAAGACGTGCCACGTCTTACACATTGCGATGCCCCGAAGTTGTCTTACTGAACATTTTTACATAGCTGCAGCATAAGAGCGGTTTTAAATTAGACAATCTTTTTGAAATATACTTAGCTTCCCGAACAGTGGTCGACTATAATTCACGTTTATTGGCTCGATAAGGGAACAAAGGACGTTCGAATGTAAATCAAGTTTCCATTTTGTAACCACATTGTTACCATTGGTAACTGAAAACGTAATTCAATCAACTAATTACTCTATTGAGTAAACAAGAACCGTATTGAATAGGATGGGGGACGTTTAATTAAAATAGAAATGAATGGATGTCGAAAAGAGGAAACGGTTTGATTGTTAGGTGAATAATACAGTTTCCATTCTAAGACGGCGAATGAAACAAATACATTGTTCATGTTACACATAACATTTCAGCTTAATTCATAGGTAGCCAAGGTACAGTTCGGAAATTGGCTACAAAACACTACAGACTCTCAATTCATATTGAACTCTACGTGTTGAGTTCTAAGTGGAATATCGGTTGAAGAAATATTTCGTTAAAGTTAACTTAAGTGATATGACCTTTTCTATGAGACTTGATAGTGAAAAGACCAAAATTAATGATCGTCACAGGACAGTTTCGAACGTTGACCATTACAATGAGACTTGTAAAATCAGTAAAATTTGTTTTGGAAACATGTCCCTGGAGGCGCTTTTACACGTCCCAATATTCAAACCTAATGCTTCAGAACAAGTCTAGTGCTGAGAAGAAGCAGTGCAAGAAACTCGGTCACTATCGTCAGCCTCTTTTTAACTAAATACGAGTATATGCCAAAGTACCAGTGCGAGCGCAGATAATATAATGCTATACTTAAGTTCCTATCACCAACCTACATAGTCATTAATAGCATACTAGCCATTTTTCATTAAAATAACTTTGACATACAGTTGATGTTTAAGTACAGGGAGTACATAAATAGACTGTGGTAATTTGTTTGAAATACAATACAATTTTCCAAAAACGAATGTATAACCCTTTATTTCTGGCATTAAAATTGAGTACCTACGTCACTTGTGTATTAATAGATATTCCTAAGATTCACCGTGGTCTGACCTTTGACAGTAACTTATAAACATCGGTCGGCTTAGGAGTTATTCAAGCCTGAATTTATTGTTCCTGTCCATTGTGAGACGTGACGTCCCAGATATACGCTGACGTAATCGCTAAGCGGCATCGTCGGACATCAAAGGCTAAGCTTGAATAATAGTTAAGTGTATTAATATTTATGTACATTATGAAGTATGAACCTTTATCTTGCTGGCCTAAAATATAATAATACTACCCCATACGTCTTAGTTCTTTCGAGATTTCAACCATGTACCTACTTTGTTTTTTGTGAGTTTCATATAGGTATTTCGGCATTATTGTAAGCGCCAAGTGATCTTCCGTAATCATGGCGCAAACAAGAAATCTCAAAAGAACTAACTCTTAATAAGATGAAATGTTTTGACCATGTAGGTAAATTAAATCAGTTTAACACTACCCCCCTTCTATGGGAATCGTAAGATCATCAGAAGACGAGAAGCAGAACATTTTCTCCGCCATTAGCCAAGCAAAAGAGCGCCTGTTAAATAGTCTAATAAGAAAGTTTTACCGTAATGCCGATTTTGGCAAAACCCTTTTTTTGGAGAAGCGATGTCCAGTAGTGGACCGACTTAAAGCGGGATGAGATTGATTGAATAACTTATATGTTACGATCTACAATTTGCTAGAAAGCTGAATGCTTTTTTTAAATATATCTTTGAGTTTCTATAGTAACACATGTTTGCTATACCTACATTGATAATTTTCCTCAATGTTTTTGGGGATTTTTCCCTTTGTTTTCTAAGAGTATCTTTATTTGGTTTTGTATTTGAAACAAACAGAGTTTCGGCCAAAAACTATCTAAAAGCAAGTGAAAATCCCCAAGCCCCAATAAGGGTACTCTCTCAACAAACTTGGACTCAAGTGTCAAACAATCGTATCCTGCCCTCTGTCCAGTTTACGGCCAAAACTTGCTACAACTTTATACACACAGTACAGTTAGGAGCAGATATTCTAGTCCAAGTTTTTGATAATTCATTCAAATAAAAATGTAAAACGCAAAATTGTATAGACTAATAACATTTGTTACCACCTGCACTTGGTAAACCGAAGGCCATGGAGGTATTTTAGATTTTTTTTACACAAACAGAGACTGGGTAATGTGTTCGCTCATACACTTTAAAATAAAGGTTTATAGATCTTTATTTCTCAAAAGAACATGGTTCGCTTACATGATTTAAATATAAAAGTTAAAGATGTACTGGCAAATCGAAAAACAGTGCGTCGACAATATTAAATTGCTTAATAAATGTTGGTATATGTTGTATTTCAGTCTATTTGAATAAAAAAATAGTATTTAATTACTGATGGATGCTCCGAAATAGCCTGAAATATCGTGCGAATCAGGATTTTTTGCATTTAACCGCTTCTGGAAACTTTTTTTTAATAAAGGGGGTTGTTTGAAGTTTCTGCAAGCAATGTGTCCTGTCTGTATGCTTTGTAATTTTGCTATTATACTCATTTCAGATGTCATCCCATAAAAAGCGCCCTAACCAGAGCCTGCAGATAAACATGATATCAATAAATGTACTTCATAGTAATTCGTATTTTAAATCAATCAAACTTATGATTAGTAGAACGGTTAGAATTTAACAGTTCTTACATGCTTAGTACACCCATTACGGTGTCATGCAAGATCTTCTGCGTATTTCAACTCATCTGTGGATGCAACAACTTAATACGTATCTAATAAAGCGAGCTTTGTGGCAAATTGAGACAAATGCCCCCACTTCATTATTCTGAGAGTTTAATTTCGCTAGGTGGAATGTTTTGTCCATTCATCCACATTAGCGGGGTCACACAAATTACACGATTTATTGCTTTTTTAGTAACTCTGATTCGGTTGAAGTTGGAAAAATAAGAGGGTTGGGAATTGAGTTGTGGGGAGTTCCGTCAACTTGTTTCATAGCCGACGGACTGTGGAAATTGGGATCGCGGCTTTTCAGAGATTCTTACTATCTATTAAACTAAGAGTAAGTAAATGCATGGATTTTCCTCCTGAAGTCTCACTTTAGTCTCACACAAATCATGCACTTCATACACTCACAAACATACTCACAAAAATAAAAATCCTTATAATGGCGAATGTTTAGACATCCAATTATAAATTGTTATCATCATTACTAGCGTATTTCAGTCCAGTGCTGGGTAAAGGTCTTTTAGACTTTTAGGGTGGTAACAGAGGATTAAAAATAAAAATCATTATAATGGCGAATTATTAGACATCCAATTATAAATTGTTATGATCATTGCCAGCGAATTTCAGTCCACTGTGCACTGCTGGGTAGATGCCTTTTCAAATTTGCCTTGCCATAATCGCCACGCTTGACAGGCGGGTTGGCGATCGCAGTTTGGCTAATGGTAGAAGGAAGACGCTGTTGCCCGTCTTCTGCTAGCATTTTTTCTTCCGTTACCTCTTTGCGACACCCACAGGCAGTGCTGGATTTACACATGTGCCGCCCCTAGACCTCTAAAACGTAAATAACGATAAATACTTTTTTTTACAACTTTTTCGGTACATTTTTAAGCTAAGAAAAAGAATGCTTTGTTTTTACTGCACTATTTTTTTTGATTCCATTTTGCCGCCCCTCCTAATTTTGCCAACCTAAGCTTCAGCTTTCTCAGTTTCTATGGTGAATCCGGCTCTGCCCGCAGGAATGGAAGGGATGGTACTGTGATTCTTATAAAGTGCCAGCACTACACGATACAAACATACAGGTAAAAAAATAAATTTACCTGTACCTCTAAGTTTACCAAAGTACCTGTCAGTTCACCAATGTTATGTAACAGTTGTCTGTTTAGCATGTAACGAGTCTTTTCCACTGTTCTTAAGCCAGGTAATCCACTGCCATTGAAATTAAACATTTAGAAAATTTCATTTCCTGATTTTCCATTTTCATTTGACATGGAATCTTTAAAAACCTTCATTGCGGATTTGATCACGTAAAGAATGAAGCCCGGCCCTTTCCTTATCCATTTAATCGAAAAAGTAAGGGACAACTTTTACCTAACTAATTTCTTCTTATTTTAGTTACTCTTAGAGTTCTAATAGTGTCGTTAGGAGATCAGAGGGTTAGACCCTCGAACAGTCGTTGTAAATCCGCCCTAACTTCGAGGTTGAATGGAGGTGTACAACTGGTATATTTGCTTTGATCTTGTCACTGAAATATGTGCCTTGTCTCGTATCAAAAAAGAGTAGGTTTCAGGTTTTCATCTCTGTCTAATTTGAACAAGTAGGCAAGCAAGCCGTTACTATATCGTTAGGTTTTACGCAGATTATGTAAACACTTGCTTTTAGACTGTGTCGATTGTTGTTTCTGGTTTTGTATTCATTGGGTTATATTTAAATTAATTTATCAATCATCATCAATGACCGCATCGCGTGTATTTTAAGCAGATGCAAACAATGGTCTTATATGAAGCGACTGTGTGCGAGATCTTCAGAGATTTCTAGTCTACATTATCACTATCTAGCGTGCAACTTAACCTAACCCCACCAAACTTGGTCGGTACAAAGTGAGCCATCTAAAACCTCGCAGCGTTCGCTAATCACATGCATAGTTTTCAATGGTTATTTAACTTTACCCTTATTCAATTTGTCTTGTCACAAGAATCGGGTTCAAGCGATTTGGGAAAGACATCGTTCTTGCAATTACATACTATTAAATAAAAAAAATTGACTTCCTTTTAGACTCAGTTAGATTAATTGCTTTGCTAATTTAAAAAACATATCAGGAGCTAAACTACAGACAACGCCATCTGTTGGTAAGATTTACAACATTTTGAAATAAGAATATACGATACGAAACAAATATTGTGACGCTTATAGCTTGCTTTCCATTTGACGCAGGGAGTCACTAGATAAATGCAAGGACATAAGGTGGATTCTTACGAGGCAGTCGATATTTTAAATTTTCTGTCTACATTAGAATATTGTAGGTCTTCTGCGTAGTCAAACTACAAATCACGGGAGATCTTGCAGAAAACTGTGCTGTACCACCGATGTTGGTGCCTTGATAACTGTGATTGCTGTCAAAATCGAAACGACAGTGGATAAAATCAAGTTTTAAAGTGTTTTAGTTAAAACGTGCACTAGTTATAAAGTGACATCACCCACACTAAACCCGTCTACCAAGTGTACCATCTTTAACCCTACCACGTTTCCTAATCGCTAGTAGGTTAGTTTTAAAAGTGGAGTATTAACATCGAAGAACTTAAGAGTTTGCACTTATGCAGACGGAGTACTTAGGGAGCTAGTCGCCGTTTGGAGGGTAATGCACGGAAGATTCAAAGATAAGTAGTACGAGCGGATCTACGAATAATTATAGAAGACTAACCAAACAAATCCAAAAATCGGATTTTGAAGATTAGAACGCAGCGTTCGAAATTTAAAATAGGGAACGCTCGACTGACTCTACTAACACTGCTGTGGTAACTAAGTTTAAAAATCGAATCGTGAAAATAAGATCGCGGAAGGATTCGACAGTAATCGTTAATTTATCCAGGGTTAAAATTACTTATGTGCTATTCTAGCCTTAAATCTATCTCCATTCCATATTTCATCCCTGTCCGTTTACTTATTCTGGTGTGATTGAGGACCTAAAAAATTTTTATATTACAAAATATACCTATTAGTAAGGAGTAAGATTTAAGTTTGACCAGCGAATAAATTGCCTACAAATTTTTACCTCAAGTACCTAAATAAAGAAAGAACATCGGTCAAATTTCATAGAAATTGAACCTCGAAAACTTCGTTTCCAATTTGTGATTTAATTTGAATTTAAAATAATTATGCAGGTTTAATCAAGTATCTTATTAAGAAGATCGCTTTGGTAAGTATTAACAAAAAACAATCATTTAATGTTACCATAAATCACTTAAGTACCCGTTGATATCCAGGGAAAATCCATCCAATTTCCAACAGATTTCCCTAACTTTAATCTTCCCCTACTTAATTCGTCGGGGAAACTTCCCAAATGCAATAAAAATAAACTGGACGAAGTTTTGACAAACAAGAAATCAGCAATCCCTCATTTCTCTTGCCAATTACAGTCGTAATAGAGTGTGATACCAGCAAGTTTAACATTAGAAGTGCAATCTTCAAAGTCGTCATTCAATAAAAAAAAGCAGTCTTTTTTAGGATACTGGTTCGAATTTGAGTTTCAAGAGTAAAAAAGAGAATCCACACGCTGAGTACCAAGAAAAAATAATCCAAAACAATTGGCGTTTTGAAATAGGTTTATTAATATGTTTATTTCTGACAATTCTGAAAAATTTTACATTACCTATTTTGCGGCAACGCGTCAACACGCATTATAGAGAAGACGAAAGTAAATACCGGTATATAGAAAAGGACAGGGGTTTCTATTTAGTCAAGGAACGTACATGACATAACTTTTCTGTGTGGCTGTGCGTTTCAAATAGTGAACCATCTGATAGTGCATCCATTGTAATACGAGGTACAGATGACAAGAAAATTCCCTCAAGATTTTGTCTTTACGGATATGAAAATATGGTTCAATCTTCAGCGAATTTCGACGAAGACTGTACGGAAATATGGAATAAAAGCAGCGGTGCCTCGAAGGTAATTATGTCAAGTTATGACAGCGTTCACGAGGATTTTGATGTCTTTTCTTCATTATGACACGTGTTACGCTTTCTGTACAATTAGCATATTATTCCAGTAGTAAAAAGAGGGTTGGTTTTAATATTTCTTCAAGTTTAGTAAATTAAGTAATTTATTTTTCTTTTATGTTTTCTTTAAATAAATTACATTCCGGGACACAACGCTAGACACAATAGGAGTTTTATCACGTCGACAGGCGGTTGGTGTTCCGGAAAGTGTTAATTTCAATTTCGTTTTAGATATTTTTTTTGATTCAAGAGTAGCTTAATAATGTTATTGTCCACGTTATTGTATACGTGTCTCCTAGTCGTTTTACCGACTGAAATAGAGTTTCTCAATTAAACGCATTAACGTTTTACGGCCATTTTCAATATCCTATCTATCGCTAGTTTTGACATATCGGAGATAGGAAACAGTTTCTATCTCTGATTTTTCCGTCCAGAGAAACAAAGACAGAAGTTGTTTTCTATCTCGGATATGCCAAAACTGAAGATAGATAGGATATTGAAAACGGCCGTTAAGAGATTGACCAATTTACATGTTTCTTTTGTTTAATATTTATGGTATTGAGCTTTTTGTTTATGCTTTTGAGTAATAACATTAAATTTTTTTGACAATTATATTATTATTAATAACTGTTGCCTGCGACTCCGAACGCGTGGAATTCAGTAAAATTAAAACCACCCTACGGGAACCGTACATTTTCCGGAATAAAATGTAGTTTGCTATTCCAGCCCGTAATCTATCTCAGCGCCAAATTTCTTCCGGATCCGTTCAGCCGTTCTGGCGTGATTGACCAACAAACATCCAACCAAACATTCGTAGTTATATTATTAAGTAAGTTTTTTTATTGTGAATGAAGAATACTATTTTTCTATATTTTCTCTGTTCTACATGTTTACTGCAATTTCATCATTCCTGAGTTCCATAAAAAATCAGGTGCTTTAATAACTATTAACTTTAAATCAGAACAATATACAGGATTTATTGTTTTCTTTAAATATACTAGGATTTGTCCATATTATACACTTATATGCAAATTAACACATGTCATATACATAGCACAATATACCTACAATATCTATCTTTATATATATAATTCTTCTGTGAGTGTGTATGTCACTGAACTTCTCTCAAACGACTGGACCGATTTTGATGAAATTTTTTGTGTGTGTTCAAGGGGATCTGGGAATGGTTTAGATTCACAATTTTTGGGGGTAGGGTAGGGGTAGGGTATGTGTAGGGTAGGGTAGGGTAGGTTAGGGGTAGGGTAGGAGTAGGGTAGGGGTAGGGGTAGGGTAGGGGTAGGGTAGGAGTAGGGTAGGGGTAGGGTAGGGGTAGGGTAGTAAAATATTAAAATTTTATAAAATATATACAACCCTAAATTTTTACCCTTTTACCACCAACCCCTATTTTTTGTTAGCCATTTTAGTAATTTAATCATTTTTATGGCAAAACAACGTTTGCCGGGTCAGCTAGTTAAATTATAATGCATTTATATCCATCACATCTTTCATGTTAAAAAATTTCAATTGACGCTAACAATTTGTTGTAGACATGTACCTACCTTCCTACAGCTTAGGTCTCTAGTACCGTTTCCAATCGCTCACTTAGACATTTAATAGAAATAATACGTCACTTAGAATTTTTAGAAAAACTCACTTAAATCGTTGTTATTGTTAATTTTTAAAAACAACTGGCTAATTGTTTATCGGTACCCTAGTACCAAATCTTTTTAGGCTACAAAACAAACATTGTGTTAAGACCAATATAAAAGTACTTTCCACGAATTATGTACCTACTATCGCTCCTATTTTCCGCTGAAGTAGTACCTACTGCGTAAATCAACTTTCCTCCGGTATTCGCCCTAGCACTCTAACTTAGAGAAGAACTAAATGAAATTAGTGTTATTGTTATTATTGCGAAAATCCTGACTAATCGTTTAAGGGTGCCCTAGTACCAAGAAGTCTTGCTAGACTATAAAAAACATGGCGTCTAACTAGACCAACAAATATAATTCCTGATCCAACGCCCAATTGGTCTAGTGGATAATGTTAAGAGGAAATACAAAGGTCGTTTTTCCATACAAACGTAGTCGTAGTAGTAGATAATGCCAGTAGAGTAATAATTTTTATTATAAAATGTTCTCTGTTTTTTCATAAATTAATTAATAAAAAAGATATGAGCCCTCAAAAATCGAAAAAAAACGCCAGAATTTCCGCTGCATTTAAACATCCAGAAAACAGGAAAATATTACGAACACGGCCAAAGCCTTTTTTTAATTTTTAATGAAAAAAGTATTTAATTCGGTCTAGTTTTGGAAAAGTAATCGGGGGATTACAAAACGTTGATTTGGTGTGCTTTTAGTAGGTATTTTCGGTCCAAGAAGCAGTTGTCTCTATCACACTCTGCGGTGAATGCGTTTGGCAATGCGCGACAGCAATAGATTTTACAAATACCTATTTTTCAATTC
Organism: Anania crocealis; assembly: GCA_949315895.1. Lineage (NCBI taxonomy): Eukaryota > Metazoa > Arthropoda > Insecta > Lepidoptera > Crambidae > Anania > Anania crocealis. Next base: position 3,954,485 of record OX438857.1, on the reverse strand, counting down.
TCTCGCCCGTAGTGTTTCCTCTTAAGATCTCGGGGTCTTGGGTTCGATCCCGGGTCGGGCAACAAGTTTCCAACTTTGAACATTGCTCGGGTCGATTACCAACCCGCATTTGGCAAGCGTGGTGATTATACTATGACACTGGCCTTAAGTTACTCTGTTATTAACAATTATGGATCTAGATGTCCGAAATAAATATATTTTATTTATTTATTATGCTTGTACCCAGCGCTGCTGTGATAGCTTGAATTCAATGATGAAGGGCTTTACCCTACAGTGAGATGATTATTGGCTATTACTTTACTTACTTTGACCTCCGTGGCGGAGTGGCGTACACCCCGGTTTTCAAGGTGTCTGGTCGCTCCGCCTGCACCTGAGAAAACTATACTATTATTGATAAAATTAATAGACTCAGACGTTACTTTGCGGAAATCCATAACTAATTATGGATTTAGAAAATTATTTCCCTAAGGATTTCCGTTTGTTAATACCGGCCTTGATGCCTTTACCACACTACCGACGACTAAATACGCCAGAAGGCGAAAACATCTCCTGAGTATGCTACGTGAAGTGGCGAAACGCGTCGAGGTTTTTTATTGTATCGGTGTTGGGTGCTAATAATTGCATTAGCTGTACTGCATGCATTTTTGAGGGAGGGCGGGCGGGTTTCCTGCAAGAAATAGTGCTTGCTCAATCAGTATTAGAGTGTTAGTGCGGGTAGTGTGGTGCAGGTGCTTCCTCAAATCAGTGTTAGTGCGGGTAGTGTGGTGAAGGTATCTAGGCCGGTATTAACAAGCGGAAATCATTAGCAAAATAATTTTCTAAATCCATATTTTTACTAATATTATAAAGCTTGTTTGTTTGTTTTGTAAGAAAACACGATATCAGGGTACTAATTGCCTATTTATTGCAAGAACCTAGTAGCTAGTGTACAAAAAAGGTGTTACTTATCTGAGACAACTGCACAGCGCCGATGCTCCAAACCAACTAACTACTACCCGTCATCGTATCAAAGTGGCCGTCATATTCCTGTCAATTAAAATCAGTTGACATTGACAGGTGACATCAAAACGATGTCGTGGATTATTTAAAAATATAAACGTTGAAATTATAATCTGTATTCCAAACTAAATAAATAATCAAACCTTATTTGTTTGAACGAGCTAATCTCAGGTAGTGCTGGTTCGAATTGAAAAAATATTTTTGTGTTGGATAGTCCATTTATCAAGGAAGGCTTTAGGCTATAAAATATCACGCTGCGACCAATAGGAGCGAATCATCAGTGAAAAATGTTGCAAGATAATAATAACAGAAATTGACGCGGACGAAGTGTTTTTCTACATTTTCTCAGGTCTGGCTGGGTGTTTGTGGTACCTTCGTTGTTTCTGATTTCCAAAATACGAGTGCTTTAATCCCTTAACCCCCAGGAGGCACTCGGGTGCCACGATAACAATTGATTTCAATTGTGTCTGGAATAACTCACGATCGAGGGATTAAATAGTAATTTAAATTCGGATCAGGACAATGTATGTGATCAGTATTTAAAATTGCGATTGCATGGTTTAATTATCATATAAATAATTATCATATAAATGTGTGAAATGTTGTCCAAATTTTTTTTACTTTACTACCGTCCCAATTTTCCGTTGAAGTAGTACTGTGTAAATCGACTTTACTCCGACATTCCATCTAGCACTCTAAGCTCACCTGTGTCACTGGAGAAAATTCCTGTCGGTCTGCGGAGACGTTTCCTCCAATGCAACTTCACGCCGCGGTAAGATATAATAGACTGCGGACGTTACTTGTTACGGTTTTTTAGTCTTTTTTTTATAATCTTTTGTATGTAAGACACGTCAGACCCATCTAGATCCATTAAAATTTATTGCTATATATTTTCCTATACTGTATAAATTAAACTATTGATCACATACTTATGCGTTTCATTGGCAGGAGTCCAATACAACTTGTTACGTTGCTTTCTTGCTCTTTTAATGTTTCATCTCTTCGAGTGGTAAAATCAGGTTTTTATCTGCCAATAGGCACTAAGAGGCCCTTTTACACGTCCCATATATTTTGAGACAAGTGTGGGCTTATGTCAAGAAGGTGCAGCTCAAGAAACTCGGTTACTTACGTTAGCCTTTTTTTAAATAATTATGTTTACAAAAAGACCTCAATCATTTTTAGTATCAGTAATAATATTATTATTTTATAGAAGAATTTTATCAATGAAATTATTTTGATCCTCTGTGGTAATTAGTTGAAAATGCCAATGCAACTTCCTATGAACGAATTGACAGTCTTTCAAAGGTAGCAAAACCTAGGTAGACCTATCAGACGCATCCCGAAGTAGCAACATTTATTTAAATTGTTTCTAAACAAATAAATTATTACAGTTACCGTGATAAATATTTTAGCTAAACAAAAAATTATTAAGCTATCATTTAAATTAAAATATTGAAGTAAAACTGCTTGCTTACGTGCTATGGCTGCAAGTTCAGGGTACATTATAAGAGGCCCCTATTCCCGTGGCTCATTTCAGCTGCATTTTATTTCGTAAAATGTTTAAACACACTCGCCTCGCCTCGCGTCGCAAGCGTAGGGCAGCCATGTTTCTTGAGTCTCATTGGGATGCAATCAGCGAGTAAAACGTGCAATTAAAGCAAGTAAAAAATTTAATAAAATAATATATGCAGGCATTGCTTTGCAGAAATCCTTTACTGAATATGAATTAAAAGATATTCTCGTATTAATTTCCGCTCGTTAATGCCGGCCTAGGTACCTACACCACACTACATGCATCGACACCGTGTGAGCAAGTTGCAGTTCATGCAAGAATGCCGCCCGTCCTCTCTCAGAAGTGCATGCAGTATAGATAATGCGTTAAATTAGTACCCAACACCGACTTAACAAAAATCTTGACGCATTCCACCACTGTCTACACGTGGCATCCTCGGGTAAAGTATGTATTCGTTCATGTACATAAAATTAGATTTACGTCATTATAGGTAGCTGAAGAAGAAAACCCGTAACCTTAATCTACTTTCACCTATACAGAGTTTTTTTATTTTTATTTTATTTATTTGAAAACCAACAGCGTAATACAATAATAATAACATAACGTACTACTAAAACGTAAGGCTAATAACAGGTTTACCTGAACTTGCAGGAAAAGAACGAGTAGTGCGTTTTTGTTTTCGTTGTCAGACACCATAACAGAAATATTCTTATATACTTAACCAAAATTTCCCAAATAGGTACTAAAGCCGACGTGTCCGAATATCTTCGCAAATATTACAATGCAATTTATTATCGATAAAAAGCAACCCAAGATTCGGCATCATATTATCAATACAGCAAACTCAGTGGTGGGATTTACCTCCTAGTCGTCCACCCAGGGCAACGGCATCTTTGGTTTTCTTTTGTAGTTTAGTTTTGACATATCGGAGATAGGAAACAGTTTCTATCTCTGATTTTTCCGTCCAGAGAAACAAAGACAGAAGTTGTTTTCTATCTCGGATATGCCAAAACTGAAGATAGATAGGATATTGAAAACGGCCGTTAAGAGATTGACCAATTTACATGTTTTTTTTTGTTTAATATTTATGGTATTGAGCTTTTTGTTTATGCTTTTGAGTAATAACATTAAATTTTTTTGACAATTATATTATTATTAATAACTGTTGCCTGCGACTCCGAACGCGTGGAATTCAGTAAAATTAAAACCACCCTACGGGAACCGTACATTTTCCGGAATAAAATGTAGTTTGCTATTCCAGCCCGTAATCTATCTCAGCGCCAAATTTCTTCCGGATCCGTTCAGCCGTTCTGGCGTGATTGACCAACAAACATCCAACCAAACATTCGTAGTTATATTATTAAGTAAGTTTTTTTATTGTGAATGAAGAATTCTATTTTTCTATATTTTCTCTGGTCTACATGTTTACTGCAATTTCATCATTCCTGAGTTCCATAAAAAATCAGGTGCTTTAATAACTATTAACTTTAAATCAGAACAATATACAAGATGTATTGTTTTCTTTAAATATACTAGGATTTGTCCATATTATACACTTATATTCAAATTAACACATGTCATATACATAGCACAATATACAATATCTATTAAATTATAATGCATTTATTTCCATCACATCTTTCATGTTAAAAAATTTAAATTGACGCTAACAATTTGTTGTAGACATGTACCTACCTTCCTACAGCTTAGGTCTCTAGTACCGTTTCCAATCGCTCACTTAGACATTTAATATAAATAAAACGTCACTTAGAATTTTTAGAAAAACTCACTTAAATCGTTGTTATTGTTAATTTTTAAAAACAACTGGCTAATTGTTTATCGGTACTCTAGTACCAAGTCTTACTAGGCTACAAAACAAACATTGTGTTAAGACCAATATAAAAGTAATTTCCACGAATTATGTACTATCGCTCCTATTTACCGCTGAAGTAGTAGGTACTGCGTAAATCAACTTTCCTCCGATATTCGCCCTAGCAATCTAACTTAGAGAAGAACTAAATGAAATTAGTGTTATTGTTATTATTGCGAAAATCCTGACTAATCGTTTAAGGGTGCCCTAGTACCAAGAAGTCTTGCTAGACTATAAAAAACATGGCGTCTAACTAGACCAACAAATATAATTCCTGATCCAACGCCCAATTGGTCTAGTGGATAATGTTAAGAGGAAATACAAAGGTCGTTTTTCCATACAAACGTAGTCGTAGTAGTAGATAATGCCAGTAGAGTAATAATTTTTATTATAAAATGTTCTCTGTTTTTTCATAAATTAATTAATAAAAAAGATATGAGCCCTCAAAAATCGAAAAAAAACGCCAGAATTTCCGCTGCATTTAAACATCCAGAAAACAGGAAAATATTACGAACACGGCCAAAGCCTTTTTTTAATTTTTAATGAAAAAAGTATTTAATTCGATCTAGTTTTGGAAAAGTAATCGGGGGATTACAAAACGTTGATTTGGTGTGCTTTTAGCAGGTATTTTCGGTCCAAGAAGCAGTTGTCTCTATCACACTCTGCGGTGAATGCGTTTGGCACTGCACGACAGCAATAGATTTTACAAATACCTATTTTTCAATTCTCTCGCCCGTAGTGTTTCCTCTTAAGATCTCGGGGTCTTGGGTTCGATCCCGGGTCGGGCAACAAGTTTCCAACTTTGAACATTGCTCGGGTTGATCACCAACCCACATTTGGCAAGCGTGGTGATTATACTATGACACTGGCCTTATGTTACTCTGTTATTAACAATTATGGATCTAGATGTCCGAAATAAATATATTTTATTTATTTATTATGCTTGTACCCAGCGCTGCTGTGATAGCTTGAATTCAATGATGAAGGGCTTTGCCCTACAGTGAGATGATTATTGGCTATTACTTTACTTACTTTGACCTCCGTGGCGGAGTGGCGTACACCCCGGTTTTCAAGGTGTCTGGTCGCTCCGCCTGCACCTGAGAAAACTATACTATTATTGATAAAATTAATAGACTCAGACGTTACATTGCGGAAATCCATAACTAATTATGGATTTAGAAATTTATTTTCCTAAGGATTTCCGTTTGTTAATACCGGCCTTGATGCCTTTACTGTGGTAACCGACGACTAAATACGCCAGAAGGCGAAAACATCTCCTGAGTATGCTACGCGAAGTGGCGAAACGCGTCGAGGTTTTTATTGTATCGGTTTTTGGTGCTAATAATTGCATTAGCTGTACTGCATGCATTTTTGAGGGAGGGCGGGCGGGTTTCCTGCAAGAAATAGTGCTTGCTCAATCAGTGTTAGAGTGTTAGTGCGGGTAGTGTGGTGCAGGTGCTTCCTCAAATCAGTGTTAGTGCGGGTAGTGTGGTGAAGGTATCTAGGCCGGTAATAACAAGCGGAAATCATTAGCAAAATAATTTTCTAAATCCAAATTTTTACTAATATTATAAAGCTTGTTTGTTTGTTTTGTAAGAAAACACGATATCAGGGTACTAATTGCTTATTTATTGCAAGACCCTAGTAGCTAGTGTACAAAAAAGGTGTTACTTATCTGAGACAACTGCACAGCACCGATGCTCCAAACCAACTAACTACTACCCGTCATCGTATCAAAGTAGCCGTCATATTCCTGTCAATTTAAATCAGTTGACATTGACAGGTGACATCAAAACGATGTCGTGGATTATTTAAAAATATAAACGTTGAAATTATTATCTGTATTCCAAACTAAATAAATAATCAAACCTAACAGTTTGAACGAGCTAATCTCAGGTAGTGCTGGTTTGAATTGAAAAAATATTTTTGTGTTGGAGAGTCCATTTATCGAGGAAGGCTTTAGGCTATATAACATCATGCTGCGACCAATAGGAGCGAATCATCAGTGAAAAATGTTGCAAGATAATAATAACAGAAATTAACGCGGACAAAGTCGCGGGCAACGGGAATAAAAGTGTTTTTCTACATTTTCTCAGGTCTGGCTGGGTGTTTGTGGTACCTTCGTTGTTTCTGATTTCCAAAATACGAGTGCTTTAAATAGTAATTTAAATTGGGATCAGGACAATGTATGTGATCAGTATTTAAAATTGCGATTGCATTGCTTAATTATCATATAAATAATTATCACATAAATGTGTGAAATGTTGTCCACATTTTTTTTACTTTACTACCGTCCCAATTTTCCGCTGAAGTAGTACTGTGTAAATCGACTTTACTCCGACGTTCCATCTAGCACTCTAAGCTCACCTGTGTCACTGGAGAAAATTCCTGTCGGTCTGCAGAGACGTTTCCTCCAATGCAACTTCACGCCGCGGTAAAATATAATAGACTGTGGACGTTACTTGCAACGTTTTTTATAATCATTTTTTTTATAATCTTTTGTCTGTATGACATGTCAGACCCATTGAACAAACAACCCAATTCTCTTATTATCTAGATCCATTAAAATTTATTGCTATATAATAAACTATTTATCACATACTTATTGACAGGAGTCCAATAAAACTTGTAACGTTGCTTTCTTGCTCTTTTAATGTTTCATCTCTTCGACAACAACCCACACCACACACAACCCACACACGTCCCAATATTTTGAGACAAGTGAGGGCTAATGTCAAGAAGGTGCAGCTCAGAAACTCGGTTACTTCCGTTAGCCTTTTTTTAAATAATTATGTTTACAAAAAGACCCCAATCATTTTTATTATCAGTAATAATATTATTATTTTATAGAAGAATTTTATCAATGAAATTATTTTGATCGTCTGTGGTAATTAGTTGAAAATGCCAATGCAAATTCCTATGAACGAATTGACAGTCTTTCAAAGGTGGCAAAACCTAGGTAGACCTATCAGACGCATCCTGAAGTAGCAACATTTATTTAAATTGTTTCTAAACAAATAAATTATTACAGTTACCGTGATAAATATTTTAGCTAAACTAAAAATTATTAAGCTATCATTTAAATTAAAATATTGAAGTAAAACTGCTTGCTTACGTGCTATGGCTGCAAGTTCAGGGTACATTATAAGAGGCCCCTATTCCCGTGGCTCATTTCAGCTGCATTTTATTTCGTAAAATGTTTAAACACACTCGCCTCGCCTCGCGTCGCAAGCGTAGGGCAGCCATGTTTTTTGAGTCTCATCGGGATGCAATCAGCGAGTAAAACGTGCAATTAAAGCAAGTAAAGAATTTAATAAAATAATATATGCAGGCGTTGCTTTGCAGAAACCCTTTACTGAATATGAATTAAAAAATATTCTCGTATTAATTTCCGCTCATTAATGCCGGCCTAGGTACCTACACCACACTACATGCACCGACACCGTGTGAGCAATTTCCAGTTCATGCAAGAATGCCGCCCGTCCTTTCTCAGAAGTGCATGGAGTATAGATAATGCGTTAAATTAGTACCCAACACCGACTTAACAAAATCTTGACGCATTTCGCCACTGTCTACACGTGGCATCCTCAGGGGTAAAGTATGTATTCGTTCATGTACATAAAATTAGATTTACGTCATTATAGGTAGCTGAAGAAGAAAACCCGTAACCTTAATCTACTTTCACCTATACAGAGTTTTTTTATTTTTATTTTATTTATTTGAAAACCAACAGCGTAATACAATATTAATAAAATAACGTACTACTAAAACGTAAGGCTAATAACAGGTTTACCTGAACTTGGCCTAAAGTCTAACAATGTTCGCCAAGAAATACGGTACTTTGAAGTCTCTTTTTACATAATAATATTAATGAGGAGCACCGACATAAATATAGAAACAAATCCAAGTTGAGAAAAACAAATTATAATTATAAATATCGGGCTTGCTTTTGACTTCATACTTAACTATAGGGTAATGAAGAAGCCTAAGATGGAGTGAGCTTATCCAGAGGTACTGGAACACAGAAAAAGCTGTTTGGCGCTGGACTCCGGTAGGAGGGCGGTAGCATCCAGGCAGCCTCTTACAAAGCCTACCACCGCAGAGGGATTTGTTAGCCGTCATCATTGGTTAGAAAACCAAAGATGCCGTTGCCCTGGGTGGACGACTAGGAGGTAAATCCCACCACTGAGTTTGCTGTATTGATAATATGATGCCGAATCTTGGGTTGCTTTTTATCGATAATAAATTGCATTGTAATATTTGCGAAGATATTCGGACACGTCGGCTTTAGTACCTATTTGGGAAATTTTGGTTAAGTATATAAGAATATTTCTGTTATGGTGTCTGACAACGAAAACAAAAACGCACTACTCGTTCTTTTCCTGTAAGTATTGTAAGAGGCCATTAAAAGGGTACTGTCAAAAGATGACATACAGCAGCGTCTTGCAGTTATTAAAATCATTGGTTAAACTGTGATCGCTAACCCACCTGCCAAGCGTAGCGGTTAAGCAAAATCCTACTTTAGGAGTAGCCTAGGTCCAATAATGGAATAATAAAAAAAATATTTGTTGTTCAGATTACAAAAGATCCAATTTAATATGGGTTGACAATGATGATTTATAAGACACTTTAGTCAATGTAATTTTCGGAATGTTAGAATAGAGGACAGTCCCGAAACGTCGGTATGGATGGAAACACTATTCAAGTGCAGTACTGTTGAGGGAATACGAATAAGTGGTTATTGTTGAATTTATAACGCTTCTGTGTGAGCGGTGAGCGGGTTAATGATTAACCGAAGCCGCGAAGGTAGAACTTGACGTTAAGGTGACTTGGTTGCATGGCAAGGTTGATTAACCCTTTCATTCGCATAATATTTATTCATAATGCAGTTTGGTATACAGGTATTCTTTTGCATGAAATCTCCTCAATGCAAAATGATCTAATAGGCATAATTTTAAGTAACTCTAACTTTCTTTACCATAGCATTATTGAGCATAAATGGAAAGGTAAGTTTTTTGTAAGGAAATAATTTGCTGGTGTTAATGGAATATTAAAGGATTTTTTATACTAATTTTATAAAGCTGAAGAGTTTGTTTGTTTGTTTGAACGCGCTAATCTCAATAAGTACTAATTCGAATTGAAAAAATCTTTTTGTGTTGAATAGTCAATTTATCGAGGAAGGCTTTAGGCTATAAAACATCACGCTGCGACCAATAGGAGCGAAGCATCAGTGAAAAGTGTTGCAAAATTAATCGCGACCAGAATAACAGAATTTGACGCGTACGAAGTAGCGGGCAACAGCTACTATTCAAAGTTATTTATCATGAAATACGATTCGCACGATGCAGTTATTCATAACTACGGTTAAACATTTTTTTATGTATCATAATAATCTTTCAAGATTAAATGTTTGGTTTTGAATTATTTCACAAACAAATTGAAAGCAAAGTGCATATTATTGCCAGGAGAACTTACGGTAGTCAAACTACGATGACATCACGGTGATCAGAAATTCGTATAACTTGAGTCCGGATAGTCGTCGGGTTTCGGTTTTCTACTTGTTTATACAGTAAGCACTGTAACTTTTTGAATAAGTACCAGATCACACAACGCCTGTGTTACTCACAGCAAAAAGTTTATATTTCGAAAACACTACCAGCAACGTATTTCAAGTATGTACAAAGTTGCCTAATTTACTAATGGATAAAGTCTCGTTCGAAGGGGAAGACAATGGTTATGGATTGTGCGAGTTTGATGGCATCACGTTTTTGTGATGGCCCCATCGATAAGATGGAAAGTTTCTTTGGAATTGTTGACATGTGAGGCGGCAGGAGTTTTGTCCAATATAGGCTTTCTTGATGGAACTTGGGTAATGGAATTAGACAACGCTATGTAGAACAACAGAAGCTGGAAAACAATTGTAACATGCAACCAATTTCTAGAAAAAAAAAACAAGTTAAAAACATTGTAATAAAAATAAAATTAATTACACAATCCGTGACAGACGAATGTCCCCACCAAATAAGCACCCACTGAACATTTTAGTGCTCTATAACCCAGTTGCATTAATTTAATATGTAAGACGTAATGCAGGTACGTAAGGCTATAAATTGGCATTCCGTTAGGTATGTCATAATAAGATAATATCTTGTCTTAAGCTTATACTTAAACTTAAACAGTTCTTCGATGTAAATGTATATAATGTTCTTATATTTTAAAGATGGATACAATTGAAAATATCAATATGCACGCACAGGTTAAAGTGTTACTGTCTGCGCGATGAATTGAAGTTCACGCGGGCAGAGCCCGGGCAAAAAGCTAGTAATAATTTTATAAATTTTAACACATTCAAGGTTCATTATTCACTAAAATATTTACATCAAATTACACCTACGTACTTAACGTACGTTAGAACCAACTTTAATAATATGTATTTGAAAACGTAGAACTCAGAGTAAGTGTTTACCATGTGTTTACTAATCAGTAGTAATAGGGGTTAAAGTATGAAATTGCCGATTATTTTCCCACTTTTTATTTTGTTTATAGCTCTTAAGTATAGTCATATTATTGCGTAATTCTTTTTGTATTGTATCAAAAACTAAATAAAGTAACTTTTGACTAAAAAAAAATGCAATACTAGTGCCTATTACTTCAAAGGAAGTCGTTGAAAAGACCCCTTACAATGTGTCAGCTGACCTTCTTGCTTCAATTAAGTATATTTGTATTATATACTTTGATTTTCAGAAATTTGAATACTATATTGCGTAGTTTTATAACCATCTAACTTTTACCTTTAATTGCATCGAAAACGGTTCAGGCGTTTTTAAAAAAACTAAAAAATTGTTAGTATGGAAAAATGACTTTCTCGATTTCGTCCATACAAAACGGCAATTTCATACTTTAACCCCTAATATTTAGTCATCTGTAGTTTCAATATGTGCCTCACTTTGTTTACAAACTACAAATTTCTGTCGACAGAGTAGTGTACATGCGTATTTAAAAGCAAAAGTAAAGTAAAGTAACGGCCTATAATCATACCACTGCAGGGCAAATGCCCCGTTGAACTCCATTGAATTTATACAGCAATGATGGGCAAAGGTATAATCACCATGTTTGCCAAATGCGGGTTGGTGATCACAAACCCGAGCAACGATAATTCGAAACTTTCCGTTGCCCTACCCGGGGATTACACGTGGCGTAGGGTTACATTGATCTGTGTTTTGTTTATTTAAAGTTATTTTGCTTGCATGTCAATAAGAAAAAGACAAACCTTCGTCGATAAAGTAGTAGACGTGAGTTTGTCATGAAACGCTTGGAATACATCTGCTCCTCCATAGTTGTAAACATACAAAGCTACGGATTTCTGTCGCACGTAACGGCAACGTAGTATAGACGCGCATTTGTTAGGAAGCCACAGTCTAGTTGTGGGTCTATAATATGACGTTAAAACCGTTTTGTAACCCTTGTTTTAAAATAAATAAATAAAAAGCAGTTTATCTCTGAATGCACTACTGCAGGTTTATTGTAGTAGTATAAATACTACTACTTTTGGATATTGGATATTGAACAGTAAAGAAACGGAGCAACAACGTTACTTATAGACGCAAAGCTGATATAATAATCTCTAGAAGATAACTAAAAAACTGCAAGCCTCTGTTTTCAGTAACAAGTAGGTCACTGACTATTATACACTGTTATATCTCACACAGTCAGGTAAGAGTTACGCTTATCGAAAAATTAACAATAAACGAAATGTGTTTTAAACCGCCAAATCCGCTCACCGCTCGCTCAGCTTTGCGATAAGTGCATACATACAACGTTAACGCCAACCATCGTCGATTCTAATAACAGTTACCACTAGCCAGAAGTCCTCGTAAAAACGTATTGCACACTGCGGTTTTCACTTCGAATTACAGCACCACAGGGTACTGAAATGCCCAACTTTTACTTTTGAAGCTGGCGATACAGCTAAATTTGGTTACCTATTTTCCTACTCTGGGTCAATCGAGGAGCGTATAAGCGACGATTTGGTGACCACAATAATATGCTATTAAGCGAACTGTTTTGAGTGCTATTATTTTGCTAATGTGTGGAAAGCAGACGTTGGCTTTTAACAATGGCCACATATACTTGAATTGGGTTTGTACGTTTTGGGGGATTATGTGGTGTGCCAGTAGTGCGGCATCTGGCAGTGTTACAGACTAAATACCTATATAGGTATTTTTCTATGCGATTAAGTATTATAACCCAAGTTTTCTCAGTAATTGGACGTGACATGACTGGAGTATAGCTTCAAACTGTTTTCTTTCAACCAATGAAAAAACTGTGGCACTCAATTCGACGAGAACTGATATTTTTTGACATTGTTTACTTACTTTTAATCCCAGAAAGGGTATGAGTTCTGTAGGATAATTTTTTCACTAATATAACTAGCTAGTACTGTTATATAGCTAGTTATATTAGTGAAAAAATTGTCTGTCTGTACAAACAAACGTCATCATTTTAGCCGAACGACGCCTACGCATACACCTCCCCTAAATATCTGACGATCTGTCTCGCGACACCCGCAGCGGCTTGCTGCGACCTTAAACAGATAGTTGTAGTCAACCCATATACTTAGAATACAGTATATACCTATATACAAGTCTAGTAGCGTACACACCAGTTTTCAAGCTGTCGCCTGCTCCGAGGTAAAAAAAAACTGTTTTTCTGCATTTGTCGTTAGCGACAAATTCGACTTTATAAACAACTAAATGAAATGTTTACTGTGATTCAATAAATACTAGATGTAATTTGCTAAAATGATAGTACTGTTCTAGTTTTTTGAGAATTGATTTTGCTTAGAGGTAGTAAATTTAAATCGATTGGGGCAGCATTTAGCTCTAGTAGTAGCCTTAACATAGGTGACTTATGTGGGGGTTGAGATGTTAAGAAACACTTAGAATTATCGGACATAGCATAAAAAAGGTAGAAGATGGAGAATGACGCCTTAATACCTTCTAAGTAATACTTAATTTATAAAATTATGAAAGTGATTTTGTGGATGGTAAAATTTTGGATAATATGTATATTTAAATAAATATACATAATAAGGTCATAAGTGCTGTCACACAATAAAAACTTTTGAATTCAAATATAAATGTGTACTTTTTAAACTTTTCCTCATTTTTAAATATGGAGTGGACACTTAAAGAAGACCGTGTCGCGGTTATTGCGTTGCATCGTTGCGGTTACGCGCCAATTCAGATTTTCGACTTACTGAAAAATTTGAATATAACCAAAAGATTCATTTATCGTACCATAAAACGATACAATGAAGACTCTAGTGTAGATGACAGGTCAAGAAGTGGTCGCCCTCGATCAGTAAGGTCTCCAGCAGTGATAAAAGCTGTGAAGGCGCGAATTCAAAGAAATCCCATACGTAAGCAGAAACTGTTGGCCCTTCAGATGGGATTAAGCAGGACCACGGTGAAAAGGGTGTTAAATGAAGACTTAGGGCTTAGGGCATATCGAAGAAAAACAGGACATCGTTTAGACGCTCGTTTAATGGACCTGAGACTGAAGAGATGCCGCGCTTTGTTGAAGCGGTACGCGGGAAAAAAATCAGTGGGAAATTCTTTTTTCGGGTGAAAAAATTTTCACCGTGGAAGAGAGCTACAACAAACAAAATGATAAGGTGTACGCACACAGCAGTGAAGAAGCGAGCAACCGTATTCCGCGTGTCCAACGAGGTCATTTTCCATCCTCGCTCATGGTTTGGTTGGGAGTCTCTTATTGGGGCTTAACTGAGGTACATTTTTGTGAGAAAGGCGTAAACACGAATGCAGTTGTGTATCAAAATACAGTCCTCAAGAACCTTGTGGAACCTGTTTTTTTCATACCATGTTTGATAACAGGCACTGAGTATTCCTACAAGATTCTGTGCCAGCTCATGCAGCGAAAAGCACACAAGACTGGCTGGCGGCGCGTGAAATCGACTTCATCCGGCACGAAGACTGGCCCTCCTCCAGTCCAGATTTGAGTCCGTTAGATTACAAGATATGGCAACTCTTGGAGGAAAAGGCCTGCTTAAAGCCTCATCCTGATTTGGAGTCACTCAAGGCATCCTTGATTAAGGCAGCCGCCTATATTGACATGGACCTCGTTCGTGCTGCGATAGACGACTGGCCGCGCAGATTGAAGGCCTGTATTCAAAATCGCGGGGGTAATTTTGAATAAACTTTATTACCATATGAATCTATGTTTTATTAAGTTCATTTTGCAATATAAATGGTTACATAAATAATAAACATGTCTAAATTATTTCATATTACACATGTGACAGAACTTATGACCTGACTAGGTACTTACTTATTTCTGCAATGCAACGTATAGACGATAGCACTGGGACTTGTTAATGTTCTTTACATAGGTACGAGTTTGCAATAAAAAGGAGTTTAAACTTACTTGGATTACCACAAGAGTTTGTTTTAGGATGTCATGATTTGTCCTTACGTTATCGCGTAGACACACAATATACTTACCTACCTACAGTTATTCAGATTCAATTAACTTTAACTTTAAGAACTAAGTACGTTTGGCAATACAATTATGATTAGAGTACTATGAAATTCACAAATCTCCCAAAATTAAATTTCAACATTACGAATTTCGAATATTTGATTAATTAATCCCGCAAAGACCCGTGGGTTAGGCACGAGGTTGGAATTCCCACTATATTTTACCGTAGTCTATGCATAACAGATTGCAATCCATGTTGCCCTGTCAATTAGCGACGGGAAAGGACTTCTCAATTTTTAGTCTGGCCATTAGTGTAATTTGGGGTAGAAGAAAATGTAATTATGATCTGAATCTAAAAGGGTTTAAGATAATAGCTTTTAGTGATACAAATAACTAGCTGTTGCCCGTGACTTGAGTCCGCAGAATTTTAATTTGTTTACTTTTTTCTGGAGTTTTTTCTATGGACCGACGATCTGGTCAAGGTCTCGGGAAGCCGCTGGGTGCGGACAGCACAGGACAGATCATTGTGGAGATCCTTTGGGTAGGGCTTTGCCCAGCAGCGGGCGTCGTTTGGCTGATATGATGATGATAATGATTTCTATCTTCATTCCAAATTGCATTTAGATCCGTTTAGTCATTCTGACGTAATTAGGTAACAAACTTCCATCTTTTCATTTATAATATTAGCAAAATGAAGTTATTCAAGCCCTTTTCCAATGTTCAAATGTATTGTTCTGTTCTAACGTTTACATTATAAAAGTATACTAAAACTTTGTAACTACATGTATTATTTAGCTATATATCCGGGCTTTGAACTGGTTTACCATTCAGCAAATTGTCTTTTCATGACCATGTTTATTTATTACACAGTTTTCATGCGGGTTTCCCGATCCTCGATTGCCGAAGACGACCATTAGGTGCCGAAGACGATCCTTACGTAATCTAAAGATCCGATGACAAGGGTACATTCTATAAATAAGAATACATTTAAAAAAAAAATAACAGTTTCTTTTTAATTACATAATTTATTCCTGGGCCCGATCAAGCTTCTGTCGCAAGTAAAATCTCTCGACAAAGTAGTTTTTACCCTTTCGGGTAGTACTCGTATAATGAATGTATGTTTATATCCTATTATTATGTCGAATAGCACACTAAAATAATATCGCCACACTTTTCCTTCTTATGGGTGTCCTTTAGCTGCCTCTTACGAGGCAGCTAAAGGAGTACTGCGAGGATAAGTAAGCAGCCACGACTTTTTTTAACCATTGGTCAAACTGCGATCGCCAATATGACAGATTCCTCATACTGTATAGGTCTGTGTGTACCAGTGAACTAATAGAAGACATAATGATGATATTATTTACGTACTTCATAACAATTTTTACTAACACTGCATTCTGTCTGTCACAGCAGTGTCGGTTCCCACGCCAACTGCGGACGGACGCGTACAGCTGCGGCTTCCTGCGGACAGATGCAATTTATACGCGTAATTACTTTCAGCAGCTTAAACTCGTCATTGTGATGCACTCATAAATGTAAATGGGATTGATTGTAGCGGACTGCACTCGTGTCCAGTAGAATTACTGATGAGCAGTTGAAATGTAGAGTTTATCAGGATTTCGTTTTTATTTGAAACTGAGCGACTATACAGCTCATTAGGCTTGGTATTTATATTGAGGCTACTTAACGTTGTTAAAATAGGTGCTATTTTGTATTAAAATGCACATTTTTGTGCATGCAACTGTATTTTATTCCATAACCATATTAGGTTATTACATCGAGGCATCTTAACGTCGTTGGCATAAATGCGAATTTGCAATAAAACTCATAGGTTGATTTCAAATTCAAATTCAAGTGCGACTCGAACCTGCAACCGAGGGTTCCGAAGGTACGAATTGTATTGTAACGTTAAATTAGAAGTATTGTATTTTCACAGCTACAGACTGTAGATCTGTGGTTTTAATTTTAGCTTTATAGCTTAATACGTTCCCGACACAGACGAACAACATAGTGATTCTTTAGAGATTCCGTTATTTCTTTTTTTCCGTCGATACAACCCTAAAACCATAGTTTTGTTGACAAATATAATCTAACTAATAAAGGTTTCGTCTTTTCTTTCAAATACAAGTCCCTAAAGGCTTCATGTCAATAACAAACCGACACACCTGTAAACTGACGTTCACTTGATCCGCTGCCTCACACGATAACACGTCCCGTAACGATGCGATGTGATCCGGAGTCAGAGATATCGGGTGACTGTGAATCCTTATTGTGATATGTGATAACAGTGACACTTTTTGCTGTGATTGATTCTGTATCAGGTGAAATGGTACGGTTAGTATTTTGTGTTTAAATGAAAAGTCTCGATGCTCAATTATTAGAGATTAAACGAACTTACATGAAGTGAAGTTCTATCCTAATTATACGATGGCATCGTCCGAAGAGATTAGCTTGATTAACACATGTAGTACGCGTAGCACACGCCATTTCACACTATATTGAGAATATTTAATAATAATAAAAAAATAACACAAGAAAATAATTAATTTTTAAATTTCGAATGTGGGTAGGGTTCAACCTCTTGGCTCGCGCACCCGCCATCTTCATTTAGTTTAGAGTATGTAATCCAGTAATAAATTCCAATATATTTTTCGAATAGTACAGGGAAAAAAGGATCCCCGTTTGGGTGGGTGGGTAGCTAATCTCTTCGGACGATGCCATCGTATAATTAGGATAGAACTTCACTTCATGTAAGTTCGTTTAATCTCTAATTATACATCAGGCATCGTCCGAAGAGATTAGCTTGATTAACACATGTAGATCTTTAGAGATGATTCGAAAAATATATATTATGTTGATTATTGCTTCAATTTGTTGAAGAGAATAGAACATTTAAATAATTTAAGTTTCTGTAAATGTATTTATGTATTAGACAATATTATCATTTATATCTTAGTTACAAGACATTCAAAGAAATAGCTTGTTACAACCAAAAAATAATTGACTTTTAGTTTAATGTTAATCATAATTAAGCACTTAAAATTATGTTACCGAATTCTTCATTACAATTTATATTTATGGGTTTATTATAAAACCTGGCAAAAGTCTGGGATTCGGAACTCCAGCCTGCAGTTTTCAAAATCTGATCTATACTTACACCTAATTTTTTTGCAGCTGACGTAGCAGCATGCCGGGTACTATGCGCAGTGAACGACGAAGTATCAATTCCGCATGAATGCAGGGTATTTTTTATCCATCTAGATAAAGTTTGTGTAGTGACTGGCTGATATGGCCTTCGAAAACTAATAAAGATGGAGTCTGAATCATTACGAAGCGGCATTGTCATTTCTATATAAATAATCAAAGTTCTCGCAGGACATATACTTGGCTTACTATCATAGAATGGTAGTACGAGCAGTGGTTGACTTGCTCCAACTCTTGTCGTTTTAATAGTGTCGAGAATTTTGATTTTAATTGTTGACGTAGATTTATTAATATTAGAAATTTTGATTTTTGATAGGGTTTGTACCCTTTGAGCGGTAACAATTGCTAATATCGTAATCAACTTTTTAGAAATTTTTTCTAGACTTAGATTTTCATTGGGGTACCAGTTTTCAAGGCGGCTTAGAACTTGTGATATATTCCAGACTTCATTATATTTAGGAAGAGGAGGTCTTGAACGAAATACTCCTTTCATGAACCTTTTTATTTCTTGGTTTTCCGAAATCTTTTGTCCTGTGATTAATGACAATGCCGATCGGTAACAGTTCATTGTGCCATATTGAGCGCCACTATTAAAAATAGATGTAAAAAAATTTAGAATATCAGGAATTGATACCTCGTATAAGTTTAATTTATTCTTTTGACAATAAATAAACCACTTTTTATAGCATCCTTCATATTGATTATACGAATTATCAGAGAGGGAGTTTAGCATGACGTCTAAAGAACACTGTGGGACACCTCTTCTTAACATCGCTTCCCGGATAAGACACCTGCCACCAGGGTAATTGAGTTGCGCATTTGTTTGCGGCTGCAATTTTCAGACAAAATTAGGTTTTTATTTGCTTTTAAGACTAATGTCTCACTTATTAGTAGACTTCTAAATAATGGATACCATGGCTGTGTGGGCCAAAATGGCACAACTATTATACCTGTGGCTTTGTCAGAGATAATTTTTCTTAAAGATTTTAAAATCATCGTAAATGGAGGGAAAGCATAAAAATAAAATTTTTACCAAGATACTGTAAACGCATTCACGGCATACGCATCTGGATCCCTATGCCAGGATACATATCTTTGACATTTATTATTTAAGCGGGAAGCAAACAAATCTATGTCAGGGCTATGAAATGTATTAGTTATCTTTTTATATGCATGATCAGCTAGTTCCCATTCAATATCAGGATGTATACGCCTGGATTCTTGATCTGCATGGTAATTATCTGAAGAGCTAATATACGATGCATATACGTAAATGCGTTTACATTCAAACCATTGCCAGAGTTCTTTTGTGATCCCTGTCAAATGTGGAAACTGTATACCTCCCATACGGTTGATATAGGAAATTGCGGTGGTGTTGTCGATTCAGAGAAGAATCTGGCAGTTGGTAAGATTCTTTGCAAATATTTTTAACCCAATAAAGGCAGCAAAAATTTCCAAATAATTTATGTGTTTGCTACCCTCGTCTTTGCTCCATAATCCACTAGCCCTATGACTTCCACACGCAATTCCCCAGCCAGTCTTTGAGGCATCTGAAAAAATTTCCAGGTCATATCTATCTATTTTAATTTTTGAAATAGGACTCCTATCGATGGTACGGGTCCACCAGTCAAAATCCGGTTTCAATGAACTCGGTAAAGCCATTACTTGTTCGTAATTATTACTAGATTTCAGGCTGAGATATTTGCATCTTTCAAACAGTTTAGTATAAAGCCAGCCGTATTCTACGGCTGGGCAAGCGGATACTAATAGACCAACAAAACTAGCAAATTCTCTTATTTTACATTTTGGTCGGTTAGCGAATTGTTGTGCTGCAGCTTTAATCTTATTTATTTTTTCTTCTGGCAAAGAGACCTGGAATTTCTTTGTATCTAAAATATATCCTAAAAACTTACATCGTTTAGAAGGAATAAAATTACTTTTATCTGTATTTATTATAAAACCTAAACCGTTTAATAGTTTTATTGTTTGATGTAAGTTTTTTAGACATATATGTTCATTTGTACCTATAAGACAGATATCGTCTAAATATATTGTCGACAAATAGCCACATGACCTCAACAATTTCATGACTGGTTTCATCAGTTTAGTGAAAACAAATGGAGCTGTATTCAAACCAAATGGTAAGACGTTGAATTCGTATGTCTTGTCATCAAACTGAAATCTAATATATTTTCGATCACATTCATGTACATTTAATAAAAAATAAGCATCTTTTAAATCAACAGTGCACAAAAAACATTCTTTTGATGACAATTTGATTACGGTTCTTAAATCTTCAAGTTTAAAATGATTTGTCTCTATAAATGTATTTAGTGATTTTAAGTTTAAAATAAAACGGTACTTTCCATTTGGTTTGGGGATTAAGAAAATTGTTGATAAATATTGATCGGGTGTGTTATCACATTCTGAAATAGCTCCTAAAGATAATAGATTTATAATTTCATTTCTTAAAAGGTCTTTTTCCTTTTCGCTATGTTTCCGGGTTCCGGGTCGTACGGGTTGGATTGGCTTTCGTGAGAAAGGAATCTTATAACCCTGTATATATGACAAAGTCAAAGGATCTTTAGTGATCATTGACCACTGTTTATAAAATAATGATAAACGACCTGCGTGCTTTACCGTATTTAACGACGGCTGTTGTTCGACTTCTGCTGCGGATACTGCGACTGTTTCGATGAGTTGCCTGGCCGTCTCCTCATCGATTGTACCGCAGGCTCCTTCGTCCTCTGAGGGCTCGTCTGCCTGCGACTCGGACAAGGACTCTTCCAGTTTAAATTTCTTGACAAATTTGTCGGATTATGATTCAGCTTCTTGGTAGGCAGCTTAGATGCTACTGGCTGTTTAAGGTCCGTACCAGACTTATTTATAGCTTTTGCTGATCTTATTGTTTCTGTCAAGTTTTCTCCAAATAGGTGTTTATCAATTTTAGTATTCTGAAGGGATTCTCTCAAATCCTTTTTAACAGTATTCAAAAGAAAATTTCTTCGTGTCATGGTGTCAGCGTGCTGACAATCACAAAGAATTTTTGCCAGATCCATCAGTGTTTTTAGCAGAGCAGGATTTTTCTCTTTTGAGGCTAAAATAAGCGTGATAGCTCCTCCTAGGCAAGAAATGCCCACTGTCAATGTCTTCTGTTTATATGCGATGGCTTTATCACGTTTTGTGCTAATTTCGCCAACCGCTGCCTTGATTTCGGCGTTAAGCTCAGGTGGGTCTATTAATCTACAATTATCTGGAGTTGTATATTTGTCTATGAGATCTTTGCGCATTTCTTTTGGAACGCCAGTAGTTACCCAGTGTTGAAATCTCACCGAGACATCGTAATTTATTTCTTTACCATATTTCTTTTCTAAGGTAGGATCAGTGCCTAATATCTCTAATAATTCACTGTCTAAATGTAAGTTTTCTGTTACAATTTTCGGCGTTTGGTTTGATGGTATATCAGGCTTTGAAGAAACTGACGATGAATGACCACTCTCTATAACCATAGCGTTTTCAAATTGAGTTCCGCTGGAGCCAGTTCCCACAAGGGGTTCCTGTCCTTGCTCTAATTCTCCCTCGGGTTGACCCTCAGGACAAGGTGCATCAAGGTCAAATATGACCTCTTGGTCGTCTGAAAAGGAGAGGACAAGCCTCATTAACATACAATATAAGCACGTCAATATGATATTGTAAGAGACAGTCCCCAGTTATAATAACACGTACTGTCCGCAAACAACACTTAGTAGCACCTTATAACAGTCCCAATGTACTGTTTGTAGGGCCCATTGACTGCAGTGTATGTTTAAAATGCAATCATAATTCTACTATTTAAATCACTGATTACGATTAGTTTATAGAATTAAACATATTATTGTGCAAAATAATTAAATTCAATGGAACTACCGTAAAAATAAATTTGAAGGTAGGAGGAATAGAAATATATACCATCTTTAACAGAGATATAGCAGACTGCAATGAATTTTCTTGGTGGAAGGTTAAGAAATGAAATGAATAAATTTCATGGTCCTATGCATATTTTAAACAATATTGTAAAGAAGAGAAAAGAGTATTAGGTTCTACTACTTTTCTATATTTACTTCCACATTCCTCAACCTACAATCTAAAAATAGAACACAAGTATCTGGAAAGTAGGTCAATGTCAGCAATTAATTGTAATCGTACCTTTACTTGTTATCGACGAAAGACGAGATGAATGCACCGACAATTCGGAATCAGATTCGTCATATCGATTACTACGACGACGCTTCTTTCGTTGTAACTTCTTTTCTAGTTTTCTAATTTTCCTCCTTATCTTTTCACAGTCATTATCACTTTTGCGCTTGGGCATATTAACTGTCGATATTTAGCACCTAAAACAGTCTTACCACAGTTTAACACTAAAAATCGTGAACGAGATGTGAAACAGCGACGCACTAGAAAGCGAATGAAGATGGCGGGTGCGCGAGCCAAGAGGTTGAACCCTACCCACATTCGAAATTTAAAAATTAATTATTTTCTTGTGTTATTTTTTTATTATTATTAAATATTCTCAATATAGTGTGAAATGGCGTGTGCTACGCGTACTACATGTGTTAATCAAGCTAATCTCTTCGGACGATGCCTGATGTATAATTGAAAACTGCGGCGCGATCGAGTCTTATTTCATAAGTCAAAACCAAATTTTTTTTATACGTTCGGCAACATTTTAAATTATTTAAACAAATCACTATCGTAATATTTATAAATGAAATGATGTTGAGAACGGCAATCCTGCTTCTGAGAATCCCGATTTTGAAATAATTGTTATAATTGAGGAAAGAAAAGCAGATAGAAATAGCAAAAAAAAACATCCAAATTACAGGTAGGAAATCTGTCAAGCAATGAAATTGACATGGTCATTAATAGTCGCCACTGAATAATCTCTACTAGTCACTACGCAAAGGTGAGTTTTTTATAATTAAACTTAGAAAGTAGTATTCACTGAAAAAAGAACATGATCGTCTGCCAAGTCAGCTAGTCCCAGTTTAAAAAAAACCAATCATGTACCAATATAGGTACATGATTGGTCTATATTTTATGTTTTTTACTACTTTTTCAGGCTACAAAAAGGTTTTTTTTCCCATCTGATAAACTGTAAAAGTGTTTTAGATAATGGCTGCCAGTCAGATTTGAAGTGATTTATTGGACTTATCATTTAAGACACAACGACGATGATATGTTTTGATTCATCTCGATAAATTACCATCCTTAGCGTAAAAGAAATACTCAAACTAAAAACCTAGGGATGCCAGCAACAACGCAGTGAGATGGCCTTAACTTGAGCGCTTTTAGGGTTCCGTACCCAAAGGGTAAAAACGGGACCCTATTACTAAGACTTCGCTGTCTGTCCGTCTGTCCGTCTGTCCGTCGCTCTGTGACCAGGTTGTATCTCAAGAGCCGCGATAGCTAGATAGTTGAAATTTTCATAAATTGTGTATTTCTGTTGCCGCAATAACAAAAAATACTAAAAACTAAATATTTAAGGGGGCTCCTATACAACAAACCCGATTTTTTTGGCCTTTTTGGTACGAAACCCTTCGTGCGCGAGTCCGACTCGCACTTGGCCAGTTATTTCTACACACCAATGATAACGTCTCTATTCCATATTAGATTATTAGAAATATCATAAAAAGATTGTTCTCTTCATAAATAGGTATAAACAAATTTTAGAACGTGATCTTACGTTTTGTGAAAAATTTTTACCTATTTAACTCATCATCTTCAACATTTCTGTTAATCATAGGCATGGGCTTCTGTTAATTGTTGGTCCACCTGGTGGGGAGCCTACCCACAGATCGTCATCCGGTGCCTACTGCCACTTCAGGTCAGAGACATGTCGGTTATCTTAGTTCTGATACGGATTTCCTCATTTTTGATTCTACCGCGCTGGGAGATACTACGTATTCCTTTTTCCATTGCCCCCTGTTACCTTGAGTCTTATAAGACCTTTCAGACAAGTGACCCGTCTCAGTTATGTGACTATGTTTTAAATATATCAGAGAATAATTCCTGTGGCATGAAACCAGACAGTGCGATTAGTAAAACGAAGCTGTTGTTTTTTATTCTGCCAACCTTAATGCAAAACGAATAGTCATTAACACGTAGGGCTATGCGAAGGTAAGAAAAGCAACTACAGTGATGTGGCAAATATGTTAGAAATGTTATCCGCGGATTCGGACCCGAATGTTTTGTGTGAGGATCCGCGAACAGGATTACGCATGAGTGGCGTGCACACCAACCATACATGCCGATTAGCCTTCCCTGCCTACTACGTCCAACTAAATAGAATATAGATCCCTGTATTACTCTTATAGATAAGTTTTGTAAACCTTAGGTACTGCATACCCTGCCCGAAATTATTTATTACTTATTAACTTGCTTCCAAATATTTTTATGACATAATATATTTAAACTCATTTAATCTCAATTTAAATAAGGTTGATTTAGTACCATTGTGTTACATATAAGTATGGCTCACTACGATAAATGTTTGCAATATAAATGTGCCAAATATGTTCTCAAGAAAAAAAAAGAATTTAATAATTTTCATTGATACCTTAACAGTCTAATAACCTTTAATAGAATTTCATCTAAGTATTTCAAGAAAAAAGATCGTTCAGCAACACCTAAGTTGAAGTTCCCTTCATCAATTTATTATAAAATAATAAGATAAAATATCCAAAATAATTAAGTGAAGATCTATCTTTATCCGTGGATATCCGTATATACAGATACGGATACGTATATCCGGCACATCACTAATATCAACACCCAAGGGCTGGCGCTTACGATAACACTCCGCCGAGCCCTGAGATAAAAACCGCTATTATTTTTCTCATTAGCTGCGATAGGGCTTATTACTCGACCGTAGGTGAGCCCAGAGTGATCGCCCCTCATTCAGTGATTAAGAGATAGCAGAAATAATGGACTGACTGACCGGGTCTTACCTCACGGAGATTGTTTTTGGAAGTGTTAAAGGTTATATTGTTGATTTATTTTTGCAGTGTAGAATATTTTTGTAATTTGTTAGATTTTTTTTAATGGCTCTGTTTATTTTATATTTTTTATTACCACAAAGAAATATTTTAAGGCATCAAGTATATGTGTAATTTACTTAATAGCGAAAACACTAAGGTTTATTTCTTTATTTACACCATCCCAAGGTTTGTATTTTATTTAAAACTAGCTATTGCCCGCGACATCGTTCGCTTCAATTTCTGTTATTCATTATTATAATCGCGATTAGGAGCAATTTCCTCGAGAAATGGACTATCCAACACAAAAAGATTTTTTAAATTCGAACCAGTATTCGTTCCAGAGATTTACGCGTTTAAACAAACAAACAAACTCATCAGCTTTATAATATTAGTACAAAGGAAATTTTTATTTTTGTACTATACTAGTCTAGTAACAATTGCAAGTAATATTTTTTTGGTCATTTTATCCCTTAAACTATCCTATACCACTGATTAGATTGAATATAATTTGGTATTTTCGACGACATTATGTACATTCGAGAAAGAGGAAGCTTTTTGGAACATGCTAAAATATACCTACAATAAAATTATATAAGTTATAGAATATTCTTGTTCAAGTATGTTTTTCCCTGTAATATAAAACATCTAAGAAATGTTTATGAAAGGAAGCTTGGATTATAAGTTATTAGATCGGATGAATCTCATGAAAAACATCATTAAATTGCTAACAAGCAAAATAAACAGCTTCGATAGGAGGCTAGACTAGACAAAAGCTGATCGGGCTTTTGTAATAAGAAATCAGTTCAAAGCCTTAGTGTTGATACCTTAAAAATGATACTTATGATTTCTTGAGCTAAAAGCTTAAGTGCTGCATCGTGATATATAAAATTTATAGATAAATGTAATATTTCGTTTGGTTAGCTATTAGGCTATTAGTAGCAAGTTTCGTACCTCAAAAGGTAAAAACTGAACTCTTATTAAATTACTTTTTTGTTTTTTCCGTCTTTCTGTACATCCTTTCTCCTTCAGGAACGAAATTAAAATCAAATTTCTTAGTTACGTAAAAAAGATACGGCCGTTTACGCCGCAAAAAATATCTTTCTGGCGGTCACTGAGTCCAGCAGTGGACTGGTGTAAGCTGACGTTGATGATAATGTGGGATTTGAATTTATGACCTTTCGCTAACCAAGTATAATTGCTTTTCCAAGTATAAATGTGATGTTGATTGCAGCCTTAAGCTCGAGTTTATTTTTATAAATAAAAAAGAGGACGTGACATGCCATGCTGCATCCTGGATGACAGCATCCTGTTCATCCATCCATCCACGCGAACAAATTCGCGGGAACACCTACTATATCAACAGAAACAGTGAACATTGTTTTTTGTTTTACTGGCAATTTATTGAAACACTATTTACTTAGTGCAATTAATACGAAATAAATTTGAAGAAGTATTTAAACGCGTAACGCGTATTTAATAAAAATATCAGCGTTATTTATACCACAGTTAATTCTGCGTCCTTTTTTTATCTGTAAGCATACAATTCTCTTAATTATCACACCTTTGACACTACTAAATCAGAGTTTTATGCGCATTCTGCGCCGTTAATTTAACTTAAACAAGGTGAGTACTGAGTATGTTGATCAAAACGTGTTTTGAAAACTAAAGGCATTTGTAAAACCATTAATTTCAAGTGTTAATTAAAAATGTAATTCCTTAAATAAAATTTTCCATTGCCTTAAAAGTAAAAAATTTATCGACACAAAAAAAATCCTAATATACATAGAGCGGTTGCCTACTAAGCAATAGATTGTAGGCTCTAGTTCCATCTAAGGCAATTATAATGCTTATTCGAGGATTTGCATTCGTTAATGAATATTTTCAATAATTACATGAAACGATTTTCATCAAAGGACCATTCCTTTACTTATTCTTTATTTGCCACAGACTCAAAACAGGTGCTGTGATACATTACTTTGATATAATTTTCATGTTAGATTCTAAAATGATCATTTTGAAATACATATAAAAACTCCCTCTTTTATTCGACAGTAATAATAATAAAAAACCGAGTGGAAGGTACCATAACCAGTCCCATGTTTGCTTTATTGCTTTGCATTAAATCAGTTTCCAAACAAAATTTCATACACATTCGAATCAATATACAATAAAAACCTCAAAACCATTGTGTGCTCTTGTGGATTTCATTGAAATTTATCAAAAGAGTCCCCACCAAAGGCAATAATTATGAAAATTTCAATCAACTCCTCTGCATAATTAACGCGAAATTTAATTAGGGAGGTAACAGAGTTACGCAAACTATTACGTGTTGAGCCCTTGGCGTATTTTACACGGTCAATTGATATTCATTAAAACAGTCCCAATTAACAGCTGGGCGGGGTGCTCGATTGAATTGTAAAACATTTTTGGTCCAGACAACGGAGGTTATTTTGATTAACGATAAATAAAACAGTTACATTAACGCGCTAACAGATCGCTGGCGATACGTGGCTTTTGTTTTTCAAGCGAAAAAAGAGGTAATATTCAATTCGATTCTTCGTCGATATACTTATTATGAGTTCATGATGGGATTGTTTTTATAATATAGGTTTTAGGTAATAATCGAAACTCAGTACTTTTAAGCCTGTAAGTGGCGCTGAATTATTTATTCAGTGCATCTCTATAATCCGTCTGAGAGTTCTTTATCCAGCTTATACCCAGCGGTGGGCGTTGATTGCGTTTTTCTATGAACCTGAACTAAGAAATGTTGTAATTTTGTACTTACCAGGCTCGATTACTCGGTTTAGTGTATAGAAGAACCGGTAGTTTCATAATTAATAATACTTCTGGAATAATTTGCTTGGGTCTGGAAGGGTTCTATAATCGTGCATCGTATGTTTGCCGTTGGTCTTATGTCGCAAGATGGAATCTGTATCAAGTTACGTGATAAACTTATTAAACTGTTTTGAATTTTTTGACACCAGATTATCTTTGACAAGTATCCACACAAGAACAAAATTAAATGCTTAATGTAAGCTTCCATTATTTAAAAGCTCGTCGAGTGGTGCTGGCAGGTTATAAGAATAGCACTTTTTTGTAACTGGAAAAATGCGGTACGCATACTTGCCACCTGTGAAGTGACTGATTATGTGGGACTCCGGACCTCCGCATGAGGTCTGTATACCCACTTAAAGACCAGCGCTATCCCTCCGGCGCCTTATGGACCGAGACTACGGAATCCGCCGTAGGCTTATGGTCACTGGCATAGCACTGCCCTATCTATTCCTATGGGTGTCGTAAGAGGCAACTAAAGGAGTACTGCCAGAAGGAGAAGGGCAGCAGTGTCTTCCCGCCATCATTGGTCAAACTGCGATCGCCAACCCGCCAGCCAAACGTGGCGATTATGGCTAAATCCTCCCTTTGGAGAGACCCGTGTCCAGCAGTGGGCTGATTTAGGCTGGTGATGATGACGACGACGATGGAAGTTTGAAGTAACGGCCTATAATCATCACGCTGCAAAGCAAAGGCCTCCAGTGAATTCAAGTTATGCGGGTTGGTGATCACAAACTCGAGCTATGTTCCATAATTCGAAACCTTTGTTGCCCGACCCGAGATCTTGGTCCGGTATTAAAACCACTAGACCAACAGGGCGTTAATGGAAGTTTACAGATTTTATTTTAACGAAATTTCTATCGACGTTCTATCGTCTAAAACACGTTTCTCTAAATAACCCCCGTTGCCTATTTCGTTTGTTTACGAGTCGTCGCGCACAATTTAGCAATGCATGAATTATCACGTCTATTCAGAGCGAGAGGAACTCCAATTGATTTTACTGTTGCGTTTCGGAGTGCTAGATAAATGTTTTGTTGATTTAAATAATCAGTGACTAATAATTGTTACAGATAGCCAAATTAATAAAAATAAAACCGGCCAAGTGCGAGTCGGACTCGCGCACGAAGGGTTCCGTACCAAAAAGGCCAAAGAAACGGGTTTGTTGTATGGGATAAAATACTTAAATATCTTAAACTTAAATATACCCCCTTAAATATTTATTTTATTTTGTTTTTAGTATTTGTTGTTATAGCGGTAACAGAACTACATAATTTTTGAAAATTTCAACTGTCTAGCTATCGCGGCTCTTGAGATACAGCCTGGTGACAGAGCGACGGACAGACGGACAGACGGACAGACGGACAGACAGCGAAGTCTTAGTAATAGGGTCCCGTTTTTACCCTTTGGGTACGGAACCCTAAAAACATCATTCAAGCACCGCTTCGGCTACAGACTGTATATACTAATAACAATGAAAGATAACTGTCGCAAAAACAGTGGTAAAAGTGATTTAATAACCAACACCATAATGATGGATTCTATTATAATGAAACTATGGTTTTATCCCTCAATCCCCAGAAGGCACTCGGGTGCCACAATAACAATTGATTTCAATTGTGTCTGGAATAACTCACGATCGAGGGATTAACAGGGAAAAAGTCGAAACACTACATAATTTGTGAAAATTTCAACTGTCTAGCTATCGCGGCTCTTAAGATACAGCCTGGTGACAGAGCGACGGACAGACGGACAGACGGACAGACGGACAGACAGCGAAGTCTTAGCAATAGGGTCCCGTTTTTACCCTTTGGGTATGGAACCCTAAAAACATCATTCAAGCACCGCTTCAGCTACTGTATATACTAATAACAATGAAAGATAACTGTCGCAAAAACAGTGGTAAAAGTGATTTAATAACCAACACCATAATGATGGATACTATTATAATGAAACTATGGTTTTATCCCTCAACCCCCAGGAGGCACTCGGGTGCCACAATAACAATTGATTTCAATTGTGTCTGGAATAACTCACGATCGAGGGATTAACAGGGAAAAAGTCGAAACACTTACTTCTATTGAACAAAAAATTATTAAATAAAATAACAAAATTGTAGAACAAAATGATTTTTATAATTAACTTTTAAACAATATTCTGATGGTATAACATATTGAATAAGTATTTTTAGACTTTATGAATTTAAATTGTTGTGGCGGATCTAGTGTTGATTCTTTTAGACGTATTTTTCCGCTAGAGTCCGTTTGAGGTCGTGACTTAGTGGTGCCGGAATTGGATCTTAACACACTGTTTATCTATTAACACTTTTTTGCTCAACCCTATGAACTTCCTGAAGTGAATGAGTATGTAAGTTAGTACATACTTAGGTATATAAGCTTAGATTAGTGTTCATTTATTACATTATAATTGTAACATTCAACTTAACAACATCTTTTATTCGTTTCCCGGCGTCCTCATTTAATCTCTTAACTAGCTATCAACGAATTGCAAAAATCCTTGGATGTAAGAATGTTATTTGTAAAATTGATAACTTTACCAGAAATGTCTGAACAAAATGGATTTCGTGGTCCAAGTAAAACGTCTAGGGTTAAAATGACAAATGGATTGAAGAATCTAGCCCTTAGGCATCGAATCAAGCTAAAGTGCAACGATAAAGGAAAGTTATTGGTGCTTAAGAGTAAAATAGACCCCGACCCTTCATTCAAGAAGTTATAGACATCGTTGGAGCAAGATATTATTGGTTAGAACTAATTCTGTAATGTTCAGTCAAGGACATTTAACGTTCCATTAGTCTAGTCGTTTATGTCTACGCCAAGATCAGTACGATCTTCGGGATGGGCAACAAGTAAAACATAAATGCACAAAAGTCGGCCTTAATGCTATTTGGAAACATTGCTGGAGTTTGTGATCACTAACCCGCATTTGATAAGCGTGGTTATTATGCTTGAACCCATCATTGCTGTGGTAACTTGAATTTGATGATTGAAGCCTTTTCCCTGCAGTGGGACAAATTTACTTAATATTACAGCAATGAATTTAATTGTTCAAAACAAAATTTTAATTTAGTCAGTGTTTAAGAAGACTCAGGTTAATGAAGCATAATCTTTCTAAACATAATTTATAAGTTTCATAACCCGGCAAACTTAGAAAGACTTGAATCTAATAAACATACATTCTGTGACTGCAAAACCCCTCCTAAACTTAGTGAGAAGCCGTCTTCCGCAAGGTAGACCCGCTTTCAAAGCAAGCGGTTTAGTAAGAATGCTGAATGTTGGCAGGGAATTCCTCCAGAAAACATATTAAATAGTTGGCGTGTCCGCTGCCCGCATGCGAGGCCGGCGGATCAACTATACTGCTCGCTTGGCCTCAGTAAGCGGCGTGGGGTGGTAGCTTAGTGATAAGATGTAGCGATCCCATGTGGTTCCGCGATGCCGGTACAATCATATATCTATCTATATATATAAAAATGAATCCCTATTTACCTTGGTCATCGCATCACGCGTGAACGGTTGGACCAATTTCGCTTATTATTTTTTGTTTTGTTTTTTATTGTCAGGAGAATGTTCTTATGAAAGAAAAAAATAAGTAAATATAGCGGAAAATTAGAAAATTTAAGAAAACTTAATCAAAATACTAAATTATTTTTAATGTAGGTAGGTACCTAACCTTTATCGCTTTTGACAATTTAAACTTTTTTACCGAATGGATTCTGACATAACATTGGCAGAATGCGTGCTGCATACGGTTACAATTTCCAGTGCGGTTAGCATTGCAATGTGGATAAATAAATTTGTATCTGAAATATTTTTTAAATAATTATATTAATTTGAAATCAATATTCATGGTTAAGAAAGGACAACGTCTGTCGGGTCCGCTGGTGTATTATAAAAACTAATATTATCCCTTAGAATAATAACACCTAGAAGCCGCGTCTGAACCAAAACGTAAGCGTAAACGCGTGCCATTTAATTATCCTTGTGTGCGTAAGCTGAATAAATCTACGCTCTTGTAACGCACACAAATATAGGCTTCATTGTTACCATCATCGGACGTTTACCACAAAAAATGGGAAAACGTGTTGTTTTGTTATACGACGATTTGCCATGTGTTTAGTATGATCTTTAAATACATAAGAAAATATGATTACTTTCACAAGTATTTTTTTAAAATTTATTTTACACTTTATTGCATTATACAAAGATAGTACAAATGGCGGACTTAATGCTAAAAGCATTCTCTACCAGTCAACCATGAGACCAAAAAGAGATTTTACAGGCGGTGCAAACAAGTTTAGTGATAAGTAAAAATATCAACAAATGCAGAAAAATTATAAATTACAAAACAGGTATCAAAAGACAAAAAATTTAAAAAAGTGTATGTTATATATAACTAGCTACATACATATTATATAATAATAATAGATATATACATAACATATACAAAAAAAAATACACATACATAATATGTAAATACACAGAAATTATGCCAGTATGATTCTAAAGAGGAAGAAGATAAAGTCAGTTAGCGAAGTGGCTCCGCAAAGCTTTTTTAAAGGAAAATTTGGTGGTGGATTTTCTAACTTTGGGTGGTAGTCCATTCCAGAGACGTACAGCTGTCACAGAGAAAGAATTGGACATAAAGGAAGAGGTATGTCGTGGAGTGAGCAACTGAAGAGTATCGATGGAACGGAGATCTCTATCGTGAGAAGTGTGAAGAAATGAGAATTTATCTTTAAGGTAGGATGGACATTTGGGATCAAAGAGCGCGGAAAAGAGAACGCAGAGAGTACGTAAATCCCTGCGGCGTCTAATGGGAAGCCAGTGAAGCTGGGACCGGAACTGGGAGATGTGGTCAAATTTGCGCAGGCCGAAAATGAAACGGATACAGCTATTGAGGAGGCGCTCCAACTTATTGAGAAGGTCTTGAGAGAGATTAGTACAGCAAACATCACCATAGTCGATGATAGGCAAGACCAAAGACTGCACAAGCAAGGTTTTCGTACTAGAAGGGAGAAAGTGTTTGAACCGATAGAGTGCTCTTAAAGTACTAATAACCTTTCTGCTAACCTACTTAACATGCTGGCACCAGTTCAAATTGTTGTCAATGACAAGTATATTACATATCTATAAATCTAATGACGAATGCCAACGTTCAATGTGTTTAAATTTAAATGCCTGTATGATTGTATAAATTCACATTAAGAAATTATTTTTATACAATTAACTAGTTGACCCGGAGTACTTCGTATCACCTATCCTAACAACATTAAAACCGATCCTTCGCTAAAATGGCTGAAAAATTTGATGTACAACATTTTATATGGGAATATGAAATTAACGTTTTTACTATCTTCCTCACAACTTTTCCATATCCTCTTATCGTTTAAACCTTCCCTGGACTATTACAAATATTTCAAGACCCTAGTTAGCCAAATCGGTCCAGCCGTTCTCGAGTTTTAGCGAGACCAACGAACAGCAATTCATTTTTATATATATAGATAACACCAACATTTAAGTCTTAAATAGCTGTTATGGCAAATTCAATATTTTACTCAATGTTATAAACCAACTAAACAAACTGTGTGCAATTTTTTTCCCAAAACTAGCAACACTGATGTTGATAGGTTTTGTGTTTCAAATGATTCGTTTTTAATTCGATTTACGTACAGAAAATGTCTAAAATGTAAGTACTTACGTGTGAAATGAAACTTTATCACTTTCTTTATGTTTCTCTGATGTGCTAGAACACTTCTTCATAGTGTAAACCGTCATTTTAAATTATTTTTCGCGAGCTGTGTTTGACTTAGCGTGACGTTGAGCACTGACAGCTCGCGGAACAAACTAAGCCAGATATGGCTTAGTTTTAGTTGCGCGTTTTTCGTGCTTACATTTGGCTTCTAGGTGTTATTATTTTAAGTGTTATCCGTTCCCTTTCTTTATGAAAATATTGACGCCAGAAGGAGGCAGCGTAGGAGCGGCGTCTTCTCTAAACCATTCGCCAAACTGTGGTTACCAAGCCGTAAGCGTGGCCATCATAGCGTGGTCCACGTAGGAAAAAAGCTAGTAATATAAAAACAGAACCCAATCAAAACCATCAGCAGCCTTCTGATAGTGAATACGCTGATGAAGCTGTAGTCATGAATGAAAATTCGTTGTAGTAAGAAATTTCGCATTCTTTCTTTTTCCCTTACGTTTGCGTTAATAAATAATGTTCTCAGCACTGATTGCCATAATCTCCTAGGGTGACATTTCTTTAAACATTGAAAAGAGCGGCTTGACTTATGTTTATTTATTTATTTAATAAGAGCAACCAACAAATCTTACACTAATATTACAATCAAGACTAACATTAAATATTATATAGCTAAGTGCAGATTCAGTTACAGGCTGCTACGACTTGCAAAGGTGAGAGTTAATTAATAAATTAATTAATTTATACTTACGTTATTTCTAAACAATGATCAAAATTATGAGCCGAGTTCCGCGTGCAATATATATTTTTTGAAGTTAAGAAGACTGTTATTAAATATGTCTATGGCAATTTTCTTTTGTAGCACACTATGTTCCACTAAAGTCTTGAGATATTTTCCGCAACATGCCGTTATATTTGACCTGTAGTAATGTTACACCTTTTATCGTAAGGTAGAATTTGTATAATCAAGTCACCTGATAACCCTATTACAGGTGGCTTGGAAAACTCTGATATTAGATTATCTTGGATAAATAATTACAAAATAACGGCTTAAAACCAACATTGGTCAAAAAACCGCTTCGCTTATCACATTGCTTGCACCGCCAAAACAACGTTACTGAAGCCGTTGGATATATCGACCTTTGTTCGGTCCTTTACATCATTCGCGATGAATATTTCAGGTCCACAAATTCGTTCGCCGACGAGTGCGAGGCCGTTACAATGTTATTGTCTATTATTCAATAGAATAACTAAAGGCAACTTTATTTTATTCTTCACAAGCTGTAACGTTATTTATTTATAAGCGACAGCTGTTGGAGTTGGTGACAATGAAAAGGTACAGAAAACGGAATTATGAAAAAATGGTTGAAAAAAAAAGGTTGAAACCAATTGAGTTTACTTGATTGTGGCGGCTTGAAATAGAAACTGAAAATATATTACGTATGTGTGTAATAGACGATTAAAGGAGTACTGTTAATAGATGGGCAATGAGATCTTCTCTCTGGCATTGGTCAAACTTCAATCACCGACCCACATGCTGAGCGAGGCGGTTATGGCAAGGCTTACAGTTTTAAAAATCTAATTTAAAAAATTTGTAAAAAACCGACGACAGAAAACAAACCAATTACAGAAAATTGCATTTTTCATTTCATTCACTGCAGCTCCCCCTAGCAGATTTATACTTTATTACCTTTTTAAGAAACATCGCCAATAAATTACAAATCCATTGCAGAAAACTGCCTGCCAATTGGTTAAGTCGTTCTGGAGATAGATGTCTTTTAACTTCTCCGATTCTTCGTGGGTAATACTGAAATACTGAACTAACTGATGATGATGAATAAGGAACAACAACTTGAGGTTAACCCCGATAATATGTACCTTATCTTAAATCCAATATATAACAAAACTTTAACAGTACAATTGTTTTAAAAATGATCCATTCGTTTCCAACGATTTCCATAAACAGACAAGCTGCCAACCTTATGTTGAAGTGATTGCAAAATGCTTTTAAAAATGAATTTAAAATGTATCGGTTCAACTTATAAAAATAAATCAATAGTAGCAAAATGGTCAGTAAAATCAGTAGCTAGTATTATAAGGTCAGTATATAAACTTGAAAAATTGTAAGCCAGCGTCGCTTCATCAAATGTTAAGAGTTTTCACCCTTAACACCCGACAGAAACATCTTTGCAGATGTTTGACAGTCAGTTACGATGAAACAGCTATTTACTATATATATACAATTTATTTACTATTTATATACTATTATATTTATATTTACTATTTGTATACTGATATTATAATTGCAATTTAATTGCTAAAATATCAAATAAAGTATATAAATAGCTGTTTCATATTAACTGACTGTCAAACATCTGCAAAGATGTTTCTTTCGGGTGTTAAGGGTGCAAACTCCTAACATTTGATGAAGCGACGCTGGCTTACAGCGTTAAGAATATGCTTGAAAAATTCGCGCTGAGTCGCAGGGTCTTGGTGGCTTAATGGTATAGCGCCCGCCCGACATGCGAGGAGATGCGGGTTCGAGTCCCGCCTGAGACATAATTTTTCAAGTTTATATACTGATATTATAATTGCAATTTAATTGCTAAAATATCAAATAAAGTATAGTATTATAAGGGTTAATAAAAAAGTTAAGAACCACGGAACTAAACCCATATGAGATAAGATACTTCCAACTGCTCCACAAAGAATATAAACGCAACCATTACCATCAATTTTCAGTACTTCAAGTTGCGCCATAATTCAAGTTGAATCCCTGTTTATATCAGTTCCATACAGAACATCTTTTGGGTGCATTAGCATGGTGCTACGGTAGGATCACCTTTTACGAGGTATTGCGGGAGGCAAGAGGAAGTCACTCCGCCTGATTTTATAATATCACTCCACCTTACGTGACTATCACCCTGTATGAGGGTGTTTGGTTGTAAAATGAACATTCAATTTGCAAGAGTGTGGCGTAAAAGTCGACTATGGAGGTGATCTAGAGTTATCTTAAGAGTAAGCATCTAAATATAAGGAAGTTATTCCGGATGATATTTACGTTTGATTTTGCTTAAAATGTAATAAATAAAAGATGTCATTTTATTAAAATACATTTTCGATACCCGATGTTGAAAAATACGTGTTTAAATTATTTCTTTTAAATGTATTGCTGATTTGTGGGCTGTTATTTGATACAACCAACAAAAAATACAAGTAAACCTTGTATATATTTTTTTCTATAGCCAAATGCACACCATTATAAAATGTATAATTATAAAGTTAAAAAACAGTTCCAAAAACATTAACATTATTACCTATATATATTTTTTTATAAATAATGGGCTTGCTCTTGACTACATACTTAACTATACGGTTAACAAGAAGCCTAAGATGGAGCGAGCTTACCCAGAGGTACTGGTTCTCCCACACACCAGCGGAACACAGAAAAAACTGTTTGGCGCTGGACTCCGGCAGGAGGGTGGTAGCATCCAGGCGGCCTTTTACGAAGCCTACCACCGCAAAGGGATCTGTTAGCCGTCATCAATGGTTAGAAAACAAAGATGCCGTTGCCCAGGGTGGTCCACTAGGAGGTAGATCCCGCAACCCCATCCGCCTTTTTCTCATCCTATGGGTCTGCACTAGGATGAGAAGGTATTAAAGGGTAATAGGATGAGAAAAAAGCGGATGGGGTGGTGGGATCTACGTCCTAGTGGTTAACCCTGGGCAACGGCATCCTTGGTTTCTAACCAATGATGACGGCTAACAGATCCCTCTGCGGTGGTAGGCTTCGAAAGAGGCCGCCTGGATGCTACCACCTACCGGAGTCCAACGCCAAACAGTTTTTCCGTGTTCCGCTGGTGTGTGGGAGAACCAGTATCACTTGCTGGGTAAGCTCGCTCCACTTTAGGCTTCTCCTTAACCATAGAGTTATGTAGGTACGTAGTCAAGAGCAAGCCCATTGATTAAAAGAAACATTCTATTTAGGCCAACACAAATCACGATACACAGAAATTATTCAGTTTTCAAAACAATAACAGAACCCTAAAGAACCAAAACGTGGAGATACATTCATAAACAATAACTTTAAAGCTTATATGGCTCTAGAATCCCACAATAGCTATTGATACGAAAATAATACAATGAGACAGTCATTAAAACTTTTTCATATTGTTTGTCTCTTGAAAATGCGAATGCAAAAAGTAGTCGCGACGGTATTGTTTTGTTTTCGGTATTTTTCGTAGATGAATTGTGAAAGGAAATTAAACTTGCAACGGTTACAATTAGTACGTATATCTGAAATTCATGAATTTCTATTATAGATTTGTCTAGTTGTTCAAGATTTCAAGGTCCTCTGGGTTGATGATTTTGTTTCAAAGTAATAAAGTTAAATCAATTAAGGGCAGCACTTCGCTCTATATCCCCTAAGGAGAATGCAAGGGCCGTCATATACTTCCAACAACTTAAAAAACAGATCATCAATATCGCAAACAGTATGCATACATGATCAAAAGTAATATTGAATTAAGAACCTTCCATTTTAACGTAGGTTTCAAATATAAAATTCATCTGACGACACTCCGAAAGCGTGTGCGTGGAATAATCCATTACCTTTTGTTTTTAACTCATCCCTTTGGTAATAGGCTTATTCTTGTCATGTTTTCTTTTATCTCTGTTATGCGTTTTTCGCAGCTTATATTATCACAGCGGGCGAGGCCGTATCCACCGCATTGTACGTAGCGGTGACGTAATTATTCGTATTTAAATGTTTTTTGAGATACGAGTATCATGCGTTCGCACGTAACATTTTGTAGTTATTTGAAACGGGAGTACAAAAAGGATACTATAAAGATTACTATTATTATTAAAGATCTAATCCTCTTAGGCAACCAACAATATTTGTAGGGATTTTTTTCCAGCCGCGAGTTAAAGTTAATGAATTCAATTTATTTCAGTTAACTGCGTGAACCTATACTATAGTGAAACTTAATGTTAAGAGCAGTAACAGTGTAAAATTATTTGCAATGTAATGCTTGACAGACATAAAAGTTTCGCAACTGTGACGAACTTAGGTAGATTGTATGTCCTTTTCCACTAGACTCCGAGAAGAAGAAACTAAAGTTTTGTTAAAAAATCTTTTTTTTTGTTAGTAACATAAATAAGTAGGAAGGTACATTTAATAATACATGATAGCACAATAAAAAATGTGTGAGATTGATCCATGTAAGAGATATGTGTACACAGTAAATCTGTCAAGTAAACAGTGGGTCTTGCACGAAAAATTGTCGAATTCGAATCGTTTTCGTGTTCGTATCGCCGTCGAAATATTTAGTATGAAAACTTAAACAGCGCTCGCGCGGTCAAAACGAGAACTACAAAACAAAGCACGAACTTTGTGTCGTTTGCTTTCGATACGCAAACGATTCGAAGTCGATAGTTTTTTGTGCTAGACCCACAGAACACCAGCCTACCACCCTCTCAGATAGATCATAGGTTGGTAATGAGCATTTAATACTACTGTACCTATACATTTCCACAAAAGCATCTCGGGTACACTTGACGCAGATATTGTAAAGAAAAAATGCTTAGTCAAAAAGAAGACAAAATGGTCAACAGGCATAGCATAGTGAAGGTAGCGCATCAAGCCCCAAGAGACAACCGGTTGTCTCGATATCAATTGATTTTAATTGTGTCTGGAATATCCGATCATCAAAGGCACTTGCATGCTTGTCCAACGCACTTTGACGCCATTGTTCTGTCGGTGGGCTTTTTTTTTGTGATGGTGTCACATAAAGGCTTACTACGAGTGACAGATTGATTTTAAGCAGACTATTTTAAACATTACTCGTATGCTATTTTCAAATTTAATTAAATATGAATACTTATATATAAATTGTGATAAAACTAAATTCAAACTCGGCAGCGAACGAAACAATGCTGCACAGTGTCGAAGTAGTGACAAGTTTTGACAAGTTACCGCCACAGCGTGTTAGTGAGTGGGTTCGACCAAGCGAAGTGGAGCAGAATACCTACATTCAGATCATGTAAGCGCTAGATAGAAAGCCGCCAGTATTATAAGGATGACATAGTTATTAAGATGACGTAGACTTTAAAATGATATATTAAAGATGATATAGTGATTATGGATGTTATTTAAGTTTAAAGTTAACATCAAAGTGACTTATAATCACTATACATTGTTAGAAATCAGTTGCGTTCTCGTACTCGTAAGAAACGAGAGGAAAATGTTTGTAGTGTCTCTTTGCACTAAGCAAATAAATAAACACAAAATACTGTAGATGCACCCACTTTTATCTACTGATAGGTACCTGTTTTTATTAGATCCAGCGTTCTTTTAACTTCATCATTAATAATTTTCTATTTACCTATTTGTAAATTTCCATATCATGCCATACAGAAATTTATATTCTATATAGTGCAAATAACCAAATATCGCTTGTCCTGTGTGCAGTGCTACGTAATTTATACGCTACGTAAGGTCATCTGTGCCGACTCCCGGTATAGCCACAGACGCAGCACCCGGTATGGCCAATGACGGGGGTCAAAAACTGTTTTTTCTTGATTATATCAAAGTCTATTTATGATTTTACGCAATCGCAATTAAAAAATAATCTACTACATCTTATTATATTGCTTCCGTTTAAAAATTCTTTTGCAGTTTAAGCATTGAAATGCTAGTAAAAATCACAATTAATATGGAATGTCGTAACTCGTAAGGGTTACTTGTTACCTAAAAATAAAAAAAAACAAAACAATATTTCAATTTTGTATAATAATATCGTTTTTATCATACTTTAATATATTTGTAATCAAATGCAATCCAAACACAACATGTATCAATACATTATAAACACAAAACAAGCTTTCAAAAGTAGAGCAAAAAATACCACAAAAATACCACCTCCATTTAGTTATCATTTTAGCATTGAACACGCGAGGGCCACTTAAACACTCGCTATCTCGTTCCTGCCTAAACCCTTCGTCATACATTCCAAGAAGTTATAATTTCTATGGTGGTCAATCATACACGTCTGTGAGGGAAATACGACCCTTACGATTCCATACGATCCACGACCGATTCCCGGTATGGCCACAGACGGATGAATTTTTAACATTATACCGGCAGCCGGTATCTCCACTGCTGGTTATGATTAAATATTTAAAGAATAATTACCCGAAAACCCTACATTTCATATTAATAAAGACTTTGACTTAACATCTTAACTTAATCACGTATTACCTGTCTATTATCAAAAGGAACATTTCAATATATCGAACACAGAAAAATGTGTCTCACGATCTTAGACCATTAATATTCTGTACAAGTAGGAGTATAGCGAAATAATGTTTATTCCAAGTGACTACGGCTCGGTCCACAGGTAATGCATCGGGTCGGTGATCTATCATTTATTTCAACGTCAGAAATCCATTACGCCACGTCGTAGCCGACTCAGCCGTGCGACTATATGGAACGTGGTTCTCAAACTTATGGGTGCTAGGAGTTACCCTAAGATAGGCGTTGTCAATGAATATTGTAAATTTTTTGAACAACGTTAGAGTTCATTGATTCAGAGTTTTTACCATGTGCCTTATATTTCATGAGTTTCGAGAACTTTCGTGATCATAGTGCTCGCAACATACATGGTTTAATCCCCGAATCAATGAACTCTATGGATAGTGACCATGAAAGTTGAAATCAGTATATTTGAACTAACGCTTTCCCAGGAAAATGTCAACCAACACCCTCACTATTTTATTACCACCTGTTAATAACTTTTTAATTATAAACATGCACCCAGAGTTCTACTAAAAATAGAATGCAATAATAACTTTAATTCACATCTTAATTCTGTTTCGAGATCCTTTTAAGTTCAGAAATGTTAAAATATAGGTATAATAAATATAGGGAATAAGAACCTAGAAACACATTGTCATACAGACCTAAAAAAAATACACTTCGAAATATCCGTGCTGGAATCTAAGTACGTAACTATTGTCATCTTGCGCCTGCCTTAGTGGATATTTGACTTACCGTACATGTTATAAAGATAAATAGAGCTCCCAAATGGTTAAATGGGTGCTCATTTCCTAAAAATAATTTTCGGTTGCTGATTGTGTATCAATATTTTTTTAATAATACATTTAAAATCCAACTCGAGTAAATTGGGTTGTTTGACAAACGCTGTTATTATCAAATACAGGTGTAATGGATTCGCTTCGTGTAAAGTTATCGATAAATCGACTATTTGACAATGATCGAAGTAAATAACATAATAGGCAAGGGTGATTATTGGTGTTTCAATTACTAACTTTGACGGATTGCTTAGTAACTACTTTGTATAGTTTGGTTAGATTACTTACAAGATCAACTACCTGTAGGTATTGGGTGAACTTCTTTTTAACCGTAGAGTTAAGTATGTTGTCAAGAGCTAGCCCATTGTTTATATAAAAAAATAACCTTGATTTTTAGGTGTCTGAAACTTCTAGACTACTGTGCCATGATCACGGAAAAGCTTATTGAAATAACGAATCAATTAAACCTTAGCAGATTTGAAGCTGTGTTATCAGTAACGGATCCAGGGGAGTGGATTGGGCTAAGAGGCTCGATCTCCTCCTCCAAAATCATTTGATTCCCAACTTATGGTATGGAAAAAAAATTAGGCATGCTAAGTGTAAGTATTTGGTATAAGTACCGAGCTCAGGACACCTCCCAACTTAATTTAAATCGTACCTACCTGCTGGATAATTTTGTATTTACCCACGATTGTATTCTCATGTAAGTGACTGTACGGGTTTTAATGAGAAAATAAATATTCTTTAAACTTAACTTACTGCAATAAAGTAAGTAAATACTTCCTTGATAAAATCTCCCCACAACCAGGTCAGGCTCCCTTCCAAATCAAGATCCTCCTGATCCTGAATCCGCCATGATTTAAAATACAAAGATAGATTAGTTAGAATTAATTTTAACACTTAACCAAATATTAGCTAACTGAATACAAAATACTTCAGTAGGTCGTTATCACTCGAGAGATATTTCGAATTGCTGGTTATGATTTGTATGTTAAAATTAACTGTTTTTTGTTGCCTCAGGTTTAATGGGCCATAGTAAAACTAAAATGTATTTGCTATTATCAAATAAAAAAAAAAAAATTATGTCATTTTTTACCTCTACTTAACAGTTCCCTTCCTATGGGTTCCTACTTATAACGTTTATATAAAGAATATATAAAGAAAAATATACAAAATAATAAATAAATAAATAAATATTTAAAACAAATGCCTCAATGGGCCACACTGAGCCATCTAGTCCCAAATTAAGGTACTATTAAGTACCCTGTCGTATGGGGTACTAGACAACCGATAAACTTACTTTTTATTTTTTTGTAAACACATACTTATAATACATAGAAAACACCCAGACCAGTACAAACAGACATGTTCATGCACACAAATATTTGTACTGTGCGGGGATCGAACCCGCGACCCATGGCTCAGAAGCAGCGTTAACTACCGCTGATCCAAATGGTCGTCAAAGTTTAGTAATTATCTTTTGGTAATTTTTAAGAAAGAGCGGGGTTTTCAAACACAGCTTAAACTTAAATAGAGACTCCAGCCATTTGTTATGTACCTTTGTAAAAGATACTGAGTAAATAATTTTGAATTTGAATTTTTTATGGGTGGCGTTAGAGACGAGTGGAGCACTGGATGGACAAGACATATTTGCGTCTTTATTCTACTAGGTCAAACTGCGATCACCAACCCACCCGCCAAACGTGGTTATGGCAATATGCCCCTTTTGGAGAGGCGTGTGCCCAACAGTGGACTAATATAATAAGTTGTAGTTGTTTATCGACTCGTTTACATTTTTACCGTAAATCCCTTACAGCATCGTGACCTATTTAAATGATTCCAGAACAATTGCTGTATCTATCTCTTTCTTCCCCTACTAATTCCCTTAACAGAAAAGGGATAACGAACCCAAACATAATCATAAGCCTTGAAAATTGATACTAAAGTCTGTTCTAACATCGCACGGGCATGAAACTTCGTCATTGATCGTTTCACACATAATCCCGGATCATGTTCAGAACTTCTGTTGACATAATTGTTCTTGAATAAGAGAGGTTCGCTTACAATGAACTTAGATTAAATTGTAATCCGAGGTTGTAGGTACTTATGTATTCTGTTGTACTGTAACTTAGAACTATTCATTTTACTTTGAGATGAAAGTATGACGTACATTTAAACTATCTGTTTTGTATTTAAGTTTCAGTACACGTTCAAGTGATTTTTATCGATATCTTTCATTTAATAACGTCCAGTCTTTTAAATAATTAGCAGCCAGCGATAGGCTGCTGTGTTGAAGGTGGTGTTTGTGGATAAAAATGTAAAATTAATTTGATTTCACGAAGAGCACCAAATATCGATAGGTGCTCTTCGTGGACTAGGCCAGGTGCTATTCGGGAGGGTGCTCTAAGTGGAGTACGTCAAAGAAAAAAACCGTGCACTCATACCAGTAATTTGTTGTCCGTCCGTTGGTATGTTGTACACTATTTTTTTTTTATAATCTGGTATTAAAAAATCATATTTTCAATAGCAATCTGACAGTCTTTGTACAAAATGAAAAATATGTTGACACGTTACACTAACAAGCCAATCATAACCTTATTTGTAAAAGTTAAGAGTTAAAACTAAGATTTATTCAATGAAATTCGGTTTAAGCGATTAAAAGGCATTTGTGGAATTGCTCTTCCGTTTAACGAGGCGCGGCCATTTTTTCGGTATAATAAAACACTGTTTTTGCGTTATTGGCAGCTTGAGTACCTAA
Source organism: Anania crocealis (assembly GCA_949315895.1). Classification (NCBI taxonomy): domain Eukaryota; kingdom Metazoa; phylum Arthropoda; class Insecta; order Lepidoptera; family Crambidae; genus Anania; species Anania crocealis. The sequence continues at coordinate 3,909,987 of OX438857.1, read as the reverse complement.
CCTTTTGGCTGATTGCAGTACTTACCTATTTCTTAACTAGCATTTGTATGGTATATCAGTACCTTGTAGGTAAAATATTAGTAGTAACTAGTATTATTTAAAATGGCGATTATGGCAAATTCTTAATAAAGGCTACTTTAACGATGATTATTTTACAAATGTAAATCTCTCCTAATTGATTGGCTGCTGAGCCTTGATTGTGACTCCGTTCAAATTAGTTGTCTAATTAGGTAATGGGTTGATATTCAATTCCAATGAAATTCCGTATCTCTAACACACAAACTCACTCTCTCCTATTATACGAATTTCTCACACACGCACTCAGTTAGGCTATAATATTATTATGTTTGAAACACCCATCTGTCTGTCTGGAGGTGGGCGTTATATCTGTTACACAGTTCTATACTAAAGCATAATTATGTTAGCGCTTACATGTTTTTGTAAAATTGTTTTTGATTTCAAATAAATAAATAAAAATATAGAAGTTCTTAATTTTATATAAGTCATTTTAAATTACAAATAATTTATGTAAACAACACAGTTTTAGGATGCTCATACATTTTGGTTAAGTATCTTTTAAATGAAATCCCAGTTTAAGATTATATTTTAGTAGCTCTTCACCCGCGGCTCTGCTCGCGTGAACGTCAAGTCATATCGCGCGGTCGAAAACCTGTGCCTAGTGGTGGCATACAAAAAAGATAGCTCAGGAAGGCTTAATACATTCGTGTGTGTGAAATCATGAAAATACACTAACAAAATTTCAACCCTATCTAAAACTACAATAAACATAAAAATGGGATGGTAGTAACAGACGATGACTCTTACCCTTCAAAATGTTACCTTACACAATTTTTTTTTGTACATAAATAACACTAAAACCTTCCCAATATAACATTTCGAAGATAAAACGATTATCTTCAAATTGTATTAACCTTGACGTGGACTGTAGTTGAGGATATAAGATAATATGTACCTTTGTTCCATCTGAGCTTTCGACTTTGGTCTTTGAGACCTTTAGCTTCGAGTGTGGTGTAAGCTTTAAGAAGCGCATTTACAATAGAAATCAATTTTAATTTATACAAGAACTTAGATAAGCCCAAACCAGTTCATCTTGACATATATTATGTTTATTATTAAATACTAAGCACAAATACAAAAATATTATTTAAAAAAAGACGTGTGGCACTCGGAGACTGCCGCGGTAAAGCTATTGCATAGCATTTTTTATCAACTTATGCCGATACAACAAATGCCACCTAAAGGCGGTTGCTGAACTAAAGAGACAAGCGTGATATTTCAAAAAGTCATTAAAAGTTCTGCTATTCATCGATAGATGGAAAAACTAAAAGGTATCACCGCTGTGCCGGTCGGAGTGGGGGGTTTTAGGTTATTTTCATTACGGAATTTCTGGATTCGGTCTCCACGCTCAAGGCCCGCGATAGAAGCTATGCAATAGTTTAAAAAAAACTGTAATTTGCATCGCTATCGATTTAAGTGTTTGGAGTCAATGAAAATGTTACAGAAGGCTCACGGTAAAACGACTTTATGAAAAACACGTTCTTATGATTGGTCCAAAGCATTTAAAAGAGATGTTACTAAGGAACTGTCTCGCTCAAGCAAACTGCTGATCATAGGTCTGCTCTGAAGATTAACAACGATCAGTACCGCGCCACCCACATCCAGCGGCTTCCCGCGAACTTCACCAGATCGTCTATCGGTGCTTTCTGTAAAGATACGCTAATTTTTACAATTTTACATCACCATTTTCAATCGTGAAATTGTTTTTGCTGGAATGCACATATTAGATTTAGTCCAGCTAACACTAGTTTCACTTATAACTTGAACCAATACCGAAACTAAGCAGGCATAGCATGTAACTACGTATCCCGTCAGTAAATCTCGTAAAAAGGATTTGCCCCTTGTACCCGTTTCGATTTACAGCCGCAGTGGCTCCACCTACAGCCGCTTCAGTGTACCTTGTGGGCGACACGGAAAGATTTTCTTTTAACTCATTTGATAAAGGTTTCCTGAAGTTATACAAGTTGTGGAGGTATTTACATTTGTCTTCGCGTTGGGCTTGCGAAGAAGTCATAAGTAGGTATAGCATATTGAAATTAAATTTAATATTTGTGGTGTTACAAAGGTAGAATATTGACCCTGTTCAGGCACAGCAATGGTAGTAGACAGAGATGATAACAATATCATGGCGTTATGTAATATCAATAAAATAGTATCTTAGCGTCGTAAAAAGGATATAAGTATTTTATATTTCCAAATGTAAAAAACACACAATAACATTTGGTAAACAATCCTATTGTAAAAATTATTATGATCATAAGGCGTGTCTGTAACCTTTACATTGATAGTGACGAATTGTCTAATATATTTGGCTGCACAATCAAACTAATTAACAAAACTTTCCTCCTCTAATTAAATGTTTATAAATGGGGCGTACGCATATATTTTTTTAAGACATTGCGTACATTTATATCATTATTATAAATTTAGGAAACTTAGGGTCTGTTTCACAATCATTCAGTAAAGGCTTAAGTAGTTACTCAACGAGTTAATTACATAGAGGTTAAATCCTTTCGTTAACTTTCTTTGCATTTGACAATCATCCAATCAGTAAATTAAAGTGAAGATTATATAATTAATACTTACTTACAAGTTACGTTTCGTTTCAAGGTAAGAATAATGTATGTGTTTCTATAAAGTATAGTAATCACAGAATTATCATTAAAAATATTTTTTGTTATGATTATAAGTAATAAAAACAATAAATTCGTACAAAAAATGTTTACTCTGTAATGTAAATGAGTCATTTCACCTTTTCTATAATCAATGTTTCTGTAAGAATGGAACGCAGCGAGGTTTCAACAAAAAGTCTATGTCGAGTCAACGTCAGTTAGTCAGTAAATGAGAAATGTCAAATTTGCCGACGTTTGGTACTTTTTGTGTGGTGATTTTTTTGCATTGAATTTACCATTACGAACATTGTGTTATTTTACAATGACTGCAAAACTGTCCATTTAAATAATAAAATAACTTCTTGTTGATGAAAATTTGGAAATGATGTATTTGAGGTTATCTTTTGAAATTTACTTATCAAGTAAAAGGCTACTTGGCAGTGCATCCGGTGATTAACTTAACGAGCAGATAAAGTGGTGATTAACCCTACTCAGGGATTGTGAAACCTGAAAAATAGTTTACTGAGCAGATAAGGTCGAAGTAGCTTACCCAGAACTTTACTCAGCGATTGTGAAACAGGCCCTAAAACTCAGTAGAATGAATTATAGTAAAAGTTGGTTATGAGCGGCAACAAGTTTCAGTTGTAACGTATACATTGACAAGCTAGTTACTACATAACTATCACCCCAACATCAAAGGAAAAATAAACCAGACCGATGTTTCTGCTCCAATCATTAAGCACCTTAAAATTTTTAATCAACAAGAAACCAACACGAAACCGGGGCTCTGTCGAGTCGGGTGTTCATTGCCGGCTTTGAGTCGCGCCGTCATTATTTTTCTCATTAACGCCAGCCTGTCTGCGCCGATTAACGATGATGAGTCGGGAAGGGCGGCGACACACTGTTGCAATAATTCTAGTGCAGAGCCTGCACCTGGGAATTTAAATTTAAAGGAGCTTAAGCTGCTTTGGCGTAATTGGAAAATTTATTTTGCGAAATTGCCAGCGTAATATGGTTTCTATTTCGCGTTCATTAATGATGCAAACCAATATCAAGTTTACGTTCGTTACTTGATGCAGATAAACGGTTTATTGAGAGTAAAGTTGAAGATAATAGAAAATATTTTCAAAACATTTTACAATCAAAGTAAAACAAATTATAAACATAATGAAGAAAAAACAAAGCATTATATGTTACCAAAATGGTTGCCACTGAGTTTTATAATGATAAAAGTAAAGTTGGCGCTATATTTTATAACCTTTTTAACACCAACTAATAATTACCTTTTCACATATAGTTTTTACAACATCAAATATATTATACTTACTCGCCGATTAAAAGATTTGCTTTTCTGCATCAGTTTAAAATCTATTTTTGTGATTTCTTTGAGCTTAAAATACTTTTAGGACGCTTTATTGTATTAAAAGTATGTATTTACAAAAAAAAATATATAAGTAAGTTTATCGATCGGTTGTCTAGTACCCCATACGACAGGGTACTTAATAGTAGCTTAATTTGGGACTAGATGACTCTGTGTGGCCCAGTGAGGCATGTCTTAAATATTTATTATTATTATTTAAGATTTATTTTAAACAGGATTTCCTAAATATTCCTCTTGAAATGGCCAAATAGGATACGCGCGGCAAAGCAAGGATTTGCTCGCAATAACGCCCGAACAATATAAAATTAGTTCGGTTATTAGATGCGAATGTCGGTGACATACAATTTGTCGCGTCACTTGTTACTGATCGAGTAATTTGTGACGTCACGCCCGACTGATTCCAAAATAATGCGGTTAGCCCACGCGTGGTTGTGGCTGGTGAAACAACGTAGGTTAGGCTGTAACAGTGCGATATTGTTCGAATGTGGCGGTTGCTAAATGATTACAATGGCGTATATTATGCACTGAGCTGTGTAACGGGTCAGATTTGTATTGTAATTTTGTATTTACGTGTATGTAAGTACTACGTAATGTATATTGGGTATGTATAAATGTATATACCATTAAAAGTATATCCCTTCAACATAAAGCAAGTGTCGCAATTCCTAATTGATGTTTGGACTAACAAAAATACGAATCTACTAGACTTCAATTCGTTTTGCTGAAAAGATGGAAAGGTTATACTATATGTAAAAGAGACTGCCTTCAGTGATGAGATCACTTGATTATCAATTTGCAAGTTTTTCGACTTGCGTTTCTAGTAATAATGTGTCTTTGTCTATACATAAGATAAGTTACATAAGTTTCGCCGCTTACCAGACGCTGTGTGATCACCGCAACTGTTACGTGACTGAAACGTCAAAGAAGTAAGTGTAAATAATGCCAATTACGCAATGAATGTCGTGGTCAGTCCCTTGGGCACTTGTTTCACAATTATTATTCTTCTAATTAATTTTTTTTCGACTGTCATAAGCGAGATTTGAACCCACAACCTTCCACTTATCCGCGACTGAACTAACCATTTTAGCTACAAAGATACTGTTTGTGTCGCAGAAATTATTCAAAGCTTTTACGCTGTGTTATAAAAGTTTCATCAGTGTTTTTATTGAAGGAATTGTATTCAAACCAGTTATTTATTTGTTTAAGAAATAGTTAAAATAACTCCTATTTCACAGTTTTTGAAATATTAACTTTGAAATTATCATATTTAGCCCATTATCCAAAAAGTTTCTATACTAATTTACTTTCCTCAAATTTCAAACTATGTTCTATTAAACAAAATATTATTTGTGTTTCAACAAACATTATCTTTCAGTATTTTGTGCCAACACAACAGCAAAATTTAGAACAGAGCGTGTTATTGTGGTGTGGAGTACGGAATAATTTGAAACAACACGAAATAGTTCGTTTGTGGTGGACACCAAATAATTGGAACAAAATGAGATTGGTTAAGCATACGCTACTTTGATTTTGGCAGAACTTTTCTAATGTCGATTAACAAAACTTAGATAATTAACGTTATAGATCTTCTTAAGAATAACAAAAGAGACAGTTTCAGACGTATGTTTACGTAAAATTAGAAAATTATCGAGTTTTCATACAAAATGTCACCTTACTTTGTTTTAGCACTTCTAGAGATGAATTTTGCCTTAAAAAAGATCCTCATTTGATTATAGTTCCAGCAGCCTATTACCGATCTCTGACATGAATTGGTATTATGACAGTTGTTTTCCATATTAAGACAGAAGCCGCGACCAATGTTTAACTGGATTAGCGTGCTTTCCGAAGCGTGATTATTACCCCCTCCCACCCAAACCAGACCCAAGACCATTTAGAAGAGGTCGTTTCTTAAATGGACTCGTGGACTCGTGGACTCGTACCCTCGCGTAGTAGTCGTACCACCGAACCACAGGATGACTTTTATATCGACTTCAAAATATTTTATAGGCATCCAGTATCTTATTTAGAGCCCATTTATGAAATAAAAAATGTAAATCAAGTTTTTATAAATTAAAATATTATTTAAATATTTTTCACAACATAATTTTCAAATTTTACGGTCCTAAGCCTGTTAAGGTATGAAGGGAAAATCAAAAACTTATGAATAGTATCGTAATGAATGAGATGCGCATCGCGTAAAAAAAGTGTTGCTAGGAGCCCGCATCAAACATTTTTGATCTTTAGCGGACATTTTCTAAAAGCTTTATCTTGACATTTTTGTGTTAGGCATTTATACCAAAAGAATAAATACGTCATTTGTTTTTTGCCTCGTAAATTGTTATATTAAAATTAGGAAGGTGATTAAAGTTTCATTCTGTATAACCTTCTTTTGCATTGTAACTTAACTATTCTTTTCATAATAAAAAGAGATTCACTACAAAGGTCGAGAATTAAGAGCATCGTTCTTAAGATTCAGCCACAAAGACGCACGCACAGATCATTGACCCTTTCCCTCAAACCATCAACTCGAACTGTCTTTGTATGTTTCGCACAATAGCTCCGCCATATCTATTTCCCGGGCATGTGAAATCTGGCTTGGTAACAAACGGGGACCCAGCCGTTACAATGGCCCATACAAAATGTATGAAAGTGGCGGATCGAGATTTCAACGTTGCAACCTTTTGCAACGCCACCTATGATGCTATTGAGAACGTGGTCAGGCGTAAATTTGAAATCAGGTCTTCATAATGGACCTGGAAGGATCAGTTACATGACTGAAACGGCGGTTTGTTAACAACTACGAAATATAATCATTTAGAAAAGTAAGTAATGAAAAAACTCTGATCCAAACGATAGTAAAGAAATTGAAGCAAAGGAAAGTGTAAAAAAAGTAAAAACCCAAAAAAATATAAGAACCAAACAAAAATGTCAATTTGAACTGTCCAAGTTTTAAATAATAAACAGGCAGCAAATGTCAGGTGTCATACCTTCCATTGTTAAATGCTACTATTACCACATGAGTAATATTTATTCATGTGCCATTACGGTAAATCTTAAATTTATCATTCGTGTATGCTGTGTGGTGCCAGCTACAATAAAAAGTATCCCCAAATATATAAAACAAAGTTCGATTCAATATAACGTTGTAGTAGACTTGCCACGATTCGTAGCATAAAGGGAGCAACAAAACCGTAGCTGCCGTAGCATAACAAGAGCTTCAGCACTGTAAGTTTCGTAGCATAACGCGCTACGACGTATCAAGAACGCTTTGGGATGTGTTTGAATGAAAAGGAATATTAAGGAATGTTTTTTTAAAATCCGAAAAGATTTTTCATTTTTCAGTTGGTAAAGGTAACTAGAAGCCCGCCGCTGGACATAATCCTTATACCTGAATGCCATATCAGCGACTTTGGGCAAACTGTTTGTTGTGTTACACCAAAAATATACAAACTAAGGATGTTCGTAGAATGAATTCATGCTAAATGTTAACTTAATTATAGGAGGCATCTTCTTGTTCTTAAGACAATAGCAATACCTAAATATCAATACAACCAAAAAAATCAATTTTAATCACATTAAAATAAATTAAATAACAAATGAAAAGATACTAAAAAATAGGAAAATATATCTTTTTAACATAAATGTGTTGTAAAAAATAAAGCATCATTGAATTCAAGTTACCATAGCCATAGCCATGATGGGTAGGTACAGGCACAACCACCACGCTTGACAAGAGCGAGTTGGAAATTTTGGAACATTCCCATCCTCTCGGGGCCTAACCCCGAGATTTTGACTCTTTTTTTTATAAATAATAGGCTTGCTCTTGAATACATACTTAACTATACGGTTAAGAAGAAGCCTTAGATGGAGCGAGCTTACCCAGAGGTACTGGTTCTCCCACACATCAGCGGAACACAGAAAAACTGTTTGGCGCTGGACTCCGGCAGGAGGGTGGTAGCATCCAGGCGGCCTCTCACGAAGCCTACCACCGCAGAGGAATCTCTTAGCCGTCATCATTGGTTAGAAACTAAAGATGCCGTGGCCCAGGGTGGACCACTAGGAGGTAGATCCCACAACCCCAAAACTTAAACCACTAGACCAATGGATGTTGTAATACAGAGTTAATTTAAAACCTCTATGTTTTAAATACACTGTAACCCAACACTGACCGTAACAAAGAGGTCACAGGGAGTAGCTCTCATTCAAGCATTAACTAAGTACCATTTACCGCGGTCTGAGGTAAACAGTAATTAATCGGGGCACGAACTTTGTTCCCGGGAGTGTCGTGCGCCAAGTTTTATTAACCTGGACTCCCGAAGGTGCTCGCCGAAGTACGCTCTTTTCTAAGTATTGTCGCCTTGTCCTAATGCCTTGCTCTGCAACACGAAGCTCGTATTTACGGCTATATCTGTCTCTTTCAGATATTTTAAGACATCGGTATGAGTGATAGGGACACAAGGATTCGAAGATACAGACATTGTTTTCTTGAGTTCACGTGAACACTATACATTGAAATTAAAGATAGTTTACGGATTTAGAACGCGTTTATTTTTGATTTAACCCGACGTTTCGAACCCTTTACAGCGTTCATGGTCATGGGTAGACCAGTCTACCAGTCTACCCTTTACAGCGTTCATGGTCACGGGTAAATAAACGCGTTCTAAGTCCGTAAACTATCTTTCATTTCAATACGGACATTGTGCTGCAGAGTAAGGCATCTGGCCCCTAATTCGCGTCACCAAATCGTATCACAATCATAATTGAATAGCAGGTTTTTGACAGTTCTAGTATGGGCTAAATGTCAAAATCGTCCAATTCAATCACGATCGAACTGCGATTGAAATAGCTGAATAAGGCCCGTGAACTCTAAATGATAAGTGTTGAATAAGAATACAAAAAACAGATGAAATTCACGAAACTACGAGTATGTCGGCGCCTGATAAATGTCGAATTTTTTTTGATTGAATGCAAATGTGGCATATAACATGTTTAAAGTTAATAACTGCGTTCCGTTGATTTAATTTAACTAATTAAATACGTTTCATAGTAAAAAAAAAATATACTATTTATACCATCGGTTAATAGGCCTTACATTGAGGTTCATTCAATTTTTTTTTTCATTTTGCTAAACTTAATTTACAAAACTTGAATGTCAAGTTTTACCAATTTTAGAAAAATAAATAGTTATAATATCCATAATGAAAAAAAAAAAACTAAAAGTTTATATTCACATTTGTCAAACGACCAAACTTCATCAATGTTTATAAGGTCTTTAATGTTATATTAAAATTATTATTCCAATCATATTATTATGTATTTTACATAAGTCTAAAAAATGTTTAAAATATTTTTTAAACAAATTAGTAGTTTATTGATATTATGTTGTTATAAATTTCAACATCAGTGACATTCCCTTTCATTCAAATTTCTGTAGCATCATTAACATATTTTTTTAAAGTAACTAGATATTTGAAATTAATAACGAACAATGTAAGCTAAGTGCCCAGCGCCGTGCTGGAAGTTAGATATGAATTTCATAAATAGTGACTCCCCGTTATGTAGCGACACTTTAAACTTTAATATGCATCGTTAATGTCTAACGTTTTATATTTCGTAGTTAATTTAACGACACGGAAGGTGCTGGTAATTAAAAAGCTTGCCCCACACAGCGATACGTTATAATTAACGTTTGCATCATAATAAAAGTTTGAAAAGTTACATTTAGTTGAGATTAAAAACAGTCTTTAGAGAATCGCGAAATTTATTAGTGTAAAAATGTGTCTACTTACTTAAACTACTTGTATATTATGTTTATGTCCAATTTTTAATAACGAATAAAACCAGGATGTTCTTAATTGATGCGTATATTATACTATTTTTGTTAATGTACTCGTATGACCACACATAACTTTTTACTCATGACACATAATTTAATTTAGATGATTATTCTGTAAATAACCGGCTAAGTGCAAATCGGACTCGCGCACGAAGGGTTCCTAACCAAAAAGGCCAAAAAACGGGTTTGTTGTATGGGAGCCCCCCTTAAATATTTATTTTGTTTTTAGTATTTGTTGTTATTGCGGCAACAGAAATACATAATTTGTGAAAATTTCAACAGTCTAGCTATCGCGGCTCTTGAGATACAGCCTGGTGACAGAGCGACGGACAGACGGACAGACGGACAGACAGCGAAGTCTCAGTAATAGGGTCCCGTTTTTACCCTTTGGGTACGGAACCCTAAAAATGACGGTCCTATTCGAATGTGAAAATAAACCTGCTACAAAGGTTAAGAGGAAATACTACGGTCGAGAGAATTGAAAAATAGGTATTTGTAAAATCTATTGCTGTTGCGCAGTCCCGAAATCCTCCACCGCAGAGCGTGATAGAGCATTTTGGACCGAAAATACCTGCTAAAATCACACAAAATCAACGTTTCGTAGTCACCGCCGATTCCTTTTCCAAAACTAGACCGATTTAAATACTTTTTTCATGAAAAATTAAAATAAGGCTTTGGCCGTGATCGTATATTTTGCTTTTATTCTAAAATTTAGCCAAATTTGTTTTCTGGATGTTTGAGCACAGCGAAAAATATGGCGAATTTTTAAGATTTTTGGAGGCTCATATTTAATTAATGAAAAAAAGGGAAACATAGAAACATGCTAATAGTGGCCATAGATTTTTGTAATAAGAAATATTGCTTTACTGGCATTATCCAGGGAGGAAACAGGGGACTACGTTTGTATGGAAAAACGGCCCTTGTGTTTCCTCTTAAGAAAATAGGATTAAAATAAAATCTTTTTGACAAAAACCTAACCCACGAACAGCGTAAAATAAGCCTCTAATATTGCGTAACAACGACTCAAAATTCGGACTAGATGACTGTATCTAGCCAGTATGACATATCTTGAAATATGATTTTATTATTTATAATGAGGATTCTTAACAAAATTGCCTTATAAAAAATTCCACCGCTTGTCCTTGGAGAAAATAATATGTAAAATAGGAATTGAAGAAAAAAATATTATAGTATTTGTAGTTAATCATTTAAAATTTCTTCATCATCTTTTTCTCTGGTTGAGTTTTTCGTTTTCAGGTTCTATTTATAAAATAGGATTGTATACCCTTATTGATGATAAACAAACACCAACAAAGTAACGAATAAATTATAGGTAAGTTAGTAAAGACAATATCTGGAGCTCAACAAAGTTATTTCGTTGTTCAATAGACTCTGAAAGGCTTCGTAACATTCATTCATTCAACTGAATAATATTCGGATGATTTGACTTGAAATAATATTATCTTTACTTCATCTGTGTATGTTACGAGTAGTAAATATTTCTAAGAATTATTATGTTCTTTTATATGGCCCGCATCTGAGGCCTTACTCCGCAACACATTGTCCGCATATTCGAATCCATCTATCTCTGTCACTCATACCGATGTCTTAAAGTATCTGAAAGAGACATAATATATATCCGTAAATACAAGCTTCGTGTTGCAGAGTAAGGCATCTGTTTCGATATTGATTTAGCATTTCATTGTCAACCAGTGAATTGGCACATACCGATGATGTTCCGTTAAACTGATAAAACAAACAATAATATATTTACAAGGATAGGGTAAATCCTTACTAACATTTTAAATCGGAAAGTATGTCTGTGCGCATTAATGCGCGTACCGTAATAAAAAATCTGAATAAGTATGTCACATTTTACTGAAAATATTTTTATTGACTGAGTAAACAAGACTGCCAAGATGTTGTACAAAATGGTTACATAATGTGGACTTCGTTTTACAGGTTGTTAAAAATGCACCGTGTATGAAGTTTGTGCTGCATAAAGTTACTAATGTGGGCAGATTCGCGGGCAAAAAGCTAGTTGGATCAATCTTATGCCTATCTTGTAGGTAACCAGCCTATGTTAACATTATTATCGTCGCTGCGCGTGCAACACCGCGGAAGAGCAGTTTGTAAATATACCGCGTAACTGCTTTTATAAAATTTTACAAGAGGTTAAGAAAACTGGAAATTTTTGTCATTTGGCTATGTTTTACGGACCAAACCATAACCACTTGGTTTGGGTTTTTGTGATTTACTTTATTTAAGAAAGTAACTAGTTAGTTTTGTCCGTAAAATATTGTCAATATAATCAGTGGTATTTACAAACTGCTCTTCCGCGTTGTTGCACGCGCAGCGACGTTATGCATCATCTAGTTTATTAATAATATATTAAATGATATTATGGTAATATCACAAGTTAGACATTACCCTTTGAAAATATATAAGTACTAACTGTTGCCCGCGACTTCGTCTGCTTCAATTACTGTTATTATGATCGCGACTATTTTTACTGATGCTTCGCTCCTATTATTCGCACCGTGATGTCATATAGCCTAAAGCCTTCTTCGATAAATTGACAAAAAAAATTCAATACAAACCAGTACTTCTAGAGATATGCGCTTTCAAACAAACAAATAAACAAACTCTTCAGCTTTATAATATTAGTATAGATAATATGGGGATCCTACGGGAACCGTACATTTTTGTAGAATTTCAAGTTTTTATGTTTATACACTATTCCTGAACAAATACTATTTCTCTGCCAAATTTCATTCTGATCTGTTTAGCAGTTTTCGCGTGATTCAGTAAAAGACAACCATCCAAGCATTCACATTTATAATTTAAGTAAGATTTTCATTATTCTGTACTGCTAGATACGGCTTTGCAAAATTCGGCACAAAAGGGATCGCATAATATATCGCTGTCTTACGAGTATGAACCTCTTATTCTGTGTCAGTTTAAAGAAAGGTATTAAAAAGTTTAACTTTAATTTTTAAATTTGTTTCCGCCATGTTTTCGGTTTTATAGACAATAAAAATCTAGTAATGATGACGCGATAATGCTAGGTAAATAATGGGTTTTCCGGAAGCGAAATAGAAAATTTCATAACATTGTTACGTTGTGGTTTAATGAGAAAGTAATGAATTTGCAGCTCCGTCATAAGCTTGGACCGGCCTTAGATACGGCACGTAGATTGCGAAGACTTTGTTTGTATGGACGCGACGTTTTTATAATATATAAATAAAAATCATTTATTTCTATAATCTGTTTTACATTAGTTGTTGAGTCCTCCCAGTAAGTTGTCATAGACAGGCACTCGTATTGGGAATAACTCGCTACTTCACCTTAAGGATGACTAAGATTATAGATTAGATTAAACTTACTACTCAATAACCTAAATAAACATCTTTAGGTATGTAAGTAAGTCCGAGTTAGAATTTTTTTTAAATAAAGCATGCACTTGAAATCAAACCACATGAAAGACAAATGTAATCAGAAGAAAGTGACATATTAAAAAGCGGCGTTGTGTTTGTGTGTATGTGTGTGTGTGTGTGTGTGTGTGTGTGTGTGTGTGTGTGTGTGTGTGTGTGTGTGTGTGTGTGTGTGTGTGTGTGTGTGTGGGTCTGTGTGTGTAGTTGAGTAAGTGAGAAGGGTGTGACTGTCCGTAGATACACCTTTGGCGTCCAACATACATATCAATATATTGTATTGAACCTATCGTGTATTATAAACTGTCACTTAGGTGAAAATTTAAAACACACATCCTAGAAAAATACCTAGTATTATCAGTACCTGCATGTATGGGATGAGCGATAGTTGTAGTTTAATATATTTTAAATATAAGGTAAGGTATAGTTAGGTTATTTGTACCTTATGTTTAAATGCTCCTAACAAATAGGTTTTCAACTTCGTTGTAGTTAAGAGTATCCAACCATTCAGTAACCCTTTTTTTACAGGTAAAAGCTTGCATGGGGTATACCTTCAGTATTTTATTTACCTTATTATAAATGTGTGTGGATTGACTAATGTATTGCCTTCTAGCAAAGGCTGTATATACATATATATATACATATTTTTTAAACGCAACTGGAAATGTCAACTTATAGGCGATGTACTTAAAAGAGCGAATAACGTATACGACCTTCTATACGTACAGACAACAGCACGTTAAAATTTTCTCAATTGATATAGAACTCTACTTGTTGGACTTAAAGTTGAAAATCTATTTAATGACCTTTAACTTTTTGGGTAGGTTGACCTGCCGTTGTCTGCACATACATGATACGCGCGAAAAGCATAACCTTTCCTGGGTAGTCGGGTAAAATTTATTTTTAATGATTCATGAATGTTGTGTTCACTTTCCAACCGGGTAAAATAGGAGGTTATCAATTCAACCCGCAGTATCTTACCATCATTATCATCATCATCATCATCATTACTAGCCTTTATCAGTCCACTGCTGGACAAAGGCATATCCAAAAGGGTTGATCATTCAAAATACAGGAAACATCCTAGTTTGGGTGTCAACCCACCATACTTTTTCTTGCTGTTTTTTAGGATTCCGTTGCCAAATGGCAAAAAACGGAACCCTTATAGGTTCGTCAAGTCTGTCTTTACACAGCCACTTTATTCTGAAAGTATTAGCATGACACAGTTAAAATTTGCTAGGTAGGTGTATCCTGTTAACCGCTTAACGATTCTCATACAAAAAATAAAAAATAATCATATTTAAGGGGGGCTTCCCATACAAAGAACTAAAACAAAAGTAATTTTTTTTACTCAAACCTATACATATGGGGTATCTATGGATAGGTCTTCTAAAATGATATGGAGGTTCCTAAAACCATTTTTTCCAAAAGTCTAACATTTGTAAAATAGACGCTTCCAAAGTAGTAAAATGAGTGTCCCCCCTCTAACTTTTAAAATAAGCAAGTGAAAATTTCGGAAAAAATACGTAATGTAGATTTTAACTAATACTTTCAACGAAAATTGGTTTGAACGAGATCGTACTGGTAGTTTTGAAAATTTAGCACATTTTCAACAACAGCAAACATAACCTTGTCCTCCATACAAACACTATGAAAAACAAAGTCATTTTTGCAGTCATTAAAATATTGTGGTATTTTTGTTAAACTTGGTACGGAACCCTCAGTGCGAGAGTCCGACTCGCACTTGGCCGGTTTTTTATTCATTGTTATCTATAAATTCATAATATTGTATGCTGAGTAATAAACGTTATTTATTGTTTATTATTATTTAGTGGAAGATATTGCAAAAGACTAATGGAGATCGCAATTTGGACATTGGTGGAGGGATTTCACTGCTGTCTGTCTTTTCCTGGCAGTACTCTTTTAGTCGCCTCCTACGACATCCATAGGAAGAGAAAGGTGATGCTTTAGTTTTAGTTAATTGTGAGAACTTAATTTAATGTGAGCTTTAAAGCGTGTATCTATCTTTCTATTGTGAAATACTTTTGAGATTGGAAAGAGAAGTTGTTTTAAGTAATATAAACTTACAGACATGAACACATTTTAATCATTGCTATTCATCATCTTTTTGTGCATATTGTCTAAATCAAAAACCACATCTATTTCCTGCGTCTTAGATCCCGGCCTTCTCATTACGGTCTACGGTTTACCCGACAAATTCCCGAAGTCTAGGTGTTTCGCATAAAAGAGAAGTTAATTTTCCACCGGATATGTACCCTGTGTTGTACCGTCCAGCTCTTCCGTACTATATTAAACATTTCCTTTGCAGGTACTGACGGGGAAGACTTTAAATATTGTTTAATAGGCATTTTTATTGTCTTATCTTAATTATCCGCTTGTAGACTTTTTTTCCAGATACAATTAAAATGGGGACAACTCCCCTCAAAGTCTACAAGCGTTTAAGTACTATTACAACAACATGTCCAAACCAACCAGGCTGATTTTCGGTAAAGAGTTTTCTTTGGTAAAATCAATTTAAAACCAAACACAATGCGGGATTTAAAAATGCATCTTATCTTTTATTTAAAGACAAAATAGTATTTACTTTCCTGACTTTTCGATTCGATTTTAGTCATGGGCAGACTGTAACAGTGCAACAAGAAAGTTTAAAATACATTAGTATATAAACTTGAAAAAATATGTCTCAGGCGGGACTCGAACCCGCATCTCCTCCTCTCCTCCTGCGGGTTCGAGTCCCGCCTGAGACATGATTTTTCAAGTTTATATACTGATATTATAATTGCAATTTAATTGCTAAAAATATCAAATAAAGTATTTAAAATACATTGTTATGTTTTTAGACTAATTTAGTTCACAATTCACTTGTCTTTTAAACAATAGTAAGAAGAACTGGAAAGGTTTGTTAATATTTCTCGATAGTGTTGCTACTGTGCTCTTCACTACAGATAATTTAATTATCTATATGGTTATGCAACCTAATTTAATTACTTACAATTAGACAATAATTTACTTAATTTTGTAATATTTTAAGTAAAATGTCATCATTGGAAAAGCAATTAAGTAGTATTTGATTACTAGATAAAAATAAATATCACTGATATTATGTAAAATTGATATGTTAATATTATATTTCGTATTTCAATGTGTTTTATGTACCTATCGGATAACAATGAATTTTCCTTATCAATAAAACTCCGTATGGTATGTGCAATCATAATGACGCGTATCAAGACTACAGAGCTTTTTAAATCGTAATCTATTTTATATGATCATACCGCAGGCTACAAGTCTCACACTTGATCAATGGAGCTCAGTGCGATACAACCTAGGTGGCCTTGGCATATCTTACGTAGCTCTATTAAAATATTATGATGTAGTTGGTTAACACTCGTAATTTAAATCTGATGTACAGAAGCGTACGTAATTCAAATGTAGCTGTAGCCCGCGACTTTGTTTAGAAAGTATTTCAAATACGAAACTGTTTTACAGAAACCGTAAATGTGTTTTTCTACATTTTCTCGGGTTTGGGCGTAGTACCTTCGTTGTTTCTGGTTTTCAAAATACGAGTGCTTTAAATAGTTATTCAAATTAGGATCAGAACAATGTATGTGATGTTGTCCACGCTTATTTATTATTTATTTATTTATAGGGATTAAAATACTTAATATATTAAAGAGCCGCGACTTGCATGACTATTAATTAATAGTCATGCAAGTCGCGGCTCTTAAGCTAAGAGCATTATTAAGTCTTTAAAAAAATTTAAGGTTTTTTTAGCAAAAGTTACCATTGAAACAGCAAGTATGCGACTGCATACTTTTATGTTATGTTTATAAAAAATAAAGTTTTCAATCGCAATAATAATATATAGTGCAAAATGCGGCGATCTTAAAACATATTACGGTTTTATTTAGCAAAAGATACCATAGAAGAAACAGTACACAATACAGATACTTCTGTCACCCTAGTAACCAAAACAATTTTCCACAATAAAGAAATCGTAAGAAATACGAACAGTATCGTAGCAGTATCAAATAAAAGGAAACTTAAGGTATTTTCGAAGCAATATCATTATTTTTACACAAAAAAACGTGCTGAGTTTTTCTTTCATTTGTTCGAAGGGTCGATACAATATCTCAGGATATTGTTTAAAAGAAATATGAGTATAGCATCCGGCTAAGCTTACCTGTATTAGATTTTGTACTATTAATATTGCCAACACGAATTTTAAAACTATGAAAATGATTTAGATTTTTATTAAAGTACAAAATTTCGATTCTTTTTCTTGGTTTTACCTGTTTTTATGACTACCTGTGTTCGTGTAGTGTCGTGATCCACCAATACAAAATAACAGTTTATGCCTAATTATTACAGATATGTTTATTTATTATGTTTAGTGTTAGTGTATACTTACGAATACCTATACAGTATTATAATACGATTGCTAGCGTGTCCGCGGTTCTGCCCGCGTGAACTATACGTACACGTGTAACAATTTGGTTATGATGAAACAGAAATTCTGGGATAGCAGTTTCAATCGTAAATCCCACGTTAATTTTTATGTTATTTATTACTAGCTGTTGCCCGCAACTTCGTCTGCGTCAATTTCTGTTATTATGATCGCGACTATTTCTGCAACATTTTTCACTCATACTAAGCTTTTCGGCTTAAATAGCCTAAAGCCTTCCGCAATAAATGGACTATCCAACACAAAAATAATTATTCAAATCGAACCAGTACTTCCTGAGAGTAGCGCGTTCAAACAAACAAACAAACAAACAACAAACAAACTCTTTAGCTTTATAATATTAGTATGGATAGTACATTTATGGTATTATTAGGGGTTAAAGTATGAAATTGTCGTTTTGTATGGACGAAATCGAGAAAAGTCATTTTTCCATAGTAACAATTTTTTAGTTTTTTTAAAAACGCCTGAACAGTTTTCGATGCAATTAAAGGTGAAAGTTAGATGGTTATAAAGCTACGCATTATAGTATTTAAATTTCTGAAAATCAAAGTATATAATATACTTAATTGAAGCAAGAAGGTCAGCTGACACATTGTAAGGGGTCTTTTCAACGACTTCCTTTGAAGTAATAGGCACTAGTATTGCATTTTTTTTTAGTCAAAAGTTACTCTATTTAGTTTTTGCTACAATACAAAAAGAATTACGCAATAATATGACTATACTTAAGAGCTATAAACAAAATAAAAAGTGGGAAAATAATCGGCATATTCATACTTTAACCCCTATTACCTATTTCCTTCAATAAAAGTAACAGCCTCAAATCATCCCACGGCTTAACATAGGCCTCTAGCACTGAATTCAAGTTACCACAGCAATGATGGGTACAGGCATAATCACGACGCTTGCCAGATGTGGGTTGGTGATCACAAGCCCGAGAAATATTCGAACTTTTTTTGCCCGACCGGGGATCGAACCTACTAGGAGCCCAAGATCACGGCCCGGTACTTTAACCACTAGAACAATAAGGCGTTAAATAAATTACTATTAATTTAATTTCGATAACATCAACTATAATTACGGAACACAAAGCTAATATTGAACGTAGTGTACATCATATTGATGGCGCAGTACGTTTACTATTTCTAATAAGTGTCCAGCGCTTAATGGCTTATGGCTGCAATAAAAAGCCCATGTTTCCTTTAATCAAACGCCTGATTAAATGTATAGAGGCTGTAAAGTGCGGCGGCTGTTATGGCTAGCCCCGACGCTTTAATAATGCCAGTACCAATAACATTCATAAATCGATTTAGTCAAGTCTAGCAGGGCTTATTTGTGTAACTTTTTATCGATTAAGTTTTAATTATTAAGAATTGGACAACTAATAAAAAACCGGCCAAGTGCAAGTCGGACTCGCGCACGAAGGGTTCCGTACCAAAAAGGCCAAAAAAGAGGGTTTGTTATATGGAATGGAATATGTATTTTATTTTATTTTTGGTATTTATTGTTATTGCGGTAACAGAAATATATAATTTGCGAACATTTCAACTGTCTAGCTCTTGAGATACAGCCTGGTGACAGAGCGACGGACAGACGGACAGACAGCGAAGTCTTAGTAATAGGGTCCCGTTTTTACCTTTTGGGTACGGAACCCTAAAAAACAAACAAAAACAAGCTAAGACGACCTCCATGGCATTGCCACCGGTTTTCAAGGTGTCCCCAGCTCCAAGGTCCCGGGTTCGATTCCCGGACGGGTCAATCTAGAAAAAAATAGTTTTTCTAGATTTTCTCGAGTCTGGGTGTTTATCGTACCTTCGTTAGTTCTGATTTATGCGACACGAGTGCTTTAAATAGTGACTTACTTTAGGACCAGAATAATTAATTTAATATTGTCCATTTATTTTATTATTTATGTAGATACTAGCTGATGCCCGCGGCTTCGCACGCGTGGGTTCTGATCTGTTACAAAGTTTTCGTCACGACTCACCCCCCTCTTTTCCTCCACTTCCTTTGCCTACGGTGCCGAGGGTGCCCATCTCGGGCGAGGTGGTGGTGGGCACTTAGTGGGAGCCGATACGTCGTTAACGACTTACCGGGGCCCGTTGATACAATAATTGAATGAAAGGGGCCGATTTAAACTATTTAGGGATCCGGTGTTAGTTCTCCTAGCGAACCGTGGTCCAAGCGAGCTCGCACCACATCTGTTTGCATTTACATGAAATCTGAAGTACAATATCATTTGAAACTTTCAAAACTGTCAACGCTGTAGTACAACAAACCATTCAAAGCAGCTTGCAAGGCTTTATTCGAATAACTGGCGTAGAGCCCGGAAGAAGTGGCCCTGTGTAAAAAACCAAATTCTTAGTTTCCAACCAAGTAGGTAAATCCATTTTTCTCGATCCATAAGCGATAAAAAGGCTAGAGTTATTTAATTCGGGGTTTATACCATGTACCTTATTTATTATGAGTTTCCGATATTTCGGCACTGTTGCAAGCGCCATGATCACGGGAGAACTCTCAGTTCTAAATAAGGTACATGGTATAAACCCCGAATTAAATAACTCTAGTGATAGTGACCATGAAAGTTTAAATCAGTATATTGATAAAAAGGCTATTTTACAAAGACAATTTGCTTGCATACTACGTTTGAATAAAAGACCTAGATCGGACGGTGGACGTCGGACTTAGACGGTGTAGTACCAGCATCGGTGTAGAGCTCTGGAAAAGGCAGTCCTATGACATTCTCCCTTCATGATCGATAGACGAAGTTTCAAGTACTTCAATTTGATATTAAACACTAATAATCAACCACATAATTTTCCACCGTTTTTCACAACTTATAAACAACATTACAAAATACAACATCTATACTAATATTATAAAGCTGAAGAGTTTGTTTGTTTGTTTGAACGCACTAATCTCAGAGAGTACTGGTAGAGGATAACTGGTAAACTTTACAGGATAGAGAACTAATTCGTCTGTACTGACCACTGTATCTTTAAATTGTTACTTATTTCTTCAGCTTCAATGATGTCAGCGAAACATAATTAATTACTACTGCCACTGTTATTAGTGGGTGAATGGTGGTAGCTATTCTTAAGTTAAACAACACGGAATTATGAAGTAAGGTTATTTTTTTTCTGACCGTTCTATTTTCATGTTTTAAAAGTGTATTTTTTTAAATATGGTGAAAATTAAATAAAAATTCCATTTGGATGCGTTAGATAGGAAGGTTCAATAAACAAACTATGCCTTAAAAGCTTTGCGTCATAGAAATAAAAATCGTTACTAAATAGAAGTTTATCAAATCATCTCCTCTAAAATACACTTTCCTCGTAGATACACTTTTGAAAAATCACCGCTTTTGTTCATACACTTTGGCCAAGTACAGCAAACCAGAATAAACGGAAGCTTTTCATATGGTCTACCAGTCTATATTGATTTAATCCACCGGTTAGCTGCTCAGTGTTATTGCAACACACTTATCTTATTCTGCCTGAGATACGGGTCTATGCCCAGTTTTTTGTACTGCTTAATATAGTTGATAATTTCATGAGGTACAACAGTGTAGTTTTTAAGATTTAATAATTGATTACCTATTCCATTTTTACTTACTTTAAGTTTTGCATGCATATAGCATGTAAAGGAATTTTATTATACGTATATTGTAGTGTTGGTTGTACAAATAAATAAATTCACTTACCAATTTTAATCTACACACTTTTTTCGATTTCCCAACATTTAACCGTATAGGTAAACTAAAATGATTGAGTTCTAAATAATACCATTCTATTTATAAGTACTGTTATTTATTTTCTGAATATGTTCCTAAATATAGATAAGACAGCCAATAGGAATTATCAAGTTTCGTCAAAATTTTCGTTACAAAGCCTCCTATTTCTCCGTCAACTTTGTCCTTCAGGGCGTATGGAATACGTCTAGATGAAAATAGGTGTCACATTTTCTTGAAGCACTAATTGAGCTTTATAGTTTGATATGCAAACAAGAGTTCCGTCAAACACTATTTAAAAATCTTTTAGTAATCTGTCCAATTTTGAGTTGTTGATCATTTACTAACTGAATTTTAACTAACTCACAAGGGTCCCGTTGAGCACATAAATATAATATAATACGTTTTCTGATGTAATTCTGGGCTCAAAGATGTTAGAAACGTGTATTTCCTTGTATCGATATCATCACATCTGTTCAGTTTTAAGTAAGTATCCAACCGTTTAATGATGTTTTTGAATGTTTCGTCCTTGGGGAATGGTATTGAGTTCAATTTAGATGTCCTAAGGTTTGTTTGTGGCCGACCTTTGCTCCTCAGTACCTTCTGCATACATGGAATTGTTTCGTACTATCGAATTCAAACTCTGCAGTTTCAGTTTAAGCTGTGTTGTAATTTCCTGAAGGTTATTTTTTCCTTCAATCTCATTTTCCTACTGTGACCCACAGTAATTTAATTATTTGTTGTCGTATCTCTTCCAAATTATTCTTGGTAATTTTGTACATTTAATTTTGTCACTGGTCACTCACTAATTTTAATTCATAATCAGAAATTTCTCGTAGGGTTTGTATCTGGCTGCCAAATTTTATAATGCAGCCTTTTAATGAAGTTCGTGTACGTTTTAACTTAGTTAATTCATCCATTTGGGCGCCTATTATTAAATTCTAAAATAATACTAATCTATTTGTAAGAAATGATATTTATTTTCTGATTGACACATTGAATGTCATAACAAACTAAGTAAAGTCAGAGAGTATAAATATGTAAAGAGTATGGATATGACGCGGAACCGAACAAACTTTGCCCCCATTTTTTATCCCCTTTATGATTAAATTTTCAAAAATCCTGAAAGGCGTAATTCATAATTTCTAATCAGGTAGCTGGATACCAATTTTCATTGACTTAGCTTCAAAACTGAAGGAGTTTCATACAAACTTATGGGGCCCTTTTTACCCCCTTAGAGGCGGAATTTCCAAAATTCCTTTCTTAGTGCTCACCTACACTATAAAAGGAAGCACCGTGAAAATTTTCAGATTTTAAATCCCAGTCGTTTGGGCTGTGCGTTGATATGTCAGTCAGTCAGTCATTAAATCAGTTTTCATTTTTATATATATAGAAGAAGAAGATATCAAGCAGTAAAGTGTGTGTGTAAAACAAACAGTGGCAAGCACTAATGGTTGCATTAGTTTGCATTTGGACCGTTAGGTTATAGGTATCTGCCAAAGTATTTTGAGTTTCCCTCTTCCCAAATCGACAAGAATTTTGTGCAAACTGGTGAATCGTCGACAAAACTTTGTATTATCAATATTATTAATTAATTATTACTTAAATAAGGTAAGGTGAAGGAGTGTACTCTTGATACAGGCATAATATACATGCTTAAAAGGAGACTGTTGCATCTGGCTATGTAAAAATAATGTTTGTTAAGGAAAATAAAGATTTATTTATTTATTATTTATTTTGTTATTGTTTAGGAAGGATGTTTTTTGTGATGTGAAATGTTAGGATATAAGATGTGTTTGAAAATTTATTGAAAAAAAAAACAGTAAATAATGAAGTAATTAAAATAGAAATAGAAGAGTAGTAGATACAGATTGCCGATTTTGTCAAAGCATTGTGTTATGTATATCCTTATTCTTACTAATATTATATGCGAATGTAAGTTTGTTTGTAACGCTCTCCCGCAAAAACTACGTAACCGATCAACGACTATCAGAATCTAATCTTGTATTTTTTATCTCCAGTAGTTTATCCACATTTTACTTATATAACAAAAAGTAACTTAATCTGTAAGATATACAGATTGAATCTGTTACCTTTGAAGCTTAAACCGCAAAATGTTTTTATAACATTTGATACCAAAACATCGTAAGACTTTAGAAGGATATTAGATTGCTTTAATCCAGGAAATAAAAAAGAAAACCCCTGAGGGTAAGTAAAGGTCACATAAAAACGTTCGTTTCCTTAAAATTTACTAGGCGTTCATTATTTTTGTGTATAGTAAGTCATGAGCCAGATATTTAGACTAAGGTGTAGGTTGTGAAGTTAGGGCTGGAAGATAGATAGGGCTGATAGATAGATAGATAGATACACTTTATTGCACACCATAAAATTGAAAAATAACACATGAGTAAGATTTAGATTAGTACAATTTAGGCGGTCTTATCGCTTGCAGCGATCTCTACCAGAGAGTTAGATAGAATGATGTAAAGGTATAGGTTGTGACGTTAGGGCTGGTAGAGTTAGATATGATGTAAATAAAAAAACTTGGTACATGATCAGTAACAGGAAATCGTCTTTATCAAATGTCGATACATAATAATCTTCGACGCTAATTACATTCATCTTTAAGTCATGTATTGTAACGTTAAATTAGTGTAACAGTAATATGTATCATACGACATTTGATTTTAGCAATCAAGTATAAATAAAATAAATAAATAAATAAATGTGGACAACATCACATACATTGTCCTGGTCCCAATTTGAATAACTATTTAAAGCATTCGTATTTTGGAAACCAGAAACAACGAAAACACAAACACCCAGACCCGAGAAAATGTAGAAAAACTCATTTTTTCTACATTGACCCGTCCGGGAATCGAACCCGGGACCTCGGAGCAGGCGACACCTTGAAAACCGGTGTGTACGCCACTCCGCAACGGAGGTCGTTAAAGTAATCGTCAAGTATATAAATGTATGTATGATTTTGGGGAATGAGGTATTAATCGATTCCTTAATGCAGTCGGTAACATAGGCTACGTTTGTTAAAATAAAACCGGCCAAGTGCGAGTCGGACTCGCGCACGAAGGGTTTCCTACCAAATAGGCCAAGAAAACGGGTTTGTTGTATGGGAGCCCCCCTTGAATATTTATTTTATTTTGTTTTTAGTATTTGTTGTTATTGCGGTAATAGAAATACATAATTTGTGAAAATATCAACTGTCTAGCTATCACGGCTCTTGAGATACAGCCTGGTGACAGAGCGACGGACAGACGGACAGACGGACAGACAGCGAATTCTCAGTAATAGGGTCCCGTTTTTACCCTTTGGGTACGAAACCCTAAAAAGCCACTTGGCGAATGCTACAACAATATATTGAGGAACTTTGGAAAAAAAAAAGTTTGCTGTCATAACGAGTGGTACATGAAAGAAGACAAAATTCTAAGTACAAAATTGTTTAAGCAACACCACAAATATACATGGTGATTTCGAAATCATTGCATTTTTTGTAGTCGGGTAACAATTTTTAAACCATTTATTATAAATTTAAGTTTGGACAGTGACATATTAGTATGGGACTGCGTTTTTAATTTTAATTTCTTATTGATGCTTTGAGAATGAGGTAAACAGAAGAATTCGGTTGGGTTGGGCAGCATTTGGGAAACTACGTCAAGGCTTCTCATCGCCGATCCCACAATGCTTCAAGACAAAAGTCTTCAATCAGGGCGTCCTACCCGTCATGACATACGGAGCCGAAACGTGGACACTGACGGTACGGCTAGTCCACAAGTTCAAAGTCGCTCAGTGGGCTATGGAAAGAGCTATGCTCGGAGTTTCTCTTAGGGATAAAAACAGAAATGAGGTGATCCGGCAAATAACTAAAGTCACCGACATAGCCCACCGGATTAGCAAGCTGAAGTGGCAGTGGGCTGGCCATATTGGTCGCAGAACCGACAACCGTTGGGGTAAACTAGTTCTTGAGTGGAGACCACGTTTTGGCAAATGTACTGTAGGACGCCCTCGGGCCAGGTGGAGTGATGATTTGCGCAAGATGTCTGGCAAGAGCTGGATGCGAGAAGCCGAGGATCGACCTAAGTGGCGTGCAACTGAAGAGGCCTATGTCCAGTAGTGGACTGCTATAGGCTGATGATGACGATTGATGCTTTGAGCGTTAAGAGATCGGTTCTACATCTTGTAACTTTTGACTGTGCGATCCATATAGTCGCGTCTTGGCAACTTTTAACGTACAAATGTGTTTGGCAGGATTTTAAATGCAGATAGCGATTGCAAATTTAAAGTAATCTCTAAGTAGCGTGAAATACCATTTATAAGAATTTAAACATTGTTGTTGTTTTCAGAATAGTAAATAATATTCATTCTAGTTTTAGCTAGATCATTTCATACCCACTACAGTTAGGATTAGGTACACTGGTAGATGTATGATGTGTGCCCACTGGTCGACTAGCAGACAAAGCCTCATGGTTTAAAGGCCATCTTTTGTACACTTACTCTTAGTTTGTACAATTAAGCTTAAATAATGAAATTTTAAAAAATGCGGTTAGGTAGTTAATTCGTATAGTCTGCCTATTTTACTTTCTATTTAATTTTAAGTGACGTAATTTATACATTTATTTATGAATCATTGACCATTAAAAATTTGTAACGCCATTGTATTTTCTTATAAATATTTTTAGTTTACGTGATATAGGTCTATATTTCTATCATCTGCTCCATGTTCAGGTAAACCCTGTATATAATTACGTCTTTTATTAGTTAATTTATATACTTTACAATATAATTTATAGTGCCATACACAATTTATGGGTGAGGAAGTAATGAGAGCCATAGTGCGCGCTCGTAAACACCGTGTTTATTGTCGGTCAGTTCCAAATTACACTTTATTGGGGTGTATAACGCTTACGCTGAAATAAATAATTGTTTTAGTAGCTCTGTTAACTTTAACAAACAAAAATATATTGGTTTTACTAGTGTATTTATTAGGTGACTTTTAAACGTATATTTACACTGAACTAAAAGTCAAACTCCATACTACCCGGATCTGCTAGGTGTATTTTTATGATAATTATTGTTAGAAATACCGAACGATTCCCGTGCTGAAATGGCGTAGATGGTAGTTTTTGTGGTGTCGTCTGCTGTGAGGTGCCGGGTTCGATTCCCATTTCGATTTTCAAATTAGAAAGAAAAAAACTATTTTTTCGGGTCTGACCACCATTTCCACCCAACCTATGCTAAAATTTTCACTTATTTTGGGATTAGAACAATGTATGTGATGTTTTCCACATGATATTTTTATCTTTACCTTAATATTTAAACACAATAGAATATAAATACGAACCAGAAGTAACAGTTATTTAATTTGTAAAGTCATCTTTTATAATTGTTACAGCTGGAAAGAGCACGCAGGGAGCTGTTTTGAGAGTCATGGCCTTTTAACTAATTCGGTAGCTACCAGAGCTCTGTAGTACAGTGGATGATTTTGGCAGTTCGCAAACTTTTAACCCTTGTGGTTGCAGAGCAAGAAGAAGACACGCAAATATTTGTAAAAAGAAATTTGCAAACTAGCTTTACCTAAACATATTTTTTATTACAAAATCAATTAATTGTACAGACAACAGCACGTCAACCTACCAAAAAAACGACAAATTTTCTCATTTGATATTGATGTCTACTTGTTGGACTTAAAGTTGAAAATGACCTTTAACTTTTTGGGTAGGTTGACCTGCCTTTGCCTGTACATAAGCAGCAGATTGTAAGGATGTCAACTTATTTATATATAAAGATAACACAAAGGCCAAACAGATATCTTTTGTGTGATTAATGGTCGGTTCCATCACTAAATTTTCAGGTATTAGACCACAATGGCACAGAGAGTCGTAGCCGTTAAAATGTTGTCAGTACTGTCCTTTGATCGGGCAGTTTCGTTAGGCGAAATATGACATAAATGAAACTATTCAGTCTTTGTCGCCCTGTCATTGTGAGTTGGCAATCAAATGCATTTCAAATGGAACACACTGCTATCGTTAACCATAGAAGACCGTTATATCGAAAAACTGGAGAAACTAAGGGAGTGTTTAGATAACTCTTAAGTAAGAATAACTATTAAAAATAATAGATACAGGCGTTACTTTCCGGAAATACATAACTTAATTATGAATTTTGAGAATAATTTCTTCTTGTTAACACTGGCCTAATAACTTACCACACTACCCGCACTTATATAGTAGGGTACTAATAATATAATTACACTATCTGTACTGCATGAATTTTTGTAGGGAGGGCGGGCGGCTTTTTTGCATGAACTACAGCTTGATCACGCGGTGTCGGTGCGGGTAGTGTGGTGTTAACGAGCGGAAGGGGTAATAATACATCAAAAATGTTACATAGTCATGATATTGCTTTGATTCGTCTCTAATTAAATAATTGTAATAAATCGGAATAAAAATAATGAGAGCTTAACTTTGAATTTTAGTTACATTTTGGTTCGTTTTGTCCGCGTGTCTTATTGATTTAAATTTTCTGATTGATGTGAAGTGACGTTTGTGAATATAATTATGATTCTTTTAGCTAAGTTTCTAATGAAATTTTCGACGAATGTGATGGTATATTTTAAATCAAATCAAATCAAATCATTTATTTCTAAGAAAGTGGTACATATATGATCTTAAATAAACATAGTTCAGCACATTCTGCCACTAGTGGCGTAGAAATATTTATATTACTCTATTAGGTACATATTTTGGATACAGGCACGCACATTCTTTAATCAATATAATATAATTATAGTTAGCCAATTTTAATTACAATTTAATTCAATTTTATTAATGTGAAATTTCACTACATTATTCTCGTTCGTCGTCAATTAATTATTAGAAGTCATCTTTAATAATATTCATTTGTAAAAATTCACTAACAGTATAGAAACATTTATTCATTAACCAGTTCTTCAGATTGTATTTAAATTTACATAATGTCATATTTCTAATAGTAGGAGGCAGCTTATTGAATATTTTAATTGCATTGGAATAAACATTATTTGAACATATTTTTAGTCTATTGAGTGGTAGGTATAGCTTAGTTTCATCTCTTCTTACTCTATTGTTTTTAAGCACCTCACTTTTTAAAGGGAAAAAATGTGGGTGTTTTTTCACAAATAAGCAAATCTCGAGTATATATTGACATGGAAGAGGTAAGATTTTAAGCTCTTTGAACAGTGGGGTGCAATGCGCCAGGTAATCGGCACCACAAAGAGCCCGTATACACTTTTTTTGAGCCCTAAATACTCTAATTACATCCACGGAGTGTCCCCAAATAATAAGTCCATACCGCAGAATTGATGACACATAACCATGGTACTCTGATAGTGATGTATTTTGAGACGCTGTTAGTCTTAACCGACGTAAGGCGAATACAAATTTTTCTAATTTTATACAAAGTCGATTAACATGTTCTTTCCAATTCAGGTGTTCATCTACCGTTATGCCCAAAAACGTGGCATAGTTTACGTGGTCAATATTCGTGTCATTATAATTAATATTAATAGGAATGTCTTTGTTGTTGTAAGGTCTAAAATAAATTGCATTGGTTTTGTCAAGGTTAATTATAAGGTCATTTTGTTTGAGCCATTCTATTACATTACTCAGTTCATTACTTACTAATTTCCCTAGTGATTCTTTGTATTTACTTTTGATGACGATTGTTGTGTCATCTGCAAATAGAATGCATTCCTGTTTTATAGATTTCGGGAGGTCATTTATATATAACAAGAACAGTAAAGGACCCAAAATACTTCCTTGCGGTACGCCAGAGTCGTTGATTTTGTGTGCAGATTGAGAAATGTGTTTTTCGCTGCCAACCATTTTACCTACTTCGGTATACTGGTAACGCTCAAACAGATAGCTACGGATCCATGCTAAGGCGTTTCCTCTAATGCCATATTTTTGAAGCTTTAAAAGTAAGCGGGAGCGAGAAACATAATCAAACGCTTTGCTCATATCAAGGAATAACCCTAAAACTGCTTCTTTGTTGTTAAAAGCCTCTGTGATTGTTTTAATTAGAGCAAAGCAGGCATGAGTTGTGGAAACACCCTTTCTAAAACCAAACTGGTTCAATACGAGGATATTATTTTTGGTAAGAAAACCTTCTATTCTCATCAACATGGCTTTTTCAAAGATTTTTGAGATGATTGGTATTAAGGTGATGGGTCTATAATTACCCATACACATGGGATCTCCTTTTTTGTAAATAGGTTTGATTACAGATAATTTAAGCCTGTTAGGGAAAACACCTTGTTCGAACGATAGATTTATTATATAAGCTAATGGCGGAGCTATTATATCAGCACAAATTTTAATAATTTTGGTACTTATCTCGTCGTATCCCACGGAATTTGTATTATTAAGCGATTTAATAATTTTGACAACTTCATTATCTGTGATCGGGGACACAAACATGCTGTTTGCCGTATCGTCAATATTAATAATTTTATTGGTTTTATTGATGTCATGTTCATTATTTGTAGTCAAGTTGATAAAATAGCCATTAAATAATTCGGAGATGTCATTCGGTTTATTATAAATTATGTCATTATTAATAATTGCTTTTATGTCATTTTTATTATTAATTACATTAATGTTGTTTTTAATCACGTCCCACGAAGCCTTACATTTATTTTTAGATTTCGCAATATAATTATTGTTGTTTATTTGGTGAGATTTTTGTATGCATCTTTTTAATATTCTGGTATAGTCAGTATACAATTTTATGTTATGCTTTTTATTGCTAGCCTCTCTTTGATATTTGTAGTATATTAATCTTTTTTTCGCACAACACTTTTTAAGGCCTTTTGTGATCCACTTATTGTTGTTATTTCTTTTTCCAGCTCTTATTCGTACTATTGAGAAACAGAGATCATGAAAAAGTTTAAGGAGGTCATGAAATTTCTCAAACGATTTGTTGCAGTCTCTTTCTTCATAAACTTCGTTAAATGATAGCGACGAAATGCATTCGCGAAATATTTTTACATTATCTTTGCCTGTATCGCGACGGTTTTCAAACCATTGTTTTCTTGAGGGTCTGTCATTACCAGTTTTGGGGATAGTGAAAGTTAGGCTTTGTCCCGTATCATGATCTGACAATGCCAAGTGGTGTATATTACTTTTTATGTTAAGGTTACCTATGTTACTGGCTATTTGGTCTATACTAGAGTTTTTTCTAGTAGGCACATTTATGTGAGGATACATATTACGATTGAGTAGAATTTCTTCCAATTCCTTACGTTGGGGACTGTCTTTTAGAACATCAATGTTCCAGTCTCCACATATCACAACATGTTTTTTGTTATTCCTAGTGATTTTAGATAAGAGAATATTAAGTTTTTCAAAGAAGATATTTATATTTGATTTAGGAATTCTGTATATACAAACAATAATAAGACTATAATTAGTAAGTTCAACCCCACAGCTTTCAAAATCATAAGGACTGGCTAGTTGGTTTGCAATCTGTAGGGATACGGAATCGATGTCATTTTTTATTAATATACATGATCCGCCTCGTCTTTCTTTCTCTCTACCGTACCAAGCAGCTAACTTATAGCCAGGTAGACGCAAATTGGACTCAGATCCCTTTTTCATAAAGGTTTCTGTGAGACATATTATGTCTATACGGCCAATAGATTTCACCAATTCAGTTAGGGTCAATTCAAAAATTTCATTTTTGTTCAGCACCCCGGCTATGTTTTGATGAAACAAAGTAAAACTTTGGTTTGTTTCCTCTCTAATTAAGTTTTCTGCGGAAACTGGCTCGCTTTCAATAAAAAATCTACTGAATTTTGATTTTGATTTTGAGTTGGAGTTGATTCTATCGGGCTATTTTTTTTAGTGTTAATAACTGGGAAATAGTAGGGAATGGTGCCTTTCCCAGGAAGTAGTTTACTATTGTTACTTGTTTTACTCTTAGAATTGTTCATTTTAATAATTTTTTTCAGACCCTTCGACGATAGGTACTTAGAGCTATAGTCATTAAAGTTTATTATAAAATTAATTTTTTTACATGTCAAATAAAGTATTTTATTATTATTTAGGGATAGTTGATTATTATTATCATTAATGTCAATAAATGTACAGTTATCAGTATTCCTACACATGTTTGCTATAGAATTGTTCAATTTATACGTATTCAAATATTTGTTATCGATAATGCCTATAACAATAATATTAATATAGTGGAAGTGTCTAAGAAATGAGGCTATTTCCATATAAGCCTTCGTTGAATTGCAGTCATGTTCGCCTGCACATATAATTAAATAGTTTTTAGACGAGTCTTCGACCGAGGCTCTTTCTTTCAATATTTCCTCAGCCATGGCGTTCGGTTTTGTGAGGGCAAAAATATGATATTGTTCATAGTTGCCGCCAAGTCTAGAATGGTGAAGTCTTGAGCCAAGGCCAACACATTGCTGACTACCAAAAATGTATATTTTATTAGAGGGTTTGTTGACTGAATCCGATTGCTGCGTATCATTTAAGGTAGATATTGGAGATTCGGTTTTTTCAGTTCTGTCTATAAGAGTTTCAGGACTTGTAGGCACAGTTTGCGCCATATCCTGGTTTAGATCTAGATTTCTAAAATTACTCTTTATTCCAGTTTCAGAAGTCAAATCGGATCGGTGACAGGGTGTGCGCGAGGATATCAGGCGATTTATTTTAGAAGGCGTAGTTTTACGTATTGTAGGTTCAGTAAGCAGTTGCGTAAGTACTTGACTTTTTCTTTGTTGGTCGTCAATATTCTTCTGTAAGTTAGTTACTTGCGTATTCAGTCGTTCGATTTCCAGATGAGCGCTTGCTAATTGAATTTTTAGCAAGCTTACTTCTTCCTGGAGCTCTCTATTTTCTGCTATATTTGCATTTAAATCTGGGAGGCTCATTCGAGTATCTTCTAGTAATGTCGAGGAGTTTGCATTTATGGATTCTTCGATAGTGTTGTCAAGCAGTTCAACCGAGGACGCACGTAGTTTATTTCGCTGCCGTGTTGTTACGTTTTCTGATTTCTCATATTTGCTGCTACTACCGTCCAATATTGGTATTAAAGCCGAACTATTACTGGTAGTTGGAGTGAGTGAATGTTTATGTTTAGTCAGGCATTTGTCACATCTCCATATCTTTTTTCTATCCGCATCCATGATATTAAATCGTACGAAGGGCACGTTAGCACATGCCAAATCCAATGTTTGATTGCAGCTTCTACATTTTAGGTATTCTCGTCGCAGTATCAGTTTTTTGCATTTGTCACATTTCTTATTCGTATTTGTATTTGACATGGTTGCGAGTCGTTTTAGAAATAGTCAAATTTTAATTTCTTGTAGAAGTTAATGCCAGAAAAAATAATAATGTGATGGGATTTGAAGTCCCGACCTCACGAAAGTAGTGTGTTTCGTAGCCAATACACCAAGCGTTCATACTGTGTAGGTGTTGAATTTTATAACTGCTCTCTAAGAAGATATTTGTTGTAGTTTATAAACATATCACAAGATGTCGCTGTGCAAGCAAGACTTGTACGGAGAGTAGATGTTTATAGCTGTTGTCAATAGATGGCGTTGTTGTGTCTAAGAAGAAATTAAATTAATACAAAAAGACACTAACTGACAGGCTTTGAAGTCAGAGTCAATCGGTGGCGGTAATCGCTTCACGAAGATCGATGCTTTACCCGCTGGGCTACTGCGACCTAATTCAAGTTGACGAAATAGTGGTATAAATTGTTCGTATCGTAAGTTTAAACTCGCCAAAGACCGTTATTATGAGTCACAACAATGGAATTTTGTAGGAATTCGACACTACCTATTTGGCAAGTCACTGTTGAGACACTTTTTACGATTTAACACTTAGTTTTTATTACGTTCACTTATCACAGGGAAGTAATGTTGTTTTTATATAGTTTACTATGCGATATTTCACTTTTTAGGGTTTATTATTCCACTGTAATGTAACTTGTCACTGTCTTTCTTGTAACTATCTGATTTATTTTGATGTAATGTTTTGATGTCGTTGATAACACTCACACTTTAACTTTACATTATTTACTACTGTTTCGTATTGTTTTGGTATCTGGATTCGATGTTATTTTATTTTAATTTTAATTATAAACACTGAGTCGAAGCAAATGTGGCAGCAGCGCCATCTATCAAAAATATTATTTTTTGTATACATTATATAGACTTCCATCATAGATTTCCATCATATATATCTTCTTATCACTTGAGCTCAGTGATGTTATCTTCTTATAGTTGTGCTTTTGAGTCGTGATGTAATATTTCTATGGTAATAGTAAAAATCGAAGAAAAAGGAATTTTCTTGATCTTTCTCTTTATTGTTTCTTTGATATTTTATCCATGATGATTTGATAAGAAGCTATAGCTATTGACTCTCCATGCATGTGATTTAATAAAGCGGTAGCTTCATCAAACCTCATAATATTTATCTATCTTGATCTATCTTTCTTATTTATCTTGATATTTTAGATCAGGAATCAAATAAATTAGTAAATATAGATTTTCTTTCTCAGTTTAAATTCGGACTGCAGTGTAACTTGCAAAGTTTTTTTCTTTTGGTTAGTGAAAAAACCATCTGAACAGAAGAGAACAAATAAAAGACCTTGTCTTAACTACACCTTTAATGCGTTACATTTCATACATCAACCGATTGTAGCACAGTGAATGCTTGGTAGCTAAATTTGAGAGACTGAAAAATAAACATTTGGTTAATCTTAATAATTATTCATATATTAAAGAGCGCTTACACCACAACTGCTATGAAATAAAAATATAAAAAACTTTACATTGGTTTTAGATTCCAACCTTAAATTGTATATCATGTAAGTCTAAAGAAGTAGTAAGGTGCTACCTACATTTTGATTATTGAAAAATATAGTAATTTCTGTTATGTAAGATTGTAATCGTTCTATTGTAACTGTCACGCGCCAAAACGTTATCAATTTAGATGATTTTTTTAAAATATTGTTGTGGTTTTCTTATCGTTAAATATATTAATGAGTTTTCAAAAAAATGCCTCAATGTGTGAACGCTTTGACGAAGTTATTGTTTAACAGAGAACTATTACAAATTTTAGCTTATCAAATTCTTCGTCTAGTTCAGGATAATAAAAACTAGTTGTTTTACCCACATTAGTCATTGTCAGAAGTGATAAGTCGGTACCAATTGCGGTTTTGATACCAAAATTCTTTTGCAGATAGCACAACATTATGTAGTAGCGTTTTTTATCTTTTGGTGTCAAATTCAACCAATCAAATTCTAAAAGAGCAGTCCTCCAGTTTTCAGCCTGAAATACACAAAGAACCGTTACGAAAAAACCAATCCAAAACTTATTCACGGAAAAGGTGCATTAAAAAATTGTGATCCCGCCTGTTAAAAATAAAAAGGTTCAAGTCTGAAGTTATGTCATCACCAGTTAAATTATATTCAGATATGACATATGTTTGATTTGAATTTATCTACAATAAAATTTCGAACAATCAACATGGTGTACCTTTAGTTTAACTTAAAACACACAAATCAGATGTTCATAAAATATAATTACCGGTTCAAACTGTAAAATAATATTCCTGAAACTTGAAAATCCAGTCTACACAAAATAAGAAGAGTCATAGACTTGACGTCTGCAAAGTTAAGGAAGATTACCGAAGAGTAGGTGAAAATAGTGTGTAACGTATGATTTTCTAAAAGTCTCTATATGGTACTATTTGGTTTATCTTCCACCAGTACCTTACCAACAACGTGATATACATCGGCAGTGTGTCGACCTGGGTGAAATACCTAATACACAGAATATGGAAACAAACTAATCGGTTGTGATGAGGGACATAGGCATATTCAAAGTATGAACTGAGAGTAAGCAATTAGGAAATGGGCAATGGAATGCCGGAGGCGCTATCTAAACTTTAAATATTGAGAAAAATAGAGAGTTTCCATCGAAAGTTAAACCCCAAACAAGCTGATAAAAGCTAAGTTACACCTTGGTGCCAAGTTTATTTGACAGTATGCTAAAGAAGTCTCGGACCTAAGTTTGGATATTATATCATATTTCAAAAATGTTTAATGCGGCATTTTTAAGTTTTTGGATTAGAAGGATTATTTTGGCATCCAATGGTGATAATGCATATGCCTATGTCCTTGGAAGTCTTGAGATCAATGCTCGCAGATCTTAGGAGTATTTCCTAAAGAGTAGGATATAAGATGAACACGAAAAGGATGAAAATCATGTTGAGAATACCCGTATGTTGTATTTTTTTCAGTTTATATTAGGGAACTATAATCGAAGTGGTCGACAATTACGGCTGATGGCACAGATAGTCTAGCAACGTAATCCCAATTTTAAAAATAGTTCTCTTGTCGAATTCAGCTTGGGTTCGAGATATTACGACAAACCTTGGCGTACAAATTACCTCCGTGTCACATGACAAAAGTCTTTGTTAGTTAAAATCAGTGCGTGTTGTTAATTAAAAGAAAAACCTTGTTTTTTATCTGCTCTCCAAACCAGTTATATACGAACAACTCCACCATTGTTGGTACTATGTTTGATACAAATTTTAAGTCCACACCCTAAAACAGAAATAAATGAAAATTTGGTTATCAAAAGTTTAAAAGCAATAGTAGTAATGATTTATCACCTAGTACGTAAATAAGATATGACAATAATAAACGAAAAGCAGCAATATTAGTAACAACATGTTTTCATCAAATATTTTGAAAATCTTATCTTATTTTTCCAGGACAAATCTTCTCATTAAATTTAGCTTTCTACTGGTATATGGTTGATGCCAATAGTATATTTAGGACTCTACTTTATTTGGAATCAGAAATAATACATATTATTTTCAGATAGTGTTGCCCAAAATCGGTCTTGGTCTTGCAGTCTTGGTCTTGTTCTTGCATTTTTGCAACACCAAGACCAAGACCAAGACCGCCTAATTTTAGCAAGACCAAGACCAAGACTGACTGTGCAAGATTTAAGTAAGAACAAAACCAAGCCTGCGAGACTCTTGCGTCTTGCAATTAGGGCTTTTTTTTAAATATACTTGGTATAAAAATATGTTTTTAAAAGCAATCATATTTTTTTTAACACAATCACGTTTTTCACAGTAGACCCCTTCGAGTGTCGGTTTATCGGAGTAAGCCCCCAAAACTAACGCGCGCCGCACCAACGAACGATACCTACATGTTTTATTAAAATTAAGCGTTTTTTATTGTTTTAATGACACAAAGTAGTACTGGTACTGTAAGTTAAACACGATTTAAGCCTTAAGTCGGGAATCGAACCCGTAACTTTTTGTATCATGATCTAGGCTCGGCTTTGGCCTGCCTGACCGTTTGAAAATAAAAGTCATTTCAACTAACTTCGGGCGATCTATCGGAAATCGAACCTTGAACTTTCGTGTTAATTAACCTTTTCAACATTAAATTAAAGTAGCTTATTAAATGATGTCAGTCTGAAGTATTTTTGGCGTTTTTAAATTAATAACTTATCGACTTATCTTAATAACTAGTTATTTGTACACTTATTTACACTAACTAATAAAAAACCCTGTCCGATCCATTAAGGTGTTATTAGGTATCGAGATAAGGTTCTATTTGTGTAATCATTTTCATAAAATGTTAGAAAAAACTACCACATGAAAAAAAAATACATTTTCTATGTTAAAACCGTGTTTTAGTACATTGAAGATTATTTAATGTTAACGTTTATTAAGAAACAGACTGACTCCCGCGCGACACAGTTGATAGCTCAGTTGGTTAGTTAGTTAGTTAGTTAGAGCATCGGCACTGACCGCTTAGGTCGTGGGTTCAAACCCCAACCGGTGTCAGTTGTTTTTTGAATTTCTCATGAAATGTTTAGACATTTATTAATTTATAGTTGGTCTTTACCATGGCAATGTTAATTCGAGCTCAAAATGTACCTACTCTGTTGCGTTGTTCTAATATCGCAAGTAACGTTTCATAAATAGCGACAAGCTAATAGGTAATTGCAAGACTTGCGATACTCTTGCTGCAAGACCAAGACCAAGACCAAGACTGGGAGTGCAATACCAAGACCAAGACCAAGACCAGGTGTATTGATGCAAGACCAAGCCCAAGACTGGCCAAGTCTCGTCTTGTGCTTGCATTTGGGCAACACTTTTTTCAGATCAATGTGGTTTTCACAATAAAAATATGTTGTTAGAACCGAATATTAATTTAAATCTTACTTTAGGCTACAGTAGCAGTCTTAACTTACAGTACCTTGCTCATTGTCACTAGTATCAAACAAATACACAAAGCCATACTGATGAGAGGAAGCAAGCCCAGCCATTTGAACATTCCATTTAACTTATACAAAAACCTGTAAAAAATATTGCTTAAATGTTTGCTGTCAACAGTTGATGCAAATAAGGAAAACTTTTAATGCCTTGCATAATAATTTCATTAATAATGAGATTTACGGAACTTAAAGCAATATTAAAGATGGCACCCTAAAAATTTTCTATTACTCAATATTATAATTTTCATATCCTTTAATCAGCAATTGAAATTAAAAACAAAACTTTGTACATTATTTGCTGCCAAACTTTTTTTGTAGTAAAAAGCAAGCTAAAATTTAACGCTACTGAATATTTCATATCAACGTACACTGATTATATTTTAATCACAATAACTATAAACATTGAACGATATACAACTTACTTGACTTCTGTAATATGAGCTATGTAGAACTTCCTCAGACTATTGCTTAAACGACTTGAGTATTCTGACTGACTCTCAAGTAAATTCTTTTTTACATTCAAAATTTTTACTGTACTATCACTCGACGTACAGAAGAAAATCATAATTACTAGAAACCACATATCGGTCAACATTATTGTAAACGCAGCCTCAAACATAAATACGATGTGTAGTAATAATCCAATCTCGTAGTAAGGGCTCCTCATTGGCATTAAAATTGATGTCGTTCTTGACATCGTCACCATCTCTCCGTTTACATAGTGCCACAGCGCTGTTATAAGGTATATAAATATCGGTAACACAGTCATAAAAATCTGCATACAATAAACCCCTATTTTCATTTTCCTCAAAACATCTTTCATCTTTTCCTCCGAGTCGTTTTTGATTGACATAAACAATGTAGTCTTCAGGATAATGTACAGATTCTGGAAATCTTTACGCGCGATAAGAAAAAGGTAAAGTCTGCTAGGAATGCAAGCAGTTATGACACCAGTGTACGCCGCTTCAGCTATAAGCTTGACGTCATTTGTGTTGTTAACAATATCTAACGTACCGAAAGTAACATAAACTATTAAAAGTCCTGTTGCCAATTGGTACGGAAATGATTTCTTCCACGTCCAATTAGGGTTCAGAATTTGGTTACCAAAAGCGCTCTGTAATATAAGCGTAAAATGCATAATTTCGTCGATTTCGTTCCTATCGCCGACGGTTCTAGTGCATTTTTCGATAATTCCCTTTGGGAGAATTTTCATTTTGCAATCGTTTTGTACGAGTACGTCTGTTCGAAATTAAAAGGAGTTATGATTTCGAAAGGCTTTCCAATAAACGCGATCAAAAGTAGGTACAATCAGCCACAAACTTTTAAATAGGTATTAACATTTTTTAGGAAAATAATGTTTTTATTTACTTTCAACACTTTAAAATTATTATAAATACTTTCAATCAGTATTTTTTGTCTTAAAAGTGTCATGCTTATTTCACAAACTCGTTGAAGGTCGTCCAACGCTGCCCTATGTCAAGATATAGTTTCCTTTCAGTTACACGTTTAACTTATAACGATAATGGATTGGTATCGGTTTTAAAACAAACGTGATCATATGGGCTATGCCCATTACTAAGATTCTGTTTATGAAATTTAAATAATCATCACAAGAATTGTGACGCTTAATGAAAAATATTTTAGATCTTTATGCAAATGAATTTTAGTCACAAAAAGACCAGGAACCTCAAACAAAAGTAAATCAAAATATCACGTGGAAACTAGATTATTTGAATGGAAACATAATTATTTAAGAAGATCTTGTTATTCTTCGTACTACTAGTACAAAGCCTGTATACCTTATTGTGAAAAATATTGCAAATTTCAGCCGCAACACGAGTAAAAAATATTACAACATGTTATTGAGCGTGGAAGCATTATACCGCAAGTGCTTCTTAACTTAATATCATGTCAATTATACATTAATGCAGTCTTTATAATTGTAATAATTAGGTGCAAGTAGCACCTAATTATTTATGCAATAAAATATTGAAGTTTGAATAAATTTATTATTTTGTTTTTAGTTATAAAATAACTTAAAAAAAAAGATTGTTTTTAGTTGTCATGCGCTGACTAAAAATAAAAAAATTGTAACTCACACGGCGTGAATTTAATTTACAAATTCTATCGGTTAATTTGTTCCACAAAAAATGTTTTTAATGGCTTTTTTTTATTTTGGACCTAGTTATACTGTTTTTGCTTTTTCAGTTTCATTAGGTATTGAAAGAACTATATTGGTCTAATGGTTTAAATACCAGGCCAAGATCTTGGGGTCCCGGGATCGATCCTCGGGTCGGGCAGCAAAAAAGTTACGAATTTTTGAACATGCTTGGATTTGCGATCACCAATCCGTATTTGGCAAAGGCGGTGATTAAGCCTGTTCCCAACATTGCTATGGTAACTTGAATTCAATAATGGAGGCCTTTTCTACGGTGGAATGATTGTAGGCTGTTACTTCACTACCAGGAAAGCAAAAGGCGCATTTGCCCAACTGAAACCCGTCTGGGATTCGAACGTGCTCACTCGACGGATCAAGATTTCTCTCTTCGATTCCATAGGAAAGTCTGTTTTGCTTTTCGATTGCGAAACCTGGAAGGAGACAAAGGGTCTGACGAGCAAGCTGCAAGTGTTCGTCAACAAATGCCTTAGATCCATCCTGCGCAGATTTTGGCCAAACACTATCAGAAATCAGGATCTATGGAATAGATGCCACCAAATCCCGATCAAGCAAGAAATTGCACATCGGAAGTGGAAGTGGATAGGGCACACCCTCCGAAGACCAGAGGAAAACATTGCCAGGGCCGCGTTTACATGGAAGCCGCGCGGGAGCAGGCGGCGGGGCCGGCCGGTGCACACATGGCAGCGCACCGTCGACGCCGAGCTGCGGGCGGCCGGGCTGAGTTGGAGGGACGCGGACCGAGAGGCGTAGGATAGGAGTGGATGGAGACGTCTCACGAAGGCCCTCTGTACCACTGGGGTACCATAGGACGACAACAACAACACTTGTGTTAGTGTTTAGGTACTGAAAACTTTTTACGTTAAATTTTAAAACCGTTTCCACCTTATCATTTGACTGTATCAGTCTGATGGCCGCTGCAATTATTCAATCATACTAATTGATCTTTCGACGCCTTATGTTTGTAACTCATCATAAGCAATTTGAAATTGTTCCCTCTATGCAATCATGCACATTAAATATGCAGTTAGTTATTACTCTAAAAACTCTTTCAACAACCGAATGAGAGCTCTATTACGTAAGCAGAGAGAATAAATTAGAAAAAAAGGGGATCAACTATTGTTTAAAGTGATTAAAAGGCATTTATGAAATTGGTCTACGTGGATGAATGGAGCTAAATTTTAGGCGAAATAATAACTTTAAACTGACTGCCGGAAAAGAAACAAAAGTTATACAATAACTATTCATTTATATAATTATTATACCTACGTTAGATTATTATTATTTTATGCTTCCCATGACTTCATCCCCCATGTAGAAAAACGACGTTTTACAGTATTTGGTATTGCCCTTCTTTGCAACGGTTCGACTGATAAAGACTATTGTTTATAACGTAATTGTAAATATATAATATTTTGACGAACTTCTCTTGAAACTCATACCTTGTTTCATCCCAAAAAGTTTACCCAAAAATTGTAGTTGTGTTTTGAAGATTTTCAAACAGATTAACCGCCGTCTGTTATTAGGAGATGGAAAACTTTTCTATTTCAATGTCTCAAATTCCTACCAAGCATTTGGATCAGCGGTAGTAAACGCTGCTTCTGAGCCATGGGTCGCGGGTTCGATCCCCGCACAGTACAAATATTTGTGTGCATGAACATGTCTGTTTGTACTGGTCTGGGTGTCTTCTATGTATTATAAGTATGTATTTACAAAAAAAAAGTATATAAGTAAGTTCATCGGATGTCTAGTACCCCATACGACAGGGTACTTAATAGTACCTTAATTTGGGACTAGATGGCTCAGTGTGGCCCAGTGAGGCATGTCTTAAAATATTATTATTTATTTATTTATATTATTTACTGTCTTGCAGTCGGCTAATGTATGAAATGCAACGCATCCGAGATGAAGAGTTGAGATACATTTACTTTTGATTTGGCAGTTTAAAACGACGATTACCTACTTACTAGACTTAAGTTCAGCTGCCCCCAATTGATTTAATTTTGTTACTTGTAAACAAAATCAATTTAAAAAAAAATCTTGAACTGTATCAATTTTGCCAAATTACCACTAGTTTTAAAAGTTAACAAATAACTGCTTATTTAAGCACTAAAGAAGAAAATTAAGCACTATAAATTTACTTGTCGATAACACCAATTGAGTCTCATTTTGAGGTTTTAAATATTAAATTTTATGATATTGAAAGTTATTGTAGATAACAGCTGGCTAAGTGTTTTTATTTATTGTCATAGTAAATAAAATTTATCATTTTATTTTTGATTCATTTTAAATTTATCATTAAATTTATCTAAAATTATTTTCACCACCATACGACAAAATAATATAAAATTAACAAACTAAGATCTTATTAATAATTTTTTTTAAAACATTCGAATACTACCAATTCTTAAACAGCCGGTAAACATAGATTGACGATTAATTTGACACAATTCCCATACAAAATATGACAAATAATAATTTAAACGCCGTTTAAAACTTAAACGTCTGTTGGTGAACTCGGGCCTAAGTATAGTTATGACAGTAATATCCGGTGAAAACCTACCTTAACGAAGCTATCAATGGGGGCTATCGCTAGTGAATTTGCTACTAGAGGCGCTAGTATCGCGTGAGGTCCAATATCATTCACTTTTCACTGGTTTTAGTGGAATTTGTTGCATAAATTATAATTTCTTTAATTTACTTGCTGGAAAGTGATCTCCTTCGTAAAATATCGCAAATATGGATTATTTGGCGATTAATGTGAACGCTTTAAAAGCGGAATTAAGAAAAAGCGCAAAAATAGTCGGCCTCAAGAGCAACTATTTTAGAAGTTAGTTTGTTGATATCAAGATAGTTATATACGAGGGCGGGTCAATAAGTCCGTGACTTTTTGAATTTCTGACCTCTTTACTGAAAAAGCAACACTACTCCTGTCAATAGGTATCTGTCAGTTGATTCCTATCAAAATTTGAACTTGCTGCGTCAGTTAGTTTGTGGTTGACAGCTATTTTTATCAGACTACCCAGTAATTTGAGGAAAAAATGGAAAAAGGTGAATTTCGTGTGCTTATTAAGCATTATTTTTTGCGAAAAAAAACCATTACCGAGACCAAGGCTAAGCTTGATAAATACTATGGGGACTCTGCACCATCGATTTCAATGGTAAAAAAGTGGTTTACTAAATTTCGTTGTGGCCGTAAAAGCACTGAAGATGCCGAACGTCCTGGACGCCCAGTTGAGGTCTCTACACCCGAAACAATCGAAAAAATTCACGATATGGTGTTGGCCGACCGAAGATTGAAAGTGCAAGAGATTGTGGAAGCCGTAGGGATCTCGCATGGCTCAGTGGTTTCAATTTTAAAAGATCAATTGGGCATGAGAAAGCTTTCCGTAAGATGGGTGCCGCGTTTGCTCACAGTCGACCACAAACGCAATCGTGTAACAACTTCACAGGAAGGTTTGGCGTTGTTTAATCGCAATATGGAGGAGTTTTTGCGCCGTTTTGTAACCGTGGACGAAACATGGATCCATCACAACACACCAGAGACCAAACAACAGTCAAAACAGTGGGTTTCTAAGGGTGAATCGGCGCCAAAGAAGGCCAAGGTGGGTTTGTCAGCCAATAAAGTTATGGCGACTGTTTTTTGGGATGCACGTGGGATAATCCACATTGACTACCTTCAAAAGGGAAGAACAATCAATGGGGAATATTATGCCAACTTATTGGACCGCTTCAATGACGATTTGAAAAAAAACCGACCCCATTTGGCCAAGAAAAAAGTTCTTTTCCACCAAGACAATGCAAGGGTGCACACATGTGCAGTTGCCATGGCAAAAATCCATGAATTGGGCTATGAATGGCTCCCTCATCCACCCTATTCTCCAGATTTGGCTCCGAGTGACTACTTTTTGTTCCCAAACCTGAAGAAATGGCTTGGTGGAAAAAG
The DNA here is from genome assembly GCA_949315895.1 of Anania crocealis. Classification (NCBI taxonomy): domain Eukaryota; kingdom Metazoa; phylum Arthropoda; class Insecta; order Lepidoptera; family Crambidae; genus Anania; species Anania crocealis. Next base: position 3,865,992 of record OX438857.1, on the reverse strand, counting down.
ATTTGACTCCAATGATGAAGTCATCTCGCAAACAAAGGCCTATTTTGAGGACCTCTCGACAAATGATATTTTTTGGAAGGGATAAAAAAATTGAAGAAGTGTTGGACAAAGTGTATAGAGCTCAAGAGAGACTACGTTGAAAAATAAAATGATTTGTTTATCAAAAAATCTGTGTTTTATTCCAAAAGTCACGGACTTATTGACCCGCCCTCGTATAAACAATATAACCTTAATTAGATTCAAGATATAACACTTTGTTTCGGCGCCAATCGCCTTTGACAGCTATACCTCCGGACCTCAGTCTACAGTGGCGCCAACTGGTGAGCAAAGAAACGGTAGTCCCCATTGAATGACGTTTGAAATTCCAATTCTTCATACGAAATAACCAAATAGATTTTTTGTTGAGCCCCATAATCGCAATCACGATTGAAATCGTTTTTAAAGGTTTAAATCCCTGTCTACTCGTTTGATATTTGCTTTAAAAACTGTTTATTTTGACTGTTTCAGATGAATCTGATATTTGTAATTATCAAAAACTAGTTGCTCGTCCCGGCTTTGCACAGGCTTACTTACGAAGGTAATGCAAGCAAATGATTTGATTATGGCAATCTCTACCGTTTACACACTTTATGTTGAGATCTACCTCCTAGTGGTCTACCCTGGGCAACGGCATCTTTGGTTTTCTAACCAATGATGACGGCTAACAGATCCCTCTGCGGTGGTAGGCTTTTTAAGAGGCTGCCTGGATGCACCACCCTCCTGCCGGAGTCCAGCACCGAACAGTTTTACTGTGTTCCGCTGGTGTGTGGGAGAACCAGTGTCACTTTCTGGGTAAGCTCGCTCTATCTGAGGCTTCTTCTTAACCGTAGAATTAAGTATGTGTCAAGAGCAAGCCCATTGATTATGAAAAAAAAACACTTCATCTGAATATTTCTAAAACAGTTTTTTTTCGCCAGCATTATCAATGATTGGCTATAGGTAAGAATAGGATGAGTGCAACAATAGTTGACCAGTTCAGCAAATTTAAGATTTTAAGGGTTGATAGCGGCGTTAGATACTATTTTACTTATCCATATTTATTTTTGCATCATTATAGTGAATTATAAACCATAGTTATCTGAGTTTATATTAATTAGAATTGAGATAAAGTAAACAGAATAGGTGACCACTCACTTAAACAAGAGAAACTAGGAGAAATTTTCGCATGTCGTTTGACAATTGTACACCTCTTCGTTTTTAAAATATACACTACTGTACGGTCTGTACAAACTTTAGGGAAAGATGATAAGTTGATAGAATGAAAGTCACTGATAGAAGTTAACTGATTGATATATTGATATTACTTGCTTTAAGCCTAAATGATATAATGATAATGAGTACGGAACGAATAGAACCGATGATGGTCGAACGCAAACTGGTCAAATTATACATATGAAGTAAAAATGATGATGTGACGCGACATTACGAAATAAGTACGAACAGGGTGAAATGCTGATGCGCAAATTTGTATGTGCTAGCTCGTACATCCTGCCGGGCCAGAAAGATGCGAGATGAAGAATGCTGTGATAGAAATGAGTGACGTGAGTAACAAGGTGATACAACAATTTGCTTAAAATTATTACAAGATGATGGAACAATCATAAGTCTTAACTACTATAGAGAACTATATTCTCTTTCACGGATAGGCGATGCTGCCTTATCAAGGGCACACGCGTGTGATAAATTAACTTTTGCACTATTGATTTTGTTCAACTCTAGGTGACACTGATTCACTACACTTTCACTAACACACTGAACCGTGGGTTGTGTAGCGGCCTGGCCGCCAGCACTAGCATGGGCGGCCGGCGGCGGCGGCGCCCGCCGCGCTCGCTCCCGCAGGCGTCGCGCGACGACGACGACCAGTACGACACCCCCGCAGGCTATCACTAAGTAGATAGCTACGTAATGGTGTACATCGTGATAGGACACTCGATCAGTCAGGACTCCTTCTGAAGCGCTGGCTTTCATCTCTTCTATTTGTTGATTAATCGCTTCAAATTCTCTTTGATGGTCAATAGCTACAGGTTGAGTTTCGATAACCGGAACTGATAGGTTTATGACGTTGTTTATAGGTGGGATATGGATCTTGATAACATCAGCTTTTTTGTTCATAACATTTGATAGGCGCCTATGCGGATAAACAGTGAATGTATTTCCTTTAATAATGCATTCATCGCTTAATGTAATTATTCCGGCCATTTTTAGCTGTTCAGCTGTAACGTGATCGTCGCATATGATTCGTACAGTGCATAGGCCGCAACAGAAAAATAGGTAAGTGTTCAAGTTACGTAATTCTACCCATATATTTTTGCATGATGTAATAATTGTTTCACACTGACCGGACTCATTATTTTTAACACACAAATCCTCATCAGATTGCATTTGGTATACTGGTTGTTTTAAAGGACATAAAAGGGTGTCAGTGTCGTATCTAACACAGTCCTGCATATCTTTGTATTGCAACGGCACGTAGGAGTCCTTCTGTATGTTGACAGCTACGTAATCCGATACGGGTGTGATACTGATCATATTGTTGTTTGTTTTTTGTGGGATCGGTATTAACTTATATATATTAAAATTGTCTCTGCTCACCAAGGGAATATTTACTTCGAAAATTATAAAATCCTTTAATGCTCTCGCCTTTACGGTCAGTAAATGATAAATATTTGATATGTCAGCTTGAATATTGCTAATTGGGAGTGTCAAGTCCTTGGACAGTAATCCAGTGATGACATTCAATTCATATCTCAGTTGATCAGGGGTAAGAAGATGAAAGTTAAATTTTCCCAGATAGACATTTGTGATCGAATCGACTAATGTGTCTTGAATGTTTTGTATGTTTACTAAAACGCTGTTGGCTATAACGGATGATAATGTAAAATCGTTAGTGTTTATTGCCCTTTGAAGTTCACTTTTTTGCTTATTAACTTCCTGCTCTAGATAATTTAAATGTAAATTAAAAATTTTGTCTTGCTTGTTTATTGACGTTTCTACTCGTTTGATTAAATTAAATTCAGCTTCGATTACTGAGGTTTGGTTTTTCCATAACAAGGCCATATGTTTCTGGTTGTCTCTCAGCGTTTCTATGTCTCTTTGATATTGTTCTGCGAAATTCTGATCGAGTACGCCGAATAAAGTGTTAGCGATAGAGCCGATCCCGTTGATAAGGCCGCGACGCGTGCGCGCGCGCCGTGTGAGCTGCTGACCGAGCAGAATGCCATTGTAGTGTTGTAGCTCCGTAAGCCCGTGATGTAATTGTAGAAGGATTACGTCACATTGCGGGATCTTTCTATTGCGGTCGCTCGAACATGAGCCGTCAAGGTGATTTATATATTTACTTAGCAATTCAGTGCCTTGCCAATATGGAGCCATATCATAATAAATAACTAATTTCCATTGATCTTGTTCTAGACGCATGTTAGCGATTCTGTCGAAATAAATACCGTGACTGTTATTAAGACTAGATACTTGATATGCGCAGTATGCGGGAGAGATGATCATAACTAACCATAAAATTATTAAATAAATGGAATTGAGTGGATTTGACTTATATTTTGGTTTTGATTTCGATCTGGTAGCGATTGTAGTAGCAGTAGTTTGTTTTGATAGGGAATGCTGATATTTTTCATCTTGATATTGATGGACTGGCAAGAGAGATAATTTACATACGGGTCTCTTCATCAAGCCATTTTTTGTTTTGAGTGTTACTACTCGCACATATCCGTCCTTGCCGGGATGAAGATCCACAATTCTTCCTAGCGCCCATTTACCTGGCGGTAAGTTGGCGTCCTTAATTATGACAATATCGTTAATTTTCAAGTTTTCTTTAGGTAGATGCCATTTGCTCCGGGCTGACAATTGACCTAAATATTCATTTTGCCACCTTTTCCATACGTCGTCAAATATTTTTTGAGTCAATTGCCATCTTGTTCTGTGATCTCTTTCTGTTTCAACTATTGTTAATGTAGGGCCACTAGTCAGGAAATGTGACGGAGATAAATAGTCCAAGTCTTCACAATCTTCAGTAAGAGGACATAGCGGCCTGGCATTTAGACATGCTTCTAGTTGAGCCAAGAGTGTAGCGTATTCCTCGTAGGTTAATTTTTGTTCACCAACCACTCTTTTTAGATGGAACTTCAGACATCCAATAGACCGCTCCCAAATTCCACCAGCGCTTGGCCAGGAAGGAGCTATGAAGTGCCATTGTATTTCCATATCGGTGATAGCTGTGAAGAATTGATCATCTAGCGTAGTTTGTAAGTCTATGAACTCTTGATTAAGCACCTTGCTAGCACCCAAGAAGTTGGTACCATTATCGCTATAGATGTGACGAGGAGCTCCTCGCCTTGCTGCAAATCTACGTAAGGCAGCCAAGAAAGCGGATGAAGTCAGATCTGATACTAATTCAAGGTGGACGGCTTTTGTTGCCATACACACAAATAAGGCAATGTAGCCCTTAGTTGTCTTTATACCTCGGCCTTTGCTAGATTTAACGTCTACGAAGCCCGTCAGGTCAACGCCGGTGTGACAAAACGGCCTGGACCTAGTTACGCGAGCGGCAGGCAAATCACCCATGATTTGATTTTGTAGGATAGGACTGTGGCGTCGGCACTTGACGCATTTTCGCAGCTGTTTTTTAACCGCTCTGTATCCTCCGATTATCCAATACTTTTGCCTTATGAATGCAGTTGTTAGGCGAGATCCAGCGTGAAAAACCAGTTTATGAGATTGATTAATGATAAGTTCGGCAAGGCGGCAGTTGTTAGGGATGATTACAGGGTGTTTCATCTCCGGGTCAATTTGAGCGTTTTTTAGTCGACCACCAACCTTCAGTAAGCCGTCCTTATCCAGGAATGGATTCAGTTGCTTTAATATGCTCTTTGGTGAAATTTGTCTGTTTTCTTTCAAGCTTGTTATTTCATTGTTAAGTTCTAGTCTCTGTATGTGTTTAATAATTATAGTTTTAGATTTATTTAATTCTGATATTGATAAGTAATGCTGCTTGTTTGATTTTTCTTTAGGATGTAATCTAAGGACCCATGCCAATATTCTAACAATTTTGAGAAAAGAATTGTGCTTTGATAATAGTTGATTAATAACGTCGTTGTTTAAATCATGCTCGGTGACAATGTTGACTTGTTTTGATTGTTTTAATTCTTGATCGGTCGAATATTAATATAGGGGTCGGACCTCTTCATCAGTGTAGTCAGGAAGCCAAGAAGGCCCTTTCCACCACAAGGGATGAGAGATCAATTGAGTAACAGTCAAACCTCGACTGGCGCAGTCCGCGGGGTTTTCCTCCGATTTTACATAACGCCAGCATAATGCCGGAATGACGTCAGTTATCTGCTTTACTCTGTTAGAAATAAAAGTGTTCCATCTAGCTGGGTCTCCGTTTAGCCAACCAAGACATATCATAGAGTCACACCAGCCGTACAATCTTATATCATAGTTGTGTAAACATTGTTTGACCTTTAACATCAATTTAGATAGTAAAAGAGCGCCGCTTAATTCTAGTTTTGGGAGAGTTATTTTGGATTTAGCGGGCACTAAACGGGCCTTTCCTACAAGCAATGAGATATCAGATTTTTCTCGTCTTTTAATTTTGCAGTAAATGACGCACGCATATGCTTTTGCCGACGCGTCGCAAAAGCCGTGCAATTCAATACTATCACCTTTCATTGTTTTGATCCATCGGTTGATTTTAATTTTATTAATGTTGGTCATGTCGTCTTTAACTTTTATCCACTCTGATTGAGTCTCTGTTGGTAAATAATCGTCCCATTTGATTTCTGATAGCCATACCTCTTGAAACAGTATTTTTAATTTCGTAGACAACGGAGCAATTAAACCTAGTGGGTCAAATAATTTTGAAATAGCTGATAATAAAGATCTTTTTGTATCTAACTGAGATGACTGATCAATTTTTGTGTCGAATGATAGGGTGTCATGCTGAGTGTTCCAACCGAGGCCGAGTGTTTTAGCTTGCTCTGATTGCTTGAAACTAAAGTTTTGTTGATTATCTAAATCTGAATCATTTAGCTCAGCGATATTGGATCTCCATTTTCTTAGGTTGAAACCACCGCTTTTTAATAAACTGATAAGATCGTTGCGTAATATTTTGCATGATTCGATATTATGTTCACCGTATACGAGGTCATCCATATAAAATGCGTTTTCAAGGACGTCGACCGCGGGGCTGTTTTTGTAGTTTACTCTTTCATCGGATGCCAATTGCTTCAGGGTCATCATGGCGAGAAATGGGGCCGCTTTGGTCCCATAAGTAACCGTAGTTAATTGATATTCTTTGATGGGGTCGTAAGAATTTTCACGCCATACGATTTTTTGATATTTTTGATCAATCGCGTTCATCCAAATCTGCCGAAACATTTTCTCTATGTCCGCAGTGAACGCAAACTGGAACTGTCTCCATTTGATAATTAAAGACTGTAAGTCTTGTTGTAGGTTAGGTCCGCTGGCCATGATGTCATTTAAGCTATACCCGGAAGTTGTTTTTGCGGATGCGTTAAAGACTACTCTAAATTTTGTGCTGGTTGATTCCGCACGCTCTACACCATGATGAGTTAGGTAACAATCATGAACGGAACTTGTGATAGCGGGTATCATGTGATTTAATGATTGATATTCTCCCATAAATGATTTGTAATCCCTCGCCATCGCTTTGTTTTTATAAAATTTTCGTTCTAAGGACCGAAACTGTGCAATGGCCTTGTTTTTCGAGCTACCTAACTTTTCTTCAAAATTGCCTTTTAAGGGCAGTCGGACTTCGTATCGACCGTCATTTCTACGTATAGTCGTGTCTTTATAATATTGGATGCACAGTTGATCTTCTGTAGATAGCGTCGGCTCCTCTGTGATATCCTCTATTTGCCAAAATTTGTGTATTTCTTCTAAATTGGTCAATACAACGTTACAATGAAGGGTGTTGACATTCCCGCTTAAAATCCAACCCAAACGAGTATTTTGAGCAATAGGGGAGTTCTGATTTGATCTACAAATTCCTTCTAGTAAAATTAATGAATAAATGTCGGCACCTAACAGTAGGTCTACCGGATTGCTAAGGTTAAAATCAGGGTCAGCCAAAGATATGTTTTCTAAGTATGACCATCTTGGCTTGATAAAGGAATGACTAGGTAAATTTTTGATAAGATTTTGCATAATTAGAGCATCTGTTTCAAAGTCGAAATTGCTATTGATTGATGAACATTTTATGTGCATTGTTCCCTTACAGTTACTTTCTTTTATACCTACTCCGGAGATTACACCGTGACATTTCTGTCGAGGTAGCCCTAACAACTGCGCCGCTTTTTCAGTAATAAGGGATGTTTGAGAACCCTGATCTAATAAAGCTCTTATTTTTATGTACGTTCCATCTGCCTTTTGAACTTTTATCAATGCCGTTGCTAAAAGTATTTCGGGTAAATCACGTTGTAATGACACGTGCGAGTTACTCCGCAAGTTCTGTGCTGACTCGGGTTTTGAAGCGTCGCGTGCGCTTGAGTTCATCGTTCCGGATGCGCGTTCCGGTCGCTCATAAGCTCCGTGCAATAGAGTGTTATGTGCCTGATTGCATTCACGGCACCTTTTTTCTGAAAAACATGCTTTTCCGTAGTGGCAATAAAGACAGTTTTGACATAACTTATGTTTTGCTACAGTGGCACGTTTCGACGATGGCGACATATCAATAAATTGTTGACAGTGAAAAACTCCGTGATCATCAGTTTGACAAATAGGGCACTTAAATAATTTTGCGACATATACATTTCTGTTAGGTATTGGTTGTGAAATTGTTCGTCCAGTTAATTGAATTGGTTGCTTATTGAAATTTTTATTGAAATTGTAAAATTTCGTTCCCATGAAAGACTGATTATTTTGGACATTGTTGCGCGGTATCGGTTTGTTGAAATGAGATTCTTGCTTGCGACGAGAAGATTCAATCGTCGTAAACTTGCTCTCCAAAAATGATAGAAATTCTTTTAAATTAGGTACATCTCGAGGGTGCTTTACTGATGCTACATATTCCTTGTGGGTGTCCGCATCTAATTTTTGACACATAAGATATATTAGAAGTGGATCCCATGAATCGATATCGATGCCTAGATTTTTTATTGCATTTAGGCTTTCAAGAATGGCGTCGTGGATCTTCTTGATATGATTGTATGATGGTTGCTGTGCTACTGGAATGTTGAGCATAATTTCTATAAGCGAGTTTAGAATTAGTTTTTTGTTATCAAATCTGTGGTTAAGTAGGTCCCAACAGATTGAGTAGTTATCTGATGCGATTGGTAAATGCTGTATAAGCCTCTCCGCTTCACCCTTAACCTTGGACTTTAAGAACTGCATTTTTTGTGCGCTAGAGAGTGACGGATTGTTATGAATTGTTTCGGTAAATAAGTCCTTAAATGAGGTCCATTGATGATAGTTACCATGAAAAGTAGGGATTTCTATTTGCGGAGTAGATTTGTCACGATGAGAGACTGACCACATCTTTTGATTGATAGATTTGATAGCGTTGTTATATGTTCTTTCATACTTGAAAAATGTGGCTTCGTAAGTAGAGTCCCTACCCCCTAGTAAGCTGTCCAATTCCCAATGAAGAGAGTCGATAGCTGACCAGCGAGAGTTGATAACTCGCAATAAATGATCGAACTCCCATTTCTCTGATATTGTGTCTAGCAATATATTCGTTATTGTATGTTCAAAGGCTTTAAAATTACTACTTTGTTTTCTAAGCATCTCATCTGTCTTGCTAGGCGACCCTTGATGAGATTGGTTATAAGAAAAGGTAGATTGACCTGACTGGCCTGGCGACACGCCTAAAGGAGTGGCAGGTCTTATTAAGGTCTCCTTTTGCTCCCTTTTTGGTGGCTCATAGTTTTGTATTGTAGTTCGGATGTTTGAAAATCTTTCCTTGATTATTTCGTATTGATTTGATGTAAAGTAAATATGAGATTTATCCGTATACCCACACAGTTGAATATGATTAGATTGATATTCTTGCCAGTAGCTGTCAAGAGTACTTAAACGACGTTTGATGTAGTCCGACGTCTTCCTATCCGCCGAATCTTTCTTAAAATTGATATACAATTGTTCTATAGCTGCAGAAGTTTGCTCCTGATTTTGCAGTAAGTCTTCCATAGTTGACATTTTGATATAGATGCAGAAGGTAAGTTATAGTAAATTGGAATGATCTTACTTGAACTCTCCTTGATTTTGATAATGTGATCGTAGACGAAGCGGCTTACAACCTCCTTGATTTCTTACGTCGCAGAAGTTGCAACGTTGCACTGCAATCCTTAATAGTTTATGCTAGTTCACACCACTTGGAACAGTCACGTTTTCACCTTAGTCTTAGTAGTTACTTAGTTACTCACACACACAAGTTCTTTACAGTATAACACTACACGTTAAAAAAAAAAAAATTAAAGATGTACGGTCTGTACAAACTTTAGGGAAAGATGATAAGTTGATAGAATGAAAGTCACTGATAGAAGTTAACTGATTGATATATTGATATTACTTGCTTTAAGCCTAAATGATATAATGATAATGAGTACGGAACGAATAGAACCGATGATGGTCGAACGCAAACTGGTCAAATTATACATATGAAGTAAAAATGATGATGTGACGCGACATTACGAAATAAGTACGAACAGGGTGAAATGCTGATGCGCAAATTTGTATGTGCTAGCTCGTACAACTACAAATTCACAATTTGCTGCCATAACTGACTAACATTTGGGTTGTTTTACTATGTGGTCAGCTTTTGGTGACTGGTCAACTATTGGTGCATTCACCCTACTAGATGTATGTCCTATTGTGCTGTTAGAAATGGAATAACACAATTTTGTTTCTTCTTACGGGTGTCATTAAAAGTTATTAAATGGTATAAAGCCAGAAATAACCCTTTACAGCGTTTTTGTTTGCATAAGCTCAAGAAAAAAGGAATGGAATGCCACATTTAATCAAAATTCGCTCAATGACGTTTTGACGTGAGTTAGGTGCTTTTGTGTATGAAATATTATCGTTTATTATTATTTGTATCCCTCATGGGGATTCCCGGTTCGGAGACCGGTCCTTTCAGAAAGCGTTTGCGGAATACATATGCAACATGGCTCTTTTGAGATACGATAATGAGTTGGGATATGCCTCTAGAGCGTACTACTCGTATCTCTTAACGCTCATTAAATAACAGCTAAAAACCATACGCTAAGTGCCAAAACAATTATAGATATTTGGAATCTATCTGTAACGCCCCATTGGTCTAGTGTTTTGGCTCTGTATGTGAACAATTTGTATAGTTCTGTTGTTTGTTTTCCTAAGGGTCTGTTTCACAATCATTAAGTAAAGGCTTAAGTAGTTACTCAACGAGTTAATTACATAGAGGTTAAATCCTTTCGTTAACTTTCTTTGCATTTCACAATCATCCAATCAGTAAATTAAAGTAAAGATTATATAATTAATACTTACTTACAAGTTACGTTTCGTTTCAAGGTAAGAATAATTTATGTGTTTCTATAAAGTATAGTAATCACAGAATTATCATTAAAAATATTTTTTGTGATGATTATAAGTAATAAAAACAATAAATTCGTACAAAAAATGTTTACACTGTAGTGTAAATGAATCTTTTCACCTTTTCTAAAATCAATGTTTCTGTAAGAATGGAACGCAGCGAGGTTTCAACAAAAAGTCTATGTCGAGTCAACGTCAGTTAGTCAGTAAATGACAAATGTCAAATTTGCCGACGTTTGGTACTTTTTGTGTGGTGATTTTGTTTGCATTGAATTTACCATTACGAACATTGTGTTATTTTACAATGACTGCAAAACTGTCCATTTAAATAATAAAATAACTTGTTGTTGATGAAAATTTGGAAATGACGTATTTGAGGTCATCTTTTTAAATTTACTTGTCAAGTAAACGGCTACTTGGCAGTGCATCCGGTGATTAACTTAACGAGCAGATAAAGTGGTGATTAACCCTACTCAGGGATTGTGAAACGTGAAAAATAGTTTACTGAGCAGATAGGGTCGAAGTAGCTTACCCAGAACTTTACTCAGCGATTGTGAAACATGCCCTTAATAAAATAAAAACTCGGGGTCCTAGGTTTGATTGATAGGGGTCGGCAACAAGAGTTGAAAATTTTCGAACATTGCTGGGCTTAAAACTTTAATGCATAAACATGTATGCTCGGTTTTGTGATCACAAGACGGCATTTAATAAATAATAATAAATAATAAATAAATATTTAAGACATGCCTCACTGGGCCACACAGAGCCATCTAGTCCCAAATTAAGCTACTATTAGGTAACCTGTCGTATGGGGTACTAGACAACCGATAAACTTACTTAGATATTATATATTTTTTTGTAAATACATACTTGTAATACATAGAAAACACCCAGACCAGTACAAACAGACATGTTCATGCACACAAATATTTGTACTGTGCGGGGATCGAACCCGTGACCCATGGCTCAGAAGCAGCGTTAACTACCGCCGCGCTGATCCAAATGATCGTCAAAAGACAAGCGTAGTTGATTATACCTGTACTCATTGCTGTGGTAACTTGAATTCAATGATGGGGGCCTATGCTCTGCAGTGGGATGATTACTTTTGCACAGGATGAAATTTTAACCACCTTTCAAATTTTAATATAGAAATCTACGAGACAAAAACAAATGACGTATTTTTTCTATTGGTAGGTACTCGTATAACCCAGTACAAAAATGTCAAGATAAAGAACTTAGAAAATGTCTGCCAAAAATCTTAAATTTTTGATAAGGCCTCCTAGCACTTCTTTTACTTTCATTCATTCATTACGATACTATTCATAAGTTTTTTATTTGTCCTTCATACCATAACAGGCTTAGGACCGTAGAAAATTTAAAACTATGTTGCAAACAATATTTTTGGGTGAAAACTTGATAAAAAATTTTACATACTTTATTTGATATTTACTTGCAATTATAATACAATATTATATTAAATTATTACTTTATAAATACGATACTGAACGCTTTTAAAAAATGTTGAAGACGATGAAAAGGTCACCTGCATACAAGGAATGCCAGCATTTATAAAAATAAAAGTACTTGTACTCGCCCTATGTATGGGTTTCGTGGTAATCGAGTGGACTAGATCCACATCCGACAAACAAGCCCACGCTTACGATGATAATTATAAGATGATACTTCAATGTACTGGTTGCCGTAATATCATAAGAGAATTGACACCTGTCGTTTTAAATGCCTCATCTCAAAACTAATCTTGGCAAACGATGACTTGCCGCTCATTTAATAGGCCGCCCTAATACAAGCTATTAGATCGAGTTAGCCCCGTAATAAAAGCTACCATAATCTAGCAATACCAAGTAGCAATTGGTGTGAGCGGCTTACAGACCAGTTTGTATGGCGCCGTCAGTTCCTGGTATTAATTCCATTCAAAAGGCCACTGGCTTTGTAGCATTATGAATTTCAAACACAGAAAAAGGTTTTGCTTTTCCGAATCCACTCATACCTAGCTCAAATCATAATATTTTGGAACCCCCAAAATATTCGGGTTACTGTCGTCGCCTTCAATTAAGACGATCTTAAACATACTTTAACTCCGGGAATATATTCAAACATATCAAGTAACGTGCAACCTTTCGATCAAGGTAACTCTTTTATCATCTCTAAGCCGTTATTAGGGTTCAGTACTCCAAGAGTAAAAATGGGACCCTAGTACTAAGACTTCGCTGTCTGTCCGTCTGTCCGTCTGTATGTATACCGGGCACATGCATGGAGGTGCGGGTTCGATTCCCATATGATATACAATTTTTCAAATTTAAATACTGATATTATAATGGCAATTTAATTGCTAAAATATAATTTTTCTTACAAAAAAATACCAAGTAATAGTACAAAAAAGGCACTCATTTTCAGTTAGAGCAAGCTGATTGAGGGTGATATCTTGTTTGGGACCGACTTAAAATCAGTATGTGTTTACTTTACAGGATTAGAGTAAATAAGAAACAATATGTTTGTCCGACCTGGGGATCAAATCCAAGACTTCGAGATCTTGAACCGGTTTTTAAACCACTAGACCAACGGGACGTCAATGCTACTTAACGAATCGAAGAAAAGCAAAATTCCAAAATGATATGGTAAAACCCAGAATTCATTAATTAAAATTGATAAAATAATACCAAAATTATAATAAGTACCCTTTTATAAGGGAGCTTCCACATAAATCACAATAAAAATACAATTCCCTTTCGACGACCATCAGATAGTATCCGCACGGTCGAATTGAAATAAAAGAGATATTTAATACCGAAATCGGACATTGAAAAAGGTACGCACCAATCTGACGGCGCGATCTGAACAAATTCGGGTGTGCTTTTGCAAATTTTGTCTCCACTCACAAACCGACTGATTCCCAGATAGTGCCCAAATAGGGTGCCCATGCCGGAAAAAAAACCACTTGATTATGAGACTTAAAATACCAGAAGAAACTATGTTTTAAAAATGAGTTATTAGCAAATAAATTATTGGTGTAAATTAAAAATACAATTCCTCAAACAAAAACTTCGACTGTTTCTTAGAGAGCAGTAGCTAGCTCGGTAAAAGAAAAGTTTTGGGTTAAGGGCCAAAAAGTCCAAGTATATGTTTAAAGAATTGTTTTTTTAATTAACAAAAGCAAATTAATTGCTAAAAAAGCAGTTTCTAAACATAAAAAAATCCTTAAATAGTAATTATGACTATTTTAGTCGGAACTCGGGTCGTCCGTTCTAAATGCATTGCTGCTGCGTTATTGTAATTTCATTTTAAACAAGCAATTTTATTTCTCAGAATACCAAAAAAATATTAATTTCGTTCGATCCCCGGGTCGGGCAACAAATAGTTTCGAATTTTCGAACGTTGCTCGGGTTTGTGATCACCAATCCGCTGATTATGCCAGTTCCCATAATTGCAGTGGTAACTTGAATTCAATGATGGAGGCCTTTTTCCTGCAGTGGGATGATTATAGGCTGGTACTTTAAGTTTTGCCAAGGATTTTTGAATTTTCGGAGACGAAGTTATTTAGTTTTTAAAATTTTACCATATACTCTATATTTTTTTGTAGTATTACTAATCAGCGCCGTATAAGCTGAAAATTCAGAACAAAAAAAATATTTTTTTCATTGTTAAACTATTCAAACAATTAATTTGACTTTTAGGTAAGACTTGATGATATTGAACGATCTAGACGATTTTCAACTACACAATCCTTGACAACCGACCTTAAAATAGTTTGATACAATATAAAAGTATGGCCACCCTAGTCAGAAGCGTCGAATGAGTTATGGGCATGTGAAGGCACTTGGAAAGTTAAGTGCGTCTGTGATGTATGGCGTTTCACGATTTCATTTTGGGGTTGATATGCGTTTTGTGAATGGACCTAGACAATTCGGTTCGTTTTTTATGTTTTCGCTTTTCATTTCAATTGAGCCCTAGGCTTTATTGGACATTGAAACATTTACAATTAAGCAACAGTCTTGTTAAAAGAAAGATTAATATTATTATGTGTTGGTCACCCTACAAATAATTAGTCATTGACTAAGTATGTAGATTACAGTTTAAATATTGGGACGTGTAAAAGCGCCTTCTGGGGCCTATTTGCAGAAATAAAACTGATTTTAACTGATTTTAACTGATTTTACAGAAGCGACACTTAATAATAGGGGTTAAAGTATGAAATTGCCGATTATTTTCCCACTTTTTATTTTGTTTATAGCTCTTAAGTATAGTCATATTATTGCGTAATTCTTTTTGTGTTGTATCAAAAACTAAATAAAGTAACTTTTGACTAAAAAAAAATGCAATACGCCTATTACTTCAAAGGAAGTCGTTGAAAAGACCCCTTACAATGTGTCAGCTGACCTTCTTGCTTCAATTAAGTATTTTTTGTATTATTTACTTTGATTTTCAGAAATTTAAATACTATAATGCGTAGCTTTATAACCATCTAACTTTCACCTTTAATTGCATCGAAAACGGTTTAGGCGTTTTTAAAAAAACTAAAAAATTGTTAGTATGGAAAAATGACTTTTCTCGATTTCGTCCATACAAAACGGCAATTTCATACTTTAACCCTAATATTACTTAAAATTTAATAGTTACAAAGTACATTAATTTGTTTATCGATTTGAATTGCCAAGGTAAATTTTGAGGGATCCGTCTTCAAATTTTTTTATAGTTTTGCCATGTCTGTCTGTACGTAATCTTAGTAAGCAATCACCTTTATTCTGTTTAGTGATCAATTTGTAATGTATGGAGTGATAAAGGGTTAGTTTTTGTTAACGTCAAGTGTCTAATCAAATCAAATCAAATCAAATCAAATCAAATGTGGGATGTGGCTTAAATTCCAGAATCAGAGGCAACTATTGGTGTCAAAATTTTTAATAATGTGAAGCTGCCAGTTTACTAAGACTAAAACAAAGCATAAACAGACGATACAGTTTTTTTAAGCGTAGGTATAATTTACATGTATGACACTTTATGAAAGAGGCAGTATACGTTCCACTTTCTTTTACTACGTGCCTAATTCCTTATTCCTGTTACGAAGAAAGCTGATGAAATCCCATCAATACCTAGTAGCGACGCCATTGGAGTGGGAAGGCGTTTTAGCTGCATTTCAAAGAGTACGTAAACGCTGCTGGCAATGATCGTAAAGAATTCTCAAGGCATCGCTCACGAACCACGACACGAACGGTCCCGATCGAGCGTGAGTGGATGGCTCACTTACTGGTAAGATTTTAAATCACCTGGAAAGTGAGTAGGTTCTGAAATATTTAGCTGTATGGGATTCGCAGAGAAAGCGCTGCAGCACTCGAGACTTTTCAGCGTGAAATGTTTTTGGGAATCCAGCCAATTTGCTCTGACAACAGATTTGAGTTTTCGGAGAAACCCTTACGATGTTATGTATTACGTATTACTTTTAAATGATTCAGAACCTTTGAGGATTCGTGGGAATCGTTTTTGTGTCAGAATATATTTTTCAAATGATTGAAAAGAGACTTTTGATATTTTGTTTCGAATATTCATTTGTGTTGTATATGTTTAATATTAGCAGTTGCCCGTGACTTCGTTTGCGGATAAAGTGAAATCAATGTTATACTCTGACCTTTTAACTGCACAGAAATCATAGTGACCCCTTTCAATATTAAGAACAAACATAGTGATTCATAACTTTTTTCGGGATTCCAAGTAATCTATATGCTATTCCTGTAACTGTCGTGATATAAAGGTTAAGAATTTTTATTGTTAGAAAAATAGTTATTAAAAATATAATTTATTTAATTTGCTATTCATAATAATTATTTAGGTAGGTACTAAAAAGATTTAAAGGTCCTTTTTATGTGAAGATAAAATGTAATCCCCTAGATCAAATTCTGGAAATTGTTATGGTAAATATATCAATAGGTATAGGTACTTATTTTGATAATCATTATTTGCAAATGTATTTATTTGTGACTATTTTGTAAATCATTATTTATGTTAATTTATAATAAATACAGTTAGGTGATTAATTTAATTTATTTAATTTATTTATTATGATGATTATTATTGCATTCTATGGACGTTTGTATATACATTTTTAGACTATGCCTGAAATACAGAAAATCCTAGTTCAGGCATTTAGGCTCTTTTTGAACACTTCGTATTTGTAAATTTTAAGTATAAAATTTTTGTCTTAAGGTATAAATAAATAAATTTGAAATAAGGTTTGAAGGTTTACGAGTCCTAACTTACACATTTGACAAAGGCTACTATGTTCTTTGCGAACAAAATCTGCTCCCAAGATACGAGGAGGGAGGGATTTGTTACAAATCTAAGCTCATAAGTTACGAGCTCGGAAAATGGTTATTAAGATATTTGAATATTAGCTACTGCTTATTTGATATTAAGATTTAGCTAGCAAGTATTGTTATATAGGTTTTTAAACTTTCTCGTTGCAGTGTTAGGTACATATGAACCTTAAAGTTGGCATAGACCCGAGTTTACCAATATTTAAACAGCCGGTAAATATAGATTGACGATTAATTTGACACAATTCCCATACAAAATTTGTCAAATAATATTTTAAACGCTGTTTAAATTTTAACCGTCTGTTGGTGAACTCTATTACGTAATCGATTGTTTAATATTTCTTCTGTTGTTTGAAGTAGATACAACCAACGGCAGGTTAACCTACTCAAAAACTTGAGGGTCACTGAATTACAACTTTAAGTCCAACAAGTAGAGATCAATATCAATTGAGAAAATTCGACGTTTTTTGGTAGGTTGACGTGCTGTTGCCTGTACATATCTAAGAACATTATTAATTTACCTGGGTCTAGGACAAATCAACGAAAGTTGTTTAATCGATTTCTATTTCATTAGCACCAATTCATCAAACTTCCATTTCACTGATTGGCTATTTCACCGATGATAGAAATTGCCACGAAAGTCAATTCAAACTCATTTAATCGCTAGTGAATTGAATTTTCATTGAATGCTATATTATTGAAAAACTATTGCATTATATGCTTTTCGATAAAATGTAATGTTACATGTGAAAAGTCCATCGATGGAAAGGATATTCTATGAAGTGGTGGCTGCGAAATGATTTTCAATTTCATAACATCAATCCTTGATCCGATTACCCTTTTAATCGGGTCTATGACTGAACATGGAAAGAAAAAGTGGCTTCGACAAAGTAGCCCGGCGAGTAAAAGGTTATTGGTATTATCATTATTTGAATTTTTCATTTTTTTAATTGCATTTGAAGTTTACACTAGCATTAAAATTTTCTTTAAAAACTATTTTTAATAATTATGCTCGGGGAGTCACGGTTAAGCATGTATAAATCGCACCCTTAGAGGTAAAACTTATTATCTGTAATTTTTTTGCAAAAATGTGTTATTTATACCAATCGATAGGAAATTTTAAGCTACGTCTACAGGTAAAACCCGTTTTCTTGAATAATTATCGAAATGTAAGCGCTTAACTTCAGAATGACTGCAACAATTGTTATTTTTCTGTTATTATATTTGTTATGTTTGTTTGGAAATAATTGTTTAATAAAATATGGAAAAAACATCATCGTAAACGCATCATTTATCAACGCCAACAACGCCATTATTTTTATTAAAACTGTTGAGATAAAATATCAGCATTATTTTGTTTGATAGGGATTTATAATAATGCATGATAACATAATTGGTAAAGACTTAGGAATAAAATGTAAAATTACTGGTAGTCCCTAAAAGTAAATAAATAAATAAATAAATATTTAAGACATGCCACACTGGGCCACACAGAGCCATCTAGTCCCAAATTAAGGTACTATTAAGTACCCTGTCGTATGGGGTACTAGACAACCGATAAACTTACTTATATACTTTTTTTTATTTTTTTTTTTAGTTTTTTTGTAAATACATACTTATAATACATAGAAAACACCCAGACCAGTACAAACAGACATGTTCATGCACACAAATATTTGTACTGTGCGGGGATCGAACCCGCGACCCATGGCTCAGAAGCAGCGTTAACTACCGCTGATCCAAATGGTCGTCAAAGTAGGTAAGTAGTCCTGTTTTTGGAGACTTAATTTACATGCATTATCAGTATATAAACTTGAAAAATTTTGTCTCAGGCGGGACTCGAACCCGCATCTCCTCGCATGCCGGGCGGATGAGGAGATGCGGGTTCGAGTCCCGCCTGAGACAAAATTTTTCAAGTTTATATACTGATATTATAAGTGCAATTAAGTTGCTAAAATATCAAATAAAGTAAATTACATGCATTATCTTGGCAGTACTTGGCACAGTTTTACCACGGACAGTTAATATTGTTATATTTGTCGTCACACGTAGGGTGTAACAAAAGACTTAATATAAGGCTCATTTCCTTCATGTTAGTGTGTCACATCATTCCAAAGTTTAACGGTTGAAACCGCTGCAAGTAACAGCTCAGTTAAATTTTAAAGTCGAGAGAGTAAACCTGCGCTTACTTGAAGAAGCGAACAAAGTGTGAAACGATTTTTAAATTTATAGTGCACGAGCTTTTATTATACAGGGAGTAGGTAAACGTTATCACAAGCCGTAACGAGCCTATGCTAACATTATGCATAAATACTTTGGTGAACTCAGTTTGATATAATAATTTTTGAAATAAAAACATACAGATCGGAATCAAAAAATTTGATTTGTATGAAAATGAAATAAATAAAAATGATGATATCAAATTTCTGACTTTACTATTATTTCTATGCATACTAACTGACCCCGCGAACTTCGTATCGCCTCAGAATAATATAATTGGATTTTGACGTAAGACGTCACACAATGTCATTGGTATCAAATATGGCGTTTACCTTACCATGTTACACAGAAAATTTGCAATAAAATAATATTGCGACTGTAAATTGTGATGTAAGCTATCCTATCTTTCAAGTTGGATCAAACTGCACACGGTGTGCAAATTTGATTAAAACCGTTTAGGTAATTTTAATTTAAACCGTCCATCGCGGACAAATAACGTGACACGTAATTTAATTATATATATATTAAGATAAGATGTTAACAAAGGCTAGTTTTGGCTTGATATATCATTACTATACCATTTACCTAACACCCTGTATAATGCCCTATTAGTCGAGTGGTTAAAGAACTGGACCAAGATTACGAGGTCCTGGGTTTGGGCAATAAGACTTAAGAATTTTTGAACATTGCTCGGTTTTGTAACCCAGCATTTAGCAAGCGTGGTGATTATGCCTGTACCCTGCTGTGATAACTTCAATTCAATGATGGAGGCATTTTCCCAGCAGTGGGATGATTAGATGCTGTTACTAGAGCTATGTGGTGCCCCCAATTGATTTCATTTTATTACTTTAAACAAAATCAGTTCTCAAAAAACTAGAACAGTATCATTCTGTATCATCAGTATCATTCACTCTAGTAGTCCCTTTAATCCCTCGATCGTGAGTTATTCCAGACACAATTGAAATCAATTGTTATCGCGGCACGCGCGTTCCTCCTGGGGGTTGAGGGATTAAGGATCTCGACAACAATTGGTCTTCCATCGCATCCAGTACCTTACACCTTCACCACATCGTCTTTCTACCTGATCCCCGCAAACAAACGGAATAAAAGCTTAAAAGCAAAAAGTAAAGTAACGACATCGAATCATCCCACTGCCGGGAAAATGCCTCCATCATTGAATTGAAGTTATCAAAGCCTTAGTTATTATCAGTTATCAGTAAGACCTAAGTCAAGCAGCAACTAAGATTATTTAAATCATAAACAACGTCACAGTCAACGTCAAATTTCAATTAACTTTCGAAAACTAATGTGCTATTTCATACACCGCAATTATTTTGCTTTGTTTCTCTTGCCTCGTTCAGTAGGTAACTCGGAGAACTGAGGCCTTACTCTGCAACAGAATGTCTGTTCATTCGACTATATCCGTCTTTCTTACTCATACTAATATCTTAAAGCATCTAAAAGAGATAGATAAATCCGCATTGCATTTCGTAGTAGGCCATCTGACTTCAGTATTAGAGAACACGTAATAAGATCCTTCTTTCGCCTTGTCTGTTTCCCAGGACAGCCTAAGAACGTACACATTCACGAGATTATTCAATTTTAATCTTTACCGTTTACGACTTAAGAACGAACGTTTTGTTATTGTATTAAGTTTTTATTCATTGTTCAACGTTAGCAACGTTTAAAGGCACTTTACTTAATGCAAGGCTTAAAATGCAATTAGTATTGTTTGCGGCAGTGTCAGGAAGTAGAATTGCGTTATATTGTTGTTTTTAAATTGTTTTTTCATTATTATTTATTACAATACCTACATTTTTGTTTTGTGACTGCTTTCTAAGCTAGTAAATTGCTTTTCTAAACTTCAAATGAAATTCTAACCAACTGGAATTCGAAGACATTGTTTATGTCGTCGAAATAATTCAATGCTTGTTGTTACACTGTGAGCCAGCCAATGGTTAGATTACCCGGTAAGCAAAATGTTGTGGGTTCAGGTGCCACCTTAGTAAAAAAAAGTATTAAGGGAATTTTATTTACAATACAATTTTATTTATGTAATGCTTTAACTTATCATACGATGTGATTTTGGAACAACAAAATCGAGTAGGCCAGCATTTGCGCCGTTCAACTACGGAACCATACTCTGCACGGGGCTCGAACACTAATACCCGTTTTTTATAGTTAGTATTTAACAATTCTTTGCGGTTCGAATATCTGCAGTGACAACATTTTTAAGAATTTTCTCCTTTACCACAGTTACCGCAAAAGGAACAGTAGCACATCTTCAGACAAACCTCGAAAAACACGTTACACATGAGCCTCAAATTTTAAGATTTAGGCAACCAAATAGTGCAAATTTATCTAAATAATTTTTGATAAATATCATTTTTTTTTTTTTTTATTTTTTATTAAGAAACCATACAGCGTTATAATAATGTGTAAACAGAATAATATTGTACTACAAATAAGGCCAATTACTAGGTTTCATATAACATACCATTTGTAAGTCGCATAATATTGCTAATATAGGTAAAACAAGAACTGCTTTCGCTGTTTTAATAAAAACTTTAAACTAAATTAAATTAAACCAAGGACCCAAATAACAATAACCAAAGTTCTATATAACAATACATATAATAAATTGCAATTAAAGCTCATGTAGAAAACGGAACTACTTAATAAAAGGGAAGGTGTATTCTTTGTTTATATAGGTATCATATGTATATAAATGTTCTTGTGTAACTGGAAGTAACTAATTAAAACATGCATACTTAGGGACTATAATAATTAATGTTAGTTTCCTAATTTTAAATATTACAATTAACTATTCTATTCTAAATTTAAATTTACTAATTCCTACTTGTCTATCATAATGTCTATTAAAGACTATGCAAGAAACACTTATCATAGCCGACACGTAAATAATATTATGTACATAAGTTCTATAATATGTACGTTTCCGAGTGTTTATTCAAATACACTTATATTTTGCGTTTTATGTTACCTCGCGCGAAGCCGCGGGCATCAGCCAGTATTACAATATTTTTAATTTATACAGTTTTTATTTTAGTAAGTTTATTTTATTTTATTTTGTGTTTAATTATTTGATTATTTTTGTAAATTAACAGGTTTGTTTTGTTCTTGTAGTAAATCAACTATATGGGCTTTAAAAACAGATTTAGATGAGGCAAAAAGGTCAATATGACCTAGCAGCTTATTGTACATCCGCGGTATTCTTGAAAGCGGGGCGTTGCTAGCATAGTTAGTAGTACGAGACGGCACACTCAGTAATGTTGTGTGACGCGTGCGTCGCACCGGAGTACAGTACGCTACACCCGCCACCAGCTCTGGACAATCTACAAGACTGTGAACTATATCGTAAAGCAAGCTTGCTTCCAGAACTATACGTCTTTGTTCTAAGGTCAACATACCGTTCCGATAGCAGTTCTCCTCGTATGATGACACTGTTAAGCGACGTCTATAGTTTAGATGATTAACAAATATCTTTTGTATTCGTTCTAGTTGAGCTTTGTAGATAGCATACCTAGGGCTATATCTACATCTTAAATACGAATTAAAAATCTCTAAATGAAAAAAACTGGCAGCGTAGTCTATCTGGAATGCAATGTTTATCCGCTGTACGAGTTTTTTGCTAGGTCTAGCTAGGTCATCAGTTCTTATTGCCAGAAAAATATTCGAAAATCTCTTCAACTGAAATTTTGAATTCCCTTTTACCTTATTAATTTTTCATTATGAATACTACATTCATAATGAAAAATTTAAAGAGACCGTGGCTCTAGTTTCTAGTAATTTATCGATCACTAATTGTCAAATAAAATACTACTAAAAATCATCTTAAATTGAGTATTTGAGAGCTCATTTAACTCAATCTTATGCAATTTAATTAAATGTTTTATTGAAAAAAAATTTGTTATGTAAATGTCGTTTAAATTAATTAAGTCCATCACCCCCAAGAGTAATTGACAGCAACCAGCATCCCTATCTCGCGTTTGCCTACCAGGCGTAGAAAATTATTTCAAAGACCATACCGAAACGGTATATTAAGGTACCGATTTCATAGGGCAACTGCTGCAAAACGTTACTCGCTAGCGATTAGGTCTGATAGGTTCTTATTTGTTGACTCATACTAGCGATTTTAGTTTCTCAAGTGACCGTTATAGACGCTGTACAATTTTCATAGATATTTTTTACGTTGACGCTAGCGAGTCCGATCACTGTTACTCATAGTAGGTGTACTGTTCCTTTTCCGTTTACTGTACCTGAACGTTCTAGGGGGTACTAATCTTCGCGTCTTTGTCACCGTCTACTGGGGACAGCCATTAACTACGAAGTGACCGGTCAATTGCTCTGCGATCTCTCGTCCTACACTGCTGCCCTGGTAGTTCGTCGTTTATTTTAATGGCGTTATAAGTTATGGTTCACGTAGGTACTATTGATTTGTATGAACTATAAAAAGGAATGATATTTTCTGTGGTGGTGATGTGGTAACAGATAAACAGTCGTCCTACGTGCAGTATTAACAACAACAAAATAAGTTGATTAACCTTGCTCATGTTTCCTAGAGTAATACTTATGAAAAAAGTGGGATCAGGGATTCGTAATGTACAATGACATAACACCACAAAATTATGTCAACCGAAAAGCTAATTTATTACCCGAAAAAACTATTAGGTAATAGGAAAAATCCAATGATACTGCGATGTAAAACTATACACCGCCAATTGACAATGGCATAATTTGAACTTTTTGATCCTTCAATAATAATGGGCTGTATCAGGAGTACTATCAAAAGAAGGTAAGGTAAGTATGTAGCAGCGTCTTCTCTATACCATTGCCTATGCTGTTGTCACCAAGTGTGTCTAGTATCAGCATTCAGCATGACTTTTACGTAGAGTCTTAGTACTGCATTAGATTGAATGTTCTTTATGGATAGTCTTATTTAGGTACTGCAGTAGATTGATGGGAGCTGATGATGATAAGTAGGTATTACGAATATTATTAAAGGCTGTAGCCATGGCGTCGCAACCATGTGCGCGGAGGCTTGCACCGGGGTCCGATTGCAGCGATTTGTTCGGGACCCTAGAGAGATAACAATTGAAAAGTTTTTGAAGAACTAAACTAAACTGAAATACGAGTATTATTTATAAATAAAGTTCCTTTATATTCATATTCATTTATTCACTACATAATATAATTTTGCAGACAATACAGGCATGTAGATGTTAATTTAATTATATTATGACTATATTACTGTAATGTTTCGGTTTGATTAGCATGTTAGATACTATCTCAAAATTACTTATTAGTAAGGTAATTTTGCTTTTTTTCGGAAAAAGATTTTTCCGAAAAAAAGCAAAATAACATAATATATTACCTAGCATTCAAACACAAACATCCAAAAACCGCCATGCACGTCAAATAAGAATCTGAATTTTATTTTGCTGAAATATCATTTTTTTCTTTTACGAATGTATGTATCTAGTTTCTTTTAAATTATTGTAGGTAGTCCATATAGATATTCCAATAACGAACAAATTCTTTTGCTACCTATTCCAATATGTGTACCATAATAAGACTAGTATCCAATTGTTTGACAGATTTTTCCTTTTTTTCCTCCACTTAGTTATACCGAAATTAAAAGAATTTATAAATAAAAAATGTGGAAAACAATTTAATGTATTTGCAAAAGAAATCCAAATATAACAGAACTTTTAGTATCAATAAAATATCTATTCAAATTAATCGGAATTTCAATCACAATTAAAGACATTACACACTTCCAAGCAATTAGATTTAAAATTCAAAATAATTATCATCAAATTATCATTTCACTGCGAAAATAAAATAGACTTTTTTCACAAGTTAATATCGAAAAGGCACTTCCAAACGTATGAAGACAGCCGGATCCAAAAAGCGCAGGTGCGTATGACGCAATTACCGTCCTTAAAGTATAACAGGGAGTTTTGCAACTGAAATTAACTAAACTCCGACTGTTAATTTCATTACACGACGCGTTGCTGTTTTTTGTTATTTTTCCCCGGAAGCTCATTAGGGATCCGTATTTGGATAACAATTTTGAAATATGTTTTTTTTTAACCTGACCTATATACTTGGAGACGTCATGCTGCTGAGGTCATGTTAATCCATACTCTAATTATGTTTTCAATGCGATAGTGTCTCTACACGCTTATAATAATGCTAATCCGAACTAGATTAAATTTTGTATTATTGAGTTCCTTAGAATTTTTAAAAAAGGAGCGGGAAAAAGGGGGAGGGGTGAAAATTTTATGGGTAATCAATAAGTTCTCAACCGATTTTACTGATATTTAGTGCGAAGATATATTTGAACGATAACGGGAAATGGTCCTTTATATACCTTAGTAATCACTACCCATATGGTAGTAAAGTACTTATAATGGGGACTACCGTTTCTTTGCTCACCAGTTGGCGCCACTGTAGACTGAGGTCCGGAACTCCGGAGGTATAGCTGGAAAAGGCGACTTTATAAGATCGGCGCCGAAACAAAGTTTTAAATCTCGAATCTAATGAAAGTTTATTATTTATAAATAACTATTATCATATCAACAAACTAACTTCTGAAATAGTGGCTCTTTGAGGCCGCCTATTTCTAAATCTCGAATCTAATGAAAGTTTATTATTTATAAATAACTATTATCATATCAACAAACTAACTTCTGAAATAGTGGCTCTTTGAGGCCGCCTATTTTATCGCTTTTTCTTAATTCCGCTTTCAAAGCGTTCACATTAATCGCCAAATAAATCATATTTGTGATAATTTTACGAAGGAGATCACTTTCCAGCAGGTAAATTAAAGAAACTATGATTTATGTACCTTACGAAGCCCGCTAAAACCAGTGAAAAGTGAATGTAATTGGACCTCACGCGACACAAGCGCTTCCAGTGGCAAATTCACTAGCGATAGCCCCCATCGTTTGAGTTTTGATGAATGTATGATAAATGAATATCAGCTAAATGATTTACTGCATACTTAACTTTATGCTTTTTGTTAATGCAAAGTAAAGTTATGACACTGAAATAAATATTTTAATTTTATTTTTTTTATTTGAAGGACATACTTTGCACCAAAAAGTAGACTATATTTAGTGACACATTTCAAGTGTCTCCACTAACTTTATTGCATCAAAAATGACGGCAATATTAGTTCTTAGGCCAAATAAGTGTCACTTACACAGCTTGAGCCCAACTATAATTTGATACAAAAAAAAAACCCTAAAGCTGACCTTATTTGAATTATGAACGTTAATTTTATGCCAGTGTTAACTTTATAATCCGGCCAAATTATGACGACATGCAACAGAATGTATATTTATATCATGTTGTAACTATTTGATTTATACAGGTTGTAATAAAAGTGCACTATTATGTTAAATGGGTGCACTTAGGACACTTCTTGATGCTGATTCTAAATCTTGTTTTTTTTTATTACAGCAATGCTTGTGCCAAAGCAATGTACTAATCTGATTCTGATATTCAGACGATTAAGCCAAGCCTAACCTGTAATAGGCTATTAAAAACTCTGACATCAGAAGTACTGTAAAAAAAGGAGTACAGACAACGGCAGGTTAACCTACCCAAAAAGTTAAAGGTCATTGAACAAGTAGAGATCGATATCAATTGAGAAAATTTGAGGTTTTGTGGTAGGTTGACGTGCTGTTGTCTGAACATCTGACATTTAAGTTAAGATCATAGATTAAATCTATGGTTTAGATACACATCTTTGAAATACCTTTCTACTTTTAATCTGATAATATCACTGCCAGTCGGCATCTCACAATGTCGACGTTATGAGAGCATTTGTATTTATAGTGCATTATTTGTGTGCTCGCCGCGGTGTATATTTGAAATAGTTCACTTACAATCAAATTACGTTAGTCCAACTTCAAGACAAATATATTACTTACAGCTAAGATGGAGGCAACAAAGAGACCGATACTTGATGTTTTTCTCTTTCGAATTCGGAAAAAGTAATTCTGTAAGAGAACTAAAAACTGGAAGAATTGCTCAGTTGAAGTGGCTGTAGACGGGATATTTTATGATAGATGATTATTTTGATCATTGCGGACAATTTGCGGGTAGACCTCCCACTGCCGAAGGTTGCAGAAAAAAGCTGGAGACACCAAGGTGATCAATCAATACGTCGTAGAGATTACTAAGAAACATCGTTAAATATTTCTTGCGGGTGTAAAAGGGGTGTTATCAGAAGCCTATACCAGAACGTGGGCTTTGCTAACTTGCGACCATTGTTTGGCTTATCGTAGAGAGAATCCACATGTGTTTATTTAGCAATAACTAGAGGTAAAAGTTTTTATTCATTTAATTACATTTAATTTAATTATTACATCTCTGTAGATAAAAAAGTAACACCCTATAATCATCCCAAAGCTGGGCAAAGGCCTTCATTGAATTCATGTTATCACGGTAGTAGTACGGGCTTAATCAGCACTCATGGCAAATGCGGGTTGGTGATCACAAACTTGAGCAATGTTTGATAATTCGAAATTCTTGTTCGAATCTGAGACCCCGAGACCTTGCCCCAGTACTTTAACTTCTAGGCCAACTGATCGTTTATCTGTAGATTACTTAAAAGGTAACCTGGATGCGGAATTATTGTTCAAGTACAATACAATCTAAATATTTTATGATCAGCCTTGGCAAAGAGACAAAATATTAAAAACTGAAGGCATTTTGCCTTTGACGAAGGACTCTAGGGGCCGTCTATAAAAAATGTACGTAACAAATTGACTTTATATCCTGCGGAACCTCCATAATGTTTTTATTGCTCGTTCATATTTTTTTTGTTGCTCTTTGTCAACGCGTAATTGTTGGGGAGACGAAACTTTTTGCTAAGCGCTCCTGCTGTGACTTTTTTGAGTTTCGGCTTTGTATGTTAAATAACGGATTTCATAAATCCGAGAAAATTACATTTCAAGATGTAATATAGCGAATTTTTGGGGATGATGCTTTTGTGATTGTACATATTTAATATTTGTTGAGACGTACAAATTTCATATTATCGTTGGTATTAATTTATATGGGCTGTATGTGGGTATATATAAGGTACATGGTATAAACCCCGAATTAAATAACTCTAGTGTATGTGGGTATATTTATATAGCATGTGGTAGCTTAACACCTTACTTTATTGTAGCTTAATTTGGGAATAGATGACTTATTTAACTTAAAGTAACAGCCTACAATTATCATTGAATTCAAGTTACCATAGCAATGATTTAACTTATGAATCGGTTAAATGTCAACCTTTGGTTAAGTTACTCGTACTAATTGTTATTTTAATTTGAAATATTTTAATGGTATGTCTTGTATGTAACCTACTTAACATAAGATACGCAATAATTTTCAAGATTGTATGATTTCAGAATTTCAGTTTCAACAAAATAAATAACAAAATTACCAAACATATCATTTTGAAAAATGCAAGAACACTTAAACTTTCAAATCATAATATCAGTATATAACTTGAAAAATTTTGTCTCAGGCGGGACTCGAACCCGCATCTCCTCGCATGCTGGGTGGGCGCTATACCATTAAGCCACCGAGACACTGCGACTCAGCGCGAATTTTTCAAGCATATTTTTAACGCTGTAAGCCAGCGTTTAAAAATATGCTGTAAGTCAAGTTTATATACTGATATTATAATTGCAATTTAATTGCTAAAATATCAAATAAAGTATTTCAAATCATAGTTTCATACAACAAAGAAATTAAGATGAAAATTGCAACTGGAAGCAAAACGTAAAGCAATTAGGCGTTGAAAAGTCTGAAGCTGTAGCTGCCCGCCGTTGACTTTGACAAAGATGCAATGAGCCGGATTTTAACAACGATATTATCTTTAACGCAATAATGCGTTTTTGTGAAACTAGATACACATTTAAAAGGAAATGGCTTTCTAATATCTTTTTACGCTCGACGAATAATGATGGAAATGATATTAATAAACGATCGATGGACCGTATCTATTCGTTAAGCGTATACAATACTAGAAAGCCACTTGTCTATCGCCACTTTAAGCGAAATTTGCGTTAAAAATTTGTCGTTGTAATAGGGGTTAAAGTATGAAATTGCCGATTATTTTCCCACTTTTTATTTTGTTTATAGCTCTTAAGTATAGTCATATTATTGCGTAATTCTTTTTGTATTGTATCAAAACCTAAATAAAGTGACTTTTGACTAAAAACAAAATGCAATACTAGTGCCTATTACTTCAAAGGAAGCCGTCAAAAAGACCCCTTACAATGTGTCAGCTGACCTTCTTGCTTCAATTAAGTATATTTGTATTATATACTTTGATTTTCAGAAATTTAAATACTATAATGCGTAGCTTTATAACCATCTAACTTTCACCTTTAATTGCATCGAAAACGGTTCAGGCGTTTTTAAAAAAACTAAAAAATTGTTAGTATGGAAAAATGACTACTCGATTTCGTCCATACAAAACGGCAATTTCATACTTTAACCCCTAATATTATGCCTACACAATTAGTTAATTAATACATTAGCGTGTGGTTGAATCATCAGACACCTCTTTCTTTTTATTACGATCATCATGTCGTTGGTGCAATTGAAAAGATAGCACCATCTTTGTGTCGCAAGAGGCGACTAAAGGAGTAACTGACAGAAGAAGATGGGCAGTAACGTCTCCTCTTCCTGATTAGTCAAACTACCAACCGTGGCGCTTATGGTAAAATCCTTCGTTTGGAGAGGCCTTGGACACAGTAGCACACAGCAGTAGACTGATATTAGGATCTTCAACACCCCTTTTCAATCCGCTATTGAGAGTAGCGGGTAATAGTACCCTCAAGAGCTGGAGATATCAATTTAGTTTTGATAAAGAGAAGAAGTTTTTGCTTGCCTTTTTGTGGTAAAGCGTACTTCTTTAGTCACCTTTTTACGATAGCCATAGGATGAAAATATAATGCTACTAAGATGACTTTGATGAATGTCCCAAAAAAAACAATAATAATAGGGGTTAAAGTATGAAATTGCCGATTATTTTCCCACTTTTTATTTTGTTTATAGCTCTTAAGTATAGTCATATTATTGCGTAATTCTTTTTGTATTGTATCAAAACCTAAATAAAGTGACTTTTGACTAAAAACAAAATGCAATACTAGTGCCTATTACTTCAAAGGAAGCCGTCAAAAAGACCCCTTACAATGTGTCAGCTGACCTTCTTGCTTCAATTAAGTATATTTGTATTATATACTTTGATTTTCAGAAATTTAAATACTATAATGCGTAGCTTTATAACCATCTAACTTTCATCTTTAATTGCATCGAAAACGGTTCAGGCGTTTTTAAAAAAACTAAAAAATTGTTAGTATGGAAAAATGACTTTACTCGATTTCGTCCATACAAAACGGCAATTTCATACTTTAACCCCTAATATTATGCCTACACAATTAGCTAATTGATACATTAGCGTGTGGTTGAAACATCAGACACCTCTTTCTTTTTATTACGATCATCATGTCGTTGGTGCAATTGAAAAGATAGCACCATCTTTGTGTCGCAAGAGGCGAATAAAGGAGTTACTGACAGAAGAAGATGGGCAGTAACGTCTCCTCTTCCTGATTAGTCAAACTACCAACGGTGGCGCTTATGTTAAAATCCTTCGTTTGGAGAGGCCTTGGACACAGTAGCACACAGCAGTAGACTGATATTAGGATCTTCAACACCCCTTTTCAATCCGCTGCTGAGAATAGCGGGTAATAGTACCCTCAAGAGCTGGAGATATCAATTTAGTTTTGATAAAGAGAAGAAGTTTTTGCTTGCCTTTTTGTGGTAAAGCGTACTTCTTTAGTCACCTTTTTACGATAGCCATAGGATGAAAATATAATGCTATTAAGATGATGATGAGAAGATTAAATGTGGTGTTGGCGCCGCCTGCTAAGGATTCCTCGGACAGCCTTCCGTACAAACGTGTCAGTCCTCAAGGAACTGAAAATTGAAAATTCTCAACGTCTGTACTCGATTTGCCTGCACCGAGTTGTGAGCTATTTTGGCCATATCGTACGAAGAGAGGCCAACAACCTGGAAAAGCTGGTGGTGACAGGCAAAATTGAAGGCAAAAGACCCAGAGGCCGCTGCCCGAAGAGATGGTCGGACCAGATCTCCGAACAGCTGGAGCTAAGTCAGCGCCGCCCTTCACCAGGCGACGGACCGTAGCAGTTGGCGGCGGACAATGAAGCGTCTAAGGAGTCACGATCCTCAGTAATAGGGGAAAGATTGAGAAGAAGAAGATGACTTTGATGAATGTCCCAAAAAAAAATAATAATACAAGGGTAACAAAATGAATAGGAAAGCCTATTATACCTTTTAGTTTTAATTATTGGACAATTTAGTACTAGTGTCGTTGGTGCCAATATAAAATATATGCACAAAGCACCTACCTACTTAATACTGCCAGAAGAACACGAGCAGCAGCGTCTTCTCTATACCGTTGGCCAAACTGCTAATGCCAAGAGTGGCAATTATGGCAAAATTATAAATTTGAAGTAAAATTTATTTGATATTTTAGCAACTTAATTGCACTTATTATATCAGTACATAAACTTGAAAAATTTTGTCTCAGGCGGGACTCGAACCCAAGTTCAAGTTTATATACTGAAATTTGAAGTAACTTTGCTATATCATGGGATATGATGGTCAAAAAACACTTCACTATATCGATCATTTTTTTTTAGGTACAGCATACTCGTATATACTTGTATAGGTATCTATCGTAAAAGCTTAAGTGTAGTGAAAAAAGCGCAACGAAGAGCAATTGGGCGCCGTAAAGTCGGAAGTTGCGCCCAAGACTTTGACAAAGATGCAACGAGGGCGGATTAATGCACCGGGAGGATTCTCGAAATGAAGCTGTATTTCCTTAAGAGCGATTTTTCAATAGCGTCCCCTATACCCTAAAGAACATGTTTAATGAATATACAAAGCACACGCTATCGCAACTAATTGGCTTATTTAAGATAGCGGATAAAATATTTATTAGAAATTAAGTTAGACTTAATTAGGTACTTCAGGGTTTTTAAGACTACGACTTGTGGTGCCTAAAACTTAGAATAAGAAATCTGGAATTATTTACCTATTAATTAACAAGCAAGGTTAAGTTTATATTGCAATTTTTAGTACGACAAAAATTTATTAAAAGAACTTTTCTAGCGGTAATATTTAATAATATAATATAAACGTACCTAGGATTACTAATGGGATTGGTACTAAAATGACACATAAAATAATTATACTATAAAAAAACGAAAATTATAAATAAATAAATAAATATTTAAGACATGCCACACTGGGCCACACAGAGCCATCTAGTCCCAAATTAAGGTACTATTAAGTACCCTGTCGTATTGGGTACTAGACAACCGATAAACTTACTTATATACTTTTTTTTTTTTTTTGTAAATACATACTTATAATACATAGAAAACACCCAGACCAGTACAAACAGACATGTTCATGCACACAAAATATTTGTACTGTGCGGGGATCGAACCCGCGACCCATGGCTCAGAAGCAGCGTTAACTACCGCTGATCCAAATCGTCTAAATTATATCTTTTTATTTATTTATTCTTAGGTCAGACTTATAGACATAGGTACTTAAACAGTTTACTTTAGTTTACAGGTACTATAACATCTATCCATGAACACTTAATCTGTAAATTGTTAGAAAATGCAATGTACCTATCTGTATAGATAATTCAACATCAAAAGTATAACAAAAGTTTTCTCCTATAAAGGCTTTGCGAAGTCGTTTCAAGGACTAACTTTCTCTTGTCGGTCTCATGAATCTCGTTGAGACGAGTTGTGTATGGAATTATATTGGGTTATGTAGGTATTTTATCTGTCTATTTATTCATACATATAAGTACTGTGTTAATATCTATATGTACGCGCTTAGTGTATCTAATTTATTTCAGTTCTACATGGGTCTTAAAAGTGGCAGTTTATTATCTTTAGTAATATTTTAGTATTTCTGCCATTTGTACAAATGTTATGTCCCCTGAAGCATATATAGAACGAAAGTAATTGTTTAGTGAGATTTTATTACATTCAGGTTGTGTTATTCCGATATTCTGTTAACCTTTTTGTGCTTCCAGTCTTTACAGATGATTGATAAAAAGCAAAAAACATGTCTATGCAAATGCCATTACGCGCCATACGCAACCTTTAAATCCGTATAAATACTTCTACACAAAAAACTAGAAGAATATAGGTATAAGCTACCATCTTTGAAATTTTCAATGCCAATGGTTTCAACAACAATTTTCAACATTCAAATGGTTAAATGACATAGAATACAGGTATGTAAGTAGAAAATCGAATCGTTTCAATCATGGATCGATCACCAAGATAATATGACACACACACATACACACGCGAACTCGTCTCATTTCATTTCCATTTTTTTTATATTCACTTCAGTCATTCATTCGATACCATCTCAAAATAGTAGCTTTTGCTTTATAATTATGTTTAAAATTTTAAATCAAAATTGCTACTGAAATACAAAACTAAAGACGTGACGTCTTACAAAGGTTATTTCATTTGATAGCGCACTGCACAGCACTGCTTGCAGAAGCTCAAAACTTTTGTTGTAAAATCGCACTTATATCAACCTCATTAAGATGTCCCAGTGTTCAGCCTAATGTGTTGTCTGTACAATGAAATTCATGAATCCCAAGATAAATTCTTTCATTTGTCTCCTGTTAATTTTTACAACGCTGTGGGACATCGCTAAGGGCGCATTCACGTAGAAAACTGGCTACCGGCGCCGTTCTGCCAGCGCAGGCAGTCCCTATACTTTGACCCAAACCAGAAGTATAGAGACTGCCTGCGCTGGCAGATCGGCGCCGATAGCCAGCTTTCTACGTGAAAGCGACCTAAGACCGCGTGTATGCTGTTTGCTGTAAAATTTAAAACTCTGTAAGATAATCTTGAGTCATTGTGGCACATTAAGTTTTATTTCTAACTGTAGTTCGCAAAGTGTAAAAAACTAGTCTTTAGTGATATTTTTTATATTACATTTTGTTTTAGAAAGAACTAAGATAACTGAAAAAGGCATGCGAGGAGATGCGGGTTCGAGTCCCGCCTGAGACAAAATTTTTCAAGTTTATATACTGATATTATAATTGCAATTTAATTGCTAAAATATCAAATAAAGTATAAGATAACTGACATTACTTAAAGAATTTCGGAGCTGAAGTGGCAGTGGACAAGACACGTAAGAAGAACCATTGGCCGCTGGGGCGGAAAGATTCTGGGATGGCGACCGAGTACTAAGCGACGATCTGTGGTTAGGCTTCCCACAAGCAGAGCCAAAGATCTAGCAAAGTCACTGGATGTGGGTGCATCGTTATGGAAATCCTTAGGGAGACCTGCGTTCAGCAATACGCGTCGTTGGACTGAGATATTATTGGGTCGTCGGGTGATGTCCGCACATAAAAAAGAACCGCCAAAAAGAATGGCAGGAGTGTTTCCTCTTTACCACTTTTTTTTAATCATTTGGCTTGCTCTTAACTACATACTTAACTCTGCGGTTAAAAAGAAGCCTAGGATTGAGCGAGATTACCCAGAAAGATGCACTGGTTCTACCACACACCAGCGGAACACAGAAAAACTGTTTGGAGCTGGACTCCAGCAGGAGGGTGATAACATCCAGGCAGCCTCTTACGAAGCCTACCACCGCAAAGGGATCTGTTAGCCGTCATCATTGTCAGTGTGACAACCAAAGATGCCGTAGCCGAGGGTGGATCACAAGAAAGTAGATCCTACCACCCCAAAACTGAAATCACTGACCAAACTGTCTTCAACCTAATCTTCAACCAGTCGTGGCGGTTATGGCACAATTCTACCTTTGGAAAGGTTTCATAACCCTTATTAAATTTGTTAACAATTACCAGTGGTATCTCTTTTATTATATGGGTACCTGTTGTTAAAAGATTGCGATTTGTTGAATCGATTCTTATAACAAATCTCTCAGTCCCGTCAATATCGATTGAAAGTTACGATTTTTCTAATAGATTGTCGTAATAATAATCTCGACTCCTAAGCCCAGATACTGTTAACAAATAAATACCTACTATCATTCGGTGTTAATAATGTTTGAACTGTTTGTGGTTTCCGACTCATAGTTACTCGTAACGCGACGTGAGGATGAAGGCAGTAATCAGCTTAGGTTACTTTAATGTATTATAGTCGTGATAAGCCTTTATTTGTCACGACTGATTCTGAGCGGGAACCTCTATGTACATTTAGTTTTAATATTTAAATTGTGCTTCGAGTTCATCATATTTATATACTTAAGAAAGATATTTTAGCAACTTAATTGCAATAACCCGCATCTCCTCGCCTGAGACATAATTTTTCAAGTTTATAATTATATTGATATTATAATTGCATTTTAATTGCTAAAATATCAAATAAAGTATAACTTAAATGCAATTATAAAATCAACATTTAAACTCGAATAATGTTCCCGTCTGAGACAATTGGTTTCATGTTTAAATACTGTAACCATATTTACTTCTTTTTACTTCTTTTCACATTTAGGTACTTTTACTATCTTGGCGTTTCTCGCTTTGAGTGAGGCAGACGTGGTAAAATTAAGGAACTGGAATGGTGGTGAGTTTTAAGAGAATTTATAACTACCCAATCAGTTTATTATGAATTATTTGTTATATTGAAGTTGAAACAATGTATCACAATATAAGTTATGAATGAGTATTTCTAAGTACCCGTTGATTAAATCAAATACGTTCAATTTTTTTTAAGTTATTTGTTTTTTTTTTGTATTAATTTTAAAAGAATTGACAGGGACTTTTTTGTGCATTTGTTTTTTTTTAACTGTTAAATATTCGCCCTTGTAATATTATCTGCTTGTTTTTTTTATTTATCACATTTAATCATTCTAGTGTCGCAAGATTCTTGCACGGTGAACCAACTGCGCATCCCCCAATGTACTGATAGCCCGTGTCGGTACAAAAAATGCACCGATATCTCCGTATAATTAGACTTCACACCAAGTACTTGTGTTTACTCCCTTCTTTATGTCATTTTAAGTTATTACCCACACAATATTAAATAGTACGCCCCGTTGGTCCAGTGTTAATAAATTGGCGCTGTGACGTAATGTCTCGGTAACTTAATTGAACAAAGCACCACGCATGGGAATGCGGAAACGAGTGCCTTCTGAGACACAAATAAATATCTAAAATATTGTCATTTTTGTACTCTTTACCTAAAGAAAAAAACACCTGATTTATTTGTTGGTTCGTAGATTGCTGTATTAAAATTTGGAAGGTGGTTAAAATTTTATCCTGCATATCATCATAATTTCATGTTTTTTGCATCTTTTTTTCTTTGCAGGCTTTTCGGCAGACAAGTTGACGATGAGCACGTTTTGGGTTAGAGATTCCCACGGTTCAATAGCTATTGACCCTAAGAATGTTGACGCCTGCCTAGACACGACCTGCCCTGTCGTTTCGGGGAACCAACTCACATTAACATACAAATGCCTATTCCAAGTAAGCTTCCAGAAGTGAGTAACATTTATAATCTAAAAAGCTTTTTTGAGTAAAAATTCTTAATTCGTTAAAAGCTAATTAATTAAGTTAACTGAATAGGTACTACCTTATTCTAAATTTCAGATTGTAGCCTTATTTTACCGATGTGGGACTCAGTATGTTACAGTAGGTAATGAAGTCGCGGGCAGAGCTAGTTTAAATACATGTATAGTTATACAGTCCCCGTGATATTAGGTGTCGTTTTCAAATAACTGAAAACGGATGAAGATCAGATCATACCTACCACTATCTCTGGTATAATTGTATGCAAAAGAAACAATAAACGTTCAAAAGCCAAGACTTGGCTAATACTTAGTATCGCAATGACCTAATGTATTCAATAAAAAAAAAAAACTGTTCATAAATTGCCCTTTCAAAACAACTTTTATGTAATTCGATTTTGTAAATGTACAAATTTTCATATTAGTCAAACGGCGACTCGAAATAAAGTTAGCTTTATTGCAAATTAGCAATCCTTAAAAGTTTATTAAAATCTGAGATAGCTGAAATAACGCAACAGTACTAGATCTAGTCATCTATCACCTTAAGGTTCGTATGTAGTCAAGCGATTTTAATCGTGTATATTTTTTCAGGATGACTTGATTCTAAAATTTGAAACATGGAATAACGCCGCCAAATCTCAAGTATGATGTTTCGAGACTGAAGCAATAAGTTATTAATGAATAAATAAAATTAAACATTTGTAAGTATTGAAATTATACTTTTAATGCACGCGTTTCGTGAAGTCTCTTAGATTTGTTTAATTATTTTGGTAAAGTTCATTGTTTTTCGTTTGAATAAAGAGTAATATCGCAATACTGTTTTAAACAACCATCTTAATAAAAATAATGATAAACCACATCCCTAGAAGAAAGCTCAGCAATTCTTCTAGGGATGTGGTAATTTTGCGGGATATCTACATGGTAAGAAAAACCAAAGGCCGTTGAGACGAGGAGGTTCTGGACAGGCGACACACTGGACGACGATAAGTGGGCAGGCCCTCCACCGGGTATACCCATGATGTGGTAATTTTGTTAGAGAGGTTACTTAATGTGGGTGACATGGGTCCGATCGTTATGGATGTCTGTATCCAGCAGTGGACGTCGTTAGGCCGAAATTATGACTGTAAAATTTTAGGCCGATGTCTTAAAAGTCTCTGTAGTTAAAAGTAACTACGTGGGTAACACTGAAAAACATTTCTAAAGAAAACTTTTTTTGAATTTCAATTTTAGAACTCTTTAGTAACCTAATGTAGTATATTGCATTCATTTGTCATTTGTTTTTGTGAATTGGCGGCAAATCTAAAACACATGAAAATGAACCTAACGCGAGAAAATTTTCGGTCAATGATTTATTATGACTTTTGTTGTAGGCTTACTCAACAACAAAGCTATGATAGATAGGCTTCGATTAGCATTTCTTGATGAGGCCCCATTTTGTGCCACTATTTACAATTGGTTTAACGAGTTAAAGCGTGGACGTAGCAATCTCAATGATGATCCGCGTGAGGGACGTCCTCTAACAGCGAATACTGAAGATAACATCAGTGCTGTGAGACGCATAATAGAGGAAGATAAGAGAGTGACCTATCAGCAGATACGGGCAAGCCTAGGCATTGGTATGAGTCAAGTTCAAAAAATATTACACGGCTACAGTAAGCTTTGTACCAGATGGATTCCCCATACTTTAACCGACGGCCAGACCCACCTTCGCATGGACTGGTGTCGCTAAATGTTAGATAAGTTCAACGGCGGTGACTCAAATGCTGCATTTGAGACCGTCACAGGTGATAAAAGCTGGATATATTGCTACGAACCCGAAACCAAAAGAAAATCAGCTCAGTGGGTGTTTCCTTTCGAGGATCGGCCAACTAAGGTAAAGAAAGGAAAAAGACAAGAAAAAAAGATGGTTGCCTCATTCTTTGGTCGGAAAGGTCATTTCGCTACAGTTGGGCTAGAAGATATAAGGATACCAGTATATATCGCGGTTTGCCTGTTGTCTTGGAAAAAATTCGACAGCAGCGCCCTCGAAGCAGGATCCTCCTTCACCACGACAATGCTTTAGCGCACTCCGCAAAACGGACTGTTGAATATTTGACTATGGCAGGTGTCGAGATAATGAGTCATTCGCCATACAGTCCTGACCTGGCGCCCTGCGACTTTCATTTAATTTCAAGAACTAAAGATAAAATTCAAGGTATTCGCTTTAAGAGCCCTGAAGATGCGGAGAAAGCGTACGAGAATGCCATAGAAGAGAGCCCTAAGGAAGAATAGGCCCACTGCTTTTCTCAGTGGTTCCATCGGATGCGACGATGTGTAGAGAGGAACGGAGATTACTTCGAAAAACATTGAAAGTATTGGCAACTTTCTAAATTAAGCCGTTTTTCATTTTTAAACATTTTCAGTGTTACCTAGGTATAATTTATAGGTTTAAAGATATTTTATTCTCATAAAAGACAATATACAGTCACTTACATGAGAACAACGCTTGCTTATAAAACTACATTTGTTTCGTCCGAGCTTAATGAAAAACTTATATGTGATCTTTATTAGGAGTCTGTTTGGTCGCAAGCGCGCAGACAATGTGCATGTGCTGCGGCTAAGAAAGACTTTACCTATTGAATGCCCATTTATCTTAGTAACAACTTCAAAGAGATCCCTTGAAACCTAAATATCTTACTAGCACTGTTAATTTTTGTAACTGTGAAATTATTATTAAATAATTAATATGTTTTAGTGTCAGTATAATGTTTTCATGATTCAAAATTTCACACATACGAAGTCGCGGGATATAACAAGTCGTATGTAGCGTGTGTAGGAGTGAAATCTTCTCAAGCTTCTAATAAAGGAAATAAACTAACAACGGCGAGGATTGCAGCAGCGATTGGATCTCAGCTCCCATTCCGAACGAATCAATCAGCCACTAATACACTATCTAAGCGCACAACGTTCTATTCTATCTGAAATCTCCGTTAATTGGAATTGCAAATAAAACAAAACAATACTGCTTAGACAAAGACAAATAAGTGAATAAATAAATAAGAGTGCTCGTATTCTTTCTATCTGGTAGAATATTGTTGTTCCGAATTTTGTCTGGCATGACATACTTGCTATAATTTTATTAAACGTATTCGTTTAAATAATATTATGGTAAATAAATAAAAGTATGACGATTTTTTATGTGTCCGAATTCCCAATGGCATACTTTCAATATAAGATAATTTAATATGACATAATTTACATAAAGCAAACATTAAACCTTCTGGTTTTTATTGATTTAGTTTATTAATAACGGTTATTATTATAAGTAGTGCAAAGAAAAGAAAATAATACATACCCTCAGCCTGTATATTTACAGTTTTCCCTGGCTTTTCATCTGAATACTGGTAAATGGCTTAAAATTTTTCAAAAATTTAACACGATGCAAAGCAAAAATAAGTTAGATATTATTTACAAAGAAATATTTCAATATTCCGGCAACTTTTTGATCTCAGTTTAGTTCTATAATTATCTGGATTTAGCTTTACTGTTAAATAAGAATACTTGTTTCAACTATCGCTGACAACGATACGTAGCAGAAAAATGAAATGAAAGATACAAAGTTAAATTAGATTGAGAAAGGACAACGCTGCTGGGTACAGGTTTCCACCTGCGCGGTATAATATAAGTAACGTGAATTTCACGCGGGCAATGCCGCGGGGAAAGCTATTAAAAAGGGAAAAATATACTCGTGAGTGTAATCACACGTGTGCTCCCAGCCTAACCCTACAACAATAAAGAGGCATTGTTAATCTTGCTTCGACTGCGACCACTTTATTAGACGCCGGGACAGATATAAATATATACTCCCTCTGGGAAAAGTTTCAGCTTGATTCAGCGACGCTGGAAGTAACTGCTGTTGTTTTGATTTTGCAGAGTTTGAAATCCTTGGATAGTAGTAGGTACTATGGACCATTGAATAGTAAAACCTGTATTGTAATAATTATATGAACGACATAATGGGATTTACTTAAAAAGTCTGTTAAAAAAATACTTTTTGTAAAACTTTTAACTCCAAACTACTACATTTCAAAAGTAACAACCTAAATTCATCCCACTTCGGGGCAAAGGCCTCTATTATTGAAGTTATCACCGCAATGATGGGTAGAAGCATAATCACCACGCTTGCCAAATGCGGATTGGTGATCACAAACCCGACCATCGTTCGAAAATTCATAACTCTTGCCCGGCATATAAACCACTGTAGACCAAAGGAGTCATCATAATCATCACGCTTGCGAAATGCAACTTTCATTTGTGATCACAAACCCGAGCAATGCTCAAAAACTCGTCTAAATCCTAGTCCATTCCTTATCTCTTCTAGCGACCACTACATTTGCATTCTTGATGATCGCTTAAAGTTACACCGACCAAATTTATGGGGGCACTTTAGTTTCGTGCATAGGTGACTATTATACGCTCGCCATGGCATCAAACTTGCCTTGCAGTGCTTGCAACGAGTCCCATCTCCATTTTCAAAGCTCCTTCAAACAAATATTAACCTTAAGCCTAGTCGAAAAGGTCTATAGTATGCAAGCGTTGAAATTTTAAAATTCACTTGCAATTTTAACACACTGCTTTAAAGGAGTTAACGGAAGTGTTGCCGGCGTCCAAAGAATTGGCTTTTAAACTTTTTGTGTATTAGCATATCCTTATTTCGTGATATGGCGTGCCGATAGTGAAAGGTGAAATGTTTTGAATAACTAGCGGTATATCAACCGACATAGAACCAATCCAAGAAATTTGATGTTATTAAATTGAAGTGCACTTTTTTGAGTATTGACCAATTTATCCAATTTGGATGCTTTGTTTGGGTATATATCCAATTATAATCATCATTGTAGGTACGTCAATTTACTTATAGTCCCCCTGTGTTTTTTGTGTTTGAATGATCTGGTAAAATTTGCGATCTACAGGTTCTGGTAAAAACCTTCATTCATTAGAAAAGTAAAATACCAGACGTAAAGATAAACTTGCCGTTTCAGGTTTCAGGCTGCGAAAGGTTGGAAATTGGTTCATGGGGAATACATTCGCATTTTCAACAATTATCACAGTCTATTGCCGAACACCCTGCAAATGAACTTAATTTTGAAGGAAAATGGCAAATAAACTATTTATTATTACTATATCAATAATAAAAAGGTATGGCAGTAAATTATTGTCCTACTAACATGCACTGGCGTATATCTTTTTGTAAACATAATTAGTTAAAAAGAGGGTGACAATGGTGATCGAATTTCTTGCACTGCTTCTTCTCGGCACAATCCTACTTAACTCTCAAAATAGGGGTAGAATATAACTTAAAATCCCTATATAAATATAGTTATATTAGGACTAGCTCAGACTTGCCCCGAAGTAGTGGTAGGTTTAAATATTGGGATGTGTAAAAGCGCCTCCTGAGGCCAATTTGCAGAAATAAAACTGATTTTACTATAAGTTGGTCTATTTGCTGAAATAAAATAGATTTCACTGATTTAGCACGCTTGTCCTAGTGTTCTGTTGAAAGTTTTTGTCTACTTTGGGACTTCTAGAGGTTGCTGTTGATGTGTCATCAATTATGACTGTTCAAACTACAAACTAAAATAACAGTGATCTATCCTCTCGACCCTAATTACTGTTTATCTCGCCCATGAAATATGTAGGCTGATATTATATGCGAACTAAAAGACAAATTAAATTACAACTTGGTAACAACATCGGTATAGCACTTAAATTTTCACCAGCCGAGACGGCTTATTCTAAACTATAATGTATGAGGGTCTTGAGAGACCCTCCCTGTATGGTACAAGCTATAGACGCACGGGTCTAATTATATGCTATAAATTAGTTTGTCTATCAAAGTGTTGATATATCTTGCACGAAGGTCATCGTTGATTGTCTATTTCGTCACATTATTAGTTACATCATTTGGATTTTCCTCTCTTAATTTCTTAATAAGTAAAGGACAGTATAAGAAAATATACCTACCAACTGTTATTGAGATAACTATAAAGTATCATGTCAAACTATTTTCATAGAAAAGTAAATCAAAACAAGATTCGTGGAATAGGATTAGCGACGTGTGTAACATTGCTTAGAAAAATAAACACTTGGAGGTAAATCTCATACAGTGAGAGCTTCGTTATTTCAAACATAGATTGACTGCATATTAATCAACCCCCAGGAGGCACTCGGGTGCCACGATAACAATTGATTTTAATTGTGTCTGGTATAACTCACGATCGAGGGAATGTAAAGTTTAAACCATTTTAAACCGTTAAGATTTGTTAGGACTATATATTTTTAATACCTTTATCACTTAAATTAACCGACAAAAAGACGCATTCGTAACAAATAAACTTTACGCCCAATCATTCCATTGCTACTCTAATATACTATAAATATAATACCTATATCTAGACGAATACCTATACGAGTACCTATGAATAGCTAAGTAGATATAATTTATGTAATCTATTATTTGTTTGATTTTGCTGTTGGTGTTCTGAATAAAATAAAATAAATAAATACCTATTTAGAATTTCCTGTTCTAATTTGAAATTTAAAATGTCCTTCTCTGCAAATAGCTGTACGACCAAATAAATACTCTCTTAAATCGCTTCAGTTTATGATTTGAGGCTTGTATAAATAAATACAGTTGCTTCAAACTTTTGGACATACGCACGCGTTTTGGGCACCGTCAATAAATCTCATTTGGAGTTTAACGTGGGTATGATGGTTTATTGAGTAATAGCTTACCTTGGCTGCGCGATTTGGGTCAGCAGAGAGTTATAAATTCATTTTATGTCCCAAGATGTGACGCTCAAATGACGTAAGTAGGGAAGAAAGTGTATTAAGTAGATAGGATCTGATAATGTCAAATATCATAGCTGTCCCTCCGCTTGCGAACTCGTCCTACCAAGATTCGAATATATCGAGCTTACAGTTTTCCGCTCATTAGAGATCACATAACACATACTATTTCTGTAATCAATATACCTGTACTAAATTAGGAGATAATTGATTCCCAATACTAACACAATATCTTTTCTGTCTTTAATGGAATATTTCCAGGATAATAACTTTGTAATGTCCATACCAGGTTTTGAAACTAATTCAGTACTAATTTCATGTAAATCGATTTGGCAGCCCAAATGTAAAAAGATAATAAAAATAGTCAAACAGACGTAGTCACTTTTTATTTGTGGCATATATATATATTTTAATTTTTTTTTCTTTCTGTATTATTAAGTTCATAGTTTTCAAGGCTAGCTAGTAAATAATTCTTAATGAGAAGGCAAAAATGAGACTAAAAAGCAAATGACCAACAACATGTATAAAAGTAGAAAAGAAAATTAGTATATTCCCGCAGACTCAACTAGATACTTTACCTAGGGTTTGAAGTTTTAAGCTTCATATTACTCTACTCTAATATCTATGATCTATACTAATATTATAAAGCTGAAGAGTTTGTTTGTTTGTTTGTTTGAACGCGCTAATCTCCGGAAGTACTGGTTCGATTTGAAAAATTCTTTTTGTGTTGGATAGTCCATTTATTGAGGAAGGCTTTAGGCTATATAACATCACGCTGTGACCAATAGGAGCGAAGCATCAGTAAAAAATGTTGCAAAAATAATCGCGTTCATAATATCAGAAATTGACGTGGACGAAGTGGCGGGGAACAGCTAGTTATTATATACACAAGTTGAAACATATTAATCATACATATTATTACCTATATATACTTAGTTCTACACCACAATCCTGTCATTAATCTCATCAATATAACCACAGCCTACGCAAAAGTACAACTTGAAATAGGCATACTGAATTAACGAGCAGCAGCTGCGTTTGATGGTCACAAGGTCCACTGTATTTAAAAAACACGGGTACCTCATCATTCATCTAATTTGGTTTAAACATGACCAGCTCTTTCCTAGTGTTCCTAACTCAAAAGGTCAAAAGAGGCGACCGTTGAAAAAAAAATCGGCGATAAAAATCATTTGCCATGCATCGCTATTAATAAACTACATTTATCT
This sequence comes from Anania crocealis, assembly GCA_949315895.1. NCBI lineage: Eukaryota > Metazoa > Arthropoda > Insecta > Lepidoptera > Crambidae > Anania > Anania crocealis. The sequence goes on along the minus strand of OX438857.1, from coordinate 3,821,165 downwards.
TTTAAATTAGTACGTCCTATAATCATCCCATTGCAGGGCAAAGGCCCCCATCATATAATTCAACTTAGCACAGCAATGATGGGCAATTTAAGTTAGTTTTTTGTATTGAAAGATCTTTTATGAAGCTAAAAAATTTGGATCTTACTAGACTTAAAATATCTTTTAAATGTGAGAGTTTGATTGGATGAGAAATAATGAAGTGTGTGATAATGAAACGGAGTAGAATGTAATTTGACACTGAGGTAATCCCGGCATAAAAGTACGGTTCCCGTGAAATGGTTTCAAATTTTAAATTCCACGCGTAAGAAATTGCGAGCAACAGTATTCAAAGTCTATAATAAAAGACACAACCAGTGACAGAAAAAAAAACGATAACCATTCACTGGAGTCTCTGTTATTTTTAAACTAGTTGCATTCATAAGTCAAATGTGTAAGGTTGAATTTATATTACTGTTACAGTGACATGAATTTAGCTTTAGCTATTATAGTATTTAGCTTGGGAGCATGTGGCTTCTTTGTATTAGACAATATTATATCCAGTTCTAAAATATCTAAACTTGTTGATTGATTCAATTGGCTATAAATATCGTTTTCCAATCTGATTTCAGCAGATACATCTTGGAGAGTAAGCTTACTGCGTCCCAAACTGTACTGTACCTCATTCCTTCGGCAAAGCATTATTGGAATTCCAGCAACAAAGATAAAATACACTTTTGCTAAAAGCGACGACCGAGCGAGATAGCTAAAGTGCACTTAGATAATTTTCAAAGCAACTGGTAGGTATGATACCTGGGATCTTACTGTAATGGAATAAGGACGGTTATCGGATGACGTGGTCTTTGTAAGCGATGGACTGGATGGCTGTGACAAAGAAAATAGTTGGGAGTTCGAAGTGGCTCTCTTTTGCTGGATACAACGGGTTGGATATCGGAAAGACATTCTTGTGTTTTGGAATTTATGAGTTGCTTGTAAGTTTCATTCAGATTCCTGGATCAGTCGGGATCAAATCGGGACATTGTATAGCCTTGAACATACTATTTATAGTAAGAAGGAAAATGATAAAAAACGTAAGTTAAAATAGGTGCTTTGAACCGTCGTAGATTAAAACCTACCACCTTTGCAGTACAATAATAATTGTGCGAGCCGAGAAAAAACAGCACTAAAACGCAATTATTAGTTACATTTGTATGGTCTCTTGCTAACCATACAACTTTCTTGCTATGTTGATATTGATGAGGTGTAAATCCAAACTCCTTGTTGATTGCAGTATATTTATTAATATGGAAATTACACACTAAATAAAATGCTATGAGTCGCGGCCGTCTTGCTAGGCAATAAATGCGAACTAATACGTAAAACGAATATAATACCTAAGTAGTTTGTATTTTAAGTAATCTAGGTCAGTCGCGCATAGTAACATTATTGCGAATGTAAGAAATGTACGGTGATGGACCGTACATGTTGCGGGCCGCCAGAGAATGTTAGGGAGATAAGTAAAATAAGTTATGACTAAGGAAATAAAGATGCATTGTTTGTTACTATGGGCGACGTCGACTTATTTAAACACTGCACACTATGTATCTGATTGGGTTGGCGGACATCGTCTTCACAAATGCTGTTTCGAATGGATGAGAGGCGCACTGTTGATCGCTCTGCCGCCTGAGGCACCTCGACCGCCGCAGACGCTCGCGCGCCACGCGCCCGCCGCACTCGTCGCCAAATTAGACATGCGCCTATGATCATTGCGATGCCGATTACGCCGTAGATTAGAGTTTACTGATGTACGTCATGGTATGATACATCTGTGTTTAACACTGCCTGCTCTTTTAAGTCTTGCAACCCTTTCTCGATTTTAGAAAGCTGTTTTTGGCGATCGGTAATGGTGTCGTCGACTATTGATGTAATAGGTATTGAGGCGTTTATGATATCGTTGATCGGGCTAATGTCCTGCATTTTGATATCTGAGCTCGTGTTGATAATATTACGATCAAGGTTACGAGCGTGCACTGTAAATAGGTCAGACTTGACAATGCACCCGTGTGGAATGCTGACGAGGCCCGCTCGCTCCAGCTGTGGCGCGGTCACCTGATCCGGGCATATCACTCGTAGCTGGCACTTCTCACAACAAGAGTACAAGTACTTGTTTATAGTTATTAATTCGACCCACTTATTGATGCAGGGGTGAATTATTGTTTTGCACTGTTTATTAACTCTGTCGACTTCACAAAGACTTTCCTCTTGCTTTAAATGATAAACTGGTTTATTTAGATGACATAAATAGGTATTTTCTTGCTGATTACATGACGTAATGTCTTCCTTTTTCAAAGTGATGTAAGCATCTTTTGTTAAACTGATGGCCAAATATTCCGAAATCGGGACGGTGTCTATCATCTTGCTATGATTTGTCACAGTCGGTACAGGAATAAGGTGAAATATTTCGAAGGAATCTCTGCTAACTAGAGGAACTTTGATCTCAAATAAAAGAAAGTCATTACACATCCTTGCTTTGATATTAAGTAGATGGTAAATACTCTGTAAACTTGTATGTACGTTTTCTATAGGCAGAGTTAGCTCATTGGATATCTGACTTGCTATGACGCTAAGCTCATTTCGAAGTTGCTCTGGTGATAACATATGAAAGTTGAATCTTCCGTGATAAACATCGGTGATTGTATTTAAAAGTGAATCTTGAATATTTCGTAGTTCTTGTATCATATTACTTGCAGCTACAGCGGTCAAAGTCATGTAATTTGATTGCGAAATGTTGAACACCTCTGAGTTTAATATGTTAACGGCTTTTTCTATTTGTAGTAAGTGTTTGTTTACTAATTTGTGTTGCTTATTTATGGCGTCCTCGCTTCTTTTAAGTAAATTGTATTCTGCTTCAACAATAGACGTTTGATTTCGCCACAAATTTGCCAAATGTTGTTGGTTGTCTTGTATAAGTGTAATATCTTTCTGATATTGCTCGGCAAACTTCTCATCTAGAACTCCGAACAATGTATTCGCAACAGTTTCGATCGCATTGACTAGACCGCGCTTCCTACGCGAGCGCGTGTGTGAATGTTGCGTCATCAGTATCGTATTATAGTGTTGAAGTTCGGCGTAACTATGACGTAGCTGCCAGATAATGACGTCACATTGGACTTGTTCATTGAGCTTCTTGCATGTATCTTCCAAATGATTAAAATATGTTTCAAATGTCTTTATTCCTTGCCAATAAGGTTCCATTTTGTAATAAACCACTACTGTCCAATCGTCTCTGATAACTTGCATATCAGAAAGTTTATCAAAATAAATTCCTTGATTTGGTTTTAGTGGAGTATTAACGAAGGTGCACAAGGAGTTTGCAATCATGGTCATGAAATAGAACATAGCCAACGCTAGTGTTTTGAAGTTGAAATGAGGTTTCTTGATATGTGGTTTTGAGGACTCGGTGATGCTGGCTATATTTGATTGTTTTTGATCGTTACTCGAGCTCTGATTGATAGGAAGTAAGGATAGTTTTACTACCGGTCGTTTCAAGTAACCATTTTTTGTTTTCAAAGTGACAACTCTTACGTTTCCGTCAGGTCCTGGATGGACATCTACGACGCGCCCCATTGCCCACCGTCCTGCTGGTAGGTTATCTTCGTGTATGATGACGAGGTCGTTGATTTTGATGTTTTCTTGATTTTTTCTCCACTTGCTTCGGGTAGTTAGTTGACTGAGGTATTCTGAGCGCCACTTTTTCCAAATGTCGTTGTTTATCTTTTGACAAAGATACCATCTTGTTCTTAAATCTTTCTCTGTTTCAAATAGTGAAAGTACGGGCCCACTTGCTAAAAAATGCGATGGAGTAAGATAGTCCAAGTCTTCGGGGTCTTCATTCAGCGCACACAGTGGTCTTGAATTAAGACATCCTTCCAATTGTAACAGTATGGTGGTGAATTCTTCGTACGTTAGCTTGTGCTCGCCAACGACGCGTTTAAGATGAAATTTGAAACTTTTAACCGCAGCTTCAAAAAGGCCAGCAGCTGAGGGCCACGAAGGAGCATTGAAGTGCCACTGGATGTTCATGTCCGCAACTTCCTGCATGAATTCCCTGTTGTTTTCGTTAATAGTCGCTTGCAGTGTCTCATACTCTTGCTGTATGACCTTGTTGGCGCCTACAAAATTAGTGCCATTGTCACTATAAATATGCTGTGGTGTTCCTCGTCTAGCAGCCATTCTTCTCAATGCTGCCATAAACGCCGATGTCGTCAGATCCGAAACAAGTTCGAGATGTATAGCTTTAGTTGCCATACATACAAAAACTGCCACATATCCTTTTGTGCACTTAATGCCGCGTCCTTTGCTGCTCTTTATCATAATGTGACCGGTGAAGTCAACTCCAGTATGACAAAATGGGCGGGATGGGTTGCTTCTAGCATGTGGTAAGTCACCCATTATCTGATGTTGTTTTCTTGTGTCGAATCGCCTGCATCTTACACATGACCGTAGTCGTTTCTTGGTGGCTCTGTTACCTCCAACTATCCAGTACCGTTGACGAAGGAATGCGGCTGTTAGTCGTGCTCCTCCGTGGTAGGTAAGAGAATGCGCTTCATCTATCAATAAATCTGTAATCTGGCTTGCATGTGGAATGATGATGGGATGTTTCATGTCTGCGCTGATATTTGCGTTTCTTAGTCTTCCACCAACTCTCAAAACCCCCTCCTCATCAAGATATGGGTTTAGGTTTAAAATCTTGCTCTTCGAGTTGACACTTCCGCTAGCTTTCAAATCGTTGATCTCGCTTGAAAAATACTCTTGTTGCACTTGTTTGATTATTTTCAACTTGGAACTTCTAATCTCTTCTATAGTAAGGTATGCTGGTAGTTTTTTCTTGTTAAGGGATATTAGCTTGAAACGATATATCCATGCTAGTATATGAACTATTTTCTTAAATATGCTGTATTTTTGAATAACTTGCTTAATAATCATGTTGTTGTCTTGACAATATGTAAATGTGTTCACTTGCTTTGTCTGTTTAAGCTCTTCGTTTGTTTCAAATGATAATTGCTCGGGTCGATTGTCGTATGAAAGTAACCACGACGGACCTTGCCACCACAAAGTATGTACTTGTAATTGCGTGACAGTAAGGCCTCTGGTTGCACAATCGGCAGGATTATCCTGGGATTTTACGTATCGCCAATTGACTCCAGGCAATACTTCCGTCACTTGCTTGACTCTATTTGCCACAAAAGTTTTCCACTTGTTTGGATCACCACGTAGCCACCCCAACACTGCTGTTGAATCAGTCCAGCCGTAAGTCTTGATTAAATAATTCGGTAAGGCTTTCTTCACCTTGCTAATTAATTGTGATAATAAAACGACCCCACATAACTCTAAGCGAGGTAACGTGACCGTTTTGCTGACCGGAACTAGTCTCGTTTTTCCAGCGACCAAAACCACTGTATTGTGACCTCTTCGTGTTATTTTGCAATACACTACGCAAGCATATGCCAATGTTGATGCGTCACAAAATCCATGCAGTTCAATGACATCGTTTTCTTGAGTTTCGAGCCATCGTTGTACTTTAATTTTATTAATATTTTGTATATCTTCTTTGATTTTTTGCCATTCAAAGTTAATGTCATCTGGTAGTATATCATTCCAGCCCATACTTGATAGCCATGTAGCTTGAAATAATAACTTTAGTTTGATCGAGACGGGTGACAGCCAGCCTAGAGGATCAAAGATAGTTGATATAGCAGAAAGTAATGTTCTCTTTGTTGTTTTAGACTGCTTAAATTGTATTCTTGATTCAAAGGTGAAAGTATCCTTCTGTGGGTTCCACCTCAGTCCCAACGTTTTTGTAGTTTCCGTTTCACGAAAATCAAAGCATTCTTCCCTGTTCGTGTTCTCGACTAACTCTGGTGCATTAGATGACCACTTTCTTAGGTTAAAACCGCCTGATATTAATAGTTTTGTTAAATCGTTTTTTAACTTTTTCGCTGATGATATTGAATGACTTCCATAAATTAGGTCATCCATATAAAAGCTATCTCGTAAGACAGAAGCAGCTTGACTTTCTTGATAGTTTTGCTCTTCGTCGTCTGCGAGTTGCTTCAGCGTCATCATTGATAGAAATGGTGCGGCCTTGGTGCCATACGTAACAGTGGTTAACTGATACTCTTGTAAAGGCTGTGCTTGACTGTCTCGCCAGACAATCTTGTGATATTGCTGATGGTATTCACTTAACCATATCTGACGAAACATCTTTTCTATATCGGCCGTGTATGCATACTTGAACTGACGCCATTTTAAAATTAAAAACTGAAGGTCTTGTTGCAAATTTGGGCCTCTGTACATCAGGTCATTCAGGCTCAATCCGGTAGAGGTTCGCGCCGAGCCATTAAAAACAACTCGAAGTGCAGTTGTTTTTGATTCTGATCGTATTACACAATGGTGGGGTAAAAAATATTCCGGTCTCGTGTTTCCTTTGACCGGCTGCATGTGACCCGATGTTAGGTATTCGTTAATAAACATTTTATAATTATTGGCAAAATCGCTTTGCTTCGTAAACTTTCGTTCTAACTGGGTAAATTGCGCAATTGCCTTGTGTTTCGATGTCCCCAATTCTTGTTGCAAGTTTGGTTTAAGGGGAAGTTTTACTTCATATCTACCATCTTCGCGTCGAACCGTTGTTAACTTGTAAAAAGCTATACATGCTTGATCTTCAGATGTTAATGTGGACTCTTGGGTTACGTCCTCAATTTGCCAAAATCGTTGTATATCTTCAATATTGTTTAATAACACGTTGCATTGTAAAGTTGTAGAATTAATACTTCCACTTAATATCCAACCAAATCGAGTTTGTTGAGCTATCGGTGTTTGATGGTTATTTTCTCTACATATGCCATCCAGGATGATATTTGAGTATACTTCCGCTCCCAGCAGCAGGTCTACGGGACGACTTTTATAGAATTCAGGGTCTGCCAGTTGAATGTTTTCTAGAAATGTCCATGATGGTTTTGATAATGTATGACTCGGTAGGTTGTTTATTAAAGTTTTCATAATTAGCGCGTCGATATTTAATGTATAGTCGTTGTTATTTGATTTGATAGTTATGTTTAACATTCCTTTGCAGTTGTTTTCTTTTGCTCCAATTCCAACATAAAAGTTGCGCTGCTTTTTCAGTTATTAAGCTTGCCTGCGATCCTTGGTCTAGAAGTGCTCGTAAGGTATAGTATTGGCCATTGGTGGCCTGGACCTGGACGATTGCAGTAGCTAATAATATTTCGGGTGTATCGTGCTGTTGCGCTGATGACTTCACGGTGGACGAGTTGCTGTGATTAGCCATTCTGGATGTACTCGGATGACCAGTTGTAATTGGTGTTACAAATGCTTCGTGTAAAATAGTGTTGTGTTGACCTTGACATTCACGACATCTCTTTAGTGAATTACATTTACCATGGCGGGTAAACAAACAATTAATACATATCTTGAGCCTTGATGCGGTGTTAAGTTTCTGCTGTGGCGACATTGATAGAAATCTTTCACAAAAATAAATTCCGTGGTCATTGTTACAGAGTGGGCACTTGACTCGAGTTTGGTTGGTTTTCATGTTCATATGTTCAGTCTTGTTGTTATTAGAATAAACTTGAAATCTTGATCTATTCTGCTTTGCTATATGCTGATAAACTTGCGGTTTCACTGTAAGTTGATCTTGCTTTCTACGTGAGGACTCCATTGTAGTGAACTTAGTTTCCAGGAAATTCAAGAAATCTGACAATGCTGGTAGCTCTCGTGGTTGCTCTAGACATTCGTTGTAGTCGTTGAATGACTCATTGTCTAGCTTTTGTGAAAGCAGGTGTACCAAAAGTGGATCCCAGGTACTAATATCAATACCTAGATTTTTCACGGCATTGAGTGTCTCGAGAGTGGTATCATGCAGACGCTTGATCTGATGTAGAGACTGCTGATGCATAATAGGAATCGTCAATAAGTTGTTAATATGGGACGTAAAGATGAGTTTTTTGTTATTGTATCGATGGTTGAGTATTTCCCAGCATGTGTTGTAGTTATCAGAACTAATAGATAGGTGTTGTAATAGTCTCTCTGCTTCTCCTCGTATCTTGCCCTTCAGAAACTGCATTTTCTGGGCATTCGATAACGAAGGGTTATAATGGATTGTTTCAACGAATAAATCCTTGAACGATGTCCATTGCTGATAATTTCCCATGAAGGTAGGTATGTCCATCTGCGGAGTAGATTTGTCCCGATGACACACAGACCACAACTTGCTGTTAATGGATCGTTTGATGCTGTTATACATTTGCTCGTAAGATGAAAACGCTTGTTCATATTCATTGTTGGAGCCATGAGTTTCACTATCGATTTCCCAGTGTAGGTTATCAATGGCAAGCCATCTTGACTGAACCGACTGAAGCAAATCTTCCAATTCCCACTTTTCTGTTACAGAATCTATATCGATATTCGAGGTTGTTCTATGAAATGCTCTGAAGTTACTTGCTTGCTTTTTAAGTAAATCTTCAGTCTTGCTGTTGGTACCTCGTGACTCCTTAGATGCTGATAGACCCACAGAGGCTGATGTTGATGCTAATGGTGTCGCAGGTTTTAGCATACTAGGTGTCGACAGTCTCGCTTCCGTCGACGGCTCATATGTTTGTAGTGTAGTTTTAATGTTTTCAAACGTAGCTTTAGTTTTTTCGTACCTGTTTTCAGTGAAGTAAGCATGTGACTTGTCTTGACATGCCCACAGTTGAAGATGATTGTTGTTGAATTCTATCCAGTAACTATCCAGAGTATTTATTCTGCGTTGAATGTAGTCAGTGGTTTTTCTTTCACGTGAATCTTTCTTGAAGTTAGTTAATACTTGAAGGATTGCTTCGATTAGCTGTTGCTGAGTAATTAATAGATCTTCCATTGAAGACATGATTGAAATTTTGCTTATATACTTGCTTGCTGGTTATCAATGTCCTTGTAGTCCTGGGCACAAATATGCGCTTTCTCAATTCGATTGGTGAGACCCGCTTCTGGGAGGCCAATGAACCGATTCGCTTCATGCACAAGATCCACAAAACACTGAGTCTCGAAGGACCATAAAGATGTATGGTCTCTTGCTAACCATACAACTTTCTTGCTATGTTGATATTGATGAGGTGTAAATCCAAACTCCTTGTTGATTGCAGTATATTTATTAATATGGAAATTACACACTAAATAAAAATGCTATGAGTCGCGGCCGTCTTGCTAGGCAATAAATGCGAACTAATACGTAAAACGAATATAATACCTAAGTAGTTTGTATTTTAAGTAATTTAGGTCAGTCGCGCATAGTAACATTATTGCGAATGTAAGAAATGTACGGTGATGGACCGTACAACATTTATCTCTCAAATTTTATGTAAATATATTATTTGTTTCATATACAATTTTATCATAAGACTGATAAGAAACAAACGACATTGATCAGTTTCAGAAAACGAAATTTTTAATTTTACTTGGGTCTGTACGGTGTATTTACTAGTGTTTCGAAAGGCACGAAAATCTGTTGGTCCCGATTTGGAAGTTGTAAATACAAGTGAAGTTAAAGACCTAAAAATGTCGTTTGTAACCTTTGACTACCCTTGAAAGACAGTTATACAATAATACGAAGTTTTAAGACCCGGCAAAATTAAAATATAAGTTTCGTGTTTCTACCATTTTGGTTGACATTAAGGCAAATTGGTCTTAAAATTTAAGCAGCTCATAATAATCCAACTGGATGAACAAAGGATTGATGTAAGTGGTTACATGCATAGCCCAGTGTCCAGGGGCGTGAGCTTGAATAATGAATGGACTTAGCGCAGCCCTGTCTTTTGAGATGTGGCAGTTAATGCAATTAGAATTCATCATTACATCGACATAATATATAAATACTTTGTTGCTGTTTTCTGTTGCTTGCGACTTTGTACGAGCGGCACTGATAATATAACAGGAACTGCAGGCTTACTCTTGATAAGTTCGAGTTACGATCGAAATCGAATCGACGTCGAGAATCAGTGATTTGGTACTCTGAAAAGTGAACCTAAACCTTTGAATCGATGGTGATTACGTTATCAACCGAAAATATTTAACGGATCGCCATTTTACATCGATCTCGACTTGATTTTGATTTCGATTCGATTGAGTTTGTTCAGATTTTGACTAGGTCGAATCGAGATCGAACTTAAATCAAATTCAAGAGTAAGGGCCCTGTTCTTTTTTCGGTATAATAGTAGCCTGTGAACTATTCCAGCCTGAAATCTATCTCAGTGCAAAATTTTATTTTGATTCGTTGATCCCTCCTGGTTACATAGAGTAACAAAAACCATCCAAACTGTCGCTATATTATTAGAAATGTTAGTAATCCTTGGCTTTCTGTCGTAAGATGATATCGTGAGAAAAAGTCACGCCAGAAGACTATCCTTGAAAGAGAAAACACTGAAATTATTATTTATTATTTATTTATTTATTTATTTCTCTTCCACAAAGATTAGCACTTAAGTCTAGTTACATTAATAAAACATATTTCATCTTTGTGGGAGACTGGTATCTGTACAAGGGTACCAGGGTACCCTGTCTGACCGATTACCAGGCTCTCACCTTCGGATCCACATTGAGCATAACTAGTATTAAATAAGAACAGTTTAGGTTAGTAAAAATACAGTAAAAATGAGCGTGTGTGTGTGTGTGTATGTGTGTGTGTATGTGTGTGTGTATGTGTGTGTGTGTATTTGTGTGTGTGTGTGTGTGTGTGTGTGTGTGTATTTGTGTGTGTGTGTGTAATTAATTAATGAATGTGTTTCCTACACAAGAATCCCGAGAAGATCTTCAGTCTCCGAATACGTAAGGTTTTGTAGCCACAGTGTCAGTCGTTTTTTGCATTTCGTCGGTGCGCCTGCCAATCCTGGTATGTGTAAAATGACAACTTTTCAGGAGGAACAAAAAACTGTTTTTCTCGTGAACTGTTTTGATTTTTAAAATTATAAATATGTTATATGATAAAGAAAAATACGACGCTTTAGATAGTGTACCATTTATCAACTACGAAACCAAGGTTTAGTCTCTATAATTTTTTTTTCCATTTTTGTGCACATATCATATTTGGTGTGCATAAAGTTTGTTCCTGCATATTAGCGTATGTGCAAAATGTATCACATAGAAGTATTGTAATGGTTCAGTTTTTTAATTTCCATGTAGTTATGTGCTTAAACATAAAATTAACATTAATAAAATGTGCAAAGACACAATAATCCAACTGTGTTATTCAGTTACAAATATTCGTTCCTCAAGATACCTAAGTTAGGAAAACACTAAAGCAATTTTAAATATTTGTATTAGTTTGTTTAATGCTACATGGCGCTCTCCTTATTAAATAAGGTAACTTTTACATATTCCTACATTATGTACCACAGAACAACCGGAATAATTATTATAATATTTTAAACACCATTTTTTCATCATCCTTAACCTGGGACACGGGGCACTGGTTTTACACTGGGCCTAGACATGACCTGTATCTAGGCACCGGTAGCATCGCAGGACCTTAGCCTCTAACACCTGAGCCGGTGCTGACACCCAACCTACTAATAGCCTTCCTTGCGACAACTTCTTGGCAACAGCAACTGGCACCTTAACCACAACAAATCCGGATCCAGTATAGGATTGCCTTATCTCGTCGACCTTAAAAATATCGGTAGCACAACCACCAACTTTTGCCACTGCTTCGGCCACCTCTTCTTTTGAGACAGAGTCATCTAAGCCTGTAAGCCGCACATCGGTGGTCTTTATTGGTCTGACAACCTTTACTAAATCTGACGGCAGGAGGTATTCCTGCAGTCTTTTGGCTAGGGAGGCTGCCTTCTTACCACTTGTGGCACCGGGTATCTCAAGTAATTTACCCCCAGTTTTCGCCTTTGTGAATAGCATCCCGCTGATGCCCAGCTCTTGAATATTTATCCGGGATAAGGCATCCCGGATAGCTGATTCGTATGTCACCCCCTTTTCTAGTGCCCCTGGCAGCAGGGTCAGTATGATGGCTGACGATCTGGGCGGGCGAAGTTTTGGGGTGGTGGGTTTTCCAACTGAAAGTTTAGAAGTTTAGCATTTGCCTTAGATGAGGTGGCTTCGCTCTCTTTATGTCTGTTTGATCCCCGCTTCGATGTGGACGATCTATACAACATGGTGGTGGATACTGTCCGTACGGTAGGGTCTAAGTACTTTAAAACCCGCTGTCCTAAATCAAAGAAACTCTCCAGTCAGACTCTCCTACTCATGGATCAGAGAAACGAAATGAGGCTACAGTTACAGAACTCAGCGGATGCCCATCGCTATCGGCAACTCAATAGACAGATATCTAAGTCTTTGAAGAGCGACCTTCCTCAATTTAATACCCGACGTATTAAAGAGGCCATTGAGCGGAACAAAGGCTCTAAAGTGTTCGCCAGAGATCTGTCTATTGGGCAAAGCCAATGACGAGGCTGAAAACTGAGACAGGTAGCATCATTGCGTCAACACCTGAAATCCTGAGGGAGATTGAGAGTTTCTATGGACAATTATATTCCACGAAAACACCTGTTGAAAGCAAGGCTAAAGACCCTAGAGCCAAGCTTACCCGACACTATTCTGAAGATATCCCGGACGTCAGCCTGTGCGAGATTAGAATGGCTCTCAAGCAACTTAAAAACAACAAGGCGGCGGGCGATGACGGAATCACAACAGAGCTCCTTAGAGCGGGTGGTAAGCCGATATTTAAGGTCCTCCAGAAACTCTTTTATTCTGTCATCCTCGAGGGCAAAACGCCAAAGACATGGGGCAGAGGCGATGTAATGCTGTTCTTGAAGAAGGGTGACAAAACTCTCTTGAAGAACTACAGACCCATCTCGCTTCTGAGCCATATCTATAAGTGGTTAAGAGTCATTACGAATCGTCTCACTCGCAGGTTCGACGACTTCCAACCTCCCGAACAAGCCGGGTTCCGAAAAGGCTATAGTACCATAGAACACATTCATACGCTGCGGCAAGTTATACAGAAGACCGAAGAGTATAACTTGCCACTTTGCTTAGCGTTCGTGGACTATAAGAAAGCCTTTGATTCGATTGAGACCTGGGCAGTGCTGCAGTCTCTCCAAAGATGCCAAATAGACTACAGGTACATCGAGGTGCTAAAGTACCAAAACGTCACCATGTCGGTCCGATTACAGAACCAGAGCTCTAATCCGATCCAACTACAGCGAGGCGTGAGACAGGGAGACGTTATTTCTCCGAAACTGTTCACAGCTGTGTTGGAGGATATTTTCAAGCTTCTGGTCTAGAAAGGACGCGGCATCAATATCAATGGCGAATACCTAACACACCTGCGATTTGCCAATGATGTAGTTCTTATGGCTGAGACCTTGGAAGACCTGAACATTATGCTCGAAGATCTCGGTAATGCTTCTCAAAGAGTGGGTCTTAGGATGAACATGGACAAGACGAAAATCATGTTAAATGCCCATGTTGCACCCGCTCCAGTTAACGTTGGGAACATTGCACTCGAGGTTGTTGACCTCTATGTTTACCTGGGACAGATAGTCCAGTTAGGTAAGTCCAACTTCGAGAAAGAGATCTCTCGTCGAATCCAGCTCGGATGGGCAGCGTTCGGGAAGCTCCGGCATATGTTCGCGTCCGAAATACCTCAGTGTCTCAAGACGAAAGTCTTTGACCAGTGTGTGTTGCCAGTAATGACCTATGGGAGTGAGACGTGGTCGTTTACTATGGGTCTCATAAGAAGGCTCAAGATCACCCAGCGAGCAATGAAGAGAGCGATGCTTGGTATTTCCCTACTCGATCGAATCAGAAATGATGAGATCCGCAGGAGAACTAAAACAACCGACATCGCTCGAAGGATTGCATCTTTGAAGTGGCAGTGGGCGGGACACATAGCGCGGAGAACAGATGGCCGTTGGGGCGGAAAGGACGACGTTCCGTGGGCAGGCCCCCTACAAGGTGGACCGACGATCTGGTTAAGGTCGCGGGAAGCCGCTGGATGCGGACAGCACAGGACCGATCGTTGTGGAGATCCTTGGGGGAGGCCTATGCCCAGCAGTGGGCGTCGTTCGGCTGATATGATGATCCCCGCTTGAACACCGTAGTCTACCCTTCCTCCATGGGTGGAAGTGGTGCTGGAAGCGGGCCGAGCTCGGTTTCAGTAGGCACACTAGGCACTCGTCGCTGTCTGCTTCGAGCCCTGCCTGGTGGAGGTATCGGAACTTTCGTCGTTGGAGCCTTGGCTCCGTGGCTCCCTCTGTTTATCAGTGATGTCGTGGCTATTGGCTGAGCATCGATAGCCTTAGTTGCTTTCGGCGTCGGCCCTGCTTTCTGGATCGATTTTGTACTATCTTTCGAAGTAGCCGGTTTAGGGGAACCTACCGTCTTATTTGGCGCGGAGGACAGTGCTTCTGCCGTAGATGGTAGTGGTGTTGCACCTGCCAATTCTTCATCTCGTTTGCGGCCAATGGCTAATGGGATAAGCCGTTTAGCCGGTAGGAGCCGATCGTTAATACCGCAGAACTGAGCATTCATCATGGCACCACATTTGGCCATTAAGCTGCGCTCTATTTCTTCGCGTTCTGATAGGGCCTGTCCCAACGCCAAGGAAGGAGTAGGAAGCATGGGTTCGTCAATTTTGCTGTTGCTGTTTAAGGATTTCCATTTGTTACTTTAGCTCTTGGAGCTCCTCTGTTAACCTCGTGTTAGCAGCGTTGAGGCGTTGGATTTCCTCATCTTTTGATCTCGCCACCAGTATTTCAACAAATGCCGTGACAACAGCTGCAGCATCCTTAAAGTTCCTCTCGAATACTCCTGAGACTTTCCCACTTCGCCTAGCGCAGTGAATAATGTTATCAGTACTGGTACGGATAGCTCGCACCAGCTCTTGCACTGTTAGCTCTTGAGATTGAAGCTTAGCCTTCTCCTTTATTTGGTGATGTTTGCTGGACCACAGTCCACACCATGGCCTCCTCCTCCACCTCATCTTTTTGCTCTTTCTTAGACTCGTTTTTAAGTAGTTCTCTTGCATCCATTTTCGAAGCGTTGGTCCCTCTGGTAGATGGCCTGCCACTTCCGCATTTCCCTATAATGTAGTTCTTGGGAGTAGGTTTTTAGGCGCAACTACAGATTCTGCCGAATCTCTCCTAGCGTTTTACGATCCCTTACGAGTCACACCTAGATCGAGTTGTAGAGCAAGACGCGTCAGACATGCTGCCCGCGTCTAACACAGATCCTTCCTGCAAAATTTTGCAGTTACGCTCGACACCGTCCATGTGAGACTCATTGCGCCAACTTTACACGCTCGCAGCAGGGCTTAAAACCTCGTTGTTCGCGAAGTCACGTACAGTAGAACTATCTACGGTTTTGGCTAAATTAGCGCTGCTTGCACCACACTCTCCCTTTAATTTTTTTTGTTTATGTAGGAAAAAATGCATTTCGCATACCTACTGCTGCCCCTGAAGCAGTAGGTATGCGAAATGCATTTTTTTGATTGATTATGTGAGATTATGTGGGAATCTCTTGTCGGTGCCCGACAAGCATACCCACTACAAAGACCTGCGGTGTACCTTGCGACGTATGTTAGCAGTGTATGGGTTTCCCTTAGGATGCCCTCCATGCACCGCCTACGTACGGCCTATGCCCATACTTTATGCCTGAGGCCCGCTCAGGCATAAAGTATGGGTAATCCTGTACACCAGGAATCACGCCCAGGCTGGCAAGCTGTGCAATGCGAGCGTTGAGCCCCCCGACCCAACTTCAAAAATCCTGCTATGTGCTACACACAGATTAAAAAATAAAAGGGATTCGAAAAATTTAATCTGACATGTGTCACTGGACATACTTTTAAAAACTGATATGTGACTTTACTACACATACCAAATTTTAAAGTAACTGTCGTTAGATTAAAGTGTACTTAAGTAATTTGGCAACGCTGTTTCTATACGGAATATGCACAAACGGGTTTTTGCATCAGTTCGGCGTTTGAAAACTAGTCACATCTAGCGAATAAAAAAATAAATAAAAAAAGTCACATGTAAGGTTTGGCAGGCGCACCGACGATTTGTAAGTAGAGAGGGAGTAAATTTCAAGCTTGGAATTTATCTTGTTATATATATGTGGGCCCAGGAAAACAAAAAATCTGTGAGAAAACCGAGTTTTGCAGCTAACAGTTTTACATACTTTGTGTTTAATGCGTTTGTCTTGGTTCAGGAGAGGATCATAGCTTAAAAGTTTGTGTTTTTTTAGTATCAATTGTTGAATAAAAAGTTGACGAACTGTAAGTACGTTGCATTTATGATAAAGATCCACTGTTGGGTAATAGAATGGAAGGAAGTAAGAAACCTTTAGGACCGCTCTCTGCGCCCGTTCCAATTTAATGAGAGAAGATTTTGGAGCTCCTCCCCAAGCTGTGATACAATACGTGAGAATTGATTGGCACAGAGCTGCGTATGTAAGTCTTAGCACCCTTTCACTTGCAACATGACGAAGATTTTTAAACACATAAATCAGCTTTCTTGTTCTTGAGGTTAGCTTGCTGATATGAGCTTTAAAATTTAGGTGGTTGTCAATTATTACGCCTAGGTACGTAATTTGTTCAGCAGGGTGGAGTCGCGGACAGTAGCAGTGCGAAGAAGTAACGCTTAAACATGTATGTGCTATCAGTTTGTGAGAAGTTTGAGTTTGATTTTTATGATAAAATTTGATGTATTTTGTTTTTGTGACATTGAGAGTTAATAGATTACTAGAAAGCCAGCCGGTAACCATATTAAGCCCGGTTTGCGCATGCTTATAGGCCTCGTCCCAAGTATTACCAGAAAAAAGAAGAGCCGTGTCATCCGCAAACGCAACAATTTTTCCATTATCAAGTTGAAGCATACACAGGTCATTAATATATGCCAAAAATAACGTAGGGCCCAAAATACTTCCTTGTGGAACTCCACAGGTTATAGTGAGATCCTTACTACTTATGCCATCAATTACAACTCGCTGTGTACGCTCCCTGAGGTAGCTATCAAAGAATTGCAACTGAGTTCCTCGTACACCAAGATGTTCTAGCTTGTGAAGTAAGATGGAGACCGAGACTGTGTCAAAAGCCTTTGCCAAATCTAAGAATATGGCCAAAACCTTTTTCTTTTTGTCCATTTTATTTACAATATAATGGGTTAGTTCATGTACAGCTTCATTAGTAGACTTGTCTTTTCGAAACCCAAATTGGGAGTTAGATAATAATTTGTTAGTTTCTAGGAAATCTACGAGTCTTTTATTAACAATTTTTTCTAAAATTTTAGAAAAGGTCGTGAGAATTGAGATTGGCCGGTAATTATTAACACAATCTCGATCTCCGCTTTTGTGAATCGGATGCACAAGTGCTTGTTTAAATGCCATTGGGAATACCCCTGATGCAAGCGATAGATTGCAGATGTAGGTTAAAGATGGTACCAAAATAGCTTTATATTTTTTAACAAAGTTTGTAGAGATATTGTCCAATCCTGTAGTACAATTATTTTTCAAGTTGTTAATAATTGTTTCTATTTCATATTCGTCTGTCAAGATTACACCTAAAGAGTTCGATTGAGAAGAGCTTAAAAACGTATTTTGAAAACTAGATGGATTATTTAAAATTATATTTTCCGCTAATATTTTGCCCATATTTACAAAATGTTCGTTTACTGCATTCACAGATTCTAATTTATTTTTATTATTTAATAATTCCAAAGCAGGGTTTTTTTGTTTTTGCGAATGCGTTATTGATTTAATTACCTCCCAAAGCTTCTTACTATTATTTTGTGCCTTAATTAGTCGCGATTTTTCATATTCTCTCTTTGTTTTTTTTATTATTGAATTACAAAAGTTTCGATATCTTGTGTATGTTAGTCTAAGAATGTGATTTTCTGGCTGTTTTTTTGACTTTACGAATAACTTATCTCTATTTTTCATACATTGTATAAGACCATTGGTCATCCATGGTTTAATGATGCGTTTACGTCTGGGAATGACTATTGTTTTCGTGCAACTATTTAAAATAGAATTAAGATTAGTAATAAGGAAAGACACTGCATCGTCTGCGCTTTCCAGAGTGAAAATTGGACTTAGGTCAATGCTCGATAGTGCATAATCTAGGGCCAGCTGGTCTATTTGCTTAGTTATACGCGTGTTTTGACTTACAGGATATTGTAGCTGATCTAGACTCAGTAGTACACTGAAATGATTGGTCACCGTGGTGTTTGCAACCAAACATCGGGCTGGTAGTTTGGTCTTGATTATGACGTGATCGAGACAAGTATTGACATGCGTTGGGATATTGTGTGCAGGTAACATACCATGACTAGCTAAGAGATCTAAATAGGATTGTGCTCGATTATCCATGGATGAATCAGATATGTCTATATTAATGTCACCTGTAAGAATGATGTTTTTAAAACAAGCAAGATTTGTTAGAATTGTATTGAGTGATTCAAAAAATAATGACGTATTTCTAACGCCTGGCCGTCTGTAGATAGCAAGAATAACAGTATCGCTGTCCAACTTAACGATTAACGAGTTCGCATCTAGAATGGGTGGTTCATTTATTATATATGTATGCGACGATTTATAGTAAACTACTACACCTTCATTCTGTGTTTTGTTGTTTGCTGTGTATGAATACTTAAAACCATCCAATGACGGAATAAGTTGACTATTGTATAGCCAACATTCTGTTAATATAATAAGGTCCCAGTCTACGTTAGAACGAAGTAAAAGGGTTTCGAATTGGTTAAAGTTGCATCTTATACTTCTAATGTTTTGCACGATCATGTTAAGAGATCTTTGTTTACTGTGTAACAGCTTTGAACAACTTTCTATGTCACAGGTTGTAGAATGAGCAATAGAAAAGGTGTCAAGATCATTCATAATGTTTTCCATTCTATCACACACAGTGAAAAAAAAGAATTTGTTACATTTCTAGCACTCAGAAGGAGTATATACGGGTATATGTAATATTTAAGATAGTAGTTACAACCAGACGCAATTTTTATGTTATAGAAAGTTACTAAAAGATAAACAAAAACGCGCAATGTAATCAATGAATCAAACTTTATGGGATATTTAAAGTAATGAAAAGTTATGTGGTGAGTAATTAGAGTTGCCGTGCTTATTTTTAATGTATACCAGCATGTTGAAGTAAATGTTTGTGTTGTATGTGTGAGTGTTTTGATTAATATTTCTAGTATTAGTTGATAACAGTATTTAAAACAATATTGTGTTATTAAAAATAAAGAAGTTAAGAATAGTCATTTTTTCATATTGAGTTTGCTAATGTCTTCTTCGCAGTCTATGCGGATGACAGGTTTTCCTTCCTTTTCCCGTAGGTATACTTTTCCAAAGGCGGTCCAGCAACTGGTGAAACCATGTGATTTTGCAAATACCCGTGATAAGAAGTAAAGTCGTCGTGTTTTGGTAGTAAGATTATCCGAAATGTATATAGGCACTGGCTTTCCTTCAATTTTTAGGTGTGAAGTATTTAATTTTTGATCAATTTTCCTATCTTTGTTAAAAGCACCAGCTGCTTTTATAAAAGTTTCCCTTAGTGTTGTGGTTGTAAATTCCACTATGATTGGGCCTGGATTAATCCTTGTTTTTATGCGGAAAACGTCTCGAATATCATTGTTTTGGATTGGTTGACTAAGCACCTCACCCAGACGCACAACATGGTTTCGTAAATCAGCTTTCGTTTCCAATTGTGTCGATGGTAAATTCTTGATTTCCACTGTAGAGGACTTAAGGTTTCGCTCTAGTTGATCTATCTTGTCTTCGAGGTGGCTAATGCGATTTTTATGTGCAATGTTTTCTTTTTCGACTAAATTAATTTTAAAAATAGTAGTACTAACTGTGCTGATAATGATGTGGTTTCAGTAAACTTAATATTTCATATTTCATATTTATTTATTCACTACATAATATAATTTTGCAGACAATAAAGGCATGAAGATGAAATTAGATTATATTATGACCTCAACGAGGTATTCGTGATTATACATACGAGTATTATCATTTTAAATTATCTTAATTTAACATTCAAAATTTCAATTACAAATTAAATTAAATAGTGTCAGCGTAGTAGACAGTACAATTTTACAAAATGTCAATAAATTATAATTACAGATGTCAAATAATGATGATTAGGTACAGATGTCAGATGATTATAATAGCAGAAGACCAACAGCCAACTTTGGTTGTTACAATGTTCTGTTTTATCTGGACTGATAAAAATAAAGATGACTCCTAAACGATTTACTAACAAATTTCAATAATGTAAATTATTTGTGTGACAAGAATAATAAAGCGGCTTTAAATATGCATGCACAAAGGCTTTTAGTTTCAGACTTTGAGAAATAAGTCGTGAATAGTCTTCTCAAGTAAAAGATGTTGTCACAGCTGCCGATATAATAATTTTCTCATTTTTAAATTAGAAGATTAACGAATAAGTTCTTATATTTTCTGCTTTAATTAGTGTTAAAATATGATTTCAATTCATTCTTTCTATTAATTATTTCTTTGTTTTATAAAGGTTTACGAAAATTTTAAATAAAACATAAAAAGCGTTTAAAAGACACTTCACATATTTTTAGCTACAGTTCGTAAAGTTTTAACATAGAACTCTATTGCTATTCGAACAAAAACTCTGTTAAATGTAACTGAATTAGTCACCATAAATTTTTTCCTAAAATTCTGTGTTCATTTACCTCGGGCTTATAAAGGTACTCGTATGTGAGCGACAAACAAATATTTCAGCTACGTAAAATGTCTGGAGACCTTCTCATGAATATAACTGAAAACATTTGTGCTCAGAACGAGGTAACATAGACAATGTTAGCTCGTTGGTGAGATGGGCTCAGTATCACAAAGTGCCGTGTGGGCACTAGACAATTTAGTCTTCCATTTTGTAACAAGGATCAACCCGTTTTTAAGCACTCGAGATAAAAATATTTTTAAGCTGGTTTCCGTTGTTAAGTTAGACAAACCAATTAGTGAAGGTTCCCTCATACTACGCAAGGGTCCCAGGTTCGATTCCCGAACAATTTAATTTAGGAAACGAACTTTCTTAATTGGTTGTTGATTGGTCTGGAGGGTCATCATAGGTTTTCTTAAGAAGGCACTTAAAGCCGTTAATTCCAGCTTTCGCCAATATAAAAGTCGTTAAAACTAGTAACGTTAGAGGCTTGTAATAGGTGGCTTAGAATACCTCGTTTCAATCTTTATTGGCGTTACCAGTCATGTGCACCTATATTTTGTTTTGTATTCATTCTTTCTTAACGGAATGCATTTTTTTAAAATCTTAATCACCCAATTGTCATACACTCGAAAACACGGAAACAACCATAATCTTTAAACTAATAATTCTCGCAAACCCTGTATATAGGTCACCCCATACAACGTATATTGGCCTATCTTAAGTCAAATTGGCAAGAAACGTTCCAGCTTATGCAAGCTCGCTCGGGTCCAACGTAACGTCGTTACCGCGAGTGCGGCATCGGGTCCAGCCGCCTGTGGCCGTCGCCGTGACGCGTCCCTCAGCGCGCGCGGCACTAATTGACCGTGACTATACAATATGATATACAAAGATACTATACTATAATAGTTCCACTAAAGGGTTGGTAGCTTACCCATTTACAAAATAGGGTGTACTGAACCGTTTTGTATTATTAAAATTTTATTTATTTATTATTATACATACATACGCCATAATAGTCAGGTATACTATCAAAGTATGAAAGTGTGGTTATGTTTGTTTGACAATCGACTGAAAACAGAAGGTATACATTCAAATCGATGGATATCTTCAAAACTGCTTAAGTAATTGTTTCCATAAAAATACCATAAGGCCGTAAATAGGCGTTGTAAACATAATCTCATAAAATACAAATAAAGGTATATTGTCTAGTCTGCAACCTACGAAAAACAACTAATTTCTAGACAAATTTTTAACTAAGAATATATGTCCAATTCGTGTAAATTAACTGTATTCAGTTAAAAACAAGCATCTACTTTACAGCAATAATTTTCGCAACCTTATTTTAATTTCCAAATTACCCACCCCATACAAAGTAGTGGCTTATCTTAAGCTAAATTGGCAAGAAACGTTCCAGCTTATGCAAGCTCGCTCGGGTCCAACGTAACGTCGTTACCGCGAGTGCGGCATCGGGTCCAGCCGCTTGTGGCCGTCGCCGTGACGCGTCCCTCGGTGCGCGCGGAACAAATTGACCGTGACTCCGATAGTTACACCAAAGGGTTGGTAGCTTAGCGTTTAGTCACAAAGAGAGATGTTACTGTACCGTATCATGTGCAGGGGCAGCCTTATGACTTACCTTCAAGGATGGGCTGATGTCAGAGTTTATCGAGGCCTTCGACATGTCTTGATTATACGACTTTTATCTACAACAGAAGCCGGTATGACATTTTTTTTAAATAATAAAATTTAGACGTGCCACACTGGGCCACAGAGTGCCATCTAGTCCCAAATTAAGCTACTACTTAGTAGCTTGGGTTATGGGTACTAGATAACCGATAAACTTACTTATGTATTTTTTATGCATAGAAAACACCCAGACCAGTACAAACAATACATGTTCAAGCACACAAATGTTTGTACTGTGCGGGGATCGAACCCATGACTCAGATGCAGCCTTTACTACCACTGATTCTACTGGTCGTCTTGCTAACTTATCTACCAAAGAAAGATTTTAGACACAAGCCAATTTTGGATAAAAGCTTGTATACATGGACGCAACCCGACGTAATTTCGCATAGAATATCGCTAGAGGTGCTTTAAAAAAAGAGAACAAGATCTGATCAACATGACATAAAACAAACCCCAAAAAGGGGTGGTGTGAGGATTTGTTCAGCTTCGCGAGAGATTGGGAGACATTGGCCGCTGACAGAGACCAATAAAAGTGTTGGGGAAGACCTATGCCCATCAGTGGGATGATGTAGATTAAATGAATTAATAAACATGATATAAAGTTAAAAGTTACTAATTCGAAAGATTACCCGAATGTACCTAACTAATCTAACTCCATTGCTGAATTTGTAAAATAGAAAAAAATACTGGTATGTTTCTTAGTTCGAAATTGATTACTAAGAATGTTGCGAAAAGTAAACAATACAATGTAAGTATGTAACATGTAAATGATTAAACTTGCAAATGTTTTAATTTTATATTTCATTTTCTACTTATTTTTAGAAAACTTTATATTATGAAAACAATTGTATTAACTAAGTAAATCTTTTATGTTGATGTTTAAATTTAGTCGGTGCGGTAATTATTTTGTTTAGTTTTATTAAATTTATTATTTTTTTATTAAAACTATTTACATGAAAAAATTTTATCAGTTTAACTTGATCAGCGTTGGTTTAACAGCGCAATATGAGTATTGATTATGTTAAATACGATAATAGTTGAAAACTCCAAGGATATAAATCTTTCGTCAGTTCAGTTATAACTAAAAACCCTTTAATTTCAAAGAAAGTAAATTTCACGAATTGAGACTTTACTTTACTCATTATCCCTTTTGCGATGTCAATCTACTTAATCGTAGAAAAAACTGTTGATTCTAAAGACTCAGCAATCTTGGCGATTGAGTTTTCAGAGAACTTTTCTTAGTTAGAAAGATGATTGATTTCACTCATTAAGACGTTTTAAGATATCAGCTTTGTTTTAACCTTGGAAAAAAGTGGAGGGTTTCAACTTGAGGTGTGTTTATATGACGATAACTCTTTACAAGACTAATTATTTGATGTTTTCTAGTTTTTAAGGATATGAGATTAAAGTTGGCCTAAAAGCAAATTATACGGATAGAATTTTTTTTCCACTCTTTATAATGATGTAAGCCAATATCTATTCTAGGTATGCCTAATGAGGCTTTTACTAGACATTTACTAATGGCAGTATTAATAATCACATTGTTTTACTTATACAGAATGAAATTTTAACCACTTTCCAAAATTTTTATAGGCGCTCAGTATTGTATTTGGAGCCCATTTACGAAGTAAAAAATGTAAATCAAGCTTTCACCCGAAAATATATTTCGCAATATAGTTTTCAATTTTTACGATCCTAGGCCTGATAAGGTATAAAGGGAAAATCAAAAACATATGAATAGTATCGTAGTGAATGAATGAGATGCGAATCGCGTAAAAAAAGTGTTGCTAGGCGGCCGTATCAAAAATTTTAGATTTTTGGCGGACATTTTCTATGTGCTTTATCTTGACATATTTGTAATGAGCTATACCAAAAGAAAAAATACGTCATTTGTTTTTGTCTCATAGATAAATATACATATTAAAATTTGGAAGGTGGTTAAAATTTCACCCTGTATTAGTATAACTTAAAACCTCTTAACTCTAGCATTTTCATAGCAAAGGCGTTCTTTGAACAACTAACTCATATCATAAATACGTAGCTAGAGTCACAGATCACAGCAAAGGAACAGTAGAATGTCTTCATAAAAGCAACCAAAACGCGCGGTTGTCAGTTTATCAACACGCCTCAAACTCGAGACATGCTGTGTCTACCATCAGTTTTTGTTGTTGGTGGAATCTACCTTCATCTCCACCCTGGGCCACGGCATCTTTGGTTTTCTAACCAATGATGCCGTGGCCCAGGGTGGAGATGGACGGCTTACAGATCCCTCTGCGGTGGTAGGCTTCGTAAGAGGCTGCCTTGGATGCTACCCTCTTTCTGTTCCGCTGGTGTGTAGGAGAACCAGCGCCACTTTCTAGCGATGAATAGAAACTAATTGGTAGGTTAAAAGAAATTAAAATTAAATAGTATCTCTGTATGTCTATAACGCCTTTTGAGCCTAAAATACTGAATAGATATTAAAGAACACAAAGTCTAATGATGGTACAAACAAAAATTAGACTTTGAGGAAGAAGATTCATTATTTTCTGTCCCACTACTTGGCATAGGTTTGCGCCTGCGCTATATCGTGCAGTTCAAGCGGGCGGATCCGCTGGCAAATAGTAGTTATCTTATAAACCATAAACTAAGGTATTAGTTCGGAATACTGCCGTTTGCTATACCGCCGCGTTTGATATCTATCGGTCCTCAGCCAATACATTGGCTTGCTTTGATTACCTAAGTTTCGTAAGGTTATTGCTTCATGGCAAATGATTTGGGGCCTTAGGATATTCGTGTACTGATTAGATTAAATTTTAGTAGTACCTTTGTTTAAAATGGCGTCCAATTTGACAAACTCCTTGAACAAAAAATGCGTGGTCAGATTTGTCCAGCCAGACTTATTTTTTGGACGGAAATACTCTTTCGATAATTAATTCAATTTAACCATCCCACAATGATATACGTTAGTATTTGCAAAGCTATTTCTAGGAATATCTTGCACGGTGGAATATTTTGGTGTATCCCATGTAAATCTACTATCTGACATAGTACAACATTACAAAATGTTTAATGAAAAACCTCCAGAATCAGAGAAGAGCTATAAAGTTAATATGATTGTGAAAGAAACAAAACAGAATTGGTAGTGTATTTTTTATTTTAAAGATTTAAAGGTTTATTTTATTTCAAAAATTTGCATTATTCATAGCGAAAGTGAGCCTTTTGCATACGGTCAATAAACAAATCCTCTTAAAATAATGGTAACGTATTATTCTCTTAGGAGTAAAAAAACAGAGGCACTGAGGTGGCCCAAGTAATGGAGTTTTGTTGTTCGCTGGAAGAGTTTGGGACTCTCAACCCTTGACGACGCTACATAAAACATTTGTGCGGGAGCTTGCTGCCAAAATGTGCGATGGATAAACAAATGAATATGAAGCAAACAAATTGCTGACTTAAATTAAAAATATGATTTCAAAAATATAAAATCTTTAACCATCTCAGGTAAATGAAAAAATACAATTTAATTTCGGTATTAATGAAATTACAGTAAATCAAATATCAATTAAAACAATAGATATAAATATTAAACAAAAAATAAAGGTGAGATATAAAGGCGCAACCTAAAGTCTTATGGGTTTCAGTAAAGGCGAGGATGTATTGTCAACTAGGCAGCAGCGTCTACTCCCCAACAATGGCCAAACTACCATGCAACCGTCGTGACTATAACAATCATTTTCCTAGAGAGAATCATAATGTCCAGTAGTGGTCGAACACTAATAATATTTTTTATTGTGTTATCAATGTAAAGGTCACCCGCTGTTGTAGACTGTATGGTTGTGTGTTTATTTGGTTAGGTAACGTAGTATGCACTGATCCACAATTGACACTATATTTATGATTCAAGATATTATTATTGATTCTTGGTTTGTCTTTTAAATGTGAACAAAAATATACCTAACAAAATTATGTAGCGTACCAAATGGAGTCTAACACTAAAGATAAAAAACAAGCACTATTATATAGTCCCACGCCAACATACTTTGAAATGTTCGTGACCAAATGTTATGTTAAATACTTGACTTAATAAACAATCAACCTTACATACATCATATAAAGTTGAATGCTACTGAGTTGAAAGACAACCCGAAGATTCTAGTAGCCACCTATTTTGGAAAGGATGTTCTTCTTAGACGTGTTTTATTGCATCTAGTTTTTCAAGTTAAACTATATTTTTGCCTTGCAGCTCTGCTTGCGTGATCTACACGTTATGTCCCTAGGGCGAAAACCTCACATCAACGAGACACAAAATTAACTATATTATTTTTCAAAATTCAATCTATCTTTGTAACTTTCATCAAGTATCAAAAAGTTCAATAGTTTAGGCGTGAAAGAATCACAGAGGTATCTATCTACCCATTCAAACATAAGTAAGGATTATGCAAAAGACGTATTAATTACCTTACAAGATACTGCAGCAATTTAAAACGTACCGCAAAAATGAAGTCGCAAAAAAAGCAAGAGGACTCCCGGACTAACCACTAAAAAGTTTGCAACTACGCCGCGGCCGGTAAAAAGAGGTAGGTAAAAAGTTCGGAAGAGCGCCGCGTTCACGGTTTTTGCCTCGTAAATGTCAGATATGGTCGATTAATCTGGAAACTGGATAATTTTATCCAATATATACAAACTTAATGCAGTTTGTTTAACGTTTTCCAGAGTTTGGCTTGCTACAGATGATAAAAAATGAATTTTGAATGAAGTTTTAAATCTAAGTGGACACCAAAAACCTTACGTACATTTTCACTCGGATTTCACTACGGTAGCAGACTAAATGTGACTTATTACATTTGTGATTCGGATGACGATTTATAGGTAGGCTTCCTATCAGGTGGTCATACGATCTGATAAAGGTCGCGGAAAGCCTCTGGATGCGGACCGATCGGCACGGAGATCCTTAGTGTTTCTTTATTAACATTAAAATCATAAATTTTCAACTTGTGCGCATCAATTTTGAAACTGTAAATTACTAAAAACTGTATTTAAATAAAGCACGAATTTTAATAATTTTTACTTTGACTTTGACTCAGTAAGGCATGCATTAAGGCTCTAATTTCGCAAGAATATTATTGGCTTTACTTTTTAATATGTATTTATTAATATAAATTGGATAATATAATCACCCAGTAAGCAAATAGGGTTTTCAATTGTTTTTAAAATTTTATTCTGTGTGATTTATTTAGTACTTACCTACATTAAAAATAGAGTCCCCTTGAAATTCTTTCCAAATGGCTAATTCTATTAAAAATATCATCAGCCCAAGACTGCGATCAAATTATAGAGATGCCTCCGCGATGTTTGCGGTGAATCCCACTCTATTCTCCAGATTAAATTCATGACAGGATCTTGGAAATCTTTGGACGCACTGCGCTAATCTGCAGCGCGTTTGTGAATTGCTTTGATAAATAACTGAGCTCATAATTATGCGATATGCAATAATTCATCTTCTATATACTTACTAATATTATAAAGCTGAAGAGTTTGTTTGTTTGTTTGTTTGTTTGTTTGTTTGAACGCGCTAATCTCCGGAAGTACTGGTTTGATTTGAAAAATTCTTTTTGTGTTGGATAGTCCATTTATTGAGGAAGGCTTTAGGCTATATAACATCACGCTGCGACCAATAGGAGCGAAGCATGAGTGAAAAATGTTGCAAAAATAATCGCGTTCATAATAACAGAAATTGACGCGGACGAAGTCGCGGGGAACAGCTAGTTCTTGTATATTTTTTTACAGCCTGTTTCGTAACCATTAGATATAAACATATGAGTGTGATACAAAATAAAATAAATAAACTGTATTACTTAATTATATAAAAAAAAGACGTGTGGCACTCGGAAACTGGCGCGGTAAAGCTATTGCATAGCATTTTTTATCAACTTATGCAATTATAAAACTAAAAAGTATCACCGTTGTGCCGGTCGGAGTGGGGGGTGTTAGGTTATTTTCGTTACGGAATTTCTGGATTCGGTCTCCATGCTCAAGGCCCGCGATAGAAGCTATGCAATAGCTTAATTTTATAATTTTATGTATTTTCTAATTTTGACTTTTGTAATTAATTTTTTCTGTTATTTTGGCAGATATGGTTACCATAAGCAACCATACTGTCAAAATCCTTATTTTCTTCTAAATTCTTTTAAATTTCGGAAATTCAAAATTGTTCGATCGTGCCTCGCCCCGAGTGTTAGGTTAGGTTATTTTCGTTACGGAATTTCTGGATTCGGTCTCCACGCTCAAAGCCCGCGATAGAAGCTGTGCAATAGCTTAAAAATATTTAACACACATTAGGAAACATATTTCGTTTTTAAAATAGACAATTACCGTGTCTAAAAAATCTGTTTGTTACGGGACTTACCTAATCCTCATTTAATAAAATTTAAAAAGATAAATAGCAAATTAATTAAATAAATATAACCAAAAGTAAACTTACGGAATATCCGATTTAAACAAGTGAATAACTCTTGATTTTACAGGAAGAAAAGAAACGCAGATTCTTTCAGAAATCTTTTGTTTGTATACTACTCCATATTACTGATCAAGCTGTTTTAAGTTTTTTTAGTTGTATTAAGCACATTATTAACAGGAATTGTAATTTTGATTGCATTGTCATTTTTCATTCATCACCAGCTCTCAAAACGAGGATTTTGCCATAATGTGATGTGGCCAGCGGCTAATTAAGGAGATTATACGCTCCTCCCGTCTTCTTTTGGCAGTACTCTTTTAATCACCTCCTTAGACTTTTTATGATATTTAAGCAATTGAATTGCAATTATATCAGTATTTAAACTTGAAAAAATATCATATGAAGTATTTATATAGTTATTTCATCTTAACTGACTGTCAAACATCTGCAAAGATGTTTCTTTCGGGTGTTAAGGGTGCAAACGCCTAACATTTGATAAAACAACGCTGGTTTACAGCAATAAGAATATGCTTTAAAAATTGACGCTTGTGATGTAGTGTCTCGGTGGCTAAATGGTAAACCGCAGCGCCCGGCATGTTAGAAGATGCGGGTTCGAGTCCCGCCTGAGTAAATTTTTCAAAATAAATGCTTCATCTTCTAAGACATCCGTCGAACGATAAGAGGTGGTGCTATCCTTCTAACGTGCCGGTACCACACGATATACTCGCACAAGTCGTTGACTTAAAGTAAATTAAATTCAAACTGAATGTAATAAAGTACAATATTAATTGGCGCCCCGTTGGTCTAGTGGTTTAAATATCGGGCCAAGATCTCGGGGTATCGGATTCGATCCCCGGGTCGGCAACAAAAAGTTTCCAATTTTTGAACATTTCTCGGGTTTGTGATCACCAACCCGCATTTGGCAAGCGTGGTGATTATGCCAGTACCCATCATTGCTGTAGTAACTTGAATTCAATGATGGAGGCCTTTTCCCTGCAGTGGGATGATTATAGGCTGTTACTTTACTTTTTTTTTATTAATTGACAAATATCTAACTTCGACTGTCGCGTTTATCAAACCCAGTGCGTCAAAGCAAATCTCCAAGTGACAAGCGTCAACATTTATCAGTGTCGCGCGACAAACGACAGCAATTAACATTCCCCGCCATTGTTAGCGACGTGACGCGCGTGTCGCTGCAACATCGCAACATTCGGCTTCAGACAACCTAGTTGGAATTCTGGACTGTATTTGTAAAGTGATTGAGGTAGACAAGTTTTGATCAAACGTGTTGCGGAACGCCTAATGCTTGGTCTTCTTGCGGAGGTCTGTTAATTAGAAATTAAAGATATGATTTATGAATTAAGCAAGTGATAAGTACATTAATGTAAAGAAAAATTTTTTTTTATGATATTTTAGCAATTTAATTGCAATTATAAGTAATATCAGCATAAGGCATCCCGCCTGAGACATAATTTTTCAAGTTTATATACTGATAAAAACTAAATACACAGTCAGCGAGAGGGAAACATCCTAGCCAAAATTAACTAGTCTCTCTCTCTTTCACCTTATTATTTTTAAAATATTTTATTACGTTTAATACGAGTATAAAAACATTTATAGACGATTGGAATTTTAATAAAATAAAAAAAATATCGTTGTCGTGAAGTCGTTTAACCACAGTTTCAACTTATCAGTACTCGTGATCATTAGGTCTTTATTAATTTTTAGAGTTAGTTACCTTAAAAGGAAAAACGGAACCTTTGGATCACTTTGCGGTCCGATCGCCCGTCCTTCCATCTGTCAGTCAAGCCCAAGTGAATTTTTGGCTAATTTATAAATAGCAAACTTTATTTCGAAGTGGACATAAATTTGAGCTGTATGTTTTTCAATAAAAAAAGACCGTTTATCCGAGATTCCTAAAAGCTTAAAAAAAACAATTTTTTCCAACCAACTTAAAGACTTTATAGATACGACTGGTTATGACCACACAAAAAACAGACGGTTCGACGCTATCAGCGAAATATAAATATAGAGTGCTTTTTGTGTTGATCTATAGGTACGAGTACTTCACATGTAGGTGAAAATCAAGTAAATATAGGATTACTTTGTAATAAAATCATACGGATATTTGGGAACATCTCGGAAAAAAGCGAGTCTCGTACTGAACTACCAATTTAAACAATTTATCCTTCGATAGGCACATCCGACTCGCACTTGTTCGTTTTAATTTTTTTATTTTCTAACATAGTAATAAAGAAAGCAGTTTATTTCATTAGAACACTTTGAAAACACTTCAATTGATTTTATGAACAATGTTTTCACAATGTAGGATATATACTAAGTAAGTAATAGGGGTTAAAGTATGAAATTGCCGATTATTTTCCCACTTTTTATTTTAATTATAGCTCTTATGTATAGTCGTATTATTGCGTAATTCTTTTTGTATTGTATCAAAAACTAAATAAAGTAACTTTTGACTAAAAAAAAATGCAATACTAGTGCCTATTACTTCAAAGAAAGTCGTTGAAAACACCCCTTACAATGTGTCAGCTGACCTTTTTGCTTCAGTTAAGTATATTTGTATTATACATTTGATTTTCAGAAATTTAAATACTATAATGCGTAGCTTTATAACCATCTAACTTTCACCTTTAATTGCATCGAAAACGGTTCAGGCGTTTTTAAAAAAACTAAAAAATTGTTAGTATGGAAAAATAACTTTTCTCGATTTCGTCCATACAAAACGGCAATCTCATACTTTAACCCCTAATATAAGCGTATACATAAAGGCTTTATTGACTATGGGCGGGATTGCAAATACATTTGAAATTTTTTTTTCAAATATAGCACCCTCTACTACTAAAGGGCTTGCTTCTTCTGCTGATCTAGCTGAATCCCTTCTCAAGTCTGTTGTCGATGAGTGCAATTCTTTATTTAATTTTAGGCATATAAACCCTGACATAATCAGAAAAACTTTTAGAGAATTCAATATGAAAAAAACGGAGGATCTTTGGGAAATTTCTGTCAGCATTATCAATACAATTATAAGTTCATTAGCCCCTCAACTCGCTATAATTTTTAACAAATGTATTGATGATAGACAGTTTCCAACTTTAATGAAGTTTAGCAAAATCATTCCTTTATTTAAGTCTGGCGAAAAATGTGACCCCTCCAATTTTCGACCTATATCTATCTTTGCCAGTGCTAAGTAAAATCTTCGAGAAAATAATGTTTAATCAGCTTTTATCACACTTTAGTGTAAATAAATTATTAAATAGCAACCAATATGGCTTCAGAAAAGGTAGAAATACTACCGATGCTGGAGTTGCTCTTCTATAACATGTGTTTAATGCTTGGGAGAGTAAGCTAGATGCCATAGGTGTATTTTGTGACCTTTCAAAGGCTTTCGATTGTGTAGACCATGTAAGATTACTTAAAAAACTTAAACATTATGGTGCATCGAATGATTCCTTGGATCTAATAAGTTCTTACCTTAAGAACACAAAAGGTTTGCATAAATGGAGCTGAGTCTTCCCTTATTATAGGTGTCCCTCAGGGATCAGTATTAGGACCCCTGCTATTTTTAATTTATATAAATAACCTTCCGTGTTATTTACATAATCTTTGTGAGATGGTATTGTTTGCAGATGACACATCAATGATTTTTAAAACTAAGAGGGGCAAATGTTCATTTGATGATGTTACCAATACCCTCTCTAAATTATTACATTGGTTTACAACAAATAATCTTTTACTAAATGCAAATAAAACAAAATGTGTAAAATTTACCATGCCCAATGTAAGATTTGCTGCTACTCATATAATTGTTAAAGATGAACCACTAAACTCTGTAGATTTAACTACCTTTTTAGGTATAACTGTAGACTCTCATTTGCAATGGGGTGCTCATATTAGGGTGCTGTCTGGAAGACTTAGTTCTGCTGCTTATGCTGTGAGAAAGATAAGGCAATTGACTGATGTTGAAACGGCAAGATTAGTATATTTTAGCTACTTTCATAGCATAATGTCATACGGAATTCTGTTATGGGGCTCAGCGGCAGATATTGAGTCAATTTTTATATTACAAAAACGTGCTGTACGGGCTATTTACGGCCTTCGACCCCGTGACTCGCTGAAAGAGCTCTTCAAAGAGATTAATATACTTACAGTGTCTTCTCAATACATTCTCGAGAATATTGTTTACGTTCGTAAGAACATACATTTATTTCTTAAAAAAAGTAACGTACACAATTTCAATACCAGAAATAAAGATAAACTTGCCGTTCCAGGCTTCAGACTGCGAAAAGTAGGAAAATCGTTTATGGGAAATTGTATCCGTATTTTCAACAAATTACCAAAGGATATTGCTGAACTCCCTGTACATAAACTTAAATCGTATGTTAAAGTTATTTTAATGAAAAAGGGCTATTACACTGTTAATGATTATTTAAATGATAGAAATGTATGGCATTAAGTTGTCCCAGCTCGTACTTGTTTAAACCTTGTAAAAATTACCTTACCTTGTAAAAATGTATTTAAAAAGAGGCTGACAATAGTGACCGAGTTTCTTGCGCTGCTTGTTCTCGGCACTAGCCCAGACTTGTCCCGAAGCAGTGGTAGGATTAAATTGGGACGTGTAAAAGCGCCTCCTGGGGCCTATTTGCAGAAATAAAACTGATTTTAACTGATGATTTTAACTGATTTTATTGAGATGACTAAACGCCTAGACACTTATCCGATATTCCCAAACCCATTGAAAAATATGTTTAGACCTGGGCATTAGTCCAATATTCTCAAAATGTACTTTGGGCGGAGTTGGAGATGACTTAACGCCTGGACATTTATCTGATATGCCCAAAACCCATTTGACAGATAGGTTATGCCCGGGCAATAATTAAAGTCCAATATGTCCAAAATGCGCCTAGATACATAGAAGCGCCGATGGTTGCTGGAACAGAAAGGTAATGGAATAGCAACCGTTCAACAATCTGTGGGTAAACCGGTTAGGAAGGATCCACCCAAGGAGGACTTACAATCTGGAGCAGCAGGATGCAAAAAACGCGAGACCAATTAAGTTTTTATATTGTTATGGGTATTAAGAGATTTAATTGCAATTATTATAATATCAGTATATAAACTTGAAAAATTATGTCTCAGGCGGGACTCGAACCCGCATCTCCTCGCATGGTCTCCTCGACTCGGACTTTCGTAAAACTTTGCTAAGATATTCTTAAAGTATTTAAATAGTTGTTTCATTTTAACTGAATGTCAAACATCTATATAGATATTTCTGTCGGGTGTTAAGAGTGCAACACTCCTAACATATAATGAAACAACGCTGGCTTGCAGAGATAAGAATATGCTTGAAAAAATGACACCTGTGACGAAGTGTTATACTTCCTTATTATACCTCGCATACTATATTATATAGTAATATTATATAGTATGCGAAGAGATGCGGGTTCAAGCCCGAACTGAGACATATTTTTTTAAGTTAAAATACTGATATTATAATTGAAAGTAAATTGCTAAGACATCATATTATAAAGTACCTACTTTAATAAATGTTTACAAACTGCATTATCAGTAAAGTCTAATACACACTTTAAGAACTATAAAATTTAATGAACATTGAAATAGTTAAAAACATTTAACTGATCAAAACATCATCGTCAAAAAATTAAACCTTAAAATAGATTTTATACTCGACTACAAATGAACACTTTTTACAAATGATTTTATAAAGTGCTTAGAAAAGTTCCCTTTTTCAGTGGCTTCTAACTATTAGCTAAATTGAGAAGTCCAAAATAACTTACTCTTTACTGAATTACTCTGTTTCAACAGAGTTCGACGGCAAAGGACTTGTTTCAATAGTTGTTTATGCCCATAGGGGCATGGTAGCATTGCGCCAAGCTGTACAAATAAACGCAGCATTTATTTTTACCTATCAAACGATGCGCTTTGGACAGACCCACAACATGGTTCAATGAATAATAAAAGGACATATGTGGGACAGGAAAATACGTATACTGGAGGTATGTAATAAAAAGTATTCTGGATATATTGATCATGACTGATGATGATATTATTTTGACATCAAAGTAATATTATTTAATAAAACATATTATTTCAGATTTTATGACAAAAGTCATGATTTCGGTTTGTATTTACAGAATGATTCTTCTAAATCTGAAAAGCCTGAGTTCAGCAAATTTTTATTGAGACTTCTGTGCTCCTTTTTACATATTACTGAAATATAATAATAATAAATAATAAATAATAAATAAATGTGGACAACATCACATACATTGTTCTGATCCCAATTTGAATAACTATTTAAAGCATTCGTATTTTGGAAACCAGAAACAACGAAGGTACCACAAACACCCAGACCCGAGAAAATGTAGAAAAACGCATTTTTACTACATTGACCCGTCCGGGAATCGAACCCGGGACCTCGGAGCAGGCGACACCTTGAAAACCGGTGTGTACGCCACTCCGCCACGAAGGTCGTCATATATGGAAGTTAGCTAGTTGTAATTATTTATATGTTCGTTTTATTTGTTTTTTGAAATAGAATAGCAGTAACTTTTGCTTTTCGAAACCTAAAGATAATTACGGATTATTATACAATTATAATTCTTTGTTCATATACTTTCCAATATGACAGTATTAGTAACAAACACAAATTACGTATATGTAATTTGTCAAATTGGAGAAAGCAGATTATAACTTGGCTAATTATTTTCCAAACTTGTTTTTGTTCAGATTTATTATTCTTTGAAGGTTGAAACTTTAAAGGGTCTAGCCAGACTGAAAAATGAAAGTTAAGTAGTTCTTTGTTTAATACTGAGACTAATAAAACGTACTCGTATATCTACTTACTTTGTAACTTGTATTTATTTGCTCTCTGTGTTGTAGTTTCAATTAACGTTAAATAGCTTCGTTAATATCATAATGGTTTTTCATTTGCGTAATTAATCTTTGTCTTCTTTGTTATAGTAGATATAGTTATAAACGGCATTGCTTCAGGCTATTGTTTACGTTTAATATTTAGCATGAATTCTAACTTAGCCGGAGCCGAAACGTGGACACTGACGGTGGGACTGGTCCGCAAGCTAAAAGTTGCTCAGCGAGCTATGGAGAGAGCTATGCTTGGAGTAACTCTATGGGATAGAATCCGAAATAAAGTAATTCGACAGAGATCCAAAGTTACCGGCTCGGATAAGCAAGCTGAAGTGGCAGTGGGCTGGTCACATCTGTCGCAGAACTGATGAACGATGGAGTAATCGAGTTCTGCAGTGGAGACAGCGCATGGGCAAACGTAGTGTTGGACGCCCCCCTGCTAGATGGAGCGACGATCTGCGCAAGGTGGCTGGAAGCAACTGGATGCTCAAAACTCAAGATCGAGAAATGTGGCGTGCCTTGGGAGAGGCCTATGTCCAGCAGTGGACTGCAGTAGGCTGATGATGATGATGATAATTTAGTTTGTGAAAACGTACAAGGTTTTACCACCATACTTTGTTTGTAAGGTAAAATCTAATTATATCAAGTAAAGTAAAGTAAAGTAACAGCCTATAATCATCCCACTGCAGGGAAAAGGCCTCCATCATTGAATTCAAATTACCACTGCAATGATGGGAACTGGCATAATCACCACGCTTGCCAAATGCGGGTTGGTGATCACAAACCCGAGCAACGTTCGAAAATTCGAAACTTTTTTGTTGCCCGACCCGGGGATCGAACCTGGGACCCCGAGATCTTGGACCGGTATTTAAACCAATAGACCAACGGGGCGTATTATATCAAGGTATTATATCAAGGTTTAAATTTATTATATATTTTTTAATTAACCTAGAATATCCCACTGCTGGGCAAAGGTCTCCCCCAAACTCCGCCACTGGTCTCTATCCATCGCCAACGACTCGCATTCCCCTGTCAGCCGGACCAAATCGTCACACCACCATTTCTTGGGTCTACCTCTTCGGCGATAGCCATCCTCAGGTACCCATCATGTTGCGACTTGAGCCCACCTATCGGGGTGCATTCTACAGACATGCCCCGCCCACTCTATTAAAAATTACTATTAATTGTGTTAAAAATAATTATGTCCAAAAAATCTTGATCATTATTTTTAAATATGTTTTAGCTGCAGAATAATAAATAATACTTTTTTTTATATAAACTGAAAACACTAATATTAGAATGAATGTAGCCGTGAAAATATAAATTTAAGGACGCTTTCTTACAACGGGAAAAACCAAAAAAAAAACTTTCTTCATAAAATTTGTTAAGGAAATGTCATTAAAGAATTTAAACTGTATTTAAAACTCTTTAGCAGTTCTATTCATCAAATATATTTTTAGTATCGATAAAAATATTTTTTCGAATGGCTGACAGGCCCACTTGAGACATACCTACCAATATTGTACCTAGGTAACAGAGAAAATGTTTATAAAATGAAAAACGGCTTAATATAGAAAGATGCCAATACTTTATTGTTTTTCGAAGTAATCTCCGTTCCTCTCTACACATCGTCGCATTCGAAGGGACAACTGAGAAAAGCAGTGGGCCCATTCTTCCCTTTCACCGCATCTTCAGGGCTCGTAAAGCGAATACCTCGAATTTTATCTTTAGTTCTTGGGAATAAATGAAAGTCGCAGGGCGCCAGGTCAGGACTGTATGGCGGATGTCTCATTATTTCGACACCTGCCATAGTCAAATATTCAACAGTCCGTTTTGCGGAGTGCGCTGAAGCATTGTCGTGCTGAAGGAGAATCCTGCTTCGAGGGCGCTGCTGTCAAATTTTTTCCAAGACAACAGGCAAACAGCGATTGACATACCAGTCTGCAGTAACTGTCCTTCCATCTTCTAGCAGAACTGTCGCGAAATGACCTTTCCGATCAAAGAATGAGGCAATCAACTTTTTTTCCTTGACTTCTTCCCTTCTTTACCTTAGTTGGCCGATCCTCGAAAGGAAACACCCACTGAGCTGACTGTCTTTTGGTTTTAGGTTCGTAGCAATATATCCAGCTTTCATCACCTGTGACGATGTCAAATACAGCATTTGAGTCACCGCCATTGAACTTATCTAACATTTGGCGACACCAGTCCATGCGAAGGTGTTTCTGGTCGTCGGTTAAAGTATGGGGAATCCATTTGGTACAAAGCTTCCTGACGCCTAAATGTTCGTGTAATATTTTTTGAACTTGACTCATAACAATGCCTAGGCTTGCTCGTATCTGCTGATAGGTCACTTGTTTATCTTCCTCTATCATGCGTCGCACAGCACTGATGTTATCTTCAGTAGTCGCTGTTAAAGGACGTCCCTCACGCGGATCATCATTGCGATTGCTACGTCCACGCTTAAACTC
This sequence comes from Anania crocealis, assembly GCA_949315895.1. Classification (NCBI taxonomy): domain Eukaryota; kingdom Metazoa; phylum Arthropoda; class Insecta; order Lepidoptera; family Crambidae; genus Anania; species Anania crocealis. The sequence goes on along the minus strand of OX438857.1, from coordinate 3,782,920 downwards.
GTTAAACCAATTGAAAATAGTGGCACAAGATGGGGCTTCATTAAGAAATGCTAATCGCAGCCTATCTATCATAGCTTTGTGTTTGAGTAGCACACAACGAAAGTCATAATAAATCATTGACCGAAAATTTTCTCGCGTTAGGTTCATTTTCACGTGTAATAAGAGTTTTAGATTTGGCGCCAATTCACAGAAACAAATGACAAATGAATGCAATATACTACATTAGGTTACCAAAGAGTTCTAAAATTAAATTCAAAAAAGGGTTTTCATTAGCAATGTTTATAACTGGCCAGTTCTAAACATTTTCAGTGTTACCCACGTATTAGTACCTACCTACTCAAAATATTGACATGGACACCACCGTCATTATCATCATCAATTCAACCAATTACTTGGTATAAACTAGAGACATATAAACTTATCTCCACGATTGGTCTCGAAAAGCGGAACCTTTGACCTTAAAAACCTTACTCCACATGAAAATATCTAGTAAAATATATTCAACCTTACACCATAGTATAATATATAGTGTATCAACATTAGTTTTTTTTATTAGTTATTTATCTCATCTTAAAACCGAGCAGTCTATAATAAAAACTTAATGAAAAACACAACGTAGTCTAAGCGTTTCGAAAGGGTCGTCTCATTAATTCGCTATAATTAAAACCAACTTCCTTCAAACAACACGATAAAAGAGAAACAAAACTTCCCTAATACTGCATATTTTGGGTTTCAAAAGAAACTCATTTTGTATAAATTTTTCGGTTGAAATTTCTGGAAGCTTGAATGGCAGGCGATCTTTAAATGTTACTTAGTAAGCCGTAAACAGTTTGCTTTTCTTTTTGTTCGAGTACCTACTTAAACTTTTTTCTTGTAATCTCGTTGTGGAGATCCTTAGGCTACTCCAGCAGTGGACGTCGTTTGACTGCGAAACAATAGATATGACGCTGCTGATGATGATTGCACCTAAAATTATAAATTTTGGTTTAGAAGATTTGAATAGTTAACAAGGTACCAAGCTCATGATATACCACTACTGTATTCAGTCTTCATTAAGTGTGTATTGTTTACTTACTTTGTCTTTTATTAACCGATTCTAATGACTAGACTCCTCCGTACTCGTTTTCTAAATTCGCCTTTATCTTTCTGAGATGACTTCTTCTGTTCATAACAGCTTGTAGACTTTTTCCAGACACAATTAAAATGGGGACAACTCCCCCCAAAAAGTCTACAAGCGTATATGATTATTAGAACGGGTCGATCTGTTGTCAGAATTTTCGGCATTTTTTATTAGAATTAACGGATTTTTAGCGATCCGGTCCGATTGCAAATCAGATCAATTTAGGAAACCTTTTTCCCTACATTGACTGGCCTAGAAAGATCAGGTGGGTTGCCTTTCTTTCTAGTTACCGATAACACAATAAAAACCTTGTCCACCAAACAAAAACAGTAGCAAAAATACCCGCATCGCTGCATTGTGTAAAAATAGAAGGTCTCATCTCCATAGAACGGTACGTGGATCACCGAGGTGTTTTGCATGAAAAAGGAGCGGCCTGTACGGAAAGCAATATCGTGTTAATGCCGACACTGGGCGGCATAAGATGGGAGAGCCCTTGGGTCTATACTTCGAAGCTATTTCTAGATTCATTAATATGTCTCTCTCACTCGTACTTTCTTCTTTAAGTAAGTAAGAGAGATGAAGATGACATGAACAATTATAACATAGTAATGATTATTTTTCGGGTGCGTCTCATGTGATATACAATCATTTGGTATAATCAAACTTTAATAACGATCACTTTACACAATGATCATTTGTTACAACAACACATGATATAATTTTGTTTGACATGACGATTACTTTACATAACATACAGTTTATTTAATACTATTTAGTATAACATTCATAACAAATAAAATATTTTGGAATAAAACTCATTTTATATATCGTTCATTTGTTATAAATTTGTTTGTTATACGCATCATTTCGAATATCTATTATTCTATAATATAAAAATGAATCGCTGAATGTGTTGCTAAGCGCAAATCTCGAGAACAGCTAAACCGATTTCGATAATTCCTTTTTTACAATATTCCTTGAAGTACGAGGATGGTTCTTACACAGATATTTTTTTGAAAATTGCCTGAAAAAGTAAAAAAGCAACACTTTTCTATACTCCCGTACAAACATAAGATTTTCCATAGATATAGGATACAAGTAGATCCACTGACAGCCCGATAATCCGTGATCAGTTTTGATTTGTCAATGTGTGTGTTAACTAGTGACGTACCTTTAACATGTTTAGACTATCGATAATAATTGCAGTTTGTCGTTTGGAAAATAATGTTTACTGTCACACTGTTTTTATCTTGAGATTATGCACCTACTTTGCAGCATACCTAACCGCCCTCACTTCTTACAACTATAATAGTGGGCAGATAAATGTGCCCGGTGAGTATATTTTTTACATATAATTTAAAAATAAACAATCTTAATTAATAAAAAAAATAACAGCCATTGTTAATTAGTTTTCTTTATTTATTTCTTCAAAAGATTTTCCCAAGTGAAAAAGAACATTCTGATGTATCAAACACTAATTATTGACTTTTAAACAAGATTATCTTAGTTATGTGATTCCTTACAGTTTCCTTCTTCAAATTGTTAAGTTGACATTCATTTGAGACGCTAAACGTAAAATAACATCAAATTTTTCCGGAAACATTCAACATAAATGTCGACAATAGTATCGATAAATTTGAGTCAAGCTCTAGCGTACATGTAAAATATTTCGATAAATTATTTATCTACCAAAATAATGTAAATAATCAATACATAGAACTTTATCTATACAAAATATTAAAATGAACAAGTGGATTGAGATAATTTTATATTTACAACTTAACAACAAGATCAAATTCAACAAAAATAACGCGTTTTTACGATGACGACTTTCTACGTATTTACCTGTGAAATGAGCAATTTTCTGGATTATTTTTGTGGTTGACTCCACAGGCACTCACAGAACATGTGACCATTGTTAGATAAAACTGTATTTACTTTAGATAATCTACGATGTACTAGATAATTACATAAAATGTTGAACCTGACTTTTAAACAAGATTATCTTAGTTATGTGATTCCTTACAGTTTCCTTCTTCAAAATCGCATATGCCACTGGATGTCACTCTGTCAAATACGACAGGTCACAAAACGAAAAGATTTGTTTTCTTTTTCTATCTTGCTAGATTTCCATAAGAGGTTTTCTTCTATCTCGCAGGCTTTGTCCGTCTATTATATTCTACGTTTATGAGATTTTCCGACCGGGTCTCTCGTACAGAACGACTGTAATATTGATCGGGACGTCAGGCATAGAATCAATGCAGGCTGGATAAAATGGAGGCAGGTCACCGCAACAACATGTGATCCACGGATGCCCTTACGGTTAAAGGGTAAAATTTACAAATCCGTGATTAGACCTGCCTTAATGTACGGATCGGAATGCTGGGCTGCTAAGAAGACGGATGAGAAGCGAATGCATGTAGCAGAAATGAGAATGTTAAGATGGATGTGTGGGGTTACAAGAATGGATAAGATAAGGAATGAATATATACGAGGAAGTCTGAAAGTGGCACCGATTACCGAGAAGATGGTGGGGCATCGTCTGTCTTGGTATGGTCATGTAATGAGAAGGGAAGAAAGTCATGTAACTAAAAGAGTGATGAGTATGAATGTGGAAGGCTGGAAGGGAAGAGGGCGACCGAGAAAGAGATGGATGGACTGTGTGAAACAAGATATGAGTGTGAAAGGTGTGGATGATTCAGTGACGAGTGATAGAATGGTGTGGAAGAGAAAAACATACTGCGCCGACCCTAGATAAACTGGGAAAATGGCAAAGAGAATGATGATGAGATTTTCCGACCCCGCCATATTTTTGATGACAATGACATTTAACTCATTTAAGACGTCAAAATCTAATATCTGAGGCGATACGAAGTTCGCGGGGTCTGCTAGTTTGAGATAAAAACGTTTGAAATATTGATTAAAAGAAATAACGGTACTAACTGGCATACATTGATAAAATTAAGAATTTGGTTGAATCAGGACTCGACGTGGTCTTTCCGCCGTGGTACTTGTCTGCCCTACACTAGAGTGCAATTTTAAAGCCGGAGGCGCGGAGGAAGTGCTGTCCTCTCTCGCAGTAACGAAGCTCGGGCGTCCGGGCGAGCTGTAGCGGCTGAGGCTGGTCGCCCTTCCCGCAGCGCCGGAGAAGAGCAAAACAAATGCATGCATGCTTGCCTGCTTGCCTATATGCATGCTTGCTTGCCTGCATGCATGCTGCTTGCCTGCATGTTTGCATGCATGCCAGCTTGCATACATGATGATTCCTGCAAGCATGGTGCTTGCCTGGATGCATGCTTGCTTGCCTGCTTACGTGCATGCATACCTCCTTGCCTGCTTATTTATGGCATTTCGTACTCTTAAAGATTCGGAATATACCCTATTTGGTATCTTTAAATTCTCCATTCTGACGCTTTTTTATCAAGAAATCATAATCTGTTTTAAATGTTATATAAAAAGAGTGTTATCGTAAATGAACGTAATAGTAAATGTTATCATACTAAATAAAATTATTTGTTTTTAGCATTATATAATGTGAATGTTATATTAAATGGTTATTATGCTAGATGATTTTATACCAACTGTTATTTATACGTTTTAAAATTATGTAATTTAAATTTATTACTTTCCATCATTATATTAAAAAGGTGTTATATTAAACAAAATTATATTATTTGATTGTATATGTTTTGATATTTATACGATCTGTTGTTATACTGTATATTACACACCCTTATTTTTCTACCGAAGAAAATAAAGATGAAAATCAGTACACGTAATACTCGTATGTATAATTTAACGTGTGATGCTTTGGTAAAGCAGCATCACATACCCCTTAAAGTTTCAATAGAAACTGCACTGCCAGAGAAATGGTGTAGGCAGATAACTCCGCGATCAAGTTGTTTGAACACTGGTGTCAGTAGCACTTCAATTTCCGAACAGGTTCATATAGAAAACAATTTTTCTATATTTTCTTGGGTCTGGGTGTTTCACATCTAAACAATGTATGTTATGTTGCAGACATTTAAAGAGCATAGGTCTCAAACTATTGTTTTGCGAAATCTCAGATTTTCAACAAAGGTCCTTTGATCAAATAAGTAAAACCTAATAGCTGTTGCCCGCCATTTTGTCTATGTGGAATACTGAATTAAAAACTATTCTAGGGGAACCACTTATATATCGGGCTAAAAAGTAGCCATTGCTCTATTATAACCTATTTGCCTACCAAATTTGATCTAGATGTTTTAAGCTATTTCGGAGCAACATACGTCAATCCATACATTCACATTTATTGTAATAAAGTATTCGTAAGATAAGATGTCTTTTTATTGACATTTTATTCGGGCACTAAATAATTTTACATCTGAAAGGCTAAAGCAGAGGTCTTACGACGAAGTAGACGAAGTATACTTCGTCTCTTTCACTCATGCCAACGTCTTGTAGTATGTGACAGAGACAGAGAGTTCCGATATACGGGAATCTCGTTGCGTGGTACGGTCTCCGTCTCAGAAATTGACGAGTCTGGAACACAAAACTTTTGAGCTGGGTTTCGGGTAGAATACCTGCCCCTTTCTAGATAATATTATAATTTGTTGAGTAATTTCACTTTGTAAAAGATATATTTTAGGCACTATTAAGGTCTATATAATCTTAAAAACTGTTTTTAATTACAATATGTTACTGTAAATGACTGTTTGATGCCAAAATAAATTTAAAAAAAAATCTAATGCAAAGGTTTCTAATTTAGGAAAAAAACACTTATCGGACGTTAGTGGGTATCTTTTTCAAAATTTTAAAAATTTTTAGCGTTCCGTACCCAAAGGGTTCCGTACCCGTAAAATCGGGACCCTATTACTAAGACTTCGCTGTCTGTCCGTCTGTCTGTCACCAGGCTGTATCTCAAGAATCGCAATATTCGCAATAGCTAGACAGTTGAAATTTTTACAACATAATGTATGTATTTCTGTTGCCGCTATAACAAAAAATACTAAAATGAAAATAAAAGAAACATTTAAGGACGCGCAAATAAATTTTTTTGCCTTTTTTTGCTCGATATCAATAATGGCAACAGGTAGGCACTTGAAATATAATTACAAAATACTCAGTTGTATTTTTACTTTTGTAATCTATATATATAAAAATGAATCTCTATTTCCCTTGGTCATCGCATCACGCGTGAACGGCGGGACCGATTTCGCTAATTCTTTTTTGTTTTGTTTGTCATTTTCAGAAGAATGTTCTTATGAAAGAAAAAATAAAGAAAATTGCGTGGAAAGTTAGAAAATTTAAGAAAACGTAATCACCATACTAGATTATTTGTTATGTAACCTTATCGCTTTTGACAATTTAAACTTTTTTAATGTATAGGGTTATAGGGGGTAAAAAAACTGAACTTTGCACATGGCCAGTAATGTCGCCTGTTACCGTGTCGGAATACCAACAAAACTTTTTATTTACCCGCCTTAAAAAAAACAAAAAAGAATGTTGTATATCATAAAGCATAATAATAATAAATAATGGGTGAAATGTTTTTTCATTAAATCATTTCGTAATCAATATTCATAGTTAAGACAGGACAACGTCTGTCGGGTCCACTAGTAAATAATAAAACTGAGCTGGTTTTTTTTCTTTGCTATATACCTATATACTGTTAAAATAGGCTATTTTTAGGTTATACCATCTAATGATTTATGAACTCTATGAACTTGGAAAATTGCATTTTAGTAAGTACAAGCATTAGTTCTCAAGAACCTATTTCTATTTACAAATCTCAAGCGTACTATATTAACTTAAATTCTAATTATGTTAGAAAAAGAAAGAAAAAACTTATGTTTGCTTCATATTTTCAAGACCAAATGAGGAATGTGACATTTTATAATTGCGATATTTAGAAAAGCTCTTCTAAAAATTACAACACTAAACACAAATATACATCAATGAAACAACAATATAGTGGCAATTAAACTAAAAAATTATATGCTTGAAGATAGAGCTATATGTGTTGTTATGCCTACCAACTGTTTTATTATGTATTTCATAGCTTAGCAAGCATTAAGCAGTCAAGGTCGCCACATCAAGCGAAATCGTCAAAGCTTAACGAAGTAAATTTGGTTCGTAGTTTACGCACGAATATTACCTATCGTGGCATTGCATCTCCGGGGTACAACTAAAATAGGAACGAAAGGTAAATAAATTAAATGGAATGAAATGGTGCTTATATTGGTTTGCATGGGAAACTGCTAGAAGCTATACTTTTAATAATAGCGTTCACATTGTGTTGGTCCATTTTTTTGCTAACAAATTTAAGGTGAGCAATTTTTTTTATTGTTCTTTATGCAATTAAATTGCTAGTGTAATTATGTGTACTTTGACTAAACTAGACGCTGTACGGCGCTTTGTCTAACTTTGTTCAGTATTTAAAGCGTCTGACATCACTTGGCACCAGTCAACTACATTATATTGAAGCTAAGACCAGGCCCCTAATTCGCGTAACCGAATCGTATCACAATCGTAATTGAACGACAGGCTTTTGACAGTTCTAGTATGGGCTAAATTCCAATTCAATCACGATCGAACTGCGATTCGGTTACGCGAATTAGGCCCTAGGTACCTTAATTCAAATCTTCATATGCTCAGGCATTTAATTGGAACATCACTACAATGATTAATTTACTTAGCTTGTCACCAAAGATTCAATAAGCCTCTACCGCAGCGTAATTAATAATAATAACAATAAATGTGGACAAAATTACATACATTGCTCTGATCCCAATTTTAATAACTATTTAAAGCCCTCGTGTTTTGTAAACCACAAACAACAATAGTACCCCAATTACCCATACCCGAGATAAAGTATAAAAACACTTCTTTTCTATATTGACCCGTCCGGGAACCGAACCACTTCGTCACGGAGGTCGTAAATTTAGTTATTAAAGCATTTATGTACTTGCACAGTTACATGCTCGAATCAATTCATATGTCTGTGATGCAACGACTCTTCTATTCTTGTACTATAAGTAGTCTATGACCTTCCTGAAAGTTTGCAATAAAAACCTCCGCCAGAGGGCGCGTCCTAAATACACATAACATTTCTTTCCTCTCAAATATGCAAATATTCGGGTCATATTGGGAAATTAGGAGTATTTGCAAAGTATAAAGTTGACCTTCTTAGTTAATAATGCTTAGTAAAGAGGAATGTATTGGAAAATATAGCTAATACTCGTAAACATCTAAGTGAGGTCGTATGAAAAGGTTATCTTAATAAACAGTGTTTTTTTTTATATAAAATCGTGAAAGTTGTCTTTTCAGAAAAAAATTGCTGGTGTGAATTGAAAATACTATTGGGTGACTGTTCTACCATTTGAGCTACGAGTACCAAGGCATTGCTTGTGTCGACGAATTAATTGAATGATTTTTTAAGTTGTAACTTGTACAGTTGCTTACAGTCTTTGATCAACTGATCGATGTTTATACTCGTAGTGTGATATGCTTTGAATAAATTCGTCAATAAAAGCAATGTCTTAGTAGCGCAATTGGTTACAACAGAATCGATTAACTTAGTGGCCATGCAAGTTTTAATCAGTAACAAACCCTTTTTTACAAAACTACCTTAAAAAATGATGTAAGTTTGTAAATTGGTAAGACAGCAATAGACTGTGGTAATTTGTTGATACTACAAATGCTATTTCCAATAAATAATTATTATTTCACGCAGTATGAAACCTGGAACGGAAATCCAGAGACCAAGTATTGTAATTGTAGGGTCTTCTTCTTCGTTTCGATGACGAACTCTGTCATATTTTACAGGCCCAGTACTCTGCTACTTTAATGGAGGCCACGCCTCTATTAGCTCCTCCTGAGTGCAAGTAGTCGGGCACGCGGAGCTAGATGGTAAATGGGCCATGGTCTGCGGATTATAACCGCACTTGCACCGCAGGTCCTGGCCCTGCGAAAATCCTCACCTGAAGCGATTTTCTTTGCTCCGGCCAACCTGAGTTCGGAGCCTGGTAAGGGTCTTGAACGCGCTAATCTCAGGAAGTACTGGTTTGAATTGAAAAAATATTTTTGTGTTGGACAGTCCATTTATCGAAGAAGGCTTAAGGCTATATAGCATCACGCTGCCACCAATAGCAGCGGAGCATCAGTGAAAAATGTTGCAAAAATAATCGCGACCATGATAACAGAAATTGACGCGGACGAAGTCGCGGGCAACAGCTAGTAGTAACATAAAAAGTACGTATCAACCCATCACGCTCACTGTTGAGCACGGGTCTTTCTCCTTTTTATGGACAGGGGTTAAGGCCTTAGTCCACCACGCTGGCCTAGTGCGGGTTGATAGACGGCACGGACAACGCTGTGGCAACATCACCCCGCCGCGCCGTTGGGACATACTAACATAATTTTGAATAAACTTTATACTACCAGTAATAAGTCTGACAAACGATTATAATTCACTAACCATTCAATTAACTCCCGTAGCTAATAACATTTCAGCCCGAGTTATTGATCAGTGACGTATTAAAATTTTGGCATGAGCCATAATTTGCATGTTTCATTAGGGTTGGCAATCGCATAAAATTAACATTATAAAATGGGTAACATTATTGAATTTGACCGAGTTTTAGAAGAACAATGCGAGTTGTCTGAAGTTCAAAATTAGAACTGGAAACTTTTTTCAATTCGTGTGTACTACTAAAACTCCGTACACTTTTAGTCAAGCAAGAAAGTCTATTAAGTATTAATTAATATACGAATGTATACAAAAACTTCAGTTCCTAAGCGGACAAATTCTCTTACGACTGAACATTATTTACATCGCTTCATGCCAAATATAAACGTTATCAATATTATCTTCGTTAGTCATTTCAAACACAAAACATGGAATAGCTTAGGTTAATGTCAAAAAAAAAACGAAATATCTTTATCTAATGTAACTACTCTTTGATGTATCTAAAGCTCATATACTTACCTACTTTACTTTCTCGTCTTAGCTGCAGGAATCATTGTCGTAGGTATCGTAAGGCACAATTTTAATTTTTGGCTGGACTTTTACCAGCACAATGCAACATTAGTGGCACTTGTTACGTTAGCTTGACACTCTACACTACATCTGTTTCTACAGTGTGGGTTTTAAGATATTTACACTTCGTTATCACTGGATTCCAAGGTATTTTTTTTTGTTTTTAACTTTATTCGCATCACATTTTAACTTCAATACCCACTGTAATTTTAAATGATTAATGCCCATTAAAAGCCATTAAATCATAAGTTTTAAATATTGATCACATTGACCCATCTAGGGTTGGAACCCTGGTTGGAACTCAGAGATGGCGACACCTTGCAAAATGTGTGCGATTCCCCCACGGATGAGGCAGCCCTAATAAATGAGGATGTATTAAGTACACGTTTTAATGTAAACCATCGTTGGAGCATGCGTGTTTATACCTCTTGTGTGTTTACCCTCCTAGCCCGGTCGATCTATTCCTCTTAACACACTTAAAGCACTTACAGCTGACTAAAAAGATGCGCAACTCAGATTGCGTTGGACGCAGACTTTATGATATACACCCGGTTTGTATAATAAAACAGATGCCCGTATTTACGGATATATATGTCTCTCTCAGATACTTTAAGACACCGGTATGACTGATAGAGACAGATGGATTCGAATATACGGACAATGTTAGGGAGTAAGGCCTTAGAGTCCCGAGTTTGAGTCGAGTGACCGAGGCTAGTTAGTAGAAGTTATTTTATAAATCGGCTTGGGTGCACCCGATCGGTATAATGTAATGGGATCCTGGGTTCAAGACTTAATCAAGTCAATTTAGGAAAAGTTATTTTCTAAATCGGCTTAGGTCTGGATCTGACAGTCGTGCTTCAGAAGACTTAACCCGTAGATCAGTCGCAAGGTTAGTCATTCAAATATGTCACGTCAGAGGCCTGCAAAAGACTGTTTAAAACTCGAACATTACACTTTCATATCTATTTGATAGGGCACAAAGTGGTAGGTTGTGGGTTCAAGTCCCACCTAATACATTCGAAAAAAAAACATTTCAAATAATAAAATTGTATTCACAATTATTTACGCCAGTAATTTATATGCTTAAAAAATAGTCTCAAATCTAGACTTTCCTTGAAGAATAGTTATGCGACAAGTATGATAATGGTCACGTAGAACTGTTATGTTCCTACTATTATTGATTAGGGATGTTTCGATGCCCCCAAGGTATCGATACCTATTTATATGAGTAGTACTCAAATCGTTTTTCGATGCTACTCTTATGAGTACCCTTAAAGTATCGATACTTACTCATATCGATACTTTTTTTTTTACTTTTAGTGGGAAAATACGTTGTTTTTTTTAAGACTATTTGTTACTAGTGTGCGCCCGCGACTTCATTCGCGAAATTTCGGTTATCGCGGATCCAGCAAGTTTTAAAGTACCCTATGTTCTTTTTTAGACTTCAGATTATATCCATACGTAATATCATGTCTGTTTAGACGCCAATTAGCAACAGAAAGACAGAGTTACTTCCGCATTTATAATATATGTATGGATGGATTATTAATTGTATAGGTATTGACAATTCGACGATTAAATTTAAGTAGAGGTTTGAAATAAAAAAAATAAGTAATTGAATAATATTTTATTAATAATTGATATCAGTAAGATAACAATGACATGTGACAACATTTAAACCAAAAACTCTTTTGCATCCAGGCTGGCCAAAAACAATAATTGTTCAAAATATTTTGTGGATAGTCTAGTCTGTTCCTTGCTTACGACATCGTTATTCCGGATTTCGAAAATAGGCACTCGCTTGGAACTGATATTGCGACTACAATTAAATATTGTAATGCATACTTGTATAAACATAGAAATAAAAACACCGTACTTATATGCTGCGGTCGAAGTTGCATTCATTCAGTCTGATTTGATTCGATACCAAGTACTTCTTTTTCGATACAGAGTAAGTATCGCAAGATTGATTCGATACCAAAAGTACTTGGAATCGGAACAAAAGTATCGAGTACTTACTCGTATTTACTTGTATCGAAACATCCCTATTATTGATTTTGAAGAATTGTATGACATAAGCGAAATCGGTGTATGACGAATTGAAATTTGTCGGTCTTGTTTGAAGCAGACTCAGTGATAATATTTCTGTACTGGCGCTAAAGAATCTTAACATAGTACTTTAATCTTGTTTATACTTTTAGAGGAGTATTCAACCGGCTAAATAACCGACTTAAGGTAACTATACTGAAACTAAATTAAGGATATACTTTATTTGATATTTTAGCAATTAAATTGCAATTATAATATCAGTATATAAACTAGAAAAATTAACCCGCATCTCCTCATCAGATGCGGGTTCGAGTCCCGCCTGAGACATAATTTTTCAATAATCGCTGAAACTATACTACAAAACGACTAACTGCCAGTCATCGACAATGAAGAAGCTTATTTAGTCTCTCAATAGCTCCGCAAATCACTTTAAATTAGTTTTCGAAACAAATGTAAATATAGTACAATGATAAAGACTCGGTGCCAGTTAGAAATTAACTACTTCACTACTTGCGCACGATTGATTGGAAATTCAGTGAAAAACTACTGAGCGAATGAAAATTTCAATTTAATCTGGTCGTGTTAAAAAGTATCAATTTTTTACTTCCTTTGCATTAGTTTTAAGGAAAAGAGAATGTAAAGGAATATCCACGTTTCGAATTTTAAATAGCCGTTGTTTTTAATTCGCGATGTAAAATCGTTGGTAAATGTGAACGTACCTAATTGAATAAACGTTAATCTAAATAAATGCATTAAACAAAGCGGCACGCATGAGCAATTAGTTTAATGAATAGCCAGTTATTAAATTTTCACTAAAATATTATTGCATCTCGTCTATTTAAATTGTTATCGTAACCTTATATTTCTAAATAATACTTCCATAATTGTATTTCAATGTTGGGCATGGGAAGTGTTAACAAATTTGTAGGTACAGCAACGTACCATGAATCGTCATAAATATTTATCTAAATGGTTTTCAACTTAGAGTCGAGTTGAAAATATGTAACATTATTTTTCAGGGTAACAGTGTTTTGTTACGCAACATAAAAGCGAAGTTTTTTAGTTTTATAATTGCATAAGTTGATAAAAATGCTATGCAATAGCTTTACCGCGGCAGTCTCCGAGTGCCACACGTCTTTTTTCATTTACAATCGATATACACATACCAAATGAATAAAAAAACTGCATGAATTTATTCATCCTAAAAATTTTACCAAAATGGTTATTTTTAAATTTAAAAATAAACTTAATAGAAAAATCCGGGCTCATGGTTTAAATCTCAAAACACCTATTTAATAGTAGAAAGGTATTACTATTATAATAGTAGGGAGCTATAGTATACACGTGTCGAATTAAAGTTGTTTTTTTCTGTCAGATTATATTATAAAGCTATCTACAAGAAAACAAAAACACATCTTCTTCCCTCCGAATTCGTCTAAAGTTCAATCCACAGATGAGATAACGAAAAGGCCGTGGTACAAAAACCAACAAACACACGAATTTATATTAAAACTTTTGTTAAACGATTATTAGAAGATCTCGACCCAAGGCTCTCGAGGTTAGATTAGATCATTGTGACAAACGAGCTTCATAAAAATAAAAAAACTGTACCCGTTTGACGAGCGAACAGATTGAACTGAAGCATTACTCATTTCGCGAAACATCTATAACCCACAATTCTCCGTAATAAAAGTAGCCAAGGGTGAATCAGGCTCGCGAGATGAGAGTAACGTACCAATAAGTATTTTTATGGTACTAAAAAGGACATATGAAAAAAAAATACCAATTTGACATAATATCAATTTTAGACACACTCAAAGAATACTAGACTATAGTTAATTTCAAATCTACTTAATAACTGATGCACTCCAGGAATAGTACTCACACAACACATTTTTTTAAAGATAAATTTGAAAAATAATTGTTCGTCGTTAGCTAACTATACTGCCCTGCAATCAATCCCAATTGTCAGTAAAAAGTGTAATAATTCATGTACCAGCCAAAATTATTCTGATACAATGTATTAGCACAATAAAATATTATTTAAGAAAGTTTTTAGTTTTTTTTATTCCTGCTTGTACCCATGTTTGACTGGTAGTGATGCTTTTGTTATTAATTGCGGCTTTTTTGATATTTTTAGTTGTGTAATAAAGAGAAAATTATTAATCTCATAACCACGAGTACAATTTTAATTACTTATACTTTAATCCCTCGATCGTGAGTTATTCCAGACACAATTGAAATCAATTGTTATCGTGGCACCCGAGTGCCTCCTGGGGGTTGGGGGATTAATTGTTATATGGACGTAAAATGATTTAAATATAAAATTAAAAATAAAAGTTTTGTAATAACTTAGTAAACGATTAAGATTGCTCTAGAAGGTATTACAACTAATTCTTCCTAGTTTGTTATCGTTAGAAACACTTTTCTCTCCAACGCGCTACTGTTGCCTGTTAACTATTTGGTTTTTTTAAGTTGCAGAACCCTAGAAAGGTACCTCTCCGTTATTAATGAAAGGCGGGTATTATTGCGGCACAAATTCATTCGTATACATTTTCCGTGTGGCAACCCCTAGGTTTCTTTTAATCTCGGGATCAAAGCTCCTCCGTGAATTTATTCTAATGTATCTACAGACAGACAAGCCCCGCTGGGCTGGAATAGATTCAGATCTTACCTACGATGTTGAATTTTTCTGCACATTTCTTAACTTCATTTCATTTCGGACCAATATCTTCATTACAAGATTGGAAATTAAAAGACTGGTCGACTTGCACGTTACCATTTCATTAAAAAATTGGTTGTTTGTAAAGTAGGTTTTCGATCGAGATGTTTACGTGATAACGTCTTATTGGTGATATAAGTTGTTTGTATGCCACTAGAGTGAGAGAAACGGAAGATCGGTCCACTCACTCGAACGCTATGCCAGCCTTCGCTCGTGAGGATTCCGCGTGACAAGTTTCACGGAATGACTGGCAGCGCTCGAGATGAGACGGGAGATCGGTCCGTCTCTCTCTCGTTATACCTGCGATCGCGCTCGTGAAGTTTTGGTGTGACACAAGTTTCTGAACATGTCACCCGACTAAAACGATTTTAAAGACGTTATCACGTCAAAAAAAAAAAGTAAGAGTAAGCAGAATTATATGTCACGCAAAATTTATATAATCCTAAAAAAAACCGTTTATACAGTATGTCTCTTTTACTCTTGCCAATATTCCAAAGTGGGTGTGAGGGAGTGATAAAACCAACTAAAAGCCCTGTTCAAAATATATCTACATTTCAATTTGACTGCTAGAACCAAGTCTTATTAGTGTTGCGATAAAACAATACAAACAAGTGACACCATTTACATTTCAATGAATACGAGTTATACGCTAGAAAGAGACGCATAACTGTCCCGTCTTAATAGCGTATTAGTATCGAGAAGAGCATCTGTTTTTGTGATAGATCATTGAATACTCTGTGGTACTGATTTGTTCTGCATCGTTAGTTTATTTCTATGTGGGTGGTTAAACTAAATGCTACCAGTCCAGACGTTGTTTGTTCATTCCTAGCCGAATAATGTAGCAAGATGAATATAATTAAAAGCAGTAGCTATGTTAATTTAGTGGTTTTTATTGAAATGAAACTAACTAGATGTAAATATTCTGATATCTTTAATAAAAGAAGGTCGTAATAGTAACACCATTGTTTAGTTCTAAGTTATGTCTGAAACTTTATTTTTATTGCTTCTAAAAAAATACAGTAAAATGAGTCCTGCCAGAAAAAATCTGCCTTGTCTCTCTTGCAACATTAGCCTAACTAATACAATAAAAAATAATACATAAAATAACTGTGATCGCCAACAAGCGGCTGCTAAGCGTGGTTATTAAAGTAAAACCCACTTTTCAAAGATAAGTATGTGTAACAACCATGTGTAGCCCAGTAGCAACCAAAGTTCGGTCAACACTGATGATGATGAATTAAATAAGAAGAAAACAACATTATCCGAGTATCAGTAAGCGCTAATAGTCTAAGTATAATTGAGCTGACCTGAAATACTAAATCGATATTGATTTTTTGCATATTTTTTTATTTAAATGTGTTTGCAACTGTTAATACCATTGTTGCGCGTAGATAAAGTTTTGTTTTGTTTAATAATAAATGTCACAATTTACCATTAGATTAACAAACATTATTTATAACAAATTTAGAGAATTTAATTTCAGCGTCTTAAACTGCCACATTAAGCAACCAAAGAATAGCTTTACGGAGAATAACATTTTATTCATTGAAAATTATGAAACGCTTATTGCAAGGAATGAAGAAGATTCTGTCGTCAAACAAACACATAATTTCATATAAGCACGCAATCGTTTCAATGGGATCACGACGGTATAACGCACAGTTACGCACATTAAAGTGGTCTAAGACACACGGCCGGTAAGTTAGACAAACAGTATTCTATAACAAAAAAAAAAATACCATTTCAGTCTCATTATTTTTAAAATAGTAGTTAACTAGCTCATTAAATAAGGAACAATGTAGAACCCAAGACACTTCCCTCAGGGCCCCAAATATTACTTCGGAGACATCTCTTACATACTGTCTTACACGCATCCTTTACCCTCTTCCAAACAGATAGCTTTGGAATAAATCCATTGATGTTCCTCTTGGTATTATTGTGCACATAACTTAACCAAAAAAAAACATGATCACCATCATCAACATATCAGTGAAGTGACGCCACCTGCTGGACATAGACCTCCCATAAGATCTTACCACCAATCTAGCGGCTTTCCGCAACTATTCCTGATCGCCAGTCTACCTTGGGCCTATCCGGTCGACCGGTGCACGATTTCCCAAACCATTCCGGCCTAGCAGCCATCGGGTCTTCTAACTTATCTTACCTAATCAAAAATATGATATCCACTCAAGTACTTACTTACTTATTACATTATAAGGTAAGGTGTTTTATTCTGTGAATGTTTGACGTGATGAAGACTCATAATCCAGCGTAACTAAGCTAAATAATTAGACAAGTAAAGGCTTAAACTATTGTTTTTTTTTATTTTTACTCATATTAGGTATACTCGTATAAGTGAATTGACATGTCTGAATCCACTAAAATTAGACAACTCGATTAAGTAGCAAGGACGTGCGACCTTTACAAACGCGGCTCCGTCAGCCGACTGGTTGTTAGTCATTACAGCAGGCCATCTTGCTGCAGCCAGTGAAAATGTGGTAGTCTCTTTGGAGACAGAGGAAGCCCAATCCTCCAATTCCCACTAATCACGCTTTGGCTGCAGCCCGCCATTACGGCAGGCCATCGTGGTCTTTCGTAATGCTGACTGAGAGGAAGTGTGATGGTCTCTTGATAGAGAGAGAAAGCCTTCCCCCAGCTGAGCTGTTGCCTATTCTTCACAACCGTGTATACAAGACAATCGTCACTGAGCGCTTTACTGATGTTAATGGGCGCTATTTGACGCGCGACGTTGACAAACGCAGCTCCTTCAGCCGACTGGTTAGCCCCTTCGTGTCGCGACTCCACTGCTAAGATGTATGGTGTAATCATGTCACGTCACTCGCACTATCAACTTTTTTGGTAACGAATTGGATATCGATTTCATAATAATGAGGTGATTTTCCACTCGTTTGAAGTAACTGTTGTGTAGGCCAAAAGCAAGGATCGGAAACTTCTAGTGAAACTACTTGAATAAAATAGTTAGATAACACCAACATATTTTCTTTGTATTTTCATTCAAAGAGTACTTCAGAGAGAGAGTACAGATTTTAAAAACAGTTTAGCACTTTATCATAAGACAGAACTTTTGAGAACCTTCTTTGCAATGGCTGCAAATAAGTCTAGAATATAGTGTCGTAGAAGGCTGCGTGTCAAAAGACATTTAGGTTCAGGTACGTTTCCATGGCTCTAGATACGATAATGATACGGCAAAACTAGCAGCGAACAATGTTTGTGCGACGTACAATTATATAATTATTATGCTCGTAATTCGTCTTATTACTAGGATATAGAACAAGATATGAGGCCTTTGTCTGGTGCGGTATGTAGGAGTACTCAAATGGCGTATGTTAAGTGATTTATTTAGCGTGAAACGTCAGTAGTGAATAAGCGACCGCTAAATTCAAAACGAGACTGCCAAGTTGAGATTAGTAGCATATTATTAAAACTTAAAAACTCTATCACAAAACATATTACTTACTCAAATCACTAGTTATAAAACCTAAAACGTATGAATCTCCAAACCAGACATACATTGCGTATCCAAGTCTGAAAGTGCTTACTTTAATAACTAAACAGTTCATAAGTAACAAAGGGTGCTGACACTGCGCAGTACAATTAAAACTTGGCTCATTAATAATGCGGGATCTAGCGTGCCGGAGCGTGGCGGAGATACATCTGTGTTTGGGAAGTTTTTGTCATGTGGGCATAGTATGTCGGTCTTGCAGGAGTTCCAGCTGGTTCATAACTAATAACAGGACTAGTCATGAGTAAAATACTTTTTTCTTTGTTCGAAACTTTGACTAGGATATGGAATCGGCAAAATGGAAAACTGTCATCTGGTTTTGGGTCTAGACTAGAATAATTCCTGTGTTGACTTTGACCTATAAATAACAAATTTACGATTGCAAATCGTCAATATTGTTCCACCACTGCTTTGATCTTCGGTACTTTAGAACCTTATTCCTTATAAATTTAATAATACTTACTAAACTCACTAAGTAAGAAGACAATCGTGTCCTGTCAACATTCGCTCATAAAATAAATCATAAATGTTGAACGAAGATTTCCAGTAAGATGGTTGTAATTTTAATAATGAGCAGAACTTTCAGGCTTCTGTAGACACCGTTTACTATGGACTTAGGTGTTAAGCTTGTGCTTTCTCGAGACGTTCATTATAACCATGAAGAAAAATGAACGTCCAAGAGATTGATATCCTAGTAACTAGCGCGGAAATGAGAGAGCTATGAAGATTAGCTTAATTTCAAGATTTGTAAAACCCATGCAAATTCAAATAAAATGCCAGCAAGTTCTTTCGAGTTTAGGGGATAAATTTTTGGGACTTCGGAAGAATTAACTTATAAAACATATACAAAGGGAGACAGAGAGATAGAGGGAGTCACACACACATAAAAACATACATAGGGAGACAGGTATAGAGTGAGTCACATACAGAGAGAGATAGAAGAGGAAAGAGAGAGCAGAAAAAAGAGAGAGATAAAAACCAACAAATTTAATAAAAATAGCTTTATTATAAAATGAAATGGCCTTTTTAAATTGAATATAATAATTTTAGAACATAGTTTTTTGACCAAATCATTGAAATAATTTAATTCATTGAATCTTTTATTTCCTTCGATTGTTTAACACATTAAGCGCACAAAGTGACCTCCAAACAATAAGATTTTAATTGTGTCTAGTCCTTTGGCAGTTAAAGGCTTAAATATGTAATCAGGTAAAATAAATTTATCTCTGCACATGCTCACCTCAACACAACACCCTTATCTTCCAATACATTAACTATATAACCGTCTGCTTGCAAACCACAGGTTCACTACAGGATATCGCAATGGTTCTAATAGTCCATTACGTTGCTGCAGCACGCGGCGACACTGTTCTGTTTGTATCCCTATTTATTGTTGGCTGTGAAGTCTTGTGGCTACGAAGAGAGCGAGTTTAAATTGGTTCATCAAACGGGTATATACCTAACTCGTTTATTTGTATCATATACAACGCACAAATATACAAACAAAAAAGAAACAGATGAAATACAATCAAAAACACTAATGATTCAGTAAGACTAGGCTTAAATTTCGACGACGACGACCTCCGTGGCGGAGTGGCGTACACACCGGTTTTCAAGGTTTCGCCTGCTCCGAGGTCCCGGGTTCGATTCCCGGACGGGTCAATGTAGGAAAAATGCGTTTTTCTACATTTTCTCGGGTCTGGGTGTTTGTGGTACCCTCGTTGTTTCTGGTTTCCAAAATACGAATGCTTTAAATAGTTATTCAAATTGGGATCAGAACAATGTATGTGATGTTGTCCACATTTATTTATTTATTTATTTATTTAATTTGATATTAATTATTTTGGGTTGGTGGGATATACTTCCTAGTGGTCTACCCTGGGCGATGGCATCTTTGGTTTTCTAACCAATGATGATGACTAACAGATCCCTCTGCGGTGGTAGGCTTCGTAAGAGGCTGCCTGGATGCTACCACCCTCCTGCCTGAGTCCAGCGCCAAACAGTTTTTCTGTGTTCTGCTGATGTGTGGGAGGACTATTGCCTCTGGGTAAGTTCTGTCCATCTTAGGCTTTTTCTTAACCGTAGAGTAAGTATAAGTATTAATGTAGACAAGAACAAGCACATTATAAAAAAAAAACATTTTTTTATAATGCTCAAAATATTCTTTTGATTTCGAGTGTTTTATGTCCTCAATTGTAAGCAAATTGCTATCTAGTTACAGCAATGTAGGTCAACTTTTTAATGTTTTGTTGATATCGTAGAATGATATTGATATGACGACCATTTGGATCAGCGGTAGTTAACGCTGCTTCTGACCCATGGGTCGCGGGTTCGATCCCCGCACAGTACAAATATTTGTGTGCATGAACATGTCTGTTTGTACTGGTCTGGGTATTTTCTTAGTAATATAAGTATGCATTTACAAAAAAAAAAGTATATAAGTAAGTTTATCGGTTGTCTAGTACCCCATACGACAGGGTACTTAATAGTAGCTTAATTTGGGACTAGATGGCTTTGTGTGGCCCAGTGAGGCATGTCTTAAAATATTTATTTATTTATATTATTCCTACTTTCAGTACCTAATCAGTTTTATTAGCTTGGTATAAGTATAACAACTGGCATAGCGACACGAGCTTTATGAAAAGTTCTTACAGTGTTGCCAATGGTTTGTGACTATCAGTACTGCTATAAAAGAGTCCAAGAAGCTGATAGGTTTCAATCATTTAGTCTGTTAAAATCATGGTGTTTTGTAACTTGTCTAGCTTCACGTATTATGCTGGAAATAAAACGATGTTTTTATGGTAGGACAATAAATTGTGAAATATAGTCGTCCGTTTTATAGCCCAACACCGAAGATTTACGCACTATCGGAACATGAAGCCTGTTGACCCACGCGATTGAGTTTATGTCCTGCAAGATGCATGAGTGTGCGTCTAAACGCATTAATGCATTTTGCGAATGCGTATGTTCAAACGTTTGCCCTAGCTTGCTCTGTTGTTTGCTTGCTTGAATGTTGATAGAGGAATTGCTATTTCGAGACACATTTCCATATTGGGTTGCATAAATTAAAACGCAGTCTCCATCAGAACATAAGCTTTTATAATAACGAACTTAATTTCACGGGAAAAAAATCCTAGATTTTTTTTTTCTTTACCGAATAGCCAATAATCGCCGTTTTATAATATCAAATGATCTTTCTCTATCATATAATTAACTACAAATACAGGTTATCAATAAATCTTAATCATCAGTTCATTGTTACGAGGTATCCATATTTTTCATTGACTATTATAACCTTATTTAAAATCATTAAACAGATTATTTTAAAAGATATGCTATATGGGACTCGATGGCTATGTATGGTCCAGTGTGGCGTGTCTTAAAAAAATATATTTATCTATTATATTATTATGTTTTTTGGGAGAAATTAATTAATATTGTTTGTAATCTAACACCACGTTCGTATCATCATAGCACTCGTGCAAAGCCGGAGCAAGTTGCTAGTATAATACCTAATAATATTGTTTGTTGAGCCAGTTATGGTTATAGCTTACTCTCCATAACGGGAACGGTCCAAATGGACACGTACAAGACGTTAGGTCATGTTGGCCCAACCGCTTTGAAGTTTGAAATTATTTCGGGTCAAAATGGCTTTGATAATTTATAGTGGTTTTGGTCTACATTTGCTTCTGTTACTGAACCTATGAAGTAATAAATGAAACATCATCAAATGAGTAGCTTCATGGTTGGAGAAGCTTCCAAGAGAACAATATTGATGCATTCGCCAAACTTGGAGGGCGGGTTAGCGATTGCAGTTTGGCCAAAGTAGAAGGAAAATGCCGCTACTTTTCTCCTACTGGCAGTACTTACATAACGACCCGGTCTGGTCAATCTAGAAAACGATTTTTTCTTAACTGGCTTAAGTCTGGAAGGGCTGGAGTTATAGTCGTGCTTTGGAAGGCACAGCCGTTGTGCCTGGCTTTCTGTCCCAACGCTAAACAAGACATGTCTGAAGCCTGTAATAGTTTGCAACTCTTTTGTAGGAAAGCCATACGATAGGAAGAAGTACTTACTTCCTTAATCACCTCTTACGACTCCCACTGGATGGGAAGGGGTAGTGCTAAGTAATGTATTTAGGGTCAGCACCAAGTGGCAGGTAATGCAAGACCTCAAGCCTGGATAAAGTGTGAAGTTCGTTTACGTACAGACGACTGAAAAGTAGGTTATACACTGGGGTGATCTTAATATCTTTGAAATAGGTGCGAGTTTCCAACAAAAATGTATAACCTGATGACTGTGTACATCAAACGACTTAAAAAAGAAAAGTTATGACTATACAAAACATTTTTTTTTTTAATGTCAGTGGTTCCGTCTTATTGTTTAGATGGTATGGCTTTGCTTTTAGTTTTTCCAGCCTGTCATGACGTGACTACGGTTCGTGTAACTAGATAAAAATTCTAAGCAAATAGTTTAAGGGGATTGGTTAATGGTGCAATGACGCCCCGTTGGTCTAGTGGTTTAAATACCGGGCCAAGATCTCGGGGTCCCAGGTTCGATTCCCGGGTGAAAAAATAGTTTCGTATTTTCGAACGTTGCTCGGGTTTCTGATCACCAACCCGCATTTGGCAAGCGTGGTGATTATGCCAGTTCCCATCATTGCAATGGTAACTTGAATTCAATGATGGAGGCCTTTTCCCTGCAGTGGGATGATGATAGGCTGTTACTTGGTTAATGGTACGAGTACCTTTAAATAAGTTTGTTGAACATAACGCTACTTTATAACCTATTATTAGATATATTGTTTTATAGAAGGAATGTTTTTTTACGGTGTTTCATATTCGTTTTCTATTTTGACTTTTATGCCTAAAATCTCAAATCTATTTTAATTTTTTTATCATTATGTCATTTTTAACTTTGCATCGTTCATGGTCTTGGGCAGACAAAGCACAAGCTTCGACTATCTATGACAAATATTACATATATATAGAATTCATGATACATTTTATCAGCAGTTTGGTGAAATTTTCAAATTTCAACTTTCATTATACCATCAATCATTACAATAAACCGTTAAAAATTATGTGTACCTAATAAAATTTAAGAGATAGATACGTTACGAATAGGAACCTTCACTTTAATTCTTGGATTAGCAAAGCGCAATATAAAAAGCGAACACGAACAAACAAGAACGTATTCAAAATCCAGCTAAGTCCGTGGAACCAAAATGGCGCATTTGTTTACTTTCCGGTCACGGCCGGAGACCGCTGCGGGCAGACATAAAATCAAATTAGTGCACTAATAAAGCAAAGGCAATCCGGTTTTACTGGACAATTTAATATGGCTGCAAATTCGGTGGGCGTGATCCATGTTTTTCTAGAGTGAATTATTGATCCGGAATGGATTTGCGAGGCCTTTTTTTATTCAGTACTAGCTGACCCGGCCAACATTGTTTTGTCGTTTTGAGCAGTTGTTGGTAGAAGAGTTTTTTTTAATGTCATGTTTTTAATATTTATTATCTTATTCCGGATGAAAACAAATAAAAATACAACAAAAAATCATAAATATTGGTCTAATCGTTCTTGGGTCATCATATGGTGAAACTAACACGATTTTTTTTTATTAATAAAAATAAGATGGATAACTTTCTCGGTCTCTTATACATCTCTTAAATACCTATGTGCTTTGCCGGTTGTATAGCTTGTGCTGAGAGCAAACGACGCAATACTAACTTGCTTTTGTCAGCCAATAGCAAACCTTAGCAAATTTATAAACTAAACATTGATACAAGCGAAATAATAAACGCCATTTAAAACATTTATTCGTCAATTGTTTGATCTTTCCCACGACATGATTAGCTAATTAAGTCTTCCTGACAGAGTTTTAATCATTTAACACTTTCCGGGACACCAACCGCCTGTCCATGTCGGCGGGATAACAATAAAACTTCTATTGTGACTAGAATTGTATCCGTGAATGTGTTAAGCACTTCAAGAGATAGAGAACAATCAGATAGGAGTATTATTTTGTTATTTTAAAATCTAATAATCATATTTTTAATAATAGGGGATATAGTCACAATACAAATTATTGTGATAGAAACATAATTAAAAACATTCTACTTATTTCAACATCCATGATCACTACCATAATATTATCAGTTAGTTGTTTCGCCATTTCTACCTACGAGTCTATGTTTTTTGGTGACTTTCCAAATCCGAATTCTTCCATGAACGCGCATGCAACAGTCCCAAAATATGTCAAAGTCATAAAAATAGAGTACTTACATGATCTATATTCGGAATTGTGTTTTATTTGCATTGAACAGAAGTTTATTTTAATTATTAAAAAAAAAAATAGTTTTTTAAATTGAAGTACTTTAGAATCAATTTATTTTATACCTAACAAAACGTGAAAGTTATAAAGTCTTAGGTGGACTTAGAATATTTATTATATTGCGGTTAGGCTCTACCTATGTGTATAAAAGTCACCTAAGTCCTGGATGAATTGTATCTTAGTTCATTCAGGCATTACAAAACCTGTGTGATATAATATTGTGATTTGCTACAAATTAGTGAGAAAATCTTTTTACACGTGTCTTTGATAGTATTCACAGCGTACTTAGTAAACCTCAAATAATTTCGAACATCATAACGATTCGCCAAATACCTCGAGTTACCCCGACTTTCATATGTATTTTATATTCCGAAAAGGAAAAAGTCCGCAATATATTATGGAGAATTATAAAAAGTGACAGATCTAATGTACACCAGTCACGTGCCGAATTCTGCGGGCTCTTTTTGTTTCGTCACCACTCGCTTTGTTTCGGACTGAATTTTTTGCACGACTCGAAAAGCGAAGCTTAAAACGCACGTTATGGTATTGTAAAAAAGTTTCATTCGATTTTTCAGTTTACTTTTTATCCTATGAAGGTTTTATTCAATTTTGGTCCCTTTCTGAATCCGAGTTTAAATGCGTATTAAATAATAGTATTGTATTTTATTAGCCATACTTTGTATTATACAAAACATATAACAACAAAAATAGTATTGCTTACTATGAACGGTAACTCAAAATATCAGTCCAAGACCTAGGGACCCAAAAGGTGGTATGGTACCAGTCTGACTAAAATATACGAACCGAAAATATTATAAAATATTACAAAGTGTATGTTAAGATTTGTAAAGATTTCTTTCAAGGTCCTCATTACCGTCATTTCTTCTAGTAAAGTGGATCAACCTTTTTGCAACAACTTACCCTTATTTGTTAGAATCTTGTACCATTGTTATTATTGAGTTTGCTTAATAATGTTATGACTTAAAAATTACGATAAAATGTAAAACCCTTTGCAGTTTGTCAGATCATTTGTATTTAAAAGCAAGCATTTCTGAAATTCACATGAAAACGAGACACTACGATAGTTATTATCAAGAATTGCATTATTCTCTAAAACGTGAGCGAAAGTGGAGCTTAGTAATAAGAATGTAGACCTGGACGGCGTTTCACAAGAATGTGTACCTTGAGCGTTTGAGTTAGAGTAAAAATTCGATATACCAACCACAATCCCAGGTGTTCAATTTTACCTTTTTGACCAGCGATGCAATTAAGATTCTTTTTGTTTTGCCGGTATCTTTACGGGGAAAATACTCTGACGGAACGTATATGGTAAAATAGTGGGTCGTAGGTAACGTGTCGCAATTGAAACAAAAAAATCTTGTTGGAATGGCGTTGGTGCAGTGCGGTAGTGGATGAAATGTACCTAAGCACCTATTTATTGTCTCTTTTTGTTCGCATTCTCGGGTCAATCTTTGAGTTTACTTTCAATCTGATGCTAAAGCCAGTTAAATCAGTTTTATTTCTACGAGTCGCTTTTGCATTTCCCAATATTGTAATATAGTGGGAAGTATAAAAGCGCTGCTTCGGGGCAAGTACGAATTGTGCCGAGGAGAAAGATATTTTGTCACTATAATATTGTCAGCCATTTTACAACAATTATGATGACTTAAAAAAATCCGATGCTATGACAATTAAATGCAAAGAAAATTTTGACATTGAAATAACAGAAGATTTAAGTTAACCTTACAGATAAGTAAACCAAAGAATGCAGTATTTTTTTGGAAATGCGACTGCAGTTTCCCATGAACGAATTTTCTACTTTACACAGTCTGATGCCTGGAACGGCATTATCTTTTTGTCTGGTACCTACTGCAATTGTATCTTTTCTTAGGACACAAACGTTTTTAGAGTAGTTAACAATATATTTTCGAATATATTGAGAACTAACTATAAATATATTTATTTATATGAACAGGGCGAGTCTCGGGGCTAAAGGCCGTAAATAGCCGTTCAGCCCAATGAAAAACAAAAGCAGGTTTTTAGCCAGACTAAAATTTTTATGTATTGTAGTAGGTATTAGGTAGTGTAAGCCGCAATTAGGCCGTGAGACTGAAGTCCTGAAATAGAATAGCACCATCCTTTTTCGTCGCAAGGGTGTCGTAAGAGACAACTGCAGAAGCACTGCTAGAAGAAGACAGTTAGCTGGATCATCTCTCCAACATTGCCCAAACTGACCTGACTTCATCCATTTGAAGAGGAACCTATTCAGCATTGGATTGATGTTAGTCAGTTATTAAGATGATCAATCGAATGAATCATTTTTTTTATAAATAATGGGCTTACTCTTGACTACATTCTTAACTATACGGTTAAGAAGAAGCCTAAGATGGAGCAAGCTTACCCAGAAGAACTGGTGCTCCCACACACCAGCGGAACACAGAAAAACTGTTTGGCGCTGGACACGGCAGGAGGGTGGTAGCATCCAGGCAGCCTCTTACGAATCCTACCACCGCAGGGGGATCTGTTAGCCGTCTTCATTGGTTAGAAATCCAAAGATGCTTTGCCCAGGATGGGACCACTAGGAGGTAGATTCCACCACCCCTATAATTCCCCATTTGGGGTATTCGACCTGTGCATCATTTATATAAACATTATACTTCTCGTTACTGTCTATATAGATGGACAAATCCGATTAAAATTTTACTATTCATTCGCCAATCGGAATAATGTACACTGGAATTCTGTCAGTATAAATTGTTACACAAACAATTTTTTATTCACGGCCTATCAGATTATGTACGTTCAATTTACATTTGATAGTTTTGTACGACCGCATCGAATTAAAACAACCGCGATTCGACGGATTAATATTAAAACCGGGCACAGTCGCTCACACATGCCGCCTGTAATGAAATGATGGCCACTTTATTAATATTTCAAGTGTTATTATGTCGTGTTGTGCCTGCACATAACAAAATAACACTTTATTTTAATGCAGGTGACGTAAGAGAAAAAAGCATCTCTTATTTTCCAATGGAAGTCTCTCAGCAACGAGTTGTTCCCATCCGATCCAGGGACAATCGATCCCCTGGTGGATCGGTTTTATTTTTGGAACGAAGTTCCTTATCCCGCGGTGTGAAAGGGGCTAGACGGAAAAATTGTAACGACACTTTTTGACCGACACTTTTTGCTATAGTTGTAAGCCGTGCGGCTAGAGAGAGAGAGAGAGAGAGAGGGAGAGAGGAAGGGAGGGAGGAACTGAGGGAGAGGGAGAGGGAGAGCGAGAGGGAAAGAGGGAGAGAGAGAGAGAGGGAGAGGGAAAGAGAGATAATTAAAAATAAATTTAAAATAAAATAAAATTTTATTACAATTCCTTCCGAGGTCCCTTGACACCTCTCAAGTTTTTTATTATTTTATATTCCCATCTGATCCCCTCACTGCTAGGAGAAGTGGACAGCAGCGTGCTCTTCACCATTGACCAGACAGTAGCCTGCCAAGAGTGACTTAGCCAAATCCTTATTTTAGAGGCCTGAGCCCAGCAGTGAACTAACATAGGCTGGTGATGCATGTGACATCAGCAATTATGCATTCTACTTAAATTGGTATTACAATTTTGTTTCTTTTTGATACCAGTCTAGATTTTTTACAATTTGTGGCATTTTATACAAAAAAACATACATAAAACTATTCAGATCCTAAAATGTTTTATATTAGTAGGTATAGATACTGTCTTTTAAAGTGAACTAAATAAATTTTAAGTAGCATACAGAGTGAGTATTGTTGATATATCTTGCACTCTACTGGTCACGAAAAAAGTTAACGTGGTGTCTTTCCAGAGTCATTAACGAGCCATGCTTTTCCCATTTTTAATTTCGAACGCCACCGATTCTTATTTCGCATTTTCTTCAGACCGGAGCTAGGTACTCTTTTAAAGAAATTATAATCGTAGGCTTTATATTAACAAAGTAAGTAGTTTACTTTGATCATAAATTCATACCGTCTAAACGTTATCTTTCTTCACAGAAACGACAGCCAAAAATCGGGGCCATCGCAGCCTTTTGAGCAGTAAATGCTTGCTGATAAAATTTATCAAATTACCCATCGACACCGCATAAAGAACAGAGAACCGGGACATCCGATGGAATAGTAGAAAATATCATTTTTCAATGCGGACGAGACGGCTCTGCCCTTTCATCGGTTTCACAAGCCATGAATCCGATGCGCTATCTCATTGGGAAATTTAGCGTAAACCATCAACGGATCGGTTGGTTCTTCGCGTTGATGGCGGCGTATTAGGATGGAAGATTATCTGTCCAAAAAGTATAAATTGTACAGTGCTTAATATTTTAAATATTGAAAAAGTAGCTACAGCTCAAATTTGTTCTTCATTATTTCGTATCTTTATTTGAAGGGTTATCACCTAAAGTTTTTAATATTCTAGAAAATGGGTAGACGATACCCTATATGTTTATTCATTTAATAAGTAGGTATCTGTACTATTTCTTATTTTCGTAAGTATTTTGGGCTAAATAATTTTTGAACCGAATATCTTCTACGATCTAGCTCAAAAATGTGTTGAGGTAAACTGCAAACTGCTACTAAACACAAAGGCACACTATGGCAATTGAACTGTTTATTATTTAATTTACTATATTTTTAAAATTAAAAATTTTGTTATTTGAATAACAACACTTTATAATAACATTATTCTAATAACATGTTAATATATAGATATATAAATGGAGATAAAATCAAAAAGTAACATTTATTGATCAAATTTATATAGCAAAAATCATTTGAGTAAATGGCAAACTGTGTCTAAACAATAAGTTGCACTTTATCATTAAAACGAACAAACAAAATGTCTTATTTTCGGCCACACTGCCGTGTTTAACCAATCACATTTTTGCGCTAAACTTTCGTAATCTCACTTCGACGCGGCGTCACAATCGATATAGCCGCGGTTTTGCATTTAGCTCACCGATCATTTTTGATTCGTAACTGTAAATTTAAAGTCCATCTAGTGGATAGAGACGAAATTTGAAGAAAGTGTCAAAATGACCTGAAAGCTTAAAAAATTTTAAGATAAATTGCAATATTAAATCAATTCTCGAAAAATTTCGTTTAGTAACGGTTTATAAATAAAGGTGCGATATGTGTAAATTATTAAAAGACTAGCCAAAAAGATATTTTTAAATTACCGTAAAAAATATTTGTCTTAAAAATGTTTCTTAGTCAATTATCTAAACTAAAAGAAATTGATATTCTTAAATTTAAAAACTTTATTTATTTCTTTTGAAAGTTGGGTTGGAGTCCTCGAGTTACGGTCATAGACATACATAAGATAAAATTTTCTTAAATTTCCCAAAATGTCGTACTCTAAACCCCATTTTAAATACAAGACACAAGTAAACAAGGCACAAAATGTTTAAATATTTAGATGCGTAAATAAAAACCTATAGTATACTTTAGCTACCCAATTTTAGGTAATATACAAATAAAATAATCTCGTAAGTTTTTACTACTTTGCTAACGTCTAACACGAAGACATTATTGGGAACAATTTCTCTCTAACGACACTCCCTAATGGCAGGATAGCGACAAATAATCCTCCGATCAGCGTTATATCTCATAAATTATTCATCAAACAATTAATATCCGATCGCGGTAAAGAAGAGTTGGAGGCAGGTGCTGAGAATAGATTTTGATATATTGCATAGGGAAAGTAATACTGACTTTTGTTTTAATCCATAAGAATCGGGTGATAAAGAAATGTGATGACAAATATTGAAAAAAATTGTTTATCATAGTTTTGTAATTTTGCTTGACGATATTGCACCTTTAGATCGGTTTCGAAGCCACTACTTTTGAGTTGATGCATCATGATTAGGTGTTAGTAATTCTTCTTTGGCACTTACTCGAATTTCATGGTTTAATATGCACTTTTCGTTGATTTTTAAAATAAAAAACGACCTGGTACCTAACTAAAAATATTTTAAATAAAAAGAAAATCACCGACCATCAAAAATCATCCGGACTAATCATAACATGAAAAGTTAATTGAAAATAACATTTGCCAGAGGTAGTTTAGTGGCTTAAGATTGCGTCGTACGTACCCAGTTTATTTTATGTTTTCGTTATAGAAAATAAAGAACAATGATCATTGTTCTATATTTTCTCGGGTCCAGATATTTGTGGTACTTTGTTATTTCTGATTAACACAAGTAGTTTATTCTTGTGCTCTATTAGAGAATATAATAATGTGATTAGTATTTTTTCAGCAAAATCATTTTAATCTGTGGGAAAGTGACATACAAGTAAAACTTTGTTACTACACCTTTGGTCGTATTTAATTAAATTTAATAATGAAGAGTAAATGTACAGAAAACAGCACGTCAACCTACCACAAAACGTCAAATTTTCTCAATTGATATTGATCTCTATTTGTTGGACTTAAAGTTGAAAATCAATTCAATGACCTTTAACTTTTTGGGTAGGTTGACCTGCCGTTGTCTGTACATACAAAAGATTGACTAACGGCCGGTCCCAATAACCTATCTATCTTCAGTTTTGGCATATCGGAGATAGAAAACAACTTTTGTCTTTGTTTCTCTGGACGGCCAAATCAGAGACAGAAGAGGTTTTCTATCGCCGATATGCCAAGACTGAAGATAGATAGATTATTGGGACCGGCCGTAAATGAAATGAGACATTATCTACCAACCATAAGTCTATACAGATCTAGTCTAGTATTTACTTTATATATAGTATGTTAGAAAAAAAATAGCCAATACCATTCGCACCTTTAGCACCACTTTTGGAAATCTTTAAGAAATATCGTCACGTGTTGGAATTTACGAGGACATTTTGTTCGAGTTCTTTCAATCATACGTTTTGCGACAAGAAAATCTCTTATTCGAGTGTGTACACTCTCAACAAGAATCGGGTCGTAATGACGCGCTATAAAACGGTACTTGATTCCGAAAACTGGGATGGAATTTGTTATTGAACATTTTGATACGTACCTAAGTATACATTGTACGTACAAAAAGAACAACACACATTTAAAAATTTTGGTCTATATATTTATTTTGCTTCTCGTTGTATTCCTTTAAGTAGGACATTAGCAACATACTTTCTGCTTCTTTAATAAGTAAATAAAACAAAATGTTAAGTATCTTACATGTTGTGTGTGTGTGTTTGTCTACGTATCCTCTTACTGATGTAAAATATTTCCCTTGGTTTGTTGGATGTCATGATATCAAAAAACATTGAATAAACTGGTGCTCACTGGCTCACAACGCAAGAGCTTGGAAATTTTGATGATACTACAAATTACTTGGGAGCTCAATTGATTAGACTTGCCCTAAGTTAAGCGGCTGGATATAACTCCCACGTAAGAAATAAGAAAAAGACGTCAGGACATTAGCTGCTCACATTTCAACGTGGAAATTTCGTAACTGGAATTTCATCATCATCATCATCATCAGCCTATCGCAGTCCACTGCTGGACATAGGCCTCTCCAATTGCACGCCACTCAGGTCGATCGTCGGCTTCTCGCATCCAGCTCCTGTCAGCCACCTTGCGCAAAACATCACTCCACCTGGCCTGAGGGCCTGGTCTTACATTACGTTTGGATTAAACAGGAATTTTTTGGTATGGAATGAAACACATTTGTTTTTGAAAATCTCAGTCTAGCGTTCTATTCAGTGTGACAAAAACAATAGTCTATGTCATAGGGTCTGCGTAGTCAGAATTGCCATTTGAGTTTCCATCGCTTTGCTATTATTCCGAGTGTTCAGGCCTGTTATATGGTAGCAAGGAGCCCAATCTACACAGTAATAGGCTTCACGATTCTGTCTTGCTTATACGCTCAGGTAATTCGCTTGGTAATATCGTTTGATTACATGTTACATGTAGTTTGGAGTAACTTGGGTGCAGTGAAGGTTGTATTGGGGATGGTAATAGTTTGACAATTGCGTCTAGGAACTATTGGCAAGTTGTAGGCTGTACTTTACACATGTTTGATTTTTTGGAACGAAGTTCCTTATCGCGCGTTGCAAAAGGGGGCTAGACGGAAAAAAATGTAAGCCGTGCGGCGAGAGAGAGAGGGAGAGGGAGAGGGACATGGAGAGGGAGAGGGAGAGGGAGAGGTAGAAGGAGAGGGAGAGGGAGAGGGAGAGGTAGAAGGAGAGGGAGAGGGAGAGGGAGATGGAAAAGGGAGAGGGATAGGGAGAGGGAGAAGGAGAGGGAGAGGGAGAGAGAGCGAGAGAGAATAAAAAACTAAATTAAAATAAAATTAAATTTTATTACAATTTCTTCACTAAAAATGAACTTCGTTCCATCCGGGTGTCCCTTGACACCTCTCAAGTTTTTATTTTCTTCTATTATGACTGGTTGCGCGTAGTATTGATATTATTAAATTTATAATTATTACATCTGCCCTCCATGGCACGCACTTGGCACTGCCATAGACAGCAACTCCTGTCATAAAAAAGAAGATAACTAGCTGTCAAAATTCAACTAGAGACTTCAACTCCTGAGACTGATCTTCTTCTCACCTGAAAAAACATCAAGCTTTTTCAATCATCAAAATCACCGCACGTTCTTGGCTTCTCTGTCCTCGCTCACCAATTACCTTGAAAACCCACCCAGGAGAGAAGGGAACTGCAGCACCAGATAGGTAAGTGCCTTGTGCGCATAATTTGTTTTAATTGTAGGTTTAGTAATTTTAGTACTGCCGCACCATTATATTCTCCTGCGCCTAGGTATTTATTCGTATCTTTTTTTGGTTGGTTTATCTAATAAACCTTCCATCCTATCCCACCTGGTGTGGCTATTTACACGCCACACCATATTATTTTCTGGTCCTAACGAGACGGATTCCAATCGGCGTTTATTTTCACCTGCGTAATTTGACGCATATTTTCGCTCCCGCCATATTGTAACGTTTTCTTTTAATTATTTTCACCAATTTTTTCACCTAGAAAATGGATGTCAAAAAATTTACTTTATTAAAAGCTAAAAAAGAAGCTTTATTTCAAAGACTCTCTAAATTGTACGAGCAATCTAAAAAACTTAATGTTTCTGCCGATTTAGATTTACGTTCAACTGAAAATTTCATGGCCGACACTGAAACTATTGTTGAAGTGCGTCATGAATTTATATCCATTGTAGATAATATTAATCAGATGAATTTAACCTATGTTCCTGATTACGTGCCTGATTTTAAATGCTTAACTGACTTTGACGAAATATATAGCCGATTAAAGCGCATTCGTAACAAAATTGATCAAAAATCAGGAATCGTACTACCATCACCATCTGTGTCAAATGTTCCTCAGTATCCTCAAAATGTAATTAAATTACCACCAATAGATCTCCCCACTTTTGATGGGAATAATGATAACTGGCCTACCTTTTACGAGTCATTCAAGACTAACGTACATAACAATCCGCAATTGTCTGATTCGCAGAGGGTACAATATTTAATAGGTAAATTAACCCACAATGCTTTAAGGATCGTAGCCGGGATAGTTCCGACTGGCGATACTTACAATATTATTTGGAACAACTTAGAGAAAAAATACCAAAACAAGCGTGCCTTAGGTACATTTTATTTAAACAATATTTTTAATTCAAAAAATTGTGTTCATTCCTCAATTTCATTAGGCACATTTATTGACAAGTTTTCGGCTTCAATTGCTGCATTAAAACAACTTGATATTCCTGATCTTGCGGATTTCATGTTTTTATATTTTGCCTGTCAAAAGGTTGACACACAAACTGTACAATCTTTCGAATTGTCTGCACGTCATTCTGACATTCCGTCTTGCAAAGAGTTTATATCATTTGTCCAAGACCAAGTTAAAATATTAGACCTCACCACTAATAATAATACTTCATTTCTTCAAAGTCGACAGTCTACGTCAAATAATTCACGTAAATACGATAGTAATAACCGTAATTCCCGAACTTTCTTTACACAAAGTAATTCTAACAAAACTCCAACTCCATGCTTAATGTGTGATAGTTGTGACCACTCTATATACAATTGTAATGCATTTAAGAGCTTACCATCGCCGCAAGCGCGATATGATTTCATAAAATCTAAAAATGGTTGTGTCAACTGTTTAAACAACAATCATTTAATTTCGTCGTGTAAGTCACGCCATGTCTGTAATTATTGTCAGAGAAAGCACCACACACTTTTGCATTTCAATAAGAATCTAGTATTATCGAATAATACTTCGCGTAATAATTGCGCTCATATCGATCAACCTTATTCGTGTGACAATAATGTCGCTTTTCCAACGACCACAAGGCCAGCTCCTGTGGTTGTACAGCCCGTACCGGAGCTCCAGCCGGGTAAGCCCGCTTCATGTATATCTTCTACTCTGGTCGGTGACTCTACCGTTTCTCCTGCTACTATGATATCTCGTAATAATGAGATGAAGTCCCGCACCACGATTGTATTGTCGACCGCTCAAGTGTATGCAGTTAGCAATAATAAAGAACGAAAGGTCATTCGTTTATTATTGGACACTGGGTCCCAAAATAATTTAATCACTAAGCAGTGCTGTGAGACACTGAATTTAAATATCAAACCACTTTATAATTCATCTCTCAAAGGCGTCGGTCTGTCATCCCGTCCTATACTGGGTTACGTTTCTATGACAATTGAATCTCGCGTTTCTCCGCACAAATACGCTATTCAAGCGTTGGTGGTGGACTGCATTACGGATAAGTTACCTGCAGTAGAAATAAATAATTGTGATTTCGATTTTCTTAAGACAATACCACTAGCAGACCTTACGTGGAATGTACCTGGGAATATAGACATGGTGATAGGCGCTCAATTATTTCCCTATATTTATTTGGGTGATCGTCATATTTCTAGCACTGATGCTTTACCTGCTTTTTTGACCACATTTGGATATGTTATCATGGGAGATGTTCCCTCTTCGTTTAAGAAACTTGATGGATCTGCCTCGTTTCATACAGTCACATTGAGTGACTTGGAGTCTTCTCTTCATAAATTTTGGGAACTAGAAGAAATGCCTAATAAGCGTTTTTTATCGCCGGACGAAACTGAGTGTGAAAATCAGTTTATTAATTCTGTAACTCGCGATAGTTCCGGTCGATACTCAGTGGCGCTGCCTTTCAGTAGAAATCCCACAGATTTGGGTAACTCGCGTGCAGTTGCTCACCGGCGTTTTCTTGCTTTAGAACGTAAGCTTAAACAGACACCACAGCTTCGTGATGACTATAATAAGGTAATTTTAGATTACATGATCAATGGTTATTTATCCGAAGTACCTTCTTCAGAAAATGCTGATGAAGGTTATTTTATTCCGCACCACGCTGTCATCAGGCAAGATAAATCCACCACCAAGTTGAGAGTTGTTCTGGACGCTAGTTCCAAAACTCACACTGGTTTGTCACTAAATGACATTTTACACTCGGGTCCGAACTTACAAGCTGATCTTTTTTTACTTTTACTGGATTTCCGATTATATTCTATTGCGTTGACCGCTGATATAAAACAGATGTACCTTCAAATAGGTGTTCCAGAAGATCACCGTAAATATCTCAGAATATTATTTCGATTAAATGAAAATGAAAAGTTACGCACCTTTCAATTTAACCGTGTTCCATTTGGACTCAAATCTAGTCCCTTCGTCGCTATGCGCACGGTCCGCCAGCTAGCTGCTGATGAAGAGCACCATTTTCCAAAAGCAGCTTCTATTGCTCGCTCTAATTTGTACATGGATGATCTTGTAACCTCAATTCCTGACGAGGAAAGTGCTATCCATATTTCACAAGAAATTATTGCCTTGTTTAAAAGTGGTAGCTTCGATATGGTGAAATGGGCAAGTAATTCGCCAACGCTTCTTGACAGCCTGCCTGATTCACATCGTGCGTCTATTAATTTCTCAGATAGTGGTAGCAATAAGCTAAAGGTCTTAGGTCTTTCGTGGCTCTCGGACGAAGATGTATTTTCATTGACTACTTCTTGTGTAGAAGATAAATGCACAAAGCGCACCATACTGTCTTTTGTCGCACGACTCTTTGATGTTCTTGGTCTTGTATCACCCGTCATAGTGTACGCTAAATTGCTAATAAAAGACCTTTGGACTAGCAAGGTGGATTGGGATGAGGAACCCCCTGAAGTTATCATTAAATATTACTCGGCACTTGTCAGAGAACTTCCTTTAGTTTCTGAATTGAAAATCCCTCGTCATATTGGAGTTTCTAAGACTTCCACAGTGAATTTGGTAGCCTTTTGCGATGCAAGTCTTAAAGCCTATGGATGCATGATATACTTACACAATATTGATGCTTCTGGAAATGTTACAGTGAGGCTTCTCTGCTCCAAGTCCAAGGTTTCTCCTGTTAAAGTCACCACATTGGCTCGCTTAGAGTTATGTGCTACTGTTTTGATGTCCCGCCTAGTCAAAACTGTTTTCGAATTTTACAAGGATCGTGTACACATTGCAGGTGTTTATACATTTTCTGATTCCACTATTGCCCTTTCATGGTTACATTCCTCACCACACAGATGGTCAGTATTCGTCAGCAATCGTGTTTCCCAGTTTCAGGAAAATCTAGATCCGAATAATATCTATCACATTAGAGGAATTGAAAATCCTAGCGATTGCCTGTCTAGGGGATTGTTACCATCACAATTAATTGATAACAGTCTCTGGTGGAATGGTCCATCTTGGATGCATTTGCCAACTGTCGATTGGCCTATTCAACCATTTTCACCTTTAAAATTCGAACAACTTCCTGAGTTTAAAACAAACACTTTAGTTGCAACTGTTCAAAAAATTTCACCAATTCTTTACGAATGTTCTAAACGAATTTCCTCTTGGAACAAACTTTTGCGCGTGGTGGTGTACATACTACGTTTTGCAAAAATCTTACCTAGTGCCGGTTTGATTACAGCCGACGACTTGAATACAGCTGAAAAATACATAATTCGTTCAATTCAAGTTGTTTATTTTCCAGATGAAATTAACCGCTTGAAGAAAAATCAATTGCCGTCTAAGCAATTCATACACCTGTGTCCTTTCATTGATGAAGAGGGCATTCTTCGCATCGAAGGCAGATTGTCTAAATCTGACCTGCCTTTTGAATCTAAACACCCTGCTTTACTTCCGAAACATGATCACATACTTAATCTTTTGATTGACCATTATCACCGCACAAATTTGCACACAGGTGCAAATTTACTTATGTCTATAATACGACAACGCTTCTGGATAGTATCAGCCAGAAACATTATAAGAAAACGTGTTCGTATGTGTAATATTTGCTTCCGTTTATCACCAACGCATCCGATTCCTAAGATGGCTGATTTACCGGCGTATCGTGTATGTCAATCTAAAGCTTTTATTCACACCGGTGTGGACTACGCTGGTCCAATCAAACTCACCTTAACTCGTAGACGCGGTCAGCACGCACAAAAAGCATTTATTTGTTTGTTCATCTGCCTTAACACCAAAGCCATAAACATACAATTAGTAAGTGATTTATCAACGGACTCTTTTCTCTCAGCCTTTAAGAGATTTATTTCATGTCGAGGTCCTGTTTCTTGTATGTACTCAGACAATGGTACCAATTGTGTTGGCGCAAAAGCAAAATTGAACGAAATGCATGATTTTTTAATGTCACGAGAATTCCAAACCTCGATAGGTAGTGAATTAGCCAACCGTCGTATTCAATGGAAGACAATACCGCCCAGAGCCCCTCACTTCGGAGGTCAATGGGAATCAAATATAAAAAGCATAAAAACGCATTTATACAGGGTGATAGGTGCACAACTTCTCACATATGAAGAACTTTTAACAGTTCTAGCACAGATCGAGTGCTTACTAAATTCGCGCCCACTTTGTTTGTTATCATCCGAACCCCAGCCAGAGATATTAACCCCCGCTCATTTCTTAATGTCAACTCCACTTCAGTTTTTACCCGTTTCAGACTTATCGAACGAACGAGTTAATCTCTCAGATCGTAAGAAAATGTTAGACGCTTTGGTACAGTCTTATTGGAAAAAATGGAAAATTGAATATTTGCATACTCTGCAAACCAGACAAAGGTGGTGTACTCCTAATAACTCCATTCAAGTTGGAACTGTAGTTCTTGTTGATCAAGATAATACTCCACCACTACATTGGCCAACCGGCATTATAACGGAGGTTTATCCTGGCACAGATGGTGTGGTCAGAGTAGCTTTAGTTAAAACTCCGACTAGTACCTTTAAAAGGCCTGTTGTTAAACTTTACCCTATACCTACACAGTAATTGACAAACTTCACATTTAATATAGTTTAGTGTTAGATCATTTCTTCTTATTTAATTTATCTTCACCATTTTAAAACCCCTTGATCTTTAAGTTATCTTTTACTTTTATTTCGTTCTTTTTCTTTGAAAGTTCTGAGAACTTCCAAGGCCGGGAGAATATGGTTGCGCGTAGTATTGATATTATTAAATTTATAATTATTACATCTGCCCTCCATGGCACGCACTTGGCACTGCCATAGACAGCAACTCCTGTCATAAAAAAGAAGATAACTAGCTGTCAAAATTCAACTAGAGACTTCAACTCCTGAGACTGATCTTCTTCTCACCTGAAAAAACATCAAGCTTTTTCAATCATCAAAATCACCGCACGTTCTTGGCTTCTCTGTCCTCGCTCACCAATTACCTTGAAAACCCACCCAGGAGAGAAGGGAACTGCAGCACCAGATAGGTAAGTGCCTTGTGCGCATAATT
This sequence comes from Anania crocealis, assembly GCA_949315895.1. Taxonomy (NCBI): domain Eukaryota; kingdom Metazoa; phylum Arthropoda; class Insecta; order Lepidoptera; family Crambidae; genus Anania; species Anania crocealis. Next base: position 3,743,373 of record OX438857.1, on the reverse strand, counting down.
TGTTTTAATTGTAGGTTTAGTAATTTTAGTACTGCCGCACCATTATATTCTCCTGCGCCTAGGTATTTATTCGTATCTTTTTTTGGTTGGTTTATCTAATAAACCTTCCATCCTATCCCACCTGGTGTGGCTATTTACACGCCACACCAATGACGTCGTATTAGTACAGCTGTTTCCAATTAGCAAAGAGCAGTTCACAGGTGGTCTGCGAGATTAAAATTTTGGTCCACAAACCATACACTGCTGGCTTTAGCATGATCGTTGGATTTGTAAGACAATAATTTGCCATTTAAAATAGAGGTAATTAACGGCTTATAATCATCCCACTACCCACGACCAACAGTCCCTAGGTGGTGTCGGGTTCATCGTCCACAAGTCCCTTGTCAACAACGTGATTACTATCGCAAGTGTTTCGAGCAGGGTAGCGTACCTGATACTCAGAATATCGAAACGATATTCGCTGAATGTTATTCAGGTTTACGCTCCGACCTCGAAACACGACGATGTCGAAGTGGAGGCTATGTATGAGGAGATCTCTAAAGCCATGCATAGCTTTAAAACCCACTACACGGTTGTGATGGGGGATTTCAATGCGAAGTTGGGGCAACGTTGCGGTAATGAGTTGAGAATGGGGAAATTTGGATTTGGGCAACGGAACAAAAGGGGTCAGATGCTGGCAGACTTCATGGAGAGGGAGAACCTGTTTATGATGAACTCCTTCTTCAAGAAGCCCGTAAGCCGCAAATGGACCTGGATCAGCCCGGACGGTAAAGTCAAAAATGAGATCGATTTTATCATGTCAACGAAGAAGCACATATTCGATGATGTCGCTGTGATCAACGCTGTTAAGACAGGAAGCGATCACCGCATGGTCAGAGGCACATTGAATATCGACGTAAAGCTTGAAAGAACGCGACTGATAAAATCCACGCTCCGACCAATACCGGCTCAAATTCAAAACCCCGAGTGTTTTCAGCTCGAGCTTCAAAACCGTTTCGAAGCCCTTGAGAACAGCATCGATGTGGACGATCTATACAACATGGTGGTGGATACTGTCCGTACGGTAGGGTCTAAGTACTTTAAAACCCGCCGTCCCAAATCAAAGAAACTCTCCAGTCAGACTCTCCTAGTCATGGATCAGAGAAGCGAAGTGAGGCTACAGAACTCAGCGGATGCCCATCGCTATCGGCAACTCAATAGACAGATATCGAAGTCTTTGAAGAGCGACCTTCGTCAATTTAATACCCTACGTATTAAATAGGCCATTGAGCGGAACAAAGGCTCCAAAGTGTTCGCCAGAGATCTGTCTATTGGGCAAAGCCAATTGACGAGGCTGAAAACTGAGACAGGTAGCATCATTACGTCAACACCTGAAATCCTGAGGGAGATTGAGAGTTTCTATGGACAGTTATACTCCACGAAAACACCTGTTGAAAGCAAGGCTAAAGACCCTAGAGCCAAGCTTACCCGACACTATTCTGAAGATATCCCGGACGTCAGCCTGTGCGAGATTAGAATGGCTCTCAAGCAGCTTAAAAACATAATCATAATCATAATCATAATCATAATCATAATCATAAATCTTTATTGTGGAACACAGGTATACAACAAGGGTCTTATAAAATGTCATGCTTAGAACTAACCATGTCCTGCCACTAGGGCGTACAATCAAATAATTAAAAACATTATTACGAGTATAACATTATTATTATTATTTTTAATCTTAATTAATTTTATTATTATTATTTAACATTATTATTATTTAATCTTACAATAAAATATAATTTACACCATTCCATTAATATATTCATTACTATTATTATACAATATGACAATAAAATTCATTAAAGGAATAATAGCATTTGTCAATTAAATGATTGACTAGTTTTGATTTAAAATAATTAATGTCATTTGTGTCTCGAATGGATTCTGGTATTCGGTTATAAATTTGTGGAGCAATACAAAATATACTTTTTCGGAATAAGCTGGAATTGGCACGAATTGAGCACATTTTATTTTTATGGCGAGCCCGTGATCTAAATTCGAATTTATCTATGTTTGATTTAATAAATATGGCACATTCCAGAATAAACAGACAAGGAAAGGTCAAGATTTTCTTATTAATAAAATATGGCTTGCAAGAGTCATCAGATTTTAGACGATACATAGACCTAATGCAGCGTTTCTGAGCTCTAAATATAATTTCTCTGTCAGTACAGTTTCCCCAGAATATCAAACCATATCTGAGTGTAGATACTACATAACTGTGATAGGCTGTTAAAACAGCAGATTCATTGACGATCAGTTGCAGTCTGTGGAGAGCAAACAACAAGGCGGCGGGTGATGACGGAATCACAACAGAGCTCCTTAGAGCGGGCGGTAAGCCGGTACTTAAGGTCCTCCAGAAGCTCTTTAATTCTGTCATACTCGAGGGCAAAACGCCAAAGGCATGGGGCAGAGGCGATGTGATGCTGTTCTTCAAGAAGGGAGACAAAACTCTCTTGAAGACCTACAGACCCATCTCGCTTCTGAGCCATATCTATAAGTTGTTTTCGAGAGTCGTTACGAATCGTCTCACTCGCAGGTTCGATGACTTCCAACCTCCCGAACAAGCCGGGTTCCGAAAAGGCTATAGTACCATTGACCACATTCATACGCTGCGGCAAGTTATACAGAGGACCGAAGAGTATAACTTGCCACTTTGCTTAGCGTTCGTGGACTATGAGAAAGCCTTTGATTCGATTGAGACCTGGGCAGTGCTGCAGTCTCTCCAAAGGTGCCAAATAGACTACAGGTACATCGAGGTACTAAAGTACTTATACCAAAACGCCACCATGTCGGTCCGATTACAGAACCAGAGCTCTAATCCGATCCAACTACAGCGAGGTGTGAGACAGGGAGACGTTATTTCTCCGAAACTGTTCACAGCTGCGTTGGAGGATATTTTCAAGCTTCTGGACTAGAAAGGACGCGGCATCAACATTAATGGCGAATACCTAACACACCTGCGATTTGCCGATGATGTAGTTCTTATGGCTGAGACCTTGGAAGACCTGAACATTATGCTCGAAGATCTCGGTAAAGCTTCTCAAAGAGTGGGTCTTAGGATGAACATGGACAAGACAAAAATCATGTTAAATGCCCATGTTGCACCCGCTCCAGTTAACGTTGGGAACATTGCACTCGAAGTTGTTGACCACTATGTTTACCTGGGACAGATAGTCCAGTTAGGTAAGTCCAACTTCGAGAAAGAGATCTCTCGTCGAATCCAGCTCGGATGGGCAGCGTTCAGGAAGCTCCGGCATATATTCGCGTCCGAAATACCTCAGTGTCTCAAGACGAAAGTCTTTGACCAGTGTGTGTTGCCAGTAATGACCTATGGGAGTGAGACGTGGTCGTTTACTATGGGTCTCATAAGAAGGCTCAAGATCACCCAGCGAGCAATGGAGAGAGCGATGCTTGGTATTTCCCTACTCGATCGAATCAGAAATGATGAGATCCGCAGGAGAACTAAAACAACCGACATCGCTCGAAGGATTGCATCGTTGAAGTGGCAGTGGGCGGGACACATAGCGCGGAGAACCGATGGCCGTTGGGGCGGACAGGTTCTCGAATGGCGACCGCGTACCGGACGACGTTCCGTGGGCAGGCCCCCTACAAGGTGGACTGACGATCTGATCAAGGTCGCGGGAAGCCGCTGGATGCGGACAGCACAGGACCGATCGTTGTGGAGATCCTTGGGGGAGGCCTATGCCCAGCAGTGGGCGTCGTTCGGCTGATATGATGAATCATCCCACTCTGCTGGGAAAATGCCTCCATCATTTAAATTATTTGTTACCATATCAATGATGGGTACTGACTACTGACATAATCACTACGCTTACCAAATATGGGTTGGTTTTACAAAACCGAGCAATATTCAAAAATGTTTTGCTGCCCGACCTGGGTTCAAGCCCGGGACCCCGAGATCTTGGCCCGGTATTCGAACCACTAAACCAATGTCGCGTTAATTTTATTAAATAAAAATAAAATGTTCTAAAAATGCTTTTATAGCGCATTCATCAGCTGATGTAATTTCTAAATAAAATTCTCCGAACAGAAATGTTGACTGCCTTTTGCTTACCGGGCTGCTTAATCCAATTGGGCTTAGCAACAAAATGCTATAAAATATATAAATCGGCCTCACTTCTTTAGATCTCATGTTTTAGCTCCTAGATTTTTGTCGCAATATGAAACTTGATAAAATGTATTAGAAAAATTCTGAGAGATGTAAAGAGGGTCTTCTATGACCCGTTTTTCATAATTCCGTCTCAGACACGAGTTACTAGTTTTTAAGAAGTGGCATTTAAGAAATCTATTGAACCGTTTTTGAGGAGTGCGGTAGTAAGCATAGTGTCACATTTTATATAATAAACATTGTGGAACGTTTTGTTCCCATACTTAAGCAGTGTTGGAATGCGTGTCAACTATGTACAATATATACGTTCATGTTCAATCATAAACTCAACGTTTTTACGTAATTTATCCATCATACATAAAAAATCACCTTCAGACGTAACAGGATTTTCTTTTGCCTTTTATTCCAAGAATAGAAGACAGGTAAAAGAAATAAGGTCATTCAGAAATCGTTAGGTGAACCCGAATGAAAATGTCAGCGGGCTAATGAATTATTACCTTGTGTACAGACGGTAACAACTTTACAATATGAACTTTATTTTCTTTGTAATAAGAAAGAATAATCGACCATTTCTGTTGAAACTTGTACGATGCAACCTTTCGTCGACACAGTAACGTATGTTAGACACGTTCGTAGGAAATGTCGTAGAGACATGGATACGAGCATTTAAATCACTGCTATTAAAGTGATGGGTAGAAAAGCACATTTATCTAGAGCAGCCTTATTCAAAACTCCAATATTTACATACTATAAGTGCGTAGTCTTAGTGTGAGTTTCCGTGACAGGTCCAACGAATGGACTGACAATGGTCGGATATGACAAAACTAAGTCCTTTAGACGCCTTTCAAAACTCTGACAATATATACATTTATCATAATATTATTAAAATATGATTTAGTTATGACAGCATACGTAAAAGATTAATCAAAAATCCGAGACGATTCTAACAGCAGTAAAGCTTATTATATTCATTATCATATTAAACAATATGACTGTGTGTATCATTTATAATGTGGCAAAAAAACTGAAAGGTAATGATAGTTAAATAATAATAACTAGCTCAAGAATATTATTACATACAACGTGGTCTTAATTTTATGGTTTTTCCTTTTATATGTGCTACTATTTCTAGTATTATTTAAATAACCGTATTGCTATTTTGTAAAAGAAAAGACACTTAACTATTAAAACTATCATAAAGCTTAAAGAAAAGCAAATTGTATACTAAAACATCGTTATTATCAAGAAAATTTAGTAGTCTTAACTACAAAAAAAAACAAAACTGTGAATTTATGTTTTCTTTAACCAGATCGAAATAAAGATATTTTTGTTGATCCGTCAATTGTTGCATGTTCAAAAAATATAATGGAACTTGAATATTTTTGATTATCACAATATTATAAACATAGTACCTAAGCATGTAACTGTAAATTAATTATAATTACAATTCTCAAACAATTAAAACTAATATCTCTCATATTTTTTCAACCGTAACTCAAAAGTTCCCAGACAAAAGAAGTTGAAATAAAGTAATTTTTAATTGAAAATTCCAACTGTACCGAGCTTAGTCCCTTCTTATCATTTAATCAACCCAAATTATAACGAGACTTGAAAATTAATCTCACTCGTTCCCCTGACTCGGAACAAAACGGGTCCATTCGCTCAGCTCGAACTTATTTATGCTCATTGTACGTATATTTAGCCAAAGCGCAGACAGAACCACCAGATGGAGATAGTTCAATAAACTCCTAGTCAGTTAAGACGCCCTTAAGTGTTAATATATCATAAACTGTTCAACGAGGGACATGGACATGTCAAGAGATTTTTTATGGGCTCGATTCCCGTCAGGACAGTTTATGAAATAATCTTTAGTAAATTGGCTAGAGCTTGGATGGGGCAGGTTGGTTATACAGGATATATTTTTAACCACCTTCCAAATATTAATACAACAGTCTACGAGACAAAAAACAAATGACGTATTTTTTCTTATGGTATAGCCCAGTACAAAAATGTCAAAGAAAATGTCCGGCAAAAATCTAAAATTTTTGATACGGTCTCTTCAAAACATTTTGCATTTTATTCATTCATGAGGATACTATTCATAAGTTGTTGGTTTTCCCTTTATACCTTCACAGGCTTAGGACCCTAAAAATTAAAAAGTACTTAGGTATGCTGCCAAAAATATTTTCGAATGAAAATTTTACCTACTTTTTTACTTCTTAAATGGGCTCTAAATACGACACTTAACGCCTATAAAAAATTTAAAAAGTCATTCTGTATGTAGTTGTGCTTCGGAAGGTATGCTTCTTCTTAGCTCTTGATCTTATCGTTGGAAGAGTAAAAAGAATAGTAACAGCCGATTTACTAAAATAGTTTTGTAACATACGCCGTTTATTCTGGACCAAACTGAGTTTTAGTTAAATTCCAGTGTTATCGCAGCAGACATTTATGCCTAGCCTTCCACATAATATAGGTATTTTAAAACCAAAAATTATTGAAATCGATCCAGCAATTTTCGAATTAAAGGCACGTGGATAAAATACTTATTGGAACAAGATGCACAATCCCATATCCCAATAACACTTTGAACTGTCCAAGTTTAACTAGGGCAGAGGTCTTACTTAACACAGTATTTTCGTCACTCTCTGCCTCTCTCATTCATAACAATATCTTATAGTACCTGAAAGAGACAGATAAATCACAAAAAACAGGGTTCGCGTTGCGTAGTAGGGCTATAGCTAAATGTCATGCCTACTAAATACGAGACGCAGTGCAATCAGCTGCTGTAGTTTTAATTAATTTAAATTAGATTAAAGTGTAATTTATTGTTAATAATTGAATAGTTAACAAAAGCAGGGCATAACCATTAAAGGCAAATTGTTTTTGTACAAGTTTAAACCGTGTCTCGTGACTTAAGTATTGGAAAAGTTGCCGGCCGGCTTTGACACCAATCTTGACGAAATTTGAAAGGACCTAACCGATCACCTAAAACCAGGAGAGTACAGTTTTCTTAATACATATAAATCTGTAAATGCTTTGTGAAATCATAATATTAGTTAATTTAAATCGTATAGTACCTAGGTACCTATAAAACAATTGAGGTTATTTTAACGAAAATTAAACAGACTATAGATAATCTTTTCGCGGTAATTGTCGGTTGTTTGGCTACTGAAATACCTATTATCTCAACAACAGACACTGCTCAAACCTCACGAAAGTGAGATACACCACAATTCATTACGATTCGGTTCTGTTGTGCCTCTCTTTACTTGACGTAATAGTGGAAGTAAAGTTGACGATAACAACCCTTTAACCGCAGACAATTTACTCCTTAAACTATACAGTAATACATTAAAGGTATATTGCAGTAGTCAAGCGATGATAAAAGACAATATTAGTTATTAAAAGTAGTTCATTTTAAGATTGCTCATACTATATTATATTTTTTTGTACTTACCCCCATAAATAAACATTGATACATTATCCTAAATAAATTGGGCATTGATACAGAACATTAAAGCTCCAATTTTAATTAATTATAAGCATTCCACCAAATACCTTGTATAATAAATAAACAGTAACCCTCTTGTTATCACTTCTTGACACATTAAATCATAAAATATCTACATAAACTTAATTTCTTTATTTCTTTCCAAACCGTCTGTCGCACACTTTTCTTTGCATTATTACAGGCTGGGACCATACTGAAACACACATAATGGCTACCCAGACTGGTATCATGACTCGCAAGATGACCACTCATAACACAGAGATGAAACTAAAAAAGGCACTTGAGGAATTGCAACAAAGTAAAGAAAGTTGTAGCCAGCTTCTTAGGGAAAGAGACGATAGCGAAGAGGAATTTAAAACGATCATCTTGCGGAATTCTCAACTAAAGAAAGAATTAGCTGATGTTCATGCACAACTCGAAGAGGTCTCCATACACCGTGATGAATTATTGAACACGGTCAGCACGTTTGAACAATGCAGCAATATCTTTGAGCAGACTCTTAGACGGAACAACGAGCTTGAACAAGAACTTAGAGATGCCAACAAGACCATACTTCATTTGGAAGATGAAAAACAAGAACAGGACTATGCACAGACATTAAACCTCTATGAGGAATTGGTTGGCACACCGGGTGAATTAGCTTTTTCTCCAAAATTGAATACTTCAAATAAAACCGATGTCAAAGCTAATAGTAAAATTAGATTAAATAGTGGAAATAACATTAAAAAATATATCAAATTAAATAAATACATCATAAAAACAAATAAACTTGTTAAAAAGCAGAAATGCTTTTATAAAAATGTTCAGTTGAGAAAGCAACGTATTGATTTAGTTGATAGCCTGGAAATATATAGTCAAAAATTACAAGAAAGTAGGTTGAAACATGACTCTGATATAGGACAATTGCAGGATGACATCTCAAAGTTGCATAAGTCACTGGAATCCATGACACTATTATATAACTCTGCCCAGGACCAAATTAATGAACACATCCTGGCTGCAAACCAATTACTAGATCTTGGCAATGCTAATACTAGTTATAAATCATTACCAAATATTACGTTAAATTCAACACAGTGTACTTACCAACAGAGAGTTGAAAATCCACATTTGTCTTGCCTAAATTTAAATTCAAATTTAAATAATGTAATTAAGGCAACATCTAAAGAGGAGTCGAATGATGTCATTTTATATTCGGATAGGCTAGGAATTGGTTACGGCTCTATATTAAACAATAAATTAAATTGTAATGTAATAAATAATTGCATGCCGGATGCATCTTTTGATGAAATAATTAAAAAAATAGAAAATACTCAAGTATTTCCAGCCTCAAGTACCATTATTTTAATGTTAGGTGATAGTCAAAAAATCACCAAAAATAGTATTATAAAATCATTTTCTATTTTGGACAAATTATGTGTTAAAAAAATTTTCCTCTGTGCCTTTCCATTCTGTAAAAATAATTTGAATAATATTAATATGAGTATTCACTTAATGAATACTTTATTACATAACCTATGTCAAAGACATAGTGACAAGTTTGTGTTTTTTGACACAAACAAATTTATTAAAAATAGTTTTATTTTGACAGGCGGCTCTGTACACCTGCCTCATAAAATAAAAAAACAAATTGCTACTTTGTTAGCATATAATATAAATATTAACTTTTTTGCTAAAAAAAGCAAAAATATATTTTATGAACATGTTAGTACTTGTACTAATTTAAATATTTTGCCATTGACGACCTCTGAGGCTTTAAACTAAGAGGAAAGACAAAAGCTAGGCCTGATAAGTATTTTAATATTGTTCATCAAAACATACAAGGCCTGGCCGGCAAAGAATTAGGTTTAGGATTATTTCTACAAGATTATAATGTTCATGTGATATGTCTTACAGAACATTGGTTTAAAAAACATCAACTAATATTAAACATTGAAAATTATAAAGTCGCTAGTTCGCTCATAAGGGAGTCTGCACCAAGAGGGGGGTCACTTATTCTTGTAAAAAATGAATTAAAATGTAAAGAACGCAAAGACATTGTGTCGCTCTCGGTTGAACGAACTATTGAACTAGCGTGTGCTGAGCTGGAACAATATATCATAATTAGCGTGTATAGCCCCCCCAAAGCTAACTACCACGTTTTTGAATCTGTTATGGACGAGGCTCTGAAAAAGCTCTCAAAATCGAATAAGAAAGTAGTCGTATGTGGGGATTTCAACGTTAATATATTAGAAGAAACGCAGTCGTCCACCCGGTTTCTTAATCTCTTTAAGTCGTATAATCTAATTAATCTTTTTAATGAACCCACCAGAGTAACGCCCACATCAGCTACTTGCTTAGATAATATTTTTTGTGATGGTGGAGTGTTAAAAAAATCCATTTTAAATTGTCTTATTTCGGACTACAGTGGACAAGAAGCATCGTTCGAGCACCATTATGTCTCTAATAAAGTAGATTCTGTGTATAGGCAATTTACTATTAATAAAATAGAAAAATTTAAAGAAAAAATTAAAGAGGGTGTAAATTTGCTAAAGCATGATGATCAGAATGTTGATGAATTATATGAGAATCTTTTTGGTTTAGTTAAAAATGAATTTGATGAACATTTTAAACAGAAAAAAGTAAAAATAAATAAACAGAAGTGTAAGTTTAATGAATGGGCTACACCTGGTATTTATAAAAGCAGAAAATCATTATATGATTTATATAGTTTAAAGGCAGATTCTCAAAACCCACATATTATAGAACATGTTAAAAAATACTCTAAGTTATTTAAATTAGTATGTGCAAAAGCGAAGTCAATCTATCTTTATAATTTAATTTCGGCTTCCAACAATAAGGCAAAAACTACTTGGAATATTATTAATAAAGAGACATGTAGAGTAAAACCAAATAATCCTACTTACTCTCTCAAGTTAGGGGATAAGCTAATAAACACAAACACAGAGGTTGCAAATACATTTGAGAATTTTTTTTCAAATATAGCACCCTCTACTACTAAAGGGCTTGCTTCTTCTGCTGATCTAGCTGAATCCCTTCTCAAGTCTGTTGTCGATGAGTGCAATTCTTTATTTAATTTTAGGCATATAAACCCTGACATAATTACAAAAACTTTTAGAGAATTCAATATGAAAAAAACGGAGGATCTTTGGGAAATTTCTGTCAGCATTATCAATACAATTATAAGTTCATTAGCCCCTCAACTCGCTATTATTTTTAACAAATGTATTGATGATAGACAGTTTCCAACTTTAATGAAGTTTATCAAAATCATTCCTTTATTTAAGTCTGGCGAAAAATGTGACCCCTCCAATTTTTGACCTATATCTATCTTGCCAGTGCTAAGTAAAATCTTCGAGAAAATAATGTTTAATCAGCTTTTATCACACTTTAGTGTAAATAAATTATTAAATAGCAACCAATATGGTTTCAGAAAAGGTAGAAATACTACCGATGCTGGAGTTGCTCTTCTACAAGATGTGTTTAATGCTTGGGAGAGTAAGCTAGATGCCATAGGTGTATTTTGTGACCTTTCAAAGGCTTTCAATTGTGTAGACCATGTAACATTACTTAAAAAACTTAAACATTATGGTGCATCGAATGATTCCTTGGATCTAATAGGTTCTTACCTTAAGGACAGAACACAAAAGGTTTGCATAAATGGAGCTGAGTCTTCAGGGTCTGCCCTTATTATGGGTGTCCCTCAGGGATCAGTATTAGGACCCCTGCTATTTTTAATTTATATAAATGACCTTCCGTGTTATTTACATAATCTTTGTGAGATGGTATTGTTTGCAGATGACACATCAATGATTTTTAAAACTAAGAGGGGCAAATGTTCATTTGATGATGTTAACAATACCCTCTCTAAATTATTACATTGGTTTACAACAAATAATCTTTTACTAAATGCAAATAAAACAAAATGTGTTAAATTTACCATGCCCAATGTAAGATTTGCTGCTACTTATATAATTGTTAAAGATGAACCACTAAACTCTGTAGATTTAACTACCTTTTTAGGTATAACTGTAGACTCTCATTTGCAATGGGGTGCTTATATTAGGGTGCTGTCTGGAAGACTTAGTTCTGCTGCTTATGCTGTGAGAAAGATAAGGCAATTGACTGATGTTGAAACGGCAAGATTAGTATATTTTAGCTACTTTCATAGCATAATGTCATACGGAATTCTGTTGTGGGGCTCAGCGGCAGATATTGAGTCAATTTTTATATTACAAAAACGCGCTGTACGGGCTATTTACGGCCTTTGACCCCGTGACTCGCTGAAAGAGCTCTTCAAAGAGATTAATATACTTACAGTGTCTTCTCAATACATTCTCGAGAATATTGTTTACGTTCGTAAGAACATACATTTATTTCTTAAGAAAAGTAACGTACACAATTTCAATACTAGAAATAAAGATAAACTTGCCGTTCCAGGCTTCAGACTGCAAAAAGTAGAAAAATCGTTTATGGGAAATTGTATCCGTATTTTCAACAAATTACCAAAGGATATTGCTGAACTCCCTGTACATAAACTTAAATCGTATGTCAAAGTTATTTTAATGAAAAAGGGCTATTACACTGTTAATGATTATTTAAATGATAGAAATGTATGGCATTAAGTTGTCCCAGCTCGTACTTGCTTAAACCTTGTAAAAATTACCTTACCTTGTAAAAATGTATTTAAAAAGAGGCTGACAATAGTGACCGAGTTTCTTGCGCTGCTTCTTCTCGGCACTAGCCCAGACTTGTCCCGAAGCAGTGGTAGGTTTAAATTGGGACGTGTAAAAGCGCCTCCTGGGGCCTATTTGCAGAAATAAAACTGATTTTAACTGATTTTTAACTGATTTTAATAATTATACAAATTCAACCTTACGTTAATGACTCAAAGTTGGTGGAAAGGGCACTCAAATAGTAGGTGCTCATTAGTTGAGCACGTTTACTTGTCGCTGATTTAGTTTTTTATTTTGCATCTTTGACGAGACACAACGAACAACATAATCATAAACAAATTATCCGTTATCTAGTTGCTATGGTAACAAATGCTACGAAGCGTTTGTGCAAGGAATTGGTGCAATGTTATAGGAATCATTTATGTTTTAATGACTTCCCAAAAACCGAGGCTAAGTTGAATTAAGACAATTGTTAGACAAGAACTTTCGTTTCTCTTTGTCCAATGCATTAACTCACTGACCCTCCACACAGTAATTTAATTCGTTGCAAAATTAATGAGATTCCACCCACGACGTACACGCGGTCCGAGGATGCTTCACAATTAAATTAGCCGGCTAATGATCTAAGAAAGGTTACCAATAGACAACTGCCTTTTGTAGACTGCTTTTTCTTTTTTTAAATTAATGATAGTCTTGCTCTGGGCTTTACACTGAACCCTAAAGTTGAAAGGAAGTAGTACAATGAAGTGGACATACCCAAAAGCGGGTGGAAATACTCTAGAAATCTAAAGAAGTGCTGTATGGGTTTGGACTCCGGCACAATGGAGGTCGCAAACCAGGCGGCTTCTTGAGGAGCTTACCACCGCCGCGCTAGTGGGATCACTCAGATTGCACCACATACCGGTATAGACTGTGGCGACACCCCAAAAATAGTAGTTGTAGCGAAGACCATCTGGTGGGCGTCGTGGTGCACAACCTACTAGGCATCACATGTTAGGATCCTAGATTAAGCAAATAATCCTAAGCAAATTGCATATTTTTTTTAAAACGGGCTGGGTCTTCACAATAAAAAACACGTCAAAGGTGGCCATTAAAACTCTTACACCAAAATATTCATAAAATTTTGGTGTAAGAGTTTTAATGGCCAATTGTATATCTAGGACACAACTCGTTAGTAGGAATGACGGAAATTATATCAAAACTTCTTTACCTAGTGAGTACTAGGTAAAGAAGTTTTGATATAATTTCCGGACTGGATATTTGTGCACTAGTTATATGTAGATTAGCAATTGAAAAATGGTAGTCTTACATCAAATACAAAAGACCTTTGGTTTGAAGTTTTATTATTTTTGCTTACGCTGGACATTGCTGGCGTCTGTAACTCGAAGTGATCTACACTTTCCGGCCTTTGTACCTTACTTCTGTGCTATTTGCTAAATTATCTGAAAACGTAAACAGCGAAAAGGGAATGATAAAAAAGAAAATGAGAGATTAAGCGATTGTGTACATTTTTTGGGTCATTTGACAGGGTCAGGGGAGGGGAGGATCAGACAATGGCAGACAGAACCGTGTTCATAAATGTATAAAACATAATCGTCTTTACAGTTTGTGCAGTGGAATGTTTTTGCCATTCATTTACAAAGCACTTCAAAATTTATTCATTCATTCGACAGCTACAACCATTTTGGTATTTTACCCTTTGTTCTTTTTCAACCCACGAAAAAAAGGAGTGTCTCAATACGGTGTGAATATTTTTATAAAGTGAACCGATTTCGAAGTTTTTTTTAACAATGTAACACAAATTTTGTCTCCCTGAAATTAAAAAACCTAAATAAATTTAAGAAGTGTTGTCGAAGTGGATTTATAATTCTTTTTTCAAAATCATTTTCATATTTCAATACATTTTGTTTGGTATCTTATCTTAAGTAAATACTTTTAGTAATAGTTATTGAATTTTTAAAATATGCATCTATTCACAAACTGTGACAAAACTTCAGATAAATATTTTTTTAAATCCCAAGTTTTTCTAATTTGGTGTATAAATTATTATTTTTTTATTTCATTTTTTATTTCAATCGGGATCAATTATTATTCAGGAGAAATTTAGTTCATTAAAGATTACAAAATGCTGCTATACATTTTTTGACTCGTGATAGTATTTTTACGTGCAACAACAATCGTATTATTTACTTTAAACCCTATAGCTTAGCGAATATCATACCGTAATCTTGCTTATTCAAACTGTTGCGTCTTATACCAAGAAAACCCATCGATACAGACGACATTAGCATTGATCCAGGCAGCCCAAATATGGCACTACTACAAAAGGACGATGTTTCCATTCATAACTTGCAAACTATAAATGCTTACTAGCGCTTTGCCACTTTTTACGCAAACCCTTCCTCATACATTGAAATGTATTCATATGACATAAACTATGTGGCCGCAGCCAGACTAACCTGACCCTAGATTGTGAATAAAACCTGCCTTCTATTTAACAGTTAAAGGTTCTCGGGCCAGTAGGTAGGGGTCGCAATGTGTTGGTGGCACATTTGCAGCTTTCAAGAGAAAAGTATGGTACGACCTACTTCACGTGGGCGATTAGGTTCGCGCTCACTGAGCGCCAGAAACGATATGCTGCGGTACTATTGAGTAGCGTGATGCAGCGCTCAGGAAAGTATTTAGCTACGAAATCAGCAATCGATAATACATTGCTTATTCTTCGTAAAACAACTAATTTGGTACTAAGTATAAACTTTCCGTTTTTATTTGACATTCATTCAGTAAAGTCAGTTTCTTCCAGGCGAAACTAAACAAAGCTTTTTATGATTTTGTAAGCCGGGTTGTCTATCACTAAATCAGATAATTGATGTTTGGCATGGTTTATTTGTTGTCATAGGAAAGGAATAAATAAAAATATGTGTAGGTATGTTTACGAATTTTCGTGAAAAATCTTATTACCGTTAGCAAAAGTTAATTTACTCCAAAATCAAAATTGTCTATACAGTTCAGAGCAATATCTATAATATCTTGACTTTCTATGACAAAAAATCAAAGATTAAGTTGTAATATATTTTCTTAATCACTTAGCAGAAGAGCTTACGAAGCTTTTTCCACAACTCATTCATTGGTTTGAGATCCAGGGTCTCTAATTTAATTTAGGGGTCGAGCGAATGTTTTCCAAATATAACTTGAGCTTAGTTCACCATCATATTCCAAGACATTTAGATTAGGCATCTACAGGATGACTTTTTCAACATATTCAACATTTTTTTCTGCGTTGAGTATCTTATATGAAGCCCATTTATACAGGGTGAAATTTTAACCACCTTCCAAATTTTAATATATCAATCTACGAGACAAAAACAAATGACGTATTTTTTATTTTGGTATAGCCCAGTACAAAAATGTCAATTTAAAGCACTAAGAAAATGTCCGCCAAATATCTAAAATTTTTGATACGGCCGCCTAGCAACACGTTTTTTACGCAATGCACATCACATTCATCCATTACGATACTAATTATAAGTTTTTGATTTTCCCTTTATACCTAAACAGGCCTAAAACTGTATACTCTTGACAAAACTGGAGGCAATGGGAGTACGAGGTACCCAGCTGTCCTTATTTCGGAGCTACTTTTCAGACCGTACCCAATCAGTTGTGATAAATGGAAGCATTAGCTCTGAACTTCCTATAAAATATGGCGTCCCTCAAGGAAGTATACTTGGTCCCACGCTCTTCCTGGTATATATCAACCAACTCTGCTCGCTGGAAATCTCAAACTCAAAATTATATCCTTCGCCGATGACACCGCCCTTACTTTCATAGCTGACACATGGGAAGAAACTTTTCACCTTGACCAATCTGGATTTCACCTAGTCTCTCTCTGGCTCCATGATAACTTGCTTACTCTAAATGTCAAAAAGACCCAATATATTACCTTCTCTATAAACAATATTCACGATAATGCATTGAACGGCCTTGGCCTATTCGCTCACTCCCATTCCGAATTGACGGGTACTCCTTGCGACTGCCCCCCATTTACCTCTACCGAATGTATAAAATATCTAGGTGTCTTGATAGACAGCAGGCTCTCATTTCAACCCCATATCAATCTCACTGCAGGTAGACTTCGCAAACTTATGTATGTTTTTAGGAACCTCCGTCAGGTAGCGGACCCTGACCTCGTCAAAAGGGTTTACATGTCCATTTGTCAGTCGCTGCTGACCTATTGCTTAACTTCTTGGGGAGGTGCCTGTAAATCTGTGCTGATTAAGCTGGAACGTTCCCAAAGAGCAGTTCTCAAGATCTGCACCTTTAAGCCACTCTGTTTCCCTACCTTTGATCTGTTTCAATATTGCCAACTACTTTCTGTTCGCCAGCTTTTTATCCTCCAGGTAGTCCTTAAACAACACCAGCTTACAAAGTTCGTATCTAATATCACACAAAGTCGGCGAAACCACTTGGTAGCCACTTCGTCGTCATTTAAAACTTCCTTTTCACACCGATTCTTCTGTTTTTTAGGCCCCTTCTTGTACAACTCATTACACCGGAAGCTAGATATCTACGCCTTAACAAAATTCAACTGTAAATCTAAAGTTTCAACATATTTGCAAGGGATGACTTATTCAAGTTCTGAGAATTTACTTCTTCCAAATAGGTAATCATAACTCACTCAAATCACTCACTCACACGTACACACACACACTTACACACTTACACACACTTACACTTACACACACACACACACCTACACACACGCACACACACACACACACACACACACACACAAACACCTACTCGTGCCTGCACGCAGTTATCACAGCTAAGAAATTTATTATTATCCTCTATAGTTTGTATCCACTTACATTATGTGCACCTTGACCACATCGAGAGAGGAGAGTGCTGGCGCTCTGGAATACAGGCTGTCCTAGTTCAGTCGCCAGTCTCTCACAATCTTATATAGTTTTATGCATTGTTATGTATTTTTATAATTAGTTACAATTACTTAAAGATTGTGGAGAAAATAAAGACTTTTGTTATTGTTATTGTTATTATTATAATTTATTTTCATAGATTGATATATTAAAATTTGGAAGGTGGTCAAAATTTCATCCTGTATAAGGTTTAACGGTATTTTAATTAAACTTTTTATACAAAAAATCCTCGGTTTATCCATTCTCTTTGTAAATTACTTACTTTTGTGTTCTGCGTTATTACGCATCTACTTCCATTATGACAAGACCTCAGAACTAAATTAAAAACAACGCTAGCCTGGTAACAACAAAAACGTAAGAGGTTTAATAAGAATGGGATAAAATATTTCCTTTCATTTTTACAGACAGAGCGTTGTATTGTTGCAACTTGGTTTGCCGAAGACAGATATCTTGAAAATATTTTATACCGAAGACAATGTTTTAAAATAAGGATAGTTTGTTTTCTTTAGAATACGGATGCTATTAATATTGAGTAATAGCTTTTAAAGTAGCTTCTTAATTAAAATTGTTACAAATATAACATTCTTAAATAGGTACTTTCTTACGAAACTTCTAAGTAGTTTTTGCTCTACTAAAAAGAAAGTGCCTATGGAGTTATGTAAGATGCGTTATGTTGCTATTGCATATGAAAAAGAAAAACTTACCTATCAAAATGTTCAAGTTTACATAATACATAAAAATAAATTAATAAAAGAATACGCACACAAATCAGCTTAAGGGGACTACTAGAGCTATGTTGTGCCCCCCATTGATTTAATTTTATTACTTCTAAACAAAATCAATTCTCAAAAAACTAGACCGTATCGTTTTAGCAAATTACCTCTTGTACGAGTATTTATGGAATCACAGTAAACTTTTCATTTAGTTTTTTATAAAGTCGACTTTGTCACTAACGCCAAAAGCGGCCGCTTTTAGCAATAATGTACAATACTAGAATTAAAAGCAGTTAACAGTGATTCAATAAATACTAGAGGTAATTTGCTAATATAATACTGTTCTAGTTGTTTTAAAATTGATTTTGTTTAGACTGCCCACGTCCGATAATCGTTGACCGATTTTTTGTAGGAGTAAAATAGAACGTACTGATAGCAATGGAGCAACGCACACATCCTACGAAAAATCGATCATGATTGTGTATGCTGCTGCCTACTATAGAAAAATCGGCCCGATTATCAGTCCTACAAAAAGTCTGACGTGGGCGGGCAGCTTTAGAAGTAATAAAATTAAATACATTAGCTCTAGTAGTCCCCTTAAAACCGATAGGTAGCTTGTGCGGCTTGAACATTAAAATTTCTTATTTCGTAAATCTTCTCTCGTTTTTTAATGTAAATATTCGTCTCTTAGGAATCACGTAATCTATTGATTAACTAACCAGATTAATAGCTCTCTGTCTTTGTGTTTTTGAGTGGAGCTTAGCCTTTTACGTGCCGGAAAAATGACACACTAAACTTACTATTGTTAAGGTGATCATAGCCAAATAAGTCTTATACGAAAAATGTTATTATTTGCTTACGTTTACGGTTATACCGCGTTGCTTAGATATTATCACTATTTTTCTATCTCTATGTATCTTTAGACTGATGAAATTATTGCTTTCCCATGCAAACTATTTACTTTTTTCACTTCCTTATTCCGATTTTCGAAATAATATAATAATATTATACAGGATGAAATTTTAACCACTTTCCAAATTTTGATATCGCAATCTACAAGACAAAAAACAAAAGACGTATTTTTTTTTGATATAGCCCAGTACAAAAATGTCAAGATAAATCATTTAGAAAATGTCCGCCAAAAATTTAAAATTTTTGATACAGCCCAAGACTTTTTTTACGCGATGCGCATCACATTCATTAATTACGATACTATTCATAAGTTTTCAATTATACCTGCATACCTTAACAGGCTTAGGACCATAAAAATTTAAAACTATGTTGCAAAAAATATTTTCGGGTGATAACTTGATTTACATTTTTCCCTCATAAATGGGCTCAGAATACGATACTGAACGCCTTATAAAATTTTGATGATGATGAAAATGTCATTCTGTATAATAATCCAGAGTTCCCCAATTTTTAATTTATATTCCACGAAATTTCATATAAATTAGATTTGCAGTTTACATACTATAAAAAGGTAACATAACGTGGTAACAAGATAGGTAGAAAGGCGAGTCTTTTATTTACTTAAATAATTCCCTTTTTGAATCAGTGTCTGTTATTATATTCATAACAACATATTACTTATATTTACAGGAAAAGGCAATAAAAAGAAACATAATTTGCTCTTAAACGTTCCAGTTTATTTTCTTACATTCACTTTCAGTTCGCTTATTTATATATACAAAATGTTAGTTATATCACAATCAAATTAGCGACGAGAATCACATAAATATAATTAATGTCTAATTACATTGAAGAGTATAAGTTCTATACAACAATCTCTTATCTTTAAACTAAACTAGTTCAACCATTAATTTTTACACAGTTTAATCTATTTAAATTTTAGATCTATAAACATTCCGAAGGCGTTTACAAAAATACTATAAAAAGAGAACATGGTTTAAGTATTTTGTCTGAAGCACTCTGAAATATTTCGATTCCATGTGATTCCCACAGTAAGCATTACGATAAGTTCTTATTAATAATACAGCGACTTAATCTGCCTAATTAGACGAGGCTTGATTTTTGATACTTATAATAGCATTGACATCGATCGGCGTCTGTTCACGTTTATTAAAATGCACGAACCTCTTTCTATTTTCAGAGAGCTTCATTAGTTGATATTGATTGTAGTCTGAAACGTAGGCTAATTTTGAATCCGACTGTGTACAGAAGTTGAGCGAAATAAAATAACTGCAATTGTTTTGGTTTTTAAACGTTTTAGTCTATACAAATACTAAGTAAGTATGAGGATTATTCAATCACGAAAAATTACGAGGATATCAAAATCAAAATGGCGTACAACAAGATGGCGGCGGAGGTGTGCGGGGCGCGCGATGCTAACGCCGATGCAGGGTTGCGGACGCAGGCGCGAAACTCGTGGTAGTCTGCCCTAGTGATCGCACAGTAGTGGACGTGTACACACGCTGAGTCACAGTCGGATACGTCCGTTGAATGTCGCACACGTAGAGCAGTAAGATATCTAGAAATAAAAAGTTAAATATAATCAAGGGTATCTTGACAACACAGATTATTCGCATTGTTTATTATTTCACTTTTATCATAAGTACAGTAGGTAGCATAGAAACCACTAACACTCTACCTTCAAATCCCGGTTTTTTAATTTAATATTATTGGCTTTTTCTCAATACAAAAAATTTATTACATAAGATCCGGGCACTTTGTAAAAATAGTTTCTCAATGAGCACCGTTTGATTCTTTGGTAAAAAAGGTTGTGAAGGTTATTTATTGGTTTTTGGTATGCAAACACCATCTTCAGATGTGGTTGCATACCAAAAACTAATAAATAACATCAAAAAAATCTTAGTTTAACGAGAACAACATGACGTTGCATCTGACTAAGCCATTCTTTTTTCCTTTTCAAACTTGATTAAGACTGAGCTATCAAAATTAATATACTTGGTCAGTTTTGCAAACGGTTTGAATTCAATAAATTGTTGAAAGTTTAAAATTGTCACGTTAAGTTACTAAACATATAACAATCTATGTAGAATATAATGTAATACGTAAATAGCTGTAAGTGTTAGCTGGTGGCCCGCTGCTTTTCATCGCTGAAAGTATCACGATAATGATAACATCGCCGTCCGAGTTAAGAAGCATTCTCGTTTCTTGTAAATTTTAAACTACAAAAATTTACTCATCGTGTACTTACTTTGAAAATACTCCTCGATCGTTAAAATTTCTTATTCTATCAGCTAAAACTTCGAGCGAAGTCGCACTCACTTCCCTCAATCCATAATACTGCGTCAAGTTATATTCTACAGACCAATGGACTTCGCCTCTGGTGTTGGTTACATCTAAATAATACTGAGTGTAGTCTAATACCTGCAAAAAGAAAAGTGTGAAAATCCTTTGAAGGAAGCACATGGAAAAACAGTACTAGAAGTTTGCCAAAGGTATACCTTTCCAGTATTGGAATCAAATTTATAAAGCCTTAATCCTGGATTTGATATGCTGCCTGCACCTCTTGGCGTCACCGATGGTGCCAAAAAGGCCCACGAGACGGGACGACCTTTATAAAAAAAATTGATTAAATAGCCATAAATACTCATCAAAACTTTGACTTAATTAGTAAGACACAAAAAGAATATTGATTATTGAAATTTCCACAAAAACCGAAACTTTAAATGAAAGATAAATTAAATGACATAAGACACTTTTACTAGGATTTTACATTATATTTTGATATATCCCTACGTTTTGACGACGAGCGCTGTAAAGTGTTTAAAATGTCGGGATGCTTGTGGATTCAGGAGATCACCGCCAGCTTATATTTCTGTGGACACAGGCCTCCCCAAAACAAACCGCCACACTTGGCAAGCGGTTTGGTGATTGCAATTTAGACAGTGGTAAGAAAACGTTGCTGACTATCTTATTCTGGAAGTACTCCTTTAGTCCACTCTTACGCCATCCATAAGAAGAAAAGGCATAGTGCTACTCTTTTTATGTAAAAATTTGACACATTTGCAAAATTATAGACTCCTTTATAAAAGCTATATACCTTCTCTATAAATTAGTCTAAAAGTATCAGCGTGTCGGTGTCCATAGAACTGTCCCACGATAATATCGCTGAAGGCCTTGATGATGTGCAGTAATCTGCCGTTGGCTGATGGAGTTAACTCTCCTCCACCTGATGCTGATGAGCTTCCCGCGTTGTGCCGTTCTTCCACTCCTGGACCTGCATGACCTACTAGGTACACCTGGTAAAAACAAATGCGAAATGATATACAGTAGACAAAACTTTTTAAAAGAATTCTATGTACACATATTAGGAATCTAAGATACAATTATTAAACTTCTAGGACATTAATGATATTAATGATAATTATAATTTTTAAAAAAAGAATGAACTCACGAAGCAAAAATCAAATACTGAACATTATTTGCTTTCGTTACAAACGAAGAAAGCAAGAAAATCTAAAATTAACAAAAAGGGAAATCCAGAGGAAATCTAGGAAAGTCAGAATATTTGTTTCAAGAATATATTAGTAATTAAAAAAAATTACGATAAAATTAACAGAGTTAACTGAATTAATAATACTTACCATTTTATTAGTAGTTCTAGCTTTAAGAAGGACCTTTTCAAGCCACTCCCACTGTGCCCTGCCCCTGTGGGAGTGGGGGCCGTCTGTCCTGGCTGCACCACCAGCCCATAGCACGCTGTTGAGCACAACTATCAGAAGCTTGGTATGGGACTGGTCTATGGTGTAGTATCCACCTATGAAAGTATTTGGAAATCTTGTCAAATTGTCAGTCAGTAAACATAATGTAGATAAATATTGCTTACTGTTTTAAAGGAAAAAAATAAGATCTAAGATAAACGTTGGATTCAGTGTGATAATTCAAAATGTAAGTATTAAGTTCAGTAAAGTGTCAGTTTTACATTCCGACAAGAAACCTACAATATCTAATTTTAGGTTTCTTACTGCAATGTAAAACCAAAAGAGTAAAAAGTTCAGTTGGCTTAATTGATTCGAAGTCCTTATCAGCAATGAGTTTCTTATATGTTGGCACAATTGCAAGACCCATAATTAGGATTAGTATTACTTAAATCACGATTCAATTAACTCTTGTGATATGTAGTGACTATAAAAATATTAGTTCAGATTGGTTTTCTAGTATGGTCAACTATTCACCTGTTTCAAAAGTATTAAGCGCGTCAGTAGGCAACCATTGCATCCACATGTCCACGAGTCTTCTCGACGGCGGCGGGTCATTGTGGCCCAGCGCTGGGAATACGAATTGACTGCTAAACGTCCTACTGAGCAGTTCCGTCACGTTGCGGACCGCTTCCAACTTGTATTCTTCCGGCATGTGCTCCATTGATGAGGAGAGGATATCTCTGGAAACAAAGAGGTATGTTAATTATATGGTAATACAAGAATAGTGTAACTGAATCATTGCGTTTGATTTAAAAAGTACATATTTTCATCATCACTTATATTATAACATTTGGGGTCATAGCTTGAGTGATAGAACTTTAAAGTAGAGATAGAACTTTACTATGATAAGCAAATAAGTTACGTTGCTAGAGCAAATTGATTGGAGGTTTATACAAGTATTTCCGTAATAAGAGTGGTCGCAATAGTACCGAATATAGGAAACTTATAAAAAACAAGAACATGGTATAAATTTCGAAATAATAACTCTAATTATAGGGGACCATGAAAGTTTAAATCAGTATTATTATGAAGTAACGTTGTCTTGTCACTCTTATAAGCTCTTGTTTGTTTGTTTGTTTATTTAGTCTGGGCTTTGTCCGCACTTAGCCTCTTTGTTGGGCCATTGTACGTGTTTCCCGCCTTCTACTCCAACCATCCCAGGTGATTCCAGAAAGCCAGAATCTTTCCCGGGTTTCCACTGATTTCCGAAACCGATGTTGATGATTGGAGGAAGGATGCCCGTTCCGCGGCCACACTGTTACACTCAGTGAGTACATGTTGTGGCGTTTCGTCTGCCTCCATGCATCCTCTGCATAGGGGGCTGTTTGTGACACCTAGGGTAAATAGGTGCTTGTTTAGGGGACAGTGACCGGTGAGGGTACCTATTATTTTGGAGAGATGGTCCCTTTTTAGCCTGAGCAGTTTGCGGGCAAGCCGTTTTGAAGCCACCGGAACAGCATTCTTGGTTTGCCTGCAGCCGTCAGTGTTGTTCCATACTGTTGTGTGCGATTGTTCTGTTTTACTACGGAGCCATGTTTTTATTTGAGCCTGGGGTATTGGTAGTATTGGTTCCGGTCCATATACTGTGGCTGATGCTCCCCTTTTGGCTAATTCATCCGCTGCGTCGTTGCCTAGTGAGTTGCTGTGTCCCTTTATCCATTGCAAGGTTACGGTATTTTTATTTGCGATGGATTGAAGTGCGTTGTGACACTCCAGTATAATCACTATAAGGGCAGATGTTATATTGTTGTTTTTTAGGGCTTGTAGTACGGATGCGCTATCAGAGACGATCTTAATGCTAAGATCTTTAATGTCTCTGGCTGCTACTGCCTGTGCCGCTTTAGTTATTCCAACACATTCCGCTTGAAAGATTGTGTTCAGTTTGGATAGGGTAGTTGATATTTTTATGTTTAGGTCATTTGAGAATACACCGGCACCGGTACCACTTTCGGTTTTCGAGCCGTCTGTGTATATCTTATAAGCTCTTATTTGGTCTACAACCATACAAAAATACAATTAAGATTACTCGGAGAAGCCTTTGACAAATTCTTCTTCTTTCTTGATTCTTGAAATGGTTGGGGCACATTATAAATAACTAGCTGTTTCCCGCGACTTCGTCCGCGTCAATTTCCGTTATTATGATCGCGATTATTTTTGCAACATTTTTCACTCATGCTTCGCTCCTATTTGTCACAGCGTGATGTTATATAGCCTTAAACCTTCCTCGATAAATGGACTATCCAACACAAAAATAATTATTCAAATCGGACAAGTACTTCCTGAGATTAGCGCGTTCAAACAAACAAACAAACAAATTCTTCAGCTTTATAATATTAAGTATAGATAGAAGCATAATAATTTCTTGCTATGAAAATCATGATGACAATAATTTTATCCCTACATAATAACTGTGTAAAGTACAATCTACACCAAATTACATCAGACAGAAATAACTGCATCCATCGATCGATGACCGAAATTTTTATCCCAAACACCCCGTAATACAGCTCGAGTTCTGAAAGTTCCGCTGAACATTTTTCGGTTCCGGTGCGACGGCGTGATTTCCGTTCTGTCGTTACGTTCCATAAATCCTTTGGTCGCACCAATGTTTGCGCTTTTGTCGGCATAACGGTAACTGGGTGAGCAAATTGACTTTGGATTGAAGTTTTGCATACGTTCAATACGTGTTGTCGAATTGTGGCTTTGTAGTTACACCTGTTTTAGGAGTAGAGGGAAAGTCGAAAGTAGTTATGGTTTGGTATTGAACGATTTGGTTTCTCTCAGCTCAATTGCGAATTTGCTATGTGCTTAAAAACGTAAGTGAGAAATACGTCTTCATGACTAAATATTTTTCAATGACTGTCAAAACCATATTATTACAATGTTTTTTTAATTTTTAAAAATAACAGTTGTCACGAATATATAAATTAGTATGATTATGAAAGTAAAGGCTACTTAACTACAAATAAGGTACTCTTTTCTAAAGAATGGAGAAAGTTGCAGCTTTGCAAAATTTTAGTCACTTTAATATAGAGATTTCCAAAAGGCAAAGGAGATGTCCCATAATAGGCCCAGACATTGTACACCATTTTCAAAAATCAAGAAAAAAAAAACTGTTACTGGGAAAAATACTTATAAATTTATTTAACGTATAATTCAGTGGTTCAAAAATAAATAAGATCGAATAATTTATCAAACTCCATTAGGCATTCCAAGATGGCGTCAATCTAAAAAAACTATAAATGTCAGTTAAGTAGCTGTCAGATACCCCTTGTCACTTTGTCATAATCATTCCCTTCAAGTTTTTGTTCTGCTTGTCGCGTTTTAAATCTCTTTTTCGTTTTCTGGATTTGGTATTGATCGACACATTACTTTCATAATGTTTGTTGTTACTACGCAAGCGATGGCACTCGACTCTTATATGCGCTATTTTGAAACTGCCAAAACTGACATCAAAATGTTATCTTCCGCCATGATGGTTTTGTATTGCTATTTTCTTACTTATCTCTTTATTTGAACCACTTAACGACGCCATTTTAAAAGAATTGGATAATAACAAAATCTTGTACGTGTATTGGTCTATCTTTTGGTGGGGTGTACAGGTTCTGGGCCTGGCCTCCATACAATTTGGGACATCTCCTTTATAGAACGCCTTATTTGTGCACATGAAGGATATGAAGTTAAACAAAAGCTCTAACCAAAATTTTGAGTTCAAATATCAATATACAGAAAAAAAACATTTATCAACCGATTTCTGTAAAATTATACTTCATGAAAAACAGTAATAAAATATATCTAATTGATGTCGTTTTTATGTACAAATTAGCTTAGTGCTGGACATAGGCCTTTCAATCAGAGATTCCATAATCACCATCTTTAGCAAGCGCCTTAATGACCGCTGTTTAGCCAACGGTGGGAAAACGCTGCAGCCTTCTTCTGCCTTAAAATGCGCCTGTTGTCTGCTTCATGATGCTCCTGCCGTCTGACTTAAAATGCCCCTGTCTTTTATCTTCAAATGCCCTTGTCTTCTACCATAAAATGCCCCTGTTTTCTGCCATAAACTGTCTCTACGACACCTATGGAACAAGAGAAGATTGATAACCAACTGAACATGATAGCGTCTTACCCTGTCCAAAGCACGAATTCCAGTGTGTCAGGGTGCCGTTCGGCCATGAAGGCCGCGGCGCTCTGTATCAGGCGCCACGAGCTGTCGCACGTGTGGTCGCGGTGGCGGCCGTTGCGGTGGCTGTGCTCGTTACTGTTCCGGCTGTGCTTGCAGCCTGGAACAAAAATGATTTTTTAATGTCTAATACCAGCATTATTGGGAAAGAAATTTATTATTTTTGAAATTTATATCCATGTAATTTTATAATTTACTGTGTTTGGGCATCCTAAACTACAACCTGGCACTTATTTTCAGATCATAAATTTTCTGCCTTATTAAGACCTGAATTCGTAAAAACATAGTATAAACCAAATAGTGAGGTAGTGAAAAGTCAAATATTGATGAGTCACACGGGGCCGGAAAATCTTGCAAAATTGATGGTTTTTCTTCATGTTTTATATTGTAAACGTTGTTGTACGCACTTTAGTTCAAACCTTATTTTTCGTGCTTGAAGGAACATAGAGCATATTTATTTAATTTCTTCCAAATTGTAGTTTTTAAATTATAGTAACGAATCCCGACAGAATTCGTTCTGTCAAAAGGTTATTCGAATAATGAATTCTGCAAGGCCTTGCATATCAATTCTAGGCTTTGCATAAGAATGCAACAGTCTTATTCTTTTCAACTTATAATTTTTTGGTTTTATTTTTTGTTGAAACGTTTTTTATGCTTTAAGAAAAATTTGAAGTATCTGCCAGCAAATCTTTGGTGTTTAATTTTTTTTTAAAGTTTATCATTTTTCTTAAGTTTTGCGCACATCAAAACTCGGTAGTAGAACTCGATAATAGTTAGAGGTAAACTGTAATTAAAATAAAACACCGCTGTTTAAAACAGAATTAAAAAAAAACTGTTTTGTCATTGTGTTGTTATTTTTGACACTAGATTTAGAGCTGATCAGAATAAATATGACTAGAAATGAAGATTCCCGTTGGTACGATCCCAGAAAAGACATTTCTTATATCACGCTGCCAAGTCTTAGAATTTATGAACAGATTCGACATTTCGCTGCTTGATAAAATAAAGTAGGTTTCTCTTGATCGGTGCATTTGAGACAAGACAAAGGAGACAAAATTATACGAGTGAAGCTTAAAACAGAGTCTCAGGATGAAAATGTTTAAATTTTGACGATCAATAGCTAATAAAAAAATGAAAAGCAACAATTGTTAGTAAAAAAAATGCAAACTAAACAATTTGAGTTAACAATTTTGAGTCATATTCACACTGTCGTATTTTTCAAGTCCGCTCAGCGTTTTTCAAATTAAAAGGCATCTGACGTGACTTGTTTATACGACTCATTGCAAAGAAACTGGGACCAAACGCCATAAGGCAACATAGTCCTAAGAGGCAGCGTTTTTAAGTTTTTAACACCCATCTGAGAACTAAGGAACAGCGTTTTAAAATCTGAAAAAAATATTTGTATTCATAAAGAATCTAGTCTAGTCATATTCGTATCGGTTACGTGATTTATTTAACTTGGCTTCTGTAACAACCCATTTCGCCCACTGCTGAGCACGCGTCTCCCTCCTTTTTTTGGGGAGGGGTTAAGGCCTTAGTACCACCACGCTGGCCTAGTGCGGCTTAGTTGACTTAGCTTGATAGAAAATATTCACTTAATTACTATGTTTCAATAACTACAATATACGTGAGCGAGGCGATTTGTCAGGCACGTAGTGTCGCGCGCTGGCGCTTAGAAGAGCACTGCGCATAGGTGCTACGTAATAGGCGGTCGTTGGTTATCGATCTATAAATGCCGACCTACTGGGCCTTAAGAGGAAACTCTATGGGCGAGAGGATTGAAAAATAGGTATTTGTAAAATCTATTGCTATCGCGCAGTGCCGGAACGCCTCCCCGCAGAGCGTTATAGAGACAACTGCATTATGGACCTACTAAATACCTACTAAAAGCACGCGAAATCAACGTTCCGTAGTCCCCCGATTCCTTTACCAAAACTAGACCGATTTAAATACTTTTTTCATTAAATATTAAAGAAAAGCTTTGGCTGTGTTCGTATATTTTTTTTAATTTCTAAAATTTAGCCAAATTTGTATTCTGGATGTTTGAACACAGCAGAAAATCTGGCGCATTTTTTTGATTTTTGAGGGCTCATATCTTTTTTATTATTTAATTTATGAAAAAAATGAAAACATAGAAACATGCAATTTTTATAACAAAAATCTATGGCTACTATTAGCCATAGATTTTTGTTATAAAAATTATTGCTCTACTGGCATTATCCAGGGAGGATACAGAGGACTACGTTTGTATGGAAAAACGGCCCTTGTGTTTCCTCTTAATGTAGCTTCCAAATCACAGCTATTAATATTGTCTATAGACAGTTTATTAATGCCTATAACTTGTTGTGGGTCACCGGCGTTCATTCAACATTGTTTTTTGTTTTTGATAAACAAATTATATTTCGTTAAAATTTATAAAATTCATCCTTAATAAGCGAAATTATCGTGTGGTAAAATAACAAAAAAGACAAAATACCTATATATACCGTCAATTTGAGAACTTCTTACTTTTTAAAGTCGTCTAAAAACCAATTCAAAAAACAAACAACCGTGTTCAAAATATAAAAAGAATTTGGTTAAAATATACTTTTGTAGACGTACAAAAGCTACGATTTTCATAGCTTATTGTGATCTTGGTCTAGTTGGTGTGGTATTTTGGTTTGATTTCCGGTTATATCGTGGTTCAAGAATATTAAAAAAAATGCAAGCGTTTGTACATTAACCCATAATTACTATGGTAACTTGAACGCCTTTGCCCTGCAGTGGAATGATTATAGATCGTTACTTACTTCATGTTAAATTGAGAAGTTAGTGGTTTCCCATAGCAACTTTGGTTTCCTATTCACTACTGTAAAGGATTATGTCATGTCAAAACTCTGAATTTTTTCAGTCTCAAATTATTATATTTAAACCAAATTTTGTATTAATGTTTACAAACTTTGAACTCCCCTTTAACCCTTTCCTGACTGAAACTATCAAGCCCAAATAACAGTAACGCTGCATGCCTTAGATTCAATCTATACCTTATCTCTCCTCGTAAAATAGACTTTAACAGATAGACAAATAAATGAAGATAAAACTTGCCATCTAAGGGTTAAGTTGGCGTGAAGTAGTCGTCGGAGCGCAGCGAAGGCGACAACATCTCCTGAGGATGCCACGTGAAGTGGCGAAACGCGTCGAGGTTTTTATTGTATTGGTGTTGGGTACTAATAATTGCATTAACTGTACTGCATGCATTTTTGAGGGAGGGCGGGCGGTTTTCCTGCATGAAATAGTGCTTGCTCAATCAGTGTTAGTGTGGTGCAGGTGCTTCCTCAAATCAGTGTTAGTGCGGGTATTGTGGTGAAGGTATCTGTGAAGTAGTCAGTTCACATTTTTAACAAATCGTACAGTCTTTTCTAAAATACCAGTTTTGCTTTTACATTACTTTCAAATTACTTTAGAATTTATGTGTCACTTTTTATGTATTTTTAAAGTATGATTAATTAATTCTTTCACAAAATATGTACTTTATTTATCACTCCATCTTTCCTTGCATCAAAATCAACAGTTAGTTCAAAAGTATTCGAGTTTTAAGCGTTATCGTAACGTGTGTATTATCGGACTTCACTCTGATTTCGATTTAAAGCGATCTGATACCTCTGTTGGCTACAAGCCAAAATATACCACGAATCTACATCGAGCCGGGATAAAAGGCATGGCAATTTATCTAATAGACACAAGATAGACGTAACATAGTTTGAAATCCTTCGTGCAATTTCGGTACGCAGAAATTATTTTTACCGGTTACCAGTTAATAGAATTTAAAAACGATACAACAATGAAATAGCACAGCGTAGGTACCTCATCCTTTTAGTACGCAATGGTAAATAGATAATGTTGTGTTTTTATATGATAACTAGCTGACCCGGCAAACGTTGTTTTGCCATAAAAATGATTAAATTACTAAAATGGCTAAAAAAAAATAGGGGTTGGTGGTAAAAGGGTAAAAATTAAGGGTTGTATATATTTTATGAAATTTTAATATTTTACTACCCTAACCCTACCCTACCCCTACACTACCCCTACCCTACCCCTAACCTACCCCTACCCTACCCCTACCCTACCCCTAACCTACCCTACCCTACCCCTACCCTACCCCTACCCTACCCCTACCCTACCCCTACCCTACCCCTACCCTACCCCTACCCTACCCCTAACCTACCCTAGCCTACACTTACCCTATCCCTACCCTACCTCCACCCCTACCCTAAACCCTTCCCTACCCCTACCCTACCCTTACAAAAAAGACGATAATTGATCAGTTATCGAGCGGGATGAAAAATGATTAAATTACTAAAATGGCTATTAAAAAATAGGGGTTGGTGATAAAAGGGTAAAAATTTTGGATTGTATGTATTTTTGTATGTTGTATCATAAAAAAATAGAAATTAAAAATTTTGTCTAAAAAATAAAAAATAAAATTTAGGGGTGGA
The DNA here is from genome assembly GCA_949315895.1 of Anania crocealis. NCBI lineage: Eukaryota > Metazoa > Arthropoda > Insecta > Lepidoptera > Crambidae > Anania > Anania crocealis. Next base: position 3,712,013 of record OX438857.1, on the reverse strand, counting down.
CTACCCCTAACATTTAGGGGGATGAAAAATGCTTTTTTGACACATGTAGGTATCGAAAAACATAATTTATACTCTATTGTTGAAATGATGCTTCTTTCAATTAATGTGATATTTGTTTTTAGTACTCTTTCTAGAACACGTCACTCGGTGTAATTCAAGATAGTTCAATACATGCATTACATTATACAGTACATGATGTTAATAGTAATAAGAGGTTCTGAACATGAACTCCAGCGGTATTCTGGCCTATGATAAAAGTAGCAGCAAATTTGGTTTGTTTTGTTTGGAACAATTTCCATTGTCTAATGTCTGACCGCTGGTACCCTTAAACTAGGTTAATAGATAATATTTAGACCAATAAAAAAGGGAGAGGTAGAAAGAATAAAGTAGTAGCCTATGATCATTCCACTGCAGGGAAAAGGCTTCCATCATTGAATTCAATTTCCCAAAGCAATAATGGGTACTGGCATAATAACCACGCTTGAAGAGAATAACAGATAACGATTGCAAAAAATCTTTATATCTAAGTAGAAAAAATAATCGGGAACGCGATATACAGCTGATGGAGTCGCTGGCTTACCATCAGTATTTGATAAATTGATTTACAATTTTATGATTTGAATAGTGAACCTGTTCAACTGAAATAAAACAGTTACGACTCACGTTGAAATATGGAAGCTAAATATCAGCAACATTGTTCATCAAATATTCACAAAGTTTGAACACAAAACTATCATCAAATGAACCTATAATTTATTAGTGTGTAACTGTGTAGTTATCTTAACAAGAAACTAGTACTGTGTCGTGATAATCATATGCTATAACCTATCTTACTCAATCGACTGTTTTGGTGCGGTATGCCGTATGAACGATCCCTCGGCTGTGTTTATAGTATCTTACTTACTCTGACCTTCCTGGTGTGCAATCTTCTATCACCGAAATTGAAGTAATCTTGAAGAGTATCGTGCATTTCCAACAGTTGTGATTGTGCTGACATTGTTTATCTTATCAACACATTGATCGAACACTTTGTCTATAACTAAACACTGCACTATGAATTGCCTAGGGTGTAATATCACAATCAATAAATCTGAAGCATTAACATGCTCAGCCTGCAAGGGTAGTTATCACTACCAATGCTTGAACTTCTCCAAATCGTATTATCTATCAAACTCTAAAGATTTGCGACGATACTGGCAATGTGACGCGTGCGCTAGTATTACTCGTCGGGCACGCAACGACGACACCCCCGTCCGCTCGCCATACCCAACTCACACTGCGGGTGCAATATCGCCGTCGCTGCAGGACACATCAACTATGGAATGTGATGAGTCACTCATAAACATATCATCGGCCGAGACAGCCCCCGAACGGGAAACTATAGATCCTAATGCATCGATCACTATGAAACAATTTAGCCAGTTGATTGATATGAAATTAAATAGTATTAGGGCTACACTGTCTTTAGAAATTCAAGACAAGGTGAAATGTGAGGTGAAGGCTGCGACGGACGATTTAAAAAGGGAAATTACTTCAGCAACTGATTATTTGAGCAGTGAGCAATCAGACCTTAAGAATAATTTGTCTAAGGCAAACAAGAAGATATCTGATCTCGAAACACAAAGTGCAAAACTTCAATCGGATATTTTTGTACTTGAAACTCGCTTAGCAATGAGTGAAAAAACTTCTAGAAGTTGCAATCTTGAGCTGCAATGCATTCCGGAGCGGCAAAACGAGAATCTTATAACGTTGTTTAAAAAATTGTGCGAGCTAATTAAGTTTCCAATAGTAGACAGCGATATACGCTCGTGTCGCAGAGTGGCGAAGCTAAACCCTTCATCAGATAGACCTCGCAACATTCTTGTAACTCTTCCTTCAGAACGTTACCGTGACAACATAATATCTGGCGTTAAACGGTATAATAGGGATAATCCGAAGAACCTACTGAACTCAGCCGTGATTGGTGTCCCCGGAAATATCCGTCCTGTCTTTGTTAGCGAACACCTATCCAGAGAATGCAAGGATTTGCACGCTGCTGCGCGTAGACACGCAAAAGCAAAGGGCTTTAAGTATGTCTGGGTGAAGTATGGCCGCGTATATATAAGGAAAAACGACACCTCGCCTGCTTTATATGTAAAAGATAACACCAGTTTAGAAAAGCTATCATAACTTAACTCACTTATATCTATTACTTTCAAAAGTTGTTTTTTTTTTTAATTAAGCATATATATATATTTTTTTTTTACATTGTGCTATTTAATATACATTATTATATATATTTACATACCTTCTGCTATATTAATATGAAGATCTTCTATCAAAATGTAAATCGAATCAGAAGCAAGTTAAATCAACTACAGACTAGCATTTTAAGCGAAAATTATGACATCATTTGTTTGAGTGAGACTAATCTGGATGGGTCTATTTCGGATAGGGAGTTTGTGGATGATAGATATGTTGTTTTTCGTCGAGACAGGGAAACCACCCACTCGGCAAAGACTTCTGGTGGGGGCGTGTTGCTAGCTGTTAAAAGAGACCTTCTAGCAGTTAGGCATCGAGATATGGAGAGCTCATTGGAGGATCTTTGGATTGCTGTGCGTGAGTCTCCTGGCTCGCGTGAACCTACCTTGTACATATGCTTAGTCTACCTCCCTCCTGATCTTGGCATTAATCAGGTGAAGTCTTTTTATGATCACTGTTATAACAACTTGCTCAATATTGATGGCCTGAATTCAAAATTAATTATTCTGGGTGACTTCAACATACCAAGCTTGGCATGGTCTCTTGACGCTAATCATCCTCCTCGTATGATTCCAGGAAGAGCCCTCGACGTCAAGTCGACGTTACTGGTTGATCTTTTAGAGCTGGGTGAGTTGAGTCAATACAATCATGTAGTTAACTCTAAGGGCAGGCTTCTTGACCTTTTCATGACTAACCTTTCAGATGTCGCACTGTCGGAATGCACTCCGTTATCCACACCTGACCGACACCACCCAGCTATCGAAATCGACTTACGCACAACTATGTGTAACTCCAAACACCATCTAAACTATACTAAAATTCTTAACTTTCGTAAATGTGATACTGATAAATGCACCGAACTTTTAAACAGTATCAACTGGCGTAATATTCTTAATCATGATAACGTTGACCTGGATATTGACAGTTTCTATGTGGCACTGAATAACATAATAAATCAAAATACTCCGTACAAGCGAGTTGGTCCATCAAAGTTCCCAGTCTGGTTTTCGGAACCATTAAAAGCATGCATTAAAGAAAAGCAACGTATACATAAAAAATTCAAAAAGTACGGCAACCCTAGAGACTATGACGAGTTCCGATTGTTACGTACAAGGTCAAAAACTCTTATAAAGGCATGCTACGACTCATTTGTTGCTAATGTGGAGGATTCCCTTTCCGACTCAACAAAGCTATTTTTCTCGTTTGTCAAAAGTAAAAGATCGGGTTCTATAATTCCTGAAACCGTTAAATTTGGAACTTGAACAGCTTCGGGTGGCGCAGCAGCAGCTGAGCTTTTCTCGGAATACTTTTCTACAGTTTTTGAACATGATACTGGTAGCACTACCTTGAGCTCCGTGGCATCACAATTTAATTATCCACTTTTCTCAATGCAAGTTTCCAAAAATGATATTTTCCGCAAAATAGTTGCGCTAAATTCTAATAAGGGCGCTGGGCCTGATGGTATACCTCCCTACTTCATTAAACTCTGCGCTAAAGCACTGATAGAGCCCCTCCACATCATATTCAACAAGTCCTTGCAATTTGGAACATTTCCTAATATATGGAAGCAAGCGTATATAATACCTATTCATAAAGCGGGTGACCCTATGGATTGCTCTAATTATAGACCTATAAGCATATTAAGTTGCTTTGCTAAACTCTTGGAGTCTTTGGTTTATGATACGCTTTACCATCACGTGCAGCCATTTATCAGTCAGCAACAGCACGGTTTCGTCAAGGGAAGGTCGGCAGTTAGTAACCTAGCGGAGTACACTAACTTCATTTGTCAAACGTTTAACAGTCGTGGCCAGGTTGACTCTATCTACACTGACTTTCAAAAAGCTTTCGATAGGGTCAATCACCGAATTCTAATCAGTAAGTTGGAGTCTCTCGGTGTGCATGGTTGCCTCCTGCGCTGGCTGAAATCTTACATAGCAAACCGAACTCAGCTTGTAGCTCTAAAAGGTTATCGCTCACAACCGGTGTCAGTTGTATCCGGTGTTCCTCAGGGATCGCATTTGGGGCCCTTGATGTTTATTATGTACATAAATGACCTAATCCCTAAGCTTCACAGCGTCTCCCTGTTGTACGCGGACGACCTAAAAGTATTTAGCTGTATAGACTCAACACAGGATTGTTTAAAATTACAGAAGGATATTGATACTATAGTGGACTGGTGTATTGCAAACAGAATGAGCCTTAGCATTAAGAAATGCTCCATCGTTACCTTTACTCGTATTAAGTCTCCTATTCATTTTAATTATAATATTAACGGTATCTTGCTTGAAAGAAAATCAGAGGTACGGGACTTGGGTGTAATCTTTGACAGTAAGCTTAGCTTTGCTCAACATTGCGAAGCTACATCCAAGAAATGCAGAAAACTTTTGGGGTTCATTTGCCGGACTACTAGAGATTTTAAAAACCCTAAAAGCCTACTCTTGCTTTATAAGTCACTTATTCTCAGTCAGCTTGAGTACGCCTCCGTTGTTTGGTCGCCTCAATATAATGTTCATATAGACAGGCTGGAATCTATTCAGAGACGCATCTTGAGGATTTTAACATTCCGGTGTCGTTTAAAACGCGAACTCACGACATACACAGATCGTCTCCACTACTTTAGAATGAAGAGCCTTGAGTCGCGTCGGAGAATTCTAGATCTCACCTCCTTACATAAAATTTTAAATGGTTTGCTGTCCACCACTCTTCTGTCTGAAATTTGCTTTCGGGTCCCAGTGAGGTCTTCCAGACGAGATCGTCCCTTCTCAATCCCACTTTGCAATAATAACGTGTCATCACACAATCCGATAGTTAGGATGTGCCGTGAATATAAAAGCTTAGTAGATAATTTTAACAATGTGCCTGATATTTTTGCTGTATCATTAAACAAATGGAAATCTTGCCTCCATAGGATTGTTTAGTGCTTTGTCTGAAATTTCGCATGCAATTTTTACTTACTTATTTATACACTTATTGATTATAATATATATTTCACGCTTCATATTGTACGCAATATATTTAGTAAAACCGTATTTATAACATATTGATTTGTAACATATCTATATAAATATATTTATATATATATTTACTATGTACTAAGTGTTTATACTGTTATTTTTAAGGAGCTCGTTATTTTTAACATGCAATGTACACATGTCTGTGGAGTTGCAGCCTATCATTGTATTGAATCATATCTTAGATAAAAACTATCTTGTACTTGTTGTAACTCTGTTTTGTGTACTGAATAAATAAAATATGACTCCAGTATATTTAGTAACAACGTTAGCACGGAGCTTGTTTGAGCTAAAGCGATGTTGGCTTAGGATAACTAATCTCCACCATTCTACTCTAGACGTATTATGTGCGCACATTACTTCGCTCATGCAGACGTTAACAAAGTTTAATATTCGGGGTTATTTGTAAAACATACCTTAATGCTACAGATCAACCACATATAGTCCAAGGCTTTTCGGAAAATCAAATTTGAAAAAAAAAGCTTCGAATACTTTTTAAACCTGTTAAGATTTCTGTTCTTCTTTTAGTACGACTTTTATTCTGATGTCAGAGATTTATACATGATCTATTACATACCTCTTGCGTGGCTTGGTTTTATTCTGACGATCATAGCCGGGACCAACGGTTTAACGTTGCTTACAAAGCATTACTTTATAGCCACGCCCCATACTAACCCGTGCCATTTTAGAAAATATGTTTTTCCTAGATTCATCCTACCGGGAATTAAACTCAGGTCTATCTTGCATCATTAGGGCATCATTGCACCACTACAATCTGTTGATTATTTGTTCACTTGTTCTTAGTAATAGATGGAATTAATATCAGAGATTGGTTGTCAAGTTAATTTTGTTAATCTATCTATACTATCTATACTAATATTATAAAGGTGAAGAGTTTGTTTGTTTGTTTGAACGCGCTAGTCTCCGTAAGTACAGGTTCGAATTAAAAATTATTTTTGTGTTGGATAGTCCATTTATCGAGAAAGGCTTTAGGCTATATAACATCACGCTGCGACCAATAGGAGCGAAGCATCAATAAAAAATGTTTCAAAAACGGGAAAAATTATTGATATTAATCGCGATCATAATAACATAAATTGACGCGGATGAAGTCGCGGGCAACAGCTAGTTTATTAGAAACTAGTAGATCCCGCGCACTTCGAATCACCTCAGTATAATATTATTTGATTTTGACGTCTTAATCATCATTGTCATCAAATAATACATTTTCATATTTTTTTCATGTTAAATTTTCAACGTTTTAAATACTTTTAAATAAATAAATAATAAAAGTGGACAACATCACATACATTGTTCTGATCCCAATTTGAATAACTATTCAAAGCATTCGTATTTTGGAAACCAGAAACAACGAAGGTACCACAAACACCCAGACCCGAGAAAATGTAGAAAAACACTTTTTTTCTACATTGACCCGTCCGGGAATCGAACCCGGGACCTCGGAGCAGACGACACCTTGAAAACCGGTGTGTACGCCACTCCGCCGCGGAGGTCGTCAATTATTTATCATCCTATTCCTTATAAAAACCAATCCAAAACTCCAAAATAAAAACAGGCGATCCAGCCGTTTAAGAATTAAAAGTGGTGTTACTACACAACGATATAGAAGAAGAAGATAACATCGGTTGTTTTCTTGAGTTTACGAGAACACTATAGTAATACATTGAAATGTAAGTTATTTATGTATCCTGCATCTTGGATCCTGCATTTCGTTGCATAACAACCGATGTTATAAAGATGAAAGATATAATATGTTATACTATATTTACGGATTTTAATTCGGGTTTATTTTTCGTTTAACCCGACACTTCGAACACTTTACAGTCTGCCCGTGACCATGAAACGTGTCGGGTTAAATGAAAAATAAACGCGAATTAAAATCCTTAAACATAATATAACATATTATCTTTCATCTTTGTAACATACTCGTAGGTTGCTATGCAACGAAATGCAGGATCTAAGATGCAGGATAGGTATTAAATTAAGTAAAACCGGCCAAGTGCGAGTCGGACTCGCGCACGAAGGGTTCCGTACCGTTGACTAGATAAACAACAGAAGGTACACAAATTTCGAGCAAAAAAGAGCAAAAAAATCGCGTTTGTTGTATAACTCCCCCCTCAAATATTTATTTTATTTTGTTTTTAGTATTTGTTGTTATAGCGGTAACAGAACTACATAATTTGTAAAAATTTCAACTGTCTAGCTATCGCGGCTCTTGAGATACAGCCTGGTGACAGAGCGACGGACAGACGGACAGACAGCGAAGTCTTAGTAATAGGGTCCCGTTTTTACCCTTTGGGTACGGAACCCTAAAAATGACAGAGTTTCTAGCATCAACCGGGAACACGAACAAATATCGAGTGCGTTCATTTTATTACGGATGTTACGTCACTCCGTCGGATGTTCGTTAGTAGTGTACGCTAAAACAAATACAGACTGTGTATACACTGGCCAAAAACATTTATCGAAGGCTAAATCCCGATTTGAAACCAAACAAAAAGGAAAGGATAACAATAATATTCAAATTTTGAACAACTATCATTTTTATTTTAAATCCAATGAAAACAATAATCGATCGTGAGAATGTTTGTCCCATCGATATTACTATTCGTTGATACACATTTCGAAAATTGCACCTAAAACATACAAGTACCTTGTATAAATCTATACCTAAAACTGCCTTCGATGGAATTAAAATTGACGTTGATTTTAATTATGTCAGTGTCAACTTTATAACAAGGCAAATTTATATGTCAGGGTGCAATAGCATGGATATGTCTGTTTGTACTGGTCTGGGTGTTTTCTATGTATTATAAGTATGTATTTACAAAAAAAAAAATTATATAAGTAAGTTTATCGGTTGTCTAGTACCCCATATAACAGGGTACTTAATAGTAGCTAAATTTGGGACTAGATGGCTCTGTGTGGCCCAGTGAGGCATGTCTTAAATATTTAATATTTAAATTTGTCGTGTCGTAATCATTCGATTGATAAAGGTTGTACTAAGTGCACTCTTATTATGTCAAATGGGAGCAATTTTAGTTGCGACACTTATTTGACACTGATTGTTTATCATTTTTTTAAATATTTTATTAATGGTTTATCATAGTGAACATGTCATTATGATCTTTATACTTTATCTTTAATCCATTTCCATTTTTAAATTTATTTAAAAAGTGTTTGTTGTGGTTCGAAATTCGTTGCTTACCTTTTTTTGCCTACAACCTACCTCACAGAGTTATGCACCGTCAAATACTCTACATATCTTTTTACGAGGGACACCGTTTTCGAAGTTTTTTATTTCATTCGATTGGATGTTGGTTTTATTTATCCTCTCTCTCAATACATATATTTTTACGAGTAATTTTAAACAGTCACTGCCAAAACTCGCATGTCAAAATTGAGCTTTGAAAAATTGAGTATCGTTCGGGAAATGTAGGATATGTTTTTTGGGAGAAAAAGTAACCTATGCCATACTCCAGGCTATATTTTATCTCTGTGTCAAATTTTTGTCCAGTTACATTAAGTAGTTCTGGCGTTATTGAGCAACAAACATTTGTTCAAATATTTGCATTCATAGTATTAGTAAGATATACACACGCTATTATTAGTTATTACTTATGTTTATACAAGCAAACATTGAGTGATGTGCTTATACTAAGACTCTATTTATATAATAGAAATGTTGTTAGCTTAGGATACAAATCTTCGAGCTCCATCTCCAGACGTATTATGTGACTATTACTCAGCGTTCACTAAATACAGTGTTTTGTTAAGACAAGAACATTTATTATCTTTAAGACTTTGACTAAACAGTGAAATATATAAAGAAAGCAAAATATACTTGTAAAAACAAAAGGAACTATGACGCGACTAAGTGCGCATTGAATTTTGAATTAAAACTATTCTACGGTTGCTATGTGAGGATTGAGAGATCATATACTTCTGGCTGTATCTTTTTAATTATTTCTTAACAAATTTTAGGACGCTATTCTACAATTACTTTTACTTCTACCAAAACCTTAACCTCTCACTCAGTGCGCACATGGGAATTATTAATCTTTATGGGATAAAAATAGCCTTTAACCCAATCTTTAACCGATATTGAAACTGGCCATTATGCAGCCACATACAAAAGAAAAACATTAAAATCGATCCAAACTGTTTTGGAGCATGAATAAAAAAGTCATAGAAGAATTTTGTCTCATTTTCTTTTGTGCTATGAATCCCTAAAACACAAGCTTTATCCTATTAACTGTTGTAACTTAGCAACGCACCAAGAGTAAGTATTATACCTGTACTCAGTAAAAACAAACAAACGTTCGTTATAATGTTGATATTTATACTTTTCGTTAAACACACACGTCTCAAAATTTTAGCATTACTCAAATGTTATCAGAGGAGTTGCTTTCGCAGTTTCCTATGAATTTATATGAAAAGTTATAAAAGCAAACGGACAAACTAAACAGTTGGAACAACAGTGCGCTAAATCCCAATAAACTTGGATACAGAAAGCTCTGGCCTGAGTACTAGTGAGGATAATTAGCGTGACTTCGTAGCAGGGCTGTCTTAAATGGTGGGATGGGGGTCAGATTCTTCGTGTGCGCCAGGCGATCGATATCAGCTCCTTACACACACTTACTTATCATCATCTGTTTTGAAAAGTTCTTAACAGTTCTATCTCTGTGCCATCCAGACCCGATCTGCCGCTCCAGTGTGATTGGATCATTCATACATTTCTCTGAACTTTATAACGCATTTATGATTTCAATAAGATTAGAAGATTTAAACTGTCATTGCCTTGATCACAGACTTTTTGGATTCAGGGTTTATACCATGTACCTTGGTTTATAAATGAGTTTCGTATTTTCCGTGATCATGGCGCTTGCTTAAAGCTTACGTAGGCTCTCCAAATGGAGGATTTCGTCATAACGCTTGGCAGGTGAGTTGGAGATTACAGTTTATCTAATGGTGGAAAAAAGTCACTGATACCCGTTCTCTTGTGGAAGTACTCCTCAGGATGCCTCGTACGACACCCATAGTAGGTAACATAAAAGAAATGTGGTGTTACTCTTTTTATATGCCGGTATAAGATGATAAACATAGTGTAAGTGTATTTTCTGGCAGGATTTAATAACAAAATGTGGAGGTATACCCATCGCTGCAGTAAAGGAAGGTCCTACCTGTCCACAAACACTCTCAGGATGTCGTTGACGTTGACTAATGTCTGATGGTAGCGCGATTGTAGCGGGTCCGTTGCCCGAACCGGCAACTAGTAAAATCACGCTGATGGCGTTCGCACTCAAATTCAATTCAATTCAAATAAATTATTGCATTCTATAATGTTACAAAGTGTTACAATATTAAACGTAGTTCATTATAGACCCAGTTCGGGCACAACAATATAAATATTAGGAGACAGAGAGGATGATGCCATAATACTTCCTAATACATACTACATCTATTATTGTATATACAATTTTAAAAGTTTAATTTTAATAAATTAATAGCTAACTATATGCTAACTTATATTATAATTATGTACATTGTTTGGTAAGTAAGTAATTAATAATTTTATGAAATGTTTACATAATATTTGTATCAGTAATAACATTAATTTGAATTAACATTCAATTCACACTTCAGCATTTAGGTAATAACTTAAATATATTATGGATATAAATTTTTATTTGCACTCTGGGACTTAATATTGTAAAAAGGAAAGATTTTATTGTTTTGTTTGTATGCATTGAATAAGTTCAGCAACTATTTATCCCTGATGAACAAAGGCTATATAATTTTTGTTGAAATTTCACTTTTTGATTGGAGTTTCAACGACATCACAGTATTGAATACCTTGTATAAAACAATTTTGATTAGCCTGTAATACAATAATATTTTCAAAAATTTAGACATCTGGATCCAGATGAAACTTTACTATTGTAACCCAATCACAGTGTGAGAAAAATACAAAATTTAAACTTTCATTGCGTCCGCGTTGCGACGAAAAATGTTGTCAAAGAGCAGAGTGATGTACTGCAGTTTTTATTTATTTTTATAGGTCATCGATAGTTCATAAAATATAATTCTTATCAGTATCTACAAAAAAAACTCTGAGGTACTAATAGTATCTACTACAGCTATGTCTCAAAAACTACTCTTCATCTTAAAATATGCTGTTGGAGCCTTTATTTAAGTACCTTTATCTAACCATGTGAAGACAGAACGGGCCGCTAGTATAGACTAGTTCATCACCTGCTACATCATTGGTATATAATTAAGTTACCATCGCAATATCGGTTATTTCACGCGTATTAGTAGTGACTTTTTTAAAATTTTTGCAATAGCTATCTCTATACTTAATTGAGAAATTGTCGACAATTTATCCTCTGTACGAGATTCCATTCTTATTTTTATCTTTTTATGGATTCTCAAATCACAAGTACGAAACAAAGGATATGACTAATCAAATATGTTCTTAGAATAAGTCGTCAGATATTATTATAAGGTTTACCAATAGCACTTACAATTTCCTAATAACTCAGGTATAGGTAGGTACTTATAAATTTTATTTTATTTAACACCAGACGAACACAATATTATAAAATATTAATCCAAAATTAGTGCAAAACTGATTTCGGTAAAGAGACATTTGATTCAAACAAGCCCTCAGTTTTTTTTAGAATTTATATCTTGATACCCTTTTGTTATCTGTAAAGGTTCCTAAGACATCTTATGAGTTTTTGCATAATGATCTCTTTGGCCGTGGAGTTAATTATAGCTCAGTATTTCTCTATACGCAATTTCAGTGGCCTTGCGTAATGGGGACTACCGTTTCGTTGCTCACCAGTTGGCGCCACTGTAGACTGAGGTCCGGAGGTATAACTGTCAAAGGCGATTGGCGCCGAAACAAAGTGTTATATCTTGAATCTAATTAAGGTTATATTGTTTATAAATAACTATCTTGATATCAACACACTAACTTCTGAAATAGTTGCTCTTTAGGCCGCCTATTTTTGCGCTTTTTCTTAATTCCGCTTTTAAAGCGTTCACATTAATCGCCAAATAATCCATATTTGCGATATTTTACGAAGGAGATCACTTTCCAGCAGGTAAATTAAAGAAATTATAATTTGTGCAACAAATTCCGCTAAAACCAGTACAAAGTGAATGATATTGGACCTCACGCGACACTAGCGCCTCTAGTGGCAAATTCAGTAGCGATAGCCCCCATTGGTATAGGTGTGTACGTATATGTTTAACTTAAGATAAGTTCTCACTTGTTACGTAGTATGAGTTGTTCATGGAGTACCTACATTTACATCTATCATCTCAGGTGTCCATTGACACAAAATCCCTGGTGGGATCATTTGCTACCTTTCCTGCCTAAAGACCCTGGGTTCTTACCCCCGTATTTGTAAACAAGTAAAAGTAATTACTTGACTAAAAGTATTACTTGAGAGACAATTTGTATGCCTTAATCAAGAAATTACTAGAAGTTATAACTACCAAAAGTTAGCATTTTCAGTCAAATAATATGACTATTAATGGTGACCAATTTCTTTCACTTAAGCACTAGGTATGAACACTTTAAGTTATGACTTTCTTAAGCATTAAGTAATTACTTCTTTATAAATACGGGGGTTAGAGTCACAGCCATTTTGTATTAATTTGTTTAAATAAACTAAAACCTTGCATTTGTTGCCGTCACAGAACATGGAAAAAGGTTGGAAAGGCCGTCATGCGCCATTTGTATGAGAACTGATGTCGCCGCTTGCGCCCAACTACACATAAACGAGTTCAAAGAACTCCAATCAAGCGAATTCGTCAAAAGAAACCAATCACAGCGTTCAATTTTGGGCAGAATTATAAGCATTTTCTCATAAACTTTGTGGCGCGTCTGCCCCGGCTACATCGCATTTCTAACCTTTTCCATGTTCTGTGGTTGCCCTAGTTTTAAACCATAAACTTAGAAATCTATGGTTTAAACACACTTTTAACAACACTTATTGTGTGTGTGTGTGTGTGTGTGTGTGTGTGTGTTGGTCTAAACAGTTGGGTTTCAATGGGAAACAATATTTTCCACATAGGCTTGAATCTGGAAGGGGCACTTTAAAACGCTGGTCCTGGTTTCTATCGCAAGACAGAAGTCGTAGAAACAAGTCATGTTAAAGGTGTAATAGGCTTAGTTATAACCCTGACACCAGAGAAGAAAAACTAGCATATAATATACACACACAAGGAAGAAAACACGCATACATAAACACACACAAGAAACATAACATTATAAAGCTAAACATTTAAAAGCGTAAGAAATAGACTTCATCATCATCATATCAGCCAGACGACGTCCACTGCAGGCTGGTCATAGGCCTCCTCTAAGGATCTGCATAATAAATATGCATATGATGCCGTGGATGTCGTACATGTCAGATACTATTTAGGAATATTTTAAAATGCCATGGTCGTAACATTATGCAATCATTTTTATGACGATGATGATAACTTTATTTACTCTACAAGTAAGCACATACATCAACTTATATGAGCTTTTATAGTACATTTAGTAGATAATTTAAGAAGTGAGAATTCTGTCCGCCTCTACAGTATGACTAAATACACTAGTGAATCTCAATGTGGCGTAAATGGGTTTATGCAACATACTCGTGAGGGTAATACAGTAAATAACTATGCAGTTTGGCAAATGGAGACAAAGTTGGCCAAGACTACGGCTGCGACTATAGTCACGTATTAACGTTGATCTTAAAAGCTACAAAATTCTGAAGTGATATTCAAATTTGAATGTGTGTTTTGTCGTCATAACATAAGTTTAGATGATGACACATTAGACATTAATTAAATACATTAACTGTATTTAATATAAATAACAGACTCCTCTCCAAAATGAAGTTGTGCTACACTGAAAAAAAAATATTTTACAATACTACCAGAACGACTTGTAAAAACAAATCTTTTAAAAGTTAACACAAAATTGCGAGTGCTATCAGAATTAGTTTTAAGGATAAATAGTCGCTTAATTGCAAATACAAAAAAAAAACTGGTAAATAAGTTAAGTGTACGAAACATGTCAAATAGTATCAGTTACTACTTTCTTTGTAAAGATCAAAATAATAAGTTAGTAATGGGCACAACTATGATTAAGTATTGCTAGCAGTACAAATTTGATGGTAAAGTGTACCGAAAAATGTGTTCAATGTACCAGAAAATTCACGTTACAAAAACTAGATTTTAAAAATATCATTTACAAAATGTATACTCGTAGTTGTCACGTATAGCACTTTGCGTTCTAGTTAACTTCCTCAAAATTCTGGTTAGTAAAACTAGACCTTTTTCTCCGTGTAATATATTAATATCAATATTTGATATAAAATAATTATTTATATTTTAATTTCTAATTAAATATAATTGATTCATATTCAAATTAGCATACAAGCGTCTCTATTTATATTGCATAGGTACCAATATTGGTTAAATTAATGTGTGATGCCACAACATAACAAGTGACACACACTTGTCTTGTAGCAGTGGTAGGTTAAAATATTGAACCGTGCAACTAAGCGCCTTTCAAGTACCTAACTTAAGAACTACATTATACAGTTAAGTGAAGTAGAGATTTACAATATGTCACATTATTCCCTCTAAATATCTTACGAGGTATAATACCTAATCTTGTACAGAATTTAATTTTGTCGAAATACCAACAAGGCCAAATATTGTGTGACTACAGTACTCTTATCTGTGCTCAGTACATTTTCCTAACTATCTCTCCACATATTATTACCTTAGAAAGTGCATTCTAAACTAGGAACATCAAACATAAAGCACGCCACAGAATGCGACTCAAACGCGACTCAAATAAAGACAAAGTTAGTTGCAAATGGACTCACCGCGGTGCAATTCTGGCGAGTTGTGAAACGGGTCATAGTGGAAGTCTGTGATGTGCCAAAAGTAACCTGGAATGAAACAGTAGTTTAGATTATGGTGATATGGCGTTACGAACATACTCGTGGTTATTACTCGATTGATTTTTAGTAATAAGAATACTTGAAATTTGAACGGCTCTCGATACCTACGTACCTACTTCTTTGACGATTCGGTCACGTAGCTAGTTGTTAAAGCCATTGTCAACATGGCCATTGGCCACGGCAAGATACAACACCTATGGTTGAAATTGCAATGTTAATGGTTTTAGCAGGTCGCTCTAAGTTTAGTGGAATAATCTTAGGAATGCTTTTATAAACTGATACCAGCTTTTGTTAACAAACGCATATAAATATTAAACTGAAGACTTAGTTTAAGACAAAAAGGTCTTAATTTTGTTTAACTTAATGTGAAGTCAAAAATTTTATAGATATCCGCAGTTTGAAATCGTTCATTTTAATAACGTACTTTTGCCTACACAAAACATTTTATATGAAAACATTTATTTTCTTTCTTTTAGACTTCGCTGTAATGTTTACATGCTCATGTTATATTAGCTGATTGTGGCTTTCGGATATTTAATAGCACTCAGTCTAAAAGAATAACCTCGAAGCCACTTTCTATTTCAAGATGAATTACGTTTCATAGTAATAAGGAACGAATTTTTAAACAATGCTTTGAGCCGAACGTATTACACACACCGAAAAGAGTTTAGCCGTATCGAAACATGCGTGGCACTAACGGATTTTCCAGGTAGTAGAGCTGATTATGGCAGATTTCGTTGACGTCCAAACAGAACCGCCTTGCAAACGAATCGACCTCAAGCATTGCAACCGCTTAATTTTTTTAGTTTGGTTCACAAATCCCTATAAACTCCTAAAGCTCATTAATATTATAGATTTGAAAGTAACTTTGTCTGTTTGTCTGTCTGGAATGCTTTCACAATTAAACTGATTTCGATTAAATTTAATGCAAATATAGGTTAAGCCTTGAGAAAGGACATAGGCTATTTTGTATCCTGCAGCAGTACACAGGTTGTGGCCTGCGCGATAAATGTTCTACCATATCGTACGGGTGAAATGGCAGTCCTAAATAAACTAATTAATTTAATATGTACCATGTAATTTTTAGAACTTATCTATTAAATTACTTACATTGAAATATTGAGTATTCTTACTTTTTGTCATAGAGATAAAACTGCAAAATATTCACTGTAAGATTTAAGCCTGTAACCTTCCTTTAAGAACGGGACATAGGTTGAAAGTGAGCTGATAAATTAAAAAAAAACTTTTATTTAGTATTTCATTCCTAACTACAACACGAGTATAACGCAAATGTCAGCCAAACACGTGCTTTACTTGTCAGGGTCATAACCAAATTTAATACGGTAACCCAAACATCAAACTGCACATTTTATAGCAAAATCGCATCCATTCCAAAGATATAGGACGCCTTTGTTTACCCTGGTGTATCATTAATCGTATACTTACCGATTTTTGCGTCAGTGAGGTTCAGCCAAAGCAGGCCCGTGATGTAAACAATGACGCTGCCCAGATTCATGTTACAATGTTACATGGTGACAGCCCTCGTTGCTACATCTCCGCGCAGTCATCTCGCTTTAACTCCTCCTGTAAAAAAGGAAAAAAAATGTTAGGTATAAAAAGAAAACGTGATTGAGACAGAATGCAGTACTGCTAGAAGAACGCGACTGTCTGTATTCTTCTGGGAGTATTCCTTTTGTCACCTCTTACAACACCCTTAGAATGAATAGGGGTTGTGTTATTATTTCAATGTGAATGCACCAGCACCACACAACACAAACGAATTCTAGTTTAATAATTATAATAAACGTTAATTTTTTTCTGTGTTCTATACGTCAATATGGGGATGGAAACTTCTAAATTAGCGTAAAAAAGATACGGCCGTTTATGCCGAAAGTTTTTTGCGAAACTCCCAAGCAAATCGAAATTCAAAGGGTAATTGCAAGGGAAAGTTGGTACAGTACGATGAATTCTGGCAAGTAATACCATCTTATACTTAAGTAGGTATAGGGAAAATCTGAAAACTATACACTTATAATGAAATCATTAAAAATATACCTACTAAATAGTATGGGACTCTCAATGGGCGAGTCCGACTCGCACTTGTCAGCTTTCGTTTTAAAACATGACGAAAAGTAAACTTAAAATCTTGTACAGATGCGAACATAAAAGGCTATACGGGACATCTTAACGGCGTTGATATAGATGCTAGTTTGCAACAAACATGTATAGCCAGATGTGAAGACTGTACTTGAAGCGAAATAAAATTGCCAAGCTAACAAAGATCGGTGAACACAACGGTGATAAGATAATATTAGGGGTTAAAGTATGAAATTGCCGTTTTGTATGGACGAAATCGAGAAAAGTCATTTTTCCATATTAACAATTTTTTAGTTTTTTTAAAAACGCCTGAACTGTTTTCGATGCAATGAAAGGTGAAAGTTAGATGGTTATAGAGCTACGCATTATAGTATTTAAATTTCTGAAAATCAAAGTATATAATACAAATATACTTAATTGAAGCAAGAAGGTCAGCTGACACATTGTAAGGGGTCTTTTCAACGACTTCCTTTGAAGTAATAGGCTCTAGTATTGCATATTTTTTTTAGTCAAAAGTTACTTGATTTAGTTTTTGATACAATACAAAAATAATTACGCAATAATATGACTAAACTTAAGAGATATAAACAAAATAAAAAGTGGGAAAATAATCGGCAATTTCATACCTCTATTACCCCCCTATTACACCCCTATTACACAGCTTTCCATACAAAATGTTGTCTTGAATATTTGTTGCGGGTAGCATTTCCATATTGAGTTATAAAGTTTAAAGTTGCATGTGTAAAACAAAGGAAAATCATTTATCGAATAGATTTTACAGAAACAACAGATATTTCGCTATTTATGTTTACTTGATAACAATTTTATTACAATGGCTTGAATTTCTTTTTCTTAAGTGTTAATTTAATAAAGTTTTTATTTAACGACCATTTGGATCAGCGGCAGTAAACGCTGCTTCTGAGCTACGGGTCGCGGGTTCGATCCCCGTACAGTACATGAACATGTCTGTTTGTACTGGTCTGGGTGCTTTCTGTGTATTATTTTATTTTTTATTTTATTTTATTTTATTTATTAAGGATAACAACAGCACATAAGTAAATGGAAGATTACAAAAAAGTTGTACATAATTTAAGGCCAATTACAGTCACCCATTCAAAGATTATATAAAAAAGCTATGAGCAAAAGTCGAAAGCATATAAGTATGTATTTAAAAAAAAAAAGTATATAAGTAATTTTATCGGTTGCCTAGTACCCCATACGACAGGGTACTTAATAGTAGCTTAATTTGGGACTAGATGGCTCTGTGTGGCCCAGTGTGGCATGTCTTAAATATTATTTATTTATTATTTATTTAGGTTCTTTCAGCATGTTAAACAGGGCCATCTGTACAATATCAACGTAAGTTGCTAGCATCAAATAGCCTGTTTCTTTCAAAATATACCTACAGGATGACTTTTTCATTAAATTTTTTTATTAGCGTTCTGTATCGTATTAAGTAAAGTTAGTCATCACCCAAAAATATTATTCACAAGATAGTTTTCAATTTTTGGGGAATGGAAAATCAAAATCTTATGAATAGTACCGTAATGAATGAATGATAGCGTATATAGCATAGCGTAAAAAAAGTGTTGCTTGGAGATCGTATCAAAAATTTTCGATTTTTGGCGGACGTTTTCTAAGTGCTTTATCTTGACGTTTTTGTACTGGGCTATACCAAAAGAAAAAATACGTCATTTGTTTTTTGTCTAGTAGATTGTTATATTAAAATTTGGAAAGTGGTTATAATTTCATTTTGTAGATGTCGCTAGCTTTTTAATGTGTATAAGAACCTTGGTCAAGGAAATTTTATCTTGTAATCTCTGGAGCCATATTAGTCGTTTCATTGTTTAACATATTAAAAATCTGGATGGTATGCAGTGCAAAAGCCACTTTAGACAAGCAAGTTAGAAACGCAAGGATATCTCCACCAAACAAAAAACGAGTGGTCGTCTGGTTTATTTTGTATACATTTCAAAGTTTAATAGGAACTGAGCGGTATATATTTACAAAGTCGCCCGCAGTCAACTCTCAGTGCTTCGTGAGCTTCTGTTTTTTCTCAAAACATCTGCAAAAATTCACCAAAGAGGGAACTGAAACACGTAATATTTTGTACACTTGAAAATTTTTTATTTATGTCTATAAAAATTTATTTTTAAGCTTAATTGAAGTGCTTAGATGAATCATTATTATCTATTAGCTATTTTATATAAGCTTTCTTAACCTTGGCACACGTGTATTTCTTTTATTGACAAATTACCAACTAATAGGTAAAAATAGATGTAAGCTTAAAAATAAACAAATAAATAACAAAAAAAAAATTCGTACTGTGAAATTTACGCAGTCAATTTATCAGAAAGAAACTGCTTCAATTGGAAGGAATTCACTAAAAGCAATCTTAAATACAAACTAATTTTGAGACGTGAATAGCCTATCCCTTTGCAATGCTCTTCGCTGTCTTAATACAATCTAAAGTGGGATGAATAAAATTTGTCTTTAGACTACCTTAAATCTGTATTCAAATTTAGTATTTGAAGTCAAATAAACTTATCTACCTTTTATTATACTGTTTTCTTGAGTTTACGCGAACTCTACCTATATCGAAATGAAAGATATATTTTCGGATTTTGATGCACGTTTAATTTGGTTACAAAGTTATCGAGAAGACTTTGTTCATCGTGGTAACACCAAATTAGAGGTTGATTGTCAGTGACCCTAAGGTTTTCGATAAAAAATAAAACAATGTCATTATCATTATGAAAATTATCATTATCAATAAATCAAGCTTGGGAGTGTACCAAAATAAGATGATTTACAGTTTTTATGTTCAGGTTTTAAGAGCCGTTTTAATATGCACAGACGTAAACGTGCATCTTGCGACACTAACAACCAGATTACAACTGTCATGTTTACAGCTATTATACAGTGATTTAAAGATTAATGGCAATTACTGATCTATCAACTGGGATAGATTAATTGATCTACAGAACCAAACGTGTATATGACTATGACAAATTGCTCAAAATACTGCACGTAAAGACAGTCAATTAACAACAAAAGTCATTAGTGGATTCATTCGTCTTAGTAATACTTTTGTGTATGGTTGGATATGACGTCTGAAACGTGCACTTTTTTTTCGTAAGATATACTGATTTCAACTTTCATGGTAACTGATATAACTGTTTTAATTTTTGGTGATTATGGCGCTTGCTACAGTGCCGAAACATCAAAAACTCGTAAAAAACAAGGTACATAGAAATAGGGTATGGCAGAAAAATCATGAAAGTAGAATAAATGCAGTAAAAATGAGAGCGCTAAGAAGTATGTTAGAAGTGAAATTGAGTGACAGGATAAGAAATAGTGTGATAAGAGAACGTTGTGGTGTGAAAGAAGATATTGTCACACAGATTGAGAAAGGGATGCTTAGATGGTTTGGGCATGTAGAGAGGATGAATGAGAGAAGAATGACTAGACAGATCTATAAGACGAGTGTGAAAGGGAAAGTTGTAAGAGGAAGGCCTAGACGAACTTACCACGATCAAATCAGGGATGTTCTGAAGAAAGGTCAGGTCAAGAGTACTCTAAACCGACGAGCATGCATGAAGAGATTGATGAATGTGGAAGAAGCGAAAGTTGTATGCCAGGATCGTAGTAAGTGGAAGGCCTTGGTCACTGCCTAACTCGTTGGGAAGGAGGCGTGATAATATGTATGTATGTATGTATGTATGTACCTACATAGAAATTTTGAAAATACTAACTCATATGCCTTATGATATTTATCTGTCCATCGAGGGTGACTTGTAATTAGTAAGCAATCTTAAAAGGAGTTGTAGTACAGGTTATTTCGAATTGTTATTTTAAAAGAAAGTAGTAATACCTACATAAATAATAAGTAGACATAATAAAAAAATGCAGCATTTTTGTGTAGGTAGGACAATAAAAGGTAAAATGAATTAATTACTGAGACATTTTTGTTTCAGTCATTTAAAAAAAACTTAATTGTTAGCTTATGAACGAGAGAAACAAAAGAAGTTAAAATTATTAATTTACTATCAGTAATTAAACTTGAAAAATTATGTCTCAGGCGGGACTCGAACCCGCATCTCCTCGTACGCCAGAGACATCATTTTTCAAGTTTAAGTACTAATATTATAATTGCAATTAAGTTCATCAATAAAAATAAAGTATCAAATAAAGTATTTATTACTTTACTGTCTATGTTGTCCCACATTTTTTTAAATTTCTTTTTTGTTTTTATTTGGTTACCATATAGGATTTTTTAAATCCCTATACACAAAAAGTTTACCTGTACTGTAGCCTCATTCAAGATTGTGCTCTAATTTCAAGTCATCCTGAGTAAGCAAAGCCAATCCAAACAACCTCTGAGACACACCTAGGTATGTTTCTTCCGATACTTACTGCACCCATCGAAGCGAGCATACAAACACACCTCCAATGTCCATCAGCGAAAGGGTTTATCCAAATATTAGGTTACTTCAGCTTAGTGGCGATCTTCTAGACGTAAAACATACTAACAAGGTACAGTTCACAAAAAAGCTCATTTGCACTCACATACCCGACAACAGTTGTACCGTCAATCACTCAGAACAACGATCGTTGTTGAGCTTCGTCGTTTTGTTGTGGCCCAAGCTATAACAATCTACCACGGCATATTGTTGAACTACATTTAAAAATCTAAAATACATTTAAAATTATACTATTTTTTAAAGGGCTACTAACTGGACAGGTGTTTTGTTTCGGTTAGGGACCGAATAAAAAAAACCTACTTAATTTTGTAAAAAAAAATTGATTGGAATGTTATAATTTGCTTGAAAAGTATTTGTATTATTAGTATTTGATATCTTAATTGTTTTCTTTATTAAATTTTCATTTTGAATCAATTTGCTAAAATCTGACTGAAAATTGATGTCAAAAATGCATTCAACTCGGTAAATAGGGATAACCTGCTGACGGAAATAAAACAGCATATACCGGAAATATACAATTATCTTCTTCTCAGTTACGCTGACCCAACAAAATTGTTATATCGTTCTAATGAACTGTCCTCGGAAGTAGGTTGTCAACAGGGTGATCCCCTTGGGCCAGCAATTTTTAGTTTGGCTACCTAGACGGAACCCTAGGAGGTGATGTGAATACTGTGTTTTCGGACCTTTTTTGATCAAAAATAAATTTGAAAGCCATTGGTTTCGAGCTTAATTTTAGCAAACGCGAACTTTTTATAAATAACTGCGACTTAAATTTAAACGACGTAAAACAAAAATTTTATATTTTGGCTCTAAATATTAAAATAGTTAACAGTAATTCCCTTTATCTTTTAGGTACTTCAATTTTTGTTGAATCTATTTCTGAATATATTAATAATTAAATTACTAAATTTCAAAATTCTGCTGACCGTCTCCTGGAAATTAGTCCACATTAAGCACTTTGCATCTTAAAATTCTGTCTTTTCGTCCCAAAATTTACATATGTGCTCCGTTGCTGCTCCTTTTGGAATCACCCAGATCTTTTGACACAAGTAGACGACTTAAAAAAAATTAGCTCAGAATCGGTTCTTAATATGCAGCTGAACGAGCAATCTTGAACCCACCCGTTATGGCGGTCTAGGGATTCGCAAAATTTCCAGTGTCTCTTTACCAGCCTTCCTATCTTCTGTCCATAGTTCAGCAAATCTCATAAGTAAATTTTTAAGGGCATCCCCTTCAAACTTTGAGATTGCTGGCTTGGAAGAAGCTAGAAACGCTTTCAATTGCATGCCCAGGTCAAAATTTTCCAGTTTCTCCAAATGCACAGAGGAGCTGGGACGACATAAACTGTAAATTGACTTATGACAATCTTTTGAGCTGTAGAACGGGTTCAGCGGGTGCTAGGCTTTTGGCCGTCGGTAGGTCGGCTAATGGCTTCGCGGATACCCTTCGTCAAATACAGGAACATTTCTTGAGCCTGACGCGCTCCGAATTGCAACTTGTCTACGGCTTGGGGTTGGCCCTATGGCAGTGATGTCGACAAACTAGGACATCGCGGACTGTCAGGCCAAAAAAGTGCAGGCCACTTCACGAAACATGCCGCACTTAACGATATCATACGCCTTTTTCTTTCCACCGTCAACGTGCCAAGTCTACTTGAGCCGACTGATATTGCAAGAGACGATGTCAAGAGACCGGACGGTATGAGTTTAATTTCATGAAAGATGGGCCGGGTGCTGGTATGAGATGCAACCTGTTCAGACACGCTGGCCCCTTCCCATCTTCATGGAACCAACAAGAGAGCTGGTGCGGCTTGTAAAGTGGCCGAAAAAGCTAAAGCATGCAAATACAGGGGTAGCCTCCGAATATGATTTTGTCCCATTCGGTATCAAGACCTTTGGTCCATGGGGTCCTAGCGCTATAAGGCTTTTTAAGAAAATAGCAAAAAGGTTAGTCGACATCACAGGAGATCGAAGAGCTGGCAGCTACCTCAGACAAAGAATTAGTCTAGCTATTCAAAGGGGTAACGCTGCCAGTATCTTCGGAATTTTGCCTAAAAGTTAAGGTTTTTAGTTTTACGAGTAGGTTCATTGTTCTAGTATATATTTTGTTTCTACAATTGTAACCTAGTTAGTTTGGTAATTAAGATAATTTATTTTATTTCCATAATAAACTACTTGTTGAGAAGTTTATACCATTAACATTTCGAGGAATTGCATTTTCAAATTAAGGGATACAAAACACCGTTCTAACTCTATAACAATGAATTACGGTACATATGAAAAATAAAATACTATGAAGTGCAGTTGTGGATGACAAATATTCGAGATTCTTAGAATTGTTGAATAGATAAACACAAGACACAAGTACCTACACTATAAATAACATAATATATGACGTATCTACACCTACTTACATTTTGAATAACATCACTTTACTATATGGTGACCATGGCCAACTTAAACGCCGTAAGCTGTCAACTTGGGCCACATCTCTGTGCAACTCTCGTCGAGTGCCCATTTGTCCGTCACACTGACCGTTCCAAGTAGCGGTCGAGTGTGGAGCCATGTTTATGTGTTGTGCTTAGTTTGCGCAAAAAGCGGAGACAGCGAATGGACGCCATTTTTAGGGTTTCTTAGTCAAGAAACTCCTACCTACCTCGTAGAAGGGTGAGTTGGTTAGCGTTTTGATGCAGTGATTCTGCTAGACGATAGGTTAGCGCCACGGTCAATAAACGAACAAGTCAAGATTTCTTTAATATAATTATGGGTTTTGTAATAGTGCTGTCAAAAACCAAAAGCCAACGTAGTGCTGCCAAAAGAAGACGGGTAACAGCGTCTTCACTACGTCTATCTGCCAGACTGGCGGTAATTGATGGAAATATTGGATGGATGAATATTTTCCTTTTTGATATTGGTATGTTTACACAATACAAGACTTGACCCAATAACGATACGTGGCCAATGAGGCTTTGCTACAGAGGGTTGTGTGAAGAGAGCATTAGGACAATATCAATATGGTAATGGTCAATGAGACCAATAGGACAAAATATATCAATATAGGAATGGTCACAGTGTGGTCTCAGTGGTCAAATATTTCGGCTCCCTTCCCAGAGTTACCAAAAAAGAACCTTGAAGCTCCATCTTTCCTTATCCCCATGGAACATGTGGCCCTACGATTTTCACTATGAAACTTTTAAGCATGTAAATATTTGTTTTATTTGGTCATAAAAGTTTTTTTTTTTCAACCGTTCACATAGCAATGCGCACATTAGCAGAACTGTTGGCCATCCGCCAACTGACGAAGCATTTGAAGGATTATACAAATGTAATTAATGGTACTAAATGTTTGGCCCCATTGGCAATGATTATGATTGTTATTTACAATGGCGATTGCCGTTGACATGAATGGCAAATCAGGTTGTAAGACCCCATAAACGAAATAAATTCAGCAATTTATACATATGATGACCCTGATGGTAAGCAATACTGTTGGGTTGAGTAGGTTTGTCTAAGGTTGAGATAATAAAGTGAATTATTAGGAAAAATGCTAATATTTTTCTCTTTAAGGTAACATCTACATTTACTAAAATAAATCACCAAAATCAGTTAAATTATTATAAAGATCAGGCTTGGACAGAAAAAAAAGAATGCTTATTCAGTTTTTCGCTAGTTGAAAACCATTTTTAGCTTATTGGTTTAAGCAGTAGTGTCTTTGAAGCTCTACTATTGTCTCTTAATTTTTTCATAACAGTTTGCAAACAAAATATCAGAACTTCAACTGGGAAATTTTGAGTTTCTGCGCTGACGAAATGAGTAACAGGTTTTGTTATTTATTCGTTTTAGAAATCGTTGTTAATTACCTACTAAAGTAATTACATCCAATGCAATAAATGGAATCTTGTCTTTTGATGAAGTTCCTTTTAAAATAAGGTTTACAAAGTGATATTAATATTATTCGTTAATTAAATATTGAATTTAACTACTACAAACAGTGGACGGATGTCTACTCAACGCTTGCACTCGCTCTTTGCCATTTTTGCTAATTTCGCCTCGTGGTGTTGGCGTCAAGTGCAAGCTATTTGACGGGTTAATTAACTGATAAATTCTAGGTAATCGAAGGGGATACTTGTTTTGCTGAGGCACAAACTCGGTATTTTATTTCCTAAAAGTCAATATTGAGCAACAGTGAATGACGACCCGGGTAGTGTAGTGGGGAACCGATTACTTGTCCGAAATTTACTTGACAGAATTTTAGTTGTCCGAAAATTATAGAACGACATTTCTTCTACTATATTATGTATAATTATGTGTAATAATATATATTTTATTTATTTTTATTTATGTAATTGTGTTATATTTAAGTTTAAGTAATCAGCTAATCAGCTATTATTTATGTTTGAGTAAATCGTTGACGTTTAGTTTTGCTGTTTTAGTATTAATTTTTTATTTATTTATTTTATTATTAATATTATTTTCTATTATTTTTATTTTGTAATCTTTAGTTTAACATTCTGCCTTAAGCACTCTGACCACCTTCCCCTTCTTCATAGTTTTTTCCTGTACCCAAAGGTTGTCTGGCAGAGATCGCTCATTAGCGATAAGACCGCCTAAATTGTACATCTTACTATAAAAATTGTATGTTATTTCGTTATTTGGTGTGCAATAAAGAGTATTCTAACTATCTATCTATCTATAATTTGACATATTTTTAGTCCATCGAAATATCTCTTGACATAAATATAATTTTACCGAACTACGTTTCATCGATTTTCATGATAACTTTTTACTGTTGGCCAAAGTTCCTTTTGAACATTTTTCATTTACCAGATGGTTTATTTGCCATACGTTCACTTGACCTAAATCACATCTTACCGAATATTATTAGGCTACAATTATTTATGTTTTATTATCAGATATTATACTGTATAACATCAAAAGACACCTTTACCTACCTACATTGTATTTAATATTAGCATCAAAAAGTGTGACTTAGATTTAGATTTTTTTTTTTAATGAATAGGAAACAACCAAGAAACCATAAATACTCAGTCACCAGCCAAGAAAGAAGTGTTTTTTTATATTGACCAATGGGGATATCGAACCATGAACCTAATAGCCAGCGAGAACGGTGTACCTGTGAGCCTGTTGGTCAATTAATAATGCAGTAAGATTGTCTTTTATTACTTATTTTGGACCAGGTTCTCATTTGTCATGTAGCCGTAGAGATAGGTTGTAATGTGGTTCATAATATGAATTTAAGCACACAAATACATCCTGGCAAAATTACAAAATTTAAAAAATTTTATAAGTATAATTATTAAACACAAAGTTCAAAATCCTTTTGAGCTTAATTTGACCTTAAGCTTGCATAATTAAAATTCGATTTCAAATAAGTCCCTCCTTAAATTTTATAACGCAATTAGTGGCGGTTTAAAATACCCAAAACTGACCTAACGAATAACTGAAAAGGCGAATTATATCGTGACCTTTGATGATATTATTAATTTACTCTCTTCAATTTCTAGGACTGATTAAATTTTCGTTCTGAGATCACATTGAGTGATAAAATACGGTCAGTCACTAAATCTTTTTCTTCTAATAATATGACTATCTTTCAAAAATCCTTTAATATATTATTAGTGTCAGTGTTTGTGAAATAATATATTACACGCCTTTGACATGACTTGTTTTTACGTCTTCCATCATGCAAATAAAAACCAAGATTAATGTCAAATGGATTAGCTTTCTCAAAGCATATTATAGGGTTATATTTAACCCACCCATTCCAGACTCAAGTCATTACAGAAAAGTACGTTTCTTAAATTCACCTGACTAGGAATCGAACCAGAAATCCCCGCGTAGTAAGCTACCGTAAAACTACAACAACCGATCTTCTCGTATTTCACATGTATACAGACATCATTTTTAATTTCTTACCCAAAATTGCCACAAAACCAGAAACAATAAAAATCAAATATTATCAATCTTTTCAAATGCCTGAGACAATAAAGAAACGTGGTTTTCTACATTTACCCGTCCGGGGTTCAAACCTGAGCTGGCAACCCCTTGAAAACTGGTGTCTACGCCACTTCTACTACGATGTCGTGTAGAATAGCTGTACTTATGAAAGCCATTTTAAAATGTGATAACAATATAATGACTCTGATTTGTGTTTTTATTTTATTAAAACAAGTACATTGTCTCATCATTTCTGACAACTTGTGAACAAGTTGTTAGTAAGCGAATTTTCAAGTATCGAAAATCTTAAGAAGTGTGTATAAAAATTTTATTTTAACAAATGCTAGCCAATTTATATGAAAACTTATTCCGCTAGATTGTTCCAGCAGGGAGATTATAAGAAAATTTGCGCGCTTTAGGTTTGCTTTCAAACTAGTTATGGCCGAAAACATCAGCCACGTCATCCCTTTGTTCATGCTGCTCATGTGTTTGATATGTGTTTTGTTCAGATTAAATATTGTTTTCAAAGTCGGGCATATTAAAGTTCCTATAGAGTATATTGTTTTGTCATGAGTTTCCAATATTTTGGCACTGTTGCAAACATCATGACCACAGATTTTTTTCCTCGAAATACTAACTTCGCAACAACTAACTATGATAGTGACCATGAAAGTTAATACCAGTAAACAATGCTTTTATTCAAGAAAAACCGTTATTTTACCGAATTCAAAAGTCTGCCTTACATGCCTATAGTAAATTAGCTGTTTTTACTGGGCTTTGTAACTAGGCACTCGTAATATCCGTCTAGAAATACACTTTTGAAGTTCCACCAATCCAATTAAAACTTTCTGACCCACAGTCCGAAGCTAAGTTCTTAATTCATAGAGATTTTGTTTCAGCTTATCGTGAGATGTAGGACTTTATGGTTTGGTTAAAATTATTGAATTCATACAATGTATATTTAGAACTCCATTTTTTTGGTAAACTTATGTAAATTTTAATTATAAGCTGGTCAAATTATAAGGGTGAAAGTTCGTCACATGGTCTGTCTGTTGCAACTTCGGAGATTTGTTTCGCCCGAAAGAAAATAAGATAGTTGCCATCCTGCATAATATGAGGCGTGCCTTTGAGGGGTGAAAAGGGGTAAACGTTTGTATTGGGAATTTGCCATAATGACTATTCGGTTGCCGTAATGTTAATAATGTAAATTATGTTGTTAGTTTAAGATTGGAGTACGACTGCACTGTGACCGCAGTTGTGTCTGTTTTTTTGTGTGTTGTTTATTGTTTTTGTTTTTAGTGTTTGATCTCAGATCTTTGTTTGTTTGTTAATGTGTAGTTTATTTTTATTTTGAATTATTTTAGTTAGCCTCAGTTTTTTTTAATGTATGGCATTCTCTTTGCTTGATTGCATGTAAGTAATTGCATTTTTAGGTATATGTTTTCTTCATACAGTTATTTTCGCTTTGTTTTGATATTCCAAGTTGTGAAACTCTGTAATTAGCTAAACGCTAGAATAAGATATAACATTATGTATGATTTTAACAAAAATGCTGTTGAGTTTCCTAATTAAGAAGAAAAAAAATTAAGAACTTCTAAATTTGATATAATGTAGTCGTGTGGTGCTGATACATTGAAAGAATGGCACCACTTTTTCTCATTTATTAGTGTCACAAGAGGTACTGAGTACTGCCAGAAGAAGACGGGCAGCATTGTCTTCTCTACTACTGGGGAAACTTTAATCATCGACCCACCCTCCAAGTCACAGCGTTGCGAATAGGCAAAATCCTCATTTCAAAGAGGCACATGTCCAGCCGTGAACTGGTATAGGCTGATGATGATGATGATGATGAATTTGATATACATGTAGCAATTGCAAAAGTCTAAAGTAATTTGTACGACTGAACCTTTTAATTTAAAGATTTTGAATCAAAACAGAAACAGAAAATAATCAAAAACGCTGTATAACCGGGATACACCCAAATTACATGCAGAGAACGCTTCGGGCAGATTGCAAGTTAAATAACCAACCAAGTGCGAGTCGGACTCGCGCACGAAGGGTTCCGTACCAGAAAGGCCGAAAAATCGGGTTTGTTGTATGGGAGCCTCCTTTTTGTTGTTATTGCGGCAACAGAAATACATAATTTGTGAAAATTTCAACAGTCTAGCTATCGCGGCTCTTGAGATACTGCCTGGTGACAGAGCGACGGACAGACGGACAGACGGACAGACAGCGAAGTCTTAGTAATAGGGTCCCGTTTTTACCCTTTGGGTACGGAACCCTAAAAAGTAATAAATTTTTGTATTTTTTTATTTTATTGATTTGACGCAAATGAGTCAATATTGTGGGTAAGGTTACGTTAAACCATGCCGCTAATTCCTGGGTAGTTTGACTAGGATCGGCTTCCACCATCTCTCTTAATTCATCGTTAATCACCTGTGTTGGCGGTCTTCCTCGTGGCTCGTTCTTCAAGTCGAAGTTTCCACCACGAAAGCGTTTAGACCAAAATCGCACGGTGCGTTCATTAGCAGATCCCTCTCCAAACGCAACATTGATATTGCGGGCTGCTTCTGCCGCGTTATGGCAGCAATGTATAGATAATAATGATAACTATTTTGATTAAATAAATTTGTTAAAAATTATAAAATAAACAATTTTGATTTTCAGTGCAAATCGGCAATTTCATACTTTAACCCCTATTACATGCAGTGATGATACGTACTAGCCGTGTGTGTGGTTTGATCATACTCAAAACATGCCTAGTAACAGCCTATAATCATCCCACTGTAAGGCCTCCATCGTTAAATTCAAGTTACCACAGCAATGATTGGTACTGGCATAATCACCACGCTTGCCAAATGCGGATTGCAAACTTGCCAGTTGGAAGATAATTTCTAATCATCTCACCAGCAGCAGTCTAATAAGAAAACTTCTGGGCTCAGTACTCTCCAAAAGGAATATTATGCCATAATCTCCATGCCGGGCAGGCGAGTTGAAGATTGCAGTTTAGTAAAGAGAAACCCAGTGCTAGAAAAAAGTCGCTGCTGCACAATTTCTTCAGGCGGTAATCCTTAAATCGACTTAACACCCATAACAAAAGGGTTGGAAATAAATTCTTTTTGTAGCTTTACCACACGAAATTAGTTATCAACGGTACGACTATATTTTTCTTGGGTTAGGTTTCTCGGTTAGTTCCTGCGACGATGCAGCTGATCAATTCCCATAATGGTGCTGCATCTAGTCGAAGTGTAAGTCATTAAGTCTGGTAAATACATGCCTTTAGATAAAGTGCCGAACCATTTTAATCGCTTAGTGAAATTACCTAAAAAAGAAACCACTCAAAGTTACGAGAGACATAAAACACATTATGTCTAGGTTCAATATTTAATGTTCAAAGATTTAAAATAAATCAAAAAATGGTTTTCCTACCTAGTGTTTGCCAAGTGGTTGAATTTCAAACATCATTGATATTATATTTGAGTTTAAACTATAATATTATTTTATCGTCAGTAACGTTTTTACCGACAGTAAGATAGTATTATAATGTATAAGATTAGATTAAGGTTTTTCTATCAAAGGCTTCCAAAGTTTGTATTGTCGCAGTAGTTTTTAAAGAATGTTTTAGTTATAAAATAAATAAAATCAGCTATGTCGTATAAGATACGTCTAAATCACAATATAGCAGTATAAAATACGGCTTTTTCCCATACTAAAGGCGAGTGTGATGTTCTTAGCACATGATCGTCTAGAATATAACTCATGCTACCTAGTCACAAAGGAAACGCATTTGAACACTCTTCTACTTGATATGTCTCCAGAGATCCTGACACAAAGGCAAGTCTGACTACAGTTGCTCCGTTATCGACAGTTTTGCTATCGAGATTTAATTTAACCAAGACAGTGTAATGATTTACTTTATTTGATATTTTAGCAACTTAATTGCACTTATAATATCAGTATATAAACTTGAAATTTTTTTTTTCCGCTTGAGACAAAATTTTTCAAGTTTATATAGTGATATTATAAGTGTAATGATTTTTTTAATTTCTTTTTTTTACCTGGCTGGTGCTTACACTAGAAATGTCAAATTGAAGTATCAATTGCATATCAATACAGGAACTTATAGCGCATAATAATTTTAGATTAGCAAAACATGCAATACGGATAAGTCTGTTACAATACATTAAGTTCAATGCATTATTTCTTTAACGTAAAATGATATAACAAAAAAAACTTTAAAAATACTACTCCCAAAATCGCCCGTTCCTAAAATCGTGGTTTGAATACCGGGCAAATATCTCGGATCCCGGTCTCGATCCCCTGGTTGAGCAACAAAAACATAATAATTTTCGAAAATTGCTTGTGTTTGTGATTGCCAACCCGTATTTGGAAAGCGTGGTGATTATGCCAATACCCCATTTCTGTGGTAATCTTGAATCCAATGAAGAAGGTTCTATTCCTTGCAGTGGGATGATTATAGGCTGTTACTTAACTCCTAAACAAGCAAATATCACCTTAATGTTTAATCAATGTCTACGGAGTATTTGAGTGACATCGAACTATTGTAGCCAAGTATAGTTTTATGGAAAGGTGCTTTTAAGAAACCTTTTAAGTTTTTATAGTATGTCCAGGGTACTTCTACATAATTTTGTAACATAGAATAATTATCGATAGTCGATTTTAGTGCAATACGGAGTATTTCCAATCACTATTCCTGACGCCTTGGTAAATTGATGCCAATTAGGAAACAAAATGATGCCAGTCTATTCGCCTTTGATTCTTGAGTCGCCTTTTATTCATAACTATCTTACTATTGAATCTGACATTTATTACATTTATAAAATATTTGGGACAGCAAAATACTGTGAATATAAAAATATCCAGATAAAAAACTTAAAACAGAAAATACTAGGTTTTTGGGAGTTTATCTACGCAAATGGAAAATTCCCCAAAAATAATGTGTCTATAAGTCTTCTTGAAATAGCCATAGTTTTTAGTACCTCACAAAAGTTCTTCTTAAGAGAATTCAAGTAGTGATTCGGTAGGGTGATTGCTCTCAGACCATCTTAGTTAAGCCATAGATAGACCATCAGACTATTTTAGAACTATGGTTGTTACCAGAATGTGATGGCTTATTTCGAGGTTTTTATCGCATTATAGGATTAAAAGATTTTATATTTTGGAAGTCTATCTGTCTATTAGATACTTATTCATGAATAGCACCAAGCAAGTTTAAAAAAATCGTATAAAAGTGTAAGGGAGTAAATGCTTAGGACTGAGAATATTTTTTTACGAACCAAACCTTTTTAGACAAGACTTCTAAAGAAGCTTTTTTATGAAACAAGCTAAATTCTTTTTATTTTAACGTAGAGATTAATTAGGATGAAGTCTACTGATACGATTATTTAAGAAATAGATCAAAGATATACGAAAAAATTTCATCTAACAGAAACCTTGTCGATTACGGATATATTATATATATTTTTATAAATAAATACGCTTTTGGTTTATAAAATTAAAAACAGGGGAAATGATTCCAAGTATTTTATATTTCAATTTAAGAATTTTTATCAGGGTAGTTATAATTAGGTATTATATGTATGAGCTTTGCAAAAGCAATAACATTTTATGAGCATCAAAACCATTACAAAAAAAAACGCGCGATTTGAGTAAAAAAAACCATCGACAGCCACCATACAATTACATTAAAGAAATGAATATACAGGATTATTAGGAAATTTTAACCACTTTCCAAAATTTTTATAGGCGTTCAGTATCGTGTTTAGAGCCTATTTAAGAAGTTAAAAATGTAAATCAAGTTGTCACCCGAAAATATTTTTCGGGATATAGTTTTCAATTTTTACGGTCCTACAGACCTGTTAAGGTCTCGTATGAAGGGAAAATCAAAAACATATGAATAGTATCGTAATGGATCAATGAGATGCGCGACGCGTAAAAAAAGTGTTGCTAGGAGGCCGTATCAAAAATTTTAGATTTTTGGCGGACATTTTCTAAGTGCTTTATCTTGACATTTTTGTACTGGGCTATACCGAAAGAAAAAATACGTCATTTGTTTTTTGTCTCGTAGATTGATATATTAAAATTTGGAAGGTGGTTAAAATTTCACCCTGTATGTAAGTTAAACAGAATTCCTTGTATATTATAAAAGAAGGGAATGCTGTTTGTTGGTTTCACAGAAATTCAATAAGGGCTAGACAGACTTTTTTTCGACAGATTTTATAGCTAATTTTTATTTTGAAATATAAGTCTAGGTACAGCATGAATGATGACTAAATGTAAAAACATGCAAGGAAAATGTAAGACCAATAATATTATTTGTATAAACTGTACTCAAATATTTGATGTTTTTTTTTGGGGTGCATTTGGATTTCTTAACTCGATACAAAGTATCGAGTCACAAAATAAAAATAAGACAGGCTAAGGTCTATCAGGTGTATTACAAATCTAAATGTTATACGAAGAAAAGCTCGAAATAGAACGCGCAATTTCACAAATGAGCTGTGACTTTACCCAGCTGCTTTTATTGTGGGTTGGTACATTAAATTATCGAGTTGGCGGCCACTCTGTCTTCAGCTACCCAAAGGAACTACGGACAAGAAACAAGGCGAGTAAATACGGCAGCCGTTAGCCAGGCTTCCTCACGACTCCTTATTTTTACGATTATTTCAAAAGTACCCTGGGGAAGACCTCTTTTGGGGACCCGGTTTAAGTGATGAACTGATAGATTTTTTTCTTAGTTTCTTATGTATATTTTCTAAAGAATGTATTGGAATCACGCAAGTTTTTTTATATTCGTTATTAGATACCCCGATATACTTCGTTATGTCAAAGGTTATTACATAAAGCCATGAACTGATCTTGCTTTACCGGCGCTAGTTCAACTTTTATTAATAATTTAAAATATTGTAACGATAAAAGTTAATTAATGATATAAACAGTATCTTAAGCCCTTTTCATGTACTAGAATACACAGATTTAAGAAATTTCCTATTTGATGCTTACGTCATATCATCAGCTATCTCCATGTTTAAATATCAGCCTAATTTTTTACCAGTTGATTAATTAGTCCACTTTTTATTTTGATATTTTTGTAAACATCATAGTCAGCGCTTCTTTTTCCACTTCTGATACCAGTCTCTACAAAATGATGATTTTTCTATAATGGGTCGACAAATAGTATATTAACTAATGAAAGAGAGAAAACGCTGCTGTCTGTTTTTTGGTAGTACTCTTTAACTTGCGTTTTGTGATAGGTAGTATAAATTAAAAGAAAATGTTGCCGTTGTATTATATTTTTTTTACCATATTTTTATCTAGTCCAGAATCTTTTTGGGATGAAGTTCGTAGTTTGTTTCTGTAAAACATATATCTAGTATTGTATATAATTAAGAAGATGTTACTTCATACAGATATCCAGAAATCAATCCGTGAAACTACTTTTATTTTCCCAAGACGCTATGTCTCATGCCTTACGCCACCGCGAAGGGTAGGCTTAAATTATAAATCAAGCGGACAGACACACCTGGGACACCGGACTTGCCTCTTTATAATAACGCCTATGTTTATCCCACGGCTGTATAATAATGTTCCGTGTTTTCCTGGAGCGTTCTCAACTCGAAGTAACCACTTTTCTGGAAAGGAGGCGAAATAATGAGGTGTGCTGTTAACTTGTTTCTTTACACATTTTTCTATCGGCTTTTTTATTCAACTGTTGGTTATTATATTCAGGTTTTTGTGTTTCAGTTATTAGTTGCTTGCTTTTATTTATCTAATTATATGCTTTTGTAATGGAAATAATATTTTTATATCTACATAGTCGAACCGCTCCAGTGAATATTTAGGATACTTGAATTTGTTGACCACTCCGTATACCTGGGATAGCTCAAGAGTCTTCAAATGGTCCAGTTAGGAAAGTCCAATTTAACAATGAATACAATAGTGGAATACAAGCTTGGATGAGCAGCGTTTGGGAAACTACGAAAATATTTGCGTCCAAATTAGCTTAGCGTTTCAAGATCAAAGTCTTGACCAATGATTACTCTGAGATTGAAACATAAATACTTTTTGTGGAATAAGAAGAATGCTCATGGTCGCATAGCGAGACATAGTACACACGTACGTACAGCTTGATAATAGCAAGAACATACTAATATGTCCATGCAATTAAATCCGAAATGAGAAAATTTGCAGGAAAACTAAAATCACTAACATCACTCGAAAAATATGTGATTGGCAGTGGCTGTGGGCGAAGCACAATAATGGCAAGAAGGACTGATGCCTTTTGGGTAGAAAGGTTTTAGAATGGTGTTCACACACCTAGTTAAGATGAGTAAATAGGCGAGACCTATGGATATGCAAATAAACTTAGCGGAAACCAGCTGTATGTGGTCCGCGCAGTACCGATCATGGTGGACGTCTTAGGGGAGGCGTGTTCCCTATAGTTGGCATATGTATTTTTTTGTGAAATGAAAACCACATTTAATAATGAAATGGTCTACAAATACCTACAAATAATTCATATGATCACAATTTTATGATACTTCGAAATACAATTTCGCTTTAATATTACACAATGTCTACATTTATTGCTATTCCTAGAGTATGTATTAGTTTTTAAGTCCCTAAGGAAAATTTATCGTTCAGACTTCACTGTTCGAGCGTCAATACTTTGAAATAACTTCAGAAGTGATATTAAACTCACGTTACATCTCACAAAGAAACCTTTGAAGCATAACAAAGGTTCATTGCGCTACGCCTGCAATAGGAAAAGCAGCGGTAACAATACCATTTTGTTTGTAATTTTCCAGCCTCTAAACTATCTTCATGTCAAATCCGTTAAGCTGCTTTGATTTTAGCGTGATTGTGTTACAAACATCCATTTAAACTTATGCATATATAATTTAAGTAAAATTATACTTCGTACTAATTTACACACAGAGAGAGATAAAGACATATATACCTACTCGTCTTTACTGTTTAAATCCTGACGAAGACTTAAGATGTCTCCAATAGAGGGACTTTTTAGTATTTTATTTATATCTTAATTATTTAATGATTATTAGCTTTGAAAAATCCTAATATTGTTAGTAGTAATAAACCTAAACTGATTAGGGGCCAGCCAATTTTTCATGGTATTTCATCATTTCGCCCCGTCATCAACGCTCATTTCGCCCCGTCATCAACGCTCATTTCGCCCCGTCATCAACGCTCATTTCGCCCCGTCATCAACGCTCATTTCGCCCCGTCATTAACGCCCTGTTGGTCTAGGGGTTTAAATACCGAGCCAAAATCTTGCGGTCCCGGGTTCAATCCCCAGGTCGGGCAACTAAGTTTCAAATTTTCGAACATTGCTCGGGTTTGTGATCACCAACCTGCATTTGGCAAGCGTGGTGATTATGCCTGTATCCATCATTGCTATGGTAACTTGGATTCAATATTGGTGGCCCGGCCTGCAGTGGGTAGATGTAGGAGGTAACATTAATTTACATCCTTTTGACTAGACTACTTAATCTCTTGGTGTTTTTGGCCGGATTACTTATTAAATTACATTACATTAAAAATTAACATCTTCTTCTTCTGATGCCTCTCCAACTAGTGAAGGTTGGCAGTCAGCTCCACATATCTCACTCGACTCTTGCTAGATGGAAAAGCTCTGAGGCACTGGCGATCCCCGTCCATTCTCTGATATTACGCAACCAGGATTTCTTCCTCCGACCAAATGCTCTCCTTCCTGCCACTTTGCCCATCATGATCAGCTGCAAAAGTTCGACTATCGTGCCTTAGCACGTGACCCAGATATGCAACTTTTCTTTTCTTGACGGTCTGCATCAGGTGGCGATGTTTTTCAGCTCGACGTAGTACTTTAAAAATATGAAATATGTACTTCAACGCCTCATATAATATGTAAAATTTTACCTATTATGTGTTATATTTTGCTATGTCCTGTGCAGGGCGTCACAAATACTTTTACATTTATTTACCACCTTATACCTAGTAAATAAATAAATAAATAAATATTTTTAGACATGCCTCACTGGGCTACACTGAGCCATCTAGTCCCAAATTAAGGTACTATTAAGTACCCTGTCGTATGGGGTACTAGACAACCGATAAACTTACTTATATACTTTTTTTTTTGTAAATACATACTTATAATACATAGAAAACACCCAGACCAGTACAAACAGACATGTTCATGCACACAAATATTTGTACTGTGCGGGGATCGAACCCGCGACCCATGGCTCAGAAGCAGCGTTAACTACCGCTGATCCAAATGGTCGTTAAATAGTAAGTTATGTGACATGTTATAAAGAATTTGAATTTGAATTTACTTCATTAGGTTATTTATTTATTTTATTTATTTATTTATTTCAGGCAACAGAGTAAAAAATACAGGCCCATATAATAAATACCTTACAGACTAACATACATACAATACTTATAACAATACAAATTACACTATAAACACACAAATTTCACGGCGTTGTGTTACGCGACTTGGTGTCAGGTAACCGTCCACGAAACCGACGATACACAACACCCTTCGGCCAAAATTCTGCCTGCATGAAGGTCGACAGTTGTCCTGTCGGAACCCTAACCACAAACGAATTGAAATTCGTGTTGTGTCGAGATTCCAAACGTTCAACCCTCAAGGTGTATTTGGTCTTCAATCGCACGTACTCTACAATCTCCTCGACCTTTGTAGAGTAATGAAGCCGGGACACGTATAGCAGCGTCACTGGAATTGCAGGCCGAAGCAGGTGGTTCGGTCCAGTCGGTGCGTTGCCGCACTGGTTGCGAGTGGAGGGCTTCCTTTTTTTCTTCTCAACCTTCGTAAAACCCTCCTCATCACACTTATCAGCTTGTGATGCCAGCGTCTTCGGAGCCACCAGGGAGCTGCTTTTCCTA
This sequence comes from Anania crocealis, assembly GCA_949315895.1. NCBI lineage: Eukaryota > Metazoa > Arthropoda > Insecta > Lepidoptera > Crambidae > Anania > Anania crocealis. The sequence continues at coordinate 3,673,284 of OX438857.1, read as the reverse complement.
GCGGCAGCTGCAGCATATGCACGCGTCGGAGTTGACGTCACAACGCGCGATGTGTCTTGCGGTGCTGCGGGGCGCGCGGCGGGGCGCGCAGTAGCGGTGACGATGTCGGTGACCGTGATGGGTGACACATCAGTTTGCGCCGACCCGAAACTGCAGACCGATGCATTCTGCGCCCCGCGACGTGTGTTGACATTGCAGGCCTCAGGTGACCTACTTACCGGAGCAGTGTTGCTTAATAGCAACACTTTGGTACGCAAGTCACCTATGGTGTTCTCTGAGGCCTCCAACTTATAATTACAAGGTATATAGGTTATAATAACAAGTTAAGTAAAGAGTAATCTTTATATGAGTAACGACCTTCAAAACTCCAAGCAACATCACGCAAAAAAGCTTATTTAGGCACTTTAAAGGTATAACTACAAGGCTTAGGGAACTTGGGTTAAGAATTTTACGATGGTCATAAAAATGTCATTACGACCGGATCCCTAAGAGATGACGCCTTTGTATAAAAAAACGATTTGTATAAATATGTAACGCCCTCAAATATAAGTGCTTTTATTTTCAGGGTATTGTCGATCACACATACGTGAATATTGCGACGGATGGGACGTTTGGGCCCAATATAAAAATAAGGGTTGTGTCAAGTACCTACTTTCTAGCAATGAAAAAAGAGAATTTCCTCAATTCGTCATGTATTTTGTGGTTACATTTATTTTAACTGGGTTCACCAAGCATGGAAAAAAATGTCAATAAATATGTAAGTGAAATAGTATTAATATTTTCGAACATCTCATCATTCACCACACTCATAGAAAAGCCGGCTGTGCAATAAGTATTGATTTTTTTCTTCAGTCAATAACAATATTGCAGTGAGTTTTTAGGGTTCCGTACCCAAAAGGTAAAAACGGGACCCTATTACTAAGACTTCGCTGTCTGTCCGTCTGTCCGTCTGTCCGTCGCTCTGTCACCAGGCTGTATCTCAAGAGCCGCGATAGCTAGACAGTTGAAATTTTGACAAATTATGTATTTCTGTTGCCGTAATAACAACACATACTAAAAACAAAATAATATTAATATTTAAGGGGGGCTCCCATACAACAAACCCTTCGCGCGCGAGTCCGACTCGCACTTGGCCGATTATTATTTAAAATATGGTTTGGTATGTCCAAAGAAATATTCTGGCATTTTAAAACACGTTATGCCTGGAGTATTAAATTTTAATCAAGAATATGTGAAGCTTTTAAAATAAACATCAAAAAGGTTTCAGGGGTATCAAATAACATTAATATTATCAAAGCTTAGGAAATGATTCCGTATTTTACTATGAAAAGCTTTTAGTGGAAGATTAAAATTAAAACCACTAATGCAATCGCATTAATATACTTTTTAAGTAATTCAGCTTAGTAGATCACTGGATAAAGTGGAAGCAGATCTTTGATATATATTTTAGTTAAATTAGTTAGACTGATCATACCTAATCTTACATAGTACCTAGTAAAATAGAAGACTATAGAAAATAGGAAAAACTTATTAAAAATCACAATCTATACTTTACTAATATATAAAGCTGAAGAGTTTGTTTGTTTGTTTGTTTGTTTGTTTGTTTGTTTGTTTGAACGCGCTAATCTCATGAAGTACTGGTCTGATTGTAAAAATTCTTTTTGTGTTGGATAGTCCATTTATCAAGGAAGGCTTTAGGCTATAGAACATCACGCTGCGACCAATAGGAGCGAAGCATGATTGAAAAATGTTGCAAAAATAGTCACGATCATAATAACAGAAATTGACGCGAACGAAGTCGCGGGAAACAGCTATTTATGATAAAATCATAAAATATCGTATTATTCCTCCTCCAGGCCTATTTTGGGCCGTTTCGACAGTGCATTCAACTCCTGTTTTGTCTTAGGTGTGCTCACATGTGGCTTATGTAGCCAATTATTTGGACAAAAAACCTCGCACACTGCGGGCATGTTAGAACAACGTTTAATATATCATATAACAGTTATATTACTTTACGCTCCTTCATATAATAGTCAAAAAGATGAGAGTGAGTTACAGTTTTGCTTATAAAACCATTCCACAATGAAAAACTGCTTATCATAATTCATGCGAAAAGACACTATGCTAAAAAACGCGACGATCAAAAAGATACTGCGACCAAAATGGCACCCGTTTATTAATAATTTTCAAGTTAAATCCGTTTAAATTAGTATTCTACTTCGGCATTAGAACGGTTAACCGTCGTTAACTTTGCGATCAAGCCCATCTTCTTAAGTACAAACGTGACTGACCCCTCAGTAACAGGTCAAGCGGATATTCGATTGCCTCCCATCTGAATAATACCAAAGGTACTCCGACGCACATCGCTTCGACGGAATGTACGCTTAGGCTCTGCAGCTTTGAAGAGGAGCTTTTGTTAGACGATTCGTAGGTAGGTATTTACTCGTGTTATGTCAGTTACTTCTTGCTTGCAAGTTCGTATTGCAATTTAGCCAGCGTATAATAGTGTTGGTAGGATTCAAACATTAATTAAAGAACCAATAAGTTAAATGGTACTTAAAAAGCAAACTCAAAAAGGTATTCCCTTAGCCTAAGTTATTTATACGTCTTTTTAACAACATGGAGCTCATATAAGTATGTAAGTAGGGTTTTTTATTATTTAAATCGTTATGAACTGATGTGTTGGCTAAATGTCGGTCAATTTCAAATAATTCGTAATGGAAGTTTTTTCAAAACATGAAAGAAAAAGCAGTCTTAATGGCTAATATAAGTTGAAAGGAAAACCTTCTGATCCGAAAGGATTAAGAGTTATTAATGATAAAAATGGGATTTACGTCTCCTTTACTGCATAACCTTGTCCATACATTAGGCGAAAATTTATTCAAACCAACATTGACATTTTACATAGACAATAATTATTATATATTACGAGTTTCACACAGCATAACATGGGTCTCATAAAAATACACACCACACTACGTGCAATGGAGTGAAAAATGCTTGGTAGGTATTTCCCAGCGTGATAGAATCATAAATGAGAAAATCTGTAGTAGAACTAAGATGACCGACATCGCTCGAAAAATTGCTCAGCTGAAGTGACAGCAGACAGCAGAACCGCGAGAACGACGTTTTTATTCGGGATGAAATGTAGCTTATATCTCTTTAAAATCTATATCTTTGCTTAAATTTCATTTAGATATCTTCGGCCGTTCCGGCGTGATTTTGTTACAAACATCTATTCAATGTGGACAATATTTTTTATTTTTACAGTGTTGCCTTACTTATAGGCTGCCACGACATTCACAAAAATACTGCTGAAAACATCTGTATTTAAGCTATATATCTTATAGCTTAAATTAATTTGAAGAAACAGTAAACAAAAACAAGCTTGACAATTAAAAAAAAAATATGGACAATATCACAAACATTGTTCGGATCCCAAGGTCAGTAAATATTAAAAGCACTCGTATTATGGAAATCAGAAACATCAAAGGTACCATAAACACCCAGACCCGAGAAAATGTAGAAAAACACATTTTTTCTACATCGACCCATCCGGGAATCGAACCCGGGACCTCAGAGCAGGCGACACTATGAAAACCGGTGTGTTCGCCACTCCACGATGGGGTTCGTCATAAGAATAAGATTTTTAAAACACCTAATACCATTTAAATATCTTTACTTAGGCATCTATATTTTATTTATTTTAACAAAGAGGAAGCCTTACCGAAAACGCTGTTTACAAGGAAACATCGCTTTATCTTGCGACATAAATAAGTTCTTTGAAGCCCGACAGTGATGTATATAAAGTACTTACATTTTAAAAAGGCCCAGGGTATTTACACTCGGCCGAACAAGGAAGCGTTTTAATCTAATCACACACTGAATACAGAAGGGACCAGATTAAAATTAATCTTATTAACTAGGGATTTTTCGGGTGTACAAATAGGGATAATTTATAATATCTATATTATACTCAGGAATTATTAAAAATAGGAAAATAAAAATTAAAAAGACCTTTGTTTACGATCTTAATTTAAAACATGTGACAACCAGAGATATTATGAGAGTAAGATTATATCGGACCGCCAAGAATTCAATACCTTGGAAGTATTTAATCTATATATTTATAAATAATCTATGTCTAAATAAAACTGGCCAGTAACAAAATGCCATCTTGACCCAAGCGGTTGCAATGCCGCGCACGCCTCTAAGAAATCAGAAGCTAACCCGCACTTTGCTGCCCTGTCATAATAATTAAGCAAATTTACTAAGTTTGTTCCAATTTCAACTATTTACATAAAGTTAAGCTTATAGTAATTACAAGGCCGGCCCCTACAACGACAGGGCACGCGCAAAATTACAGAACTATAATACAACATGGCTGTGTAGACGCCCAATTAGAGTGTTGGGTAGCTGTAAGCAATTTACCAGTTGTATGGAAGTAAAATTGGATTTTGAAAGTAGTGATGCTAATCGGAAGTCGATTATGGATTTCAAAAGAAGTCATTCCATGGGATATTTACATTGTTATTATGTCTGACGTATGTTGGCAGACTAGAATAGGATAGCACCATTTCTGTTTATCCTATAGGTATAGTTAGAGGTGAATGGAATAAAACGAGAAAATGGCGGACAGCAGTGTTTTCTCTCCAGCATTTGATTGAACTTCAACTGCTGCAAAGTGTGGCGGTATTTGCGAAATCCTTCTTATGTAGAAGCTTATGTTCAACAGTGGACTGCTGAATGAAGATGACTAATTTTATGACTGGCGTTTTTACAAAATGCTTCGTATGAGACAACTTGTGTCCAACATTGGACTGCTTGATGAAGGTGATTATGGCTCTTACCCGTATAAAAGAATTATTCTTCTTGTCATATAATATACATTTATATATTATGTTTGAAGTGTTCATTATAGTAGACATAGCCTGCCCTTTTTTTTTTTTTAATAATGCTAGGCAAAGTTACTGCAGTTTCAAGAAATAAATTACTCGTTAAATCGAACTCAGATGGGAAGTGTTCAGGAATCTTTTCGTACCGATTACCTCAGTGTATAATAATACATAATAAATAAATATTTTTAGACATGCCTCACTGGGCCACACAGAGCCATCTAGTCCCAAATTAAGCTACTATTAAGTACCCTGTCGTATGGGGTACTAGACAACCAATAAACTTAATTATATACTTTTTTTTTGTAAATACATACTTATAATACATAGAAAACACCCAGACCAGTACAAACAGACATGTTCATGTAAACAAATGTTTGTACTGTGCGGGGATCGAACCCGCGACCCATGGCTCAGAAGCAGCGTTTACTACCGCTGATCCAAATGGTCGTCAAGACGTATCAAGACGAATGTCTTTGACCGCTGCATATTGCCAGTGATAACTTTTAGTTATAAAATGTAATCGCTCTATGTGGGTCTTATAAGGACGTTCAAGATACGAGTACCACAGCGCGCAATGGAGAGAGTGACATAAAAACAGAAATGAGTGATGATCAAATAGTCATCTGACTGTCATCGCTCGAAGCCTTAAGTCTCTGAAACAGTAGTCAAGATAATCGTAAGAAAAACCAATGGCATTTGGGGCGGAAATGTCTTCGAGTAGCGACTACATACCGGACTACGATCTGGCGACGAAAGCCGCTGAATACGAATGGCGTAAGACAAATCCTTGTGGATATCCATAGGGAAGTCTACAGCAAGCGTTGTTTGGAAGAGATGATGATGATGAAATCTTATTGTGATGTATATAAATATTGCTGTTTGAATTTCCCGTGGGACTCTGCTTGTAGCCTAATAAATTCAAAAATTTTCTGTTAAAGCAATGTACTTTTATGTTTACTAGAAATTCGCAGCAGAGGGCGTAGATTGCGTCCATTTACCCCTCTGGCATTTTATGTGGCATCTAAAGTTTACTTTTTCCGATGCATGCTTGCAATAATTCCGCTTGCTTGGCTTACGTAAATAATGAGATGTTTTTAGTTTAAGTTACATACATACATACATACACTCAAGCCTTTTTCCCGGAGGGGTAGGCAGAGACCACATCTTTCCACTTGCTACGATCCTTACAGACTACTTTCGCTTCATCCACATTCATTAATTTTTTCATTCTCGCCGGTTTATGGTACTCTTGACCTGACCTTTCTTTAGAACTTCCCCGATTTGATAAAGATAAGTTCATCGAGGCCTTCCCCTTCCAACATTTCCATTCATACTCGCCATATATATCTTTTTAGTCAACCTGCTTTCATTCATCCTCTCAACATGTCCAAACCATTTAAGCATTCCTTTTTCAATACTGGTCACTACATCCTATATTACACCACATCCATCCCTTATCAAACTATTTTTAATCCTGTCACTCAGATTGACTCCAATCATACTTCTTAACGCTTTCATTTCTTCTCATTTTTAAGTTATAACTAGTCAAATTACTATCGTTTCGTAATAAGAAAAATATCTGAACTGTAATATTTTTGTATTTACACTTTTAGTTTTTGACGATTTCTTCAATCAAGAATATTTTAAAACATCGAAATCCAAAACATAGTACTTTAATGAATGAAGTTTAATGATTTTGCCTTGATCGCGACGTTTGACAGCTGGGTTTTTTATGTGAAGAGAAGGGGTGGTGCAATGTTATTCATGTGCCAACACTACGTCACCCATATGGTGCTGAAGTATATTAATCGTTGTTTATAGTAAGCAACTATAAACAACAATTAAATATTTTTAAATTAACGCTTGTCCCGTACCTAGTCGTCTATCCTATATTTGATATGACTATAGAGTCTATACTCATAGCGATGGCAATCAGACCTCCGCTACCCTTAGACATTACCCTAGTGCCGTATTAACCTACAATCATATTAAGCAATTGCTTTGGGCATAACGTCAACCTGAGACGCCTCCAAAAAGGTCTAATGTGTCAGCCGAGATAAAATTGAACGTAATAAATAATTTAAACAGGATGATAATTCAGCAGGTGATACTTCTTGTCGACTGTCAAGAGATATGCTTGAAAACCTTATAAATATGTTTCAAAATCTAAACATCGCCGAAGAGCGTTAAATATTTTAGAAATATTTAGCTAAACCCAAACTGAAAAACTCTTTCATTTGTGACGACGGAGCCCAAAGGGGAAATTAAAATAAATTAAAACGGCTTAAAACTTTTTAAACAACTTTCTGGCTTTATGGACCTACCCTTATCGGTTAAAAAGAGCTTTTTGATGTTTTTTAAGCGGTTAATGTTATTTCTGGGTCCGTAATGAGTTTGCTCTGCGCAAAATCAATAGATGGCTTTGTTTTGTTTTTAGATTATTAATTAAACGCGAAAGAGATGAAATAACATTTAAAAGCATCTATGGTTTCTGGTCGCGCTGCAAGTAAGACACTTTCTTTAGTTCATAATATCGACATTCACTATATCGATGGTCGCTGTATCGAAGACGTTTTATCGACGGGTTAATGCATCGACAGTACCATACTCGGGACAGTACCTGTTAGCCCACTTACTGATGCGCGCCATAGCTCGCCACCAACAACTTTGCAAGTATCGCTTTTCTACGTTCGACTTTCCTGTTAATTAAAGAGTAAAATTAATAGCCCTAAGTAAGCCAAAGTCAAAAAAGATACCTACTTATAATAACAAACGAAATATATTTTACAGGATTCTAGAAAAACAGTAACAAAAAATCCATTATGTAACTACGCTGGCTACCAGCCTAAAGTAAATCAGCAAACAGTTGCTAAAAATACGGAATTGAATACGATATTTAATTCTAGCTTTTAACTACTGTTACGAAATTGGTTCAGGATCGTTTTGAAATCACCAGTAAAAGTGCAATGCTAAAGTATAAAATCCTATGACACAAACAACAGTATTTTAATTGGAAAGAGCAGTCAGTCGGTGAGCAAAGGCATAAGAATTCGAGTCTCGACTAAAGCATTCACACTTTAAATAATGTCAATTTAAATTCAAATTGATTTTATATGATAACAATTCTGCGATATTGACATTTCTTATCCTTTCCTTATGGGTTACACGGATGACCTCATTTCTTATTCCAGGATCCTATATAATTTGTTTACTAGCCCAACCCACAAATACCTTTCTTAACCTCTCGCTAATATTAGCAATATTTAACCTATTTTGTAAGGGCAAATATAATTTATATTAAGCCTATAAAATTACTCAGTGTTTTTCTTATCCTAAAACTAAAACCAATAAGGCAAACATAAACAAAACATTCTAAGGTACAGACAACAGCACGTTAACCTATCACAAAACGTCAAATTTTCTCAATTGATATTGATCTCTGCCTGTTGGGCTTAAAGTTGAAAATCAATTCAAAGACCTTTAAGTTTTCGGGTAGGTTGACATGCCGTTGTCTGTGCCAATAGTTTAACAACGTTGTAGAAGCGTAAACAAGATTGTTGACAAGGACACAGAGTAATGACTAAGTTCTGGTGACTTCGCACTATAAAAAGTTTACTGTCAGTGAGGTCGGGTGTTTTATTTGACTGTGGCCATAGAACGTGTCTATTTTGGTAAAAATAGAGATGCGGGTTATATTGAGAATCGATTTATCGATGGCATACATCTAAACAGTAACCATAGTTGTTCAGCTTAATGTTGAAACCTAAAGAAGGTGATGCCGGCAGAAACAAAATCATTTATCGATATTTAGAAATACACACCTATCAAGAAGTTTCAAGACGTGTGACTAATTAAAACTGGTTTTGGTAGAATCCGTACGGTATTTTTTAATTTTTTTGCACACAATCTGATGATGCAGACCTACCTGGCAATACAAAAGCATTCTCTACCATTAAACCACGCGATCGACATAGTTCTAATGACATGAGTGTACTTTGCTAACATGGGCTCATTTTGGTTTTTAGTTTTAAATTACCTAAAACTCTATAAAATAGCAGCATTACCTACCTTGTTGTTATAAATGTTAAAAAAGTACAAAAATATCAATAAGTCTAGCTACAGGGCCAAGATCTTGGGGTCCTTGGTTCAATCCCTGGGTCGACCAGCAAGGGTTTCCAATTTTCAAATATTGCTCTGGTTTCAGTTCACCTTCATTATTACTGTGTTAACTTGAATTCAATGACAAAGCCTCTGCCACGCAGTGAGATGATTATAGGCTGGTACAGACAACAGCACGTCAACCTACCACAAAACGTCAAATTTTCTCTATTGATATTGATCTCTACTTGTTGGACTTAAAGTTGAAAATCAATTTAACCTTTCAATTTTTGCGTAGGTTAACCTGTCGTTGTCTGAACATTAGGTACTTTATTTACTTTTACAAAAATATCGATAACAATACGAGTGCAAGTACCACAGCCTAATACGATACGTGAGCTTGTTGAACAACAACATGGGGTAATGACAAAGTTTCAGGAGCTTTCCGAGAAGCCTTTATTCGCACACTATAAAAAGGTTTACTGCGCTGGCTCGACTTTATATATGTTATAACATGTTTATTATACTCAAATATACTGTCACTAGGGTATCGGTTCCATAAGGAATAGTTATTGATTATATAGGTATTTGAGAGCTAAAAATACATTTATTTGCCGATATTATTAATGGAATTTTTATTCGTTTAAAATATATACTGCTGCCTGCTTTCTTCTAGCGTGTATTTAGTTCTTAATTTGTCTATGATTTCAGAACGCATTGTTATTAATTTATATTTAACTAAATTGCTCAAATCGTTACTAATATCATAAGTGCAATATTAACTCTGTTTGTTTGTTTGTTACGCTTTCATTCAAAACTATTGTACCAATTTTCATGAAATTTTGTGCTGAGGTAGATTATACCTTCAGAAAAGACGTAGGCTATTTTGTAGTCTACTTCTAGGCACAGGTTTTCACATGCACGAGATTACGTCTAGTTTACGGGGGCAAAGCCTGTAATTATGTGTGAAATGGTGGTGTATACATAGTCAATAATACACAACAGGGCTATTAAACATCACACTTTGGTAAACAAAAAATGATTTTTTTTATAATAGTCTCTTGGGTCAAGTGGTTCCGAGTTTAAGGATTACGGAGGACTGTTGGGTAATCGCTTCAAATCAGATTTTCTGCACCTTTTACTCGCAAGCTTTTCCCGAGACACATCCTGAATAGGACTAAGCGCTATGAAGGAGAATTTACTGTACAAACATAGAAAACTTGAGATTATGAAGATCATCGGTATTTTGGTTTAGTACTAACAAATTATTTTTTATCTGATAAAACCATGGGTAATAGATAAAACTATAAATAAATAGACAAAATCAGCGATAGAAAAACGTACGCTCAAAAGTTTGGGTGCTTTTGTAGGTACGGACGTTTCCTAAAATCAACTTTTAGACAGTTCAAAGTATTTTATTTGTACCGGGATAGAATGTGTCGTGTCAGTTATTTTTTAGGACAAGACCAAATTTATATATGTTTTTGACTGTAAAAAAAAAAGAAATTCGCTTTCAAATATATTGGGAAAACTATGTTCTATCTATACTAAAATCAGTCAAGCTGCTCACATGTCATACAAGTCTCTTCTCTATCTTTCTGCGAACTGACCGCATAGTACCTACAACCTCTTAAGTAAGAAGACCCCTCAGTGAATTAGTAAAAGCCACATAAAAAATAAATAAGAGTCCTCAATAAATAAAAAAAAAATACTACAAAGACTAGAAAGCTAAATCTCTAATTTTATGTTAAACTCTTATTTGTTTCTATTACTTTCACCATTGTAACTTTTTATAGGTATTAAGAAACTCTTTAGGCGCGGCCTTAGAAAATAATTATTATAATGAGTAAAACAATGAGTACCGCCATCGTCTGACCTTGCCCCAACATGGCGATCTCAAAGGAATGAACCCCGTAAACGAGGGCATAGGTTAACAACAACAGTTATATCATTTGCAAACACAAGTACGACAAGTAAATAAAATTACGTCTAGGACTCATTTTGGCTTGCGTTCAATATTTTGCGTATATATTTATTTTACACTAGCTTTTTCCCGTGTGGTTTTCAGTGTTGGGTTTAGGAAGAAACGAAACCTACCGGCAGCGCCATGTATAAGTACAACCATATAACTATCTGTGCTGGGACTCTGGGACATGGAATTTCGGTTTGAGTTAAATCTTATGAGTTATTCTGAATTAAATTACTAGAAAAATCGGTATCGTAGTTTGAAAGAGTAACAAACACTAAAAGTAAAATATTAGTAAGAATTTATATGAAGCGACAAGCAAAGGATAGCATTATACTTACAAAATTTTAATATCTAAGCACACTTAAGGAATGCAATTTTAAATGACGGTTATAAAATTAGACAATGCTTGTGCAAATTGATAATTAGTTTTAATAATTATAGCACAAAGATGATGAATGTTATGTCAAAGGCGACAAGTTTTTAGAAAATTCAACAAAATCTGTGGTGGGAAACAGAGAACATGAGAAAAGGTTATACCACTTACTTATGAACATAAATAAAAAGATATAAACAAAACTAAAAATAAAGACAAAGAGAAAACTTATTAAATTATACATACATCATTATGAGTGATCCGGGAAAACAAAAATAACTCACTATTACATTATATTTCACACATTAATATCCACTGGTAACTACAGTTTTACATGGACGGGGATGATTAAAAAATGTATTATAATCGACGACCAAAACTAGCCACTCACAGATATAGGGTTCAATGTCTTTGCTATAAAAGGTATAAACCCGTCCAACGTAGGTACTCAAATTGATATTAAATTTGTAATTACGTAATTTGCTAGTCGTTTTTTGAATACGTTGAAAGAGTCAATAGTTTTGATATCCAAGGGTATTTTGTTAAAAAGGCGCGCACCGTCGGATGTTATCGTGGTTCGGCCGTACCTTGTTCGGGTCTTAAGCCGTATACAGAAATAAAGCTGGAAACTTATAAGCGCTTACCGGCGCTTGACAGCGCTGGTAACCCGCGCAGGAAAATATATGAACGCGCGCCGATAAGCACTGAACTGAACGGTGAGTTCTGACAAACTTCAACACGCGCTGGTCAGCGCTGGGCGGTGCCATTTAAAATTAATAAACAACTGCGACAAAACAAAACCAAATCTGCTTCAACCTGCTTCCTTTATGTAGAACGGACCAGCGCTGTCAAGCGCCGGTAAGCGCTTATAAGTTTCCAGCTTTATTTCTGTATACGGCCTTAGGCAACACGATGAAGCTCGCGCGTCGAGTGCAGATGCGCCCAACTTCTTTTTGCATAGTAAACTGTAGGTCAGTACGGACTTCTTTGCTCATGGTCTTACGGATAGAAATGCAAGTATTGTAAAAGTGTAGCTGTTTAATGTTCATGAGATTAGTTTCTTGATAAATTATTGAAGTGGCTGTTCTAAAGTTGTAATTTTGTTTTGTAGGACTTGTAATTTGTTTAATCTTGTACTAGCAGCGGTTATTAGCAAATGCACATACTTCTGCCCAAACATGAATGTAAGTGAGCGCTGTGATTGGATTCTTTTATCTCATCAAAATAATTCGCTTGATTAGCGTTATTTGAACTCCTATAAGTGTAGAGGAGCGCAAGCGGCGACATCGATTCTCATACAAATAACCGCATGACAGCCTTTCTGAACTTTTTACATGTTCTGTGGTTGGAACAGTCGCCCAGTAAGTAAAACGCTGCAGATTTAAATTATACCTAAGGCATTAAATATTCCTATTTAATTTGGGTTGTATTTTCTATGAAAATAGTAAAAAAAAGACGTGTGGCATAGCATTTTTTTATCAACTTATGCCGATACAACAAACTAAAGAGACAAGCGTGATATTTCAAAAAGTCATTAAAAGTTCTGCTATTCATCGATAGATGGAAAAACTAAAAAGTATCACCGCTGTGCCGGTCGGAGTGGGGGGTGTTAGGTTATTTTCGTTACGGAATTTCTGGATTCGGTCTCCACGCTCAAGGCCTGCGATAGAAGCTATGCAATAGCTTAAAATATGATTGTTTTTGCAGAAAATACATAATATTAAAATTTATAGTAGGAATAATGTGTAAAAAAAATTGACGGGTTATCATTGTGTGGCTGATTTCGTTTAACTGTGGCAAGGGTAACATTTAATGGTCTTTAGACCTTCTTAATCTCACCAGCCGTCTTCTAGGACAAGAACATACTTTTAAGTGGCTGGTTATATTTTCCTTATGACAATGGAAATTACGGTCAACGAATACTCTTACTTCTTATTGCGCCTAAAAGATGTTTCCGTTGCTCTGTAAATATTTTTCTTTTTCTGATAGTAAATAAACCACAAAACAGTTTTCATTTATCAGATGTTAGATAACTGTATTAGACGTGATGGCGGCTGTAATTTTTATACATTAAAGTAATTTCCGCATGAAAATTATAACGACTTTTATTTTTTTGTGTTTTTGTGTAAATATATGTACAAGACTGTGTGTTGTGCGTGTGTATGTGTGTTGTGTGTGTAAGAAATAACGTGCGTTATTTACCATTAATAAAATAACCCAAACGCATATCTTACTGGCATGGCGAGTATAATAACTAGCCATATACCAATTTTTACTTCGATCTGTGTAGCGGTGTGCACTATCACATTTTTGTACCATGCAGATTGGCCGGAAGAAACATGCCCAAAAAAATGGAGGTCCTTTATCTCGAGAAGCATGAAACTCACTCCCAAGTCCCAGTTCTGTTTTTATAGTTAACAAACTCTAAATGTATGAAACATTTTTTTACATTTTTGGTAGCTTTAACATGCTTACAAAAAGAAAAAAAAGTAATATATTGATATTTTTTGTTACTTTTTTTTGTTAAGCTTTCTACTTTTTGCCATGAATAAAAATTAAAAACAATATACACAGTTCAATACAAAAAAAAAACAATGGGAACACGATTTTAAGTGCTCAGTAAGTATCTACACTAATGCAAATTCAACCTTATTTACTTAGGATGAAGATGAATTTAGGAGTCTGTCAAGGATTTCAAGGACGTTCCTTCTTTTGCTGATTCTGTATCTCGTTGTTTTTGCAGATAAAACGACTTTATTAACTTTATTCAAAGTTGTAATCCTAAAAGTATATTCTCATGAATTAAAAGTTTCGGCTAACCTGTATTAGAAGTAACCTTTACGTAAACTGTCTTTCTAAACTTGGGTAACAATTACTTTAATTACATTTGTCTATACTCAAGGTAAATGAAGACTGAGACCTTCATGAATTCTTTATTAAGTTGAATGTTCGTAAGGAAATTTGTCTTGATAGACGTGTACTAAGCTTTTAGCAAATTAAGCGACTTCTAATTCCATACTAATATATATTTAAACTCATACAATGTCAGTCATGTTGATAATTCAGATGAGTTCATTGACACGAGTAAGAACTATAATAATGTGTATAACCGGTTTTAAAACAGAACATAACAGTAGTCAATAAGTATTATTTACTAGCTGTCTCGGCGTTTACAATATTTCCCTATAAAAAACACTTATATTACTAATGCAAAAGAAGTGGTAATTATAATTGATTGATATTTCTTATGATATCGTTACCTCATGGTAATGTATGTTTGAAGTTTATAAGTGGGGGAATCTACCTCCTAGTGGTCCACCCTGGGCAACGGCATCTTTGGTTTTCTAACCAATGATGACGGCCAACAGATCCCTCTGCGGTGGTAGGCTTCGTAAGAGGCTGCCTGGATGCTACCACCCTCCTGCCGGAGTCCAGCGCCAAACAGTTTTTCTGTGTTCTGCTGGTGTGTGGGAGAACCAGTATCTCTGGGTAAGCGCGCCCCATCTGAGGCTTCTTCTTAACCGTATAGTAAAGTATGTAGTCAAGAGCAAACCCATTGTTTATAAAAAATAAAAAATAAATACTGGCTGAACAACTGAACATAACTCTGTCACATTTACTCACTTTTCATCAAAGATTGTAAACATTAATTTAATATTTAAATTTTTACATTTTCTTTTAAATACGATCCTCCTCCTCACCGTCACAAACATAACCCTAAGAAAATTTTCTAATTTACTGTAGTCAATCAGATTTGGAGTGACATTTTGTTGATTAATTTTTATTTATATAAAAAAATATTTCTGGCCGCCACTTACTATGGAATTAAGTTGGACTATTTTAATGGACACGGATGAAAATCAATACAAAATCCAACTTAATAATTTGGCTAAGCTAAGTCTTAAGATCTAGCCCGGATCTCAAGACAAGATGTGTATTCTGTAAACTACGAACGGGGAAAAGCACTAAAAGAAAATTGCATTATGAATTTCCATCGACATCCTAGGCGAAACTCATGTGCCAGTGCGTCACCAAGTATTTTAGAAGTAACGAAATATTTTTGTGTAGCACATCACACCTAGCTACATCGAGGCATCTTAACGTTGTTGATATAAGTGCGAGTTTTCTACGAAAATGAACAGCTTGATGTGCAAGCCTGTACTTAACTAAAGCAAACATTTGCTTTTCTCAACACCTAGTCACTAGACCAAATTGATATTGTGAAATACTGAAATGGGGTAAAAAGTGTTTTAGCAAAATTGCGTTTGCTTCGTGGGCTGCCTCGTTAACTAAACGTGTATGTATACTTCTGAATTTCAAGAAGTAAAATTAATATTAGGCTGAAAACAGAAGTTTCGGAAACTATCAACTTTGACTTGACACTTAGACAAAAAGAAAATAATTCAAACAAAAATCGTCAAAATGGGTAAAGGGAATTAAAATTTTGTGTCGGTAGATGACAATCGCCAACCTGCATTTGGCAAGCGTGGTGGCCTGTATCCATCATAGCTAGATAAAGGCTTCTAAGGAGAAGAATTTTGCCATAATCGCCGCATTTAACAGATGAGTTGTCCAATAGTGAAAAAAAAACTTAGCTGCTCATCTTCTTCTGGCGACACTTTTTATTCGTCTTTTACGTTACCTAAAGAAAGAGTAGAGTTTTTGGAACGAAGTTCCTTATCGCGCGTTGCGAAAGGGGGCTAGACGGAAAAAATTGTAACGACACTTTTGACCGACATTTTTTGCCATAGTTGTAAGCCGTGCGGCGAGAGAGAGAGAGGGAGGGAGGGAGAAAGGGAGGTAGAGGTAGAGGGAGGGGGAGAGGGTAAGGGAGAGGGAGATGGAGAGGGAGGAAGAAAGGGAGAGAGAGAGAGAGGGAAAGAGAGGTAGAGGGAGGGAGAGAGACGGAGAGAATTAAAAATAAATTAAAAATGAAATAATATTTTATTACAATTCCTTCACTAAAAATGAACTTCGTTCCATCCGGGTGTCCCTTGATACCTCTCAAGTTTTTTTAGTATAAAATTTTTGTGCACGATACCAAATTAGCACAGCATTAAAACATTATACAATACACAACACCAACACGTTAAATTATTATGAACTTACTGATATTTAAAAAATATCAAATACCATTACAAAATACACTTTTTTTTCTAAACGAGTATTAACGGTAAAAAATATCCGCATTCCATTTAAAAGCAAATTTCCATAGCCTACAAGAACTCCCGTTTTAGAGAGTGCTGTCCGAAGGTTGCTAATTAAATGCACTAAATTATTTAGAAATAAGAACGTCCCAGTGAGACTACAGTTACAAGATAAAGCGAATGCAGTGCTCTCAGGTCCATTTAAAAGAGGTACTTAAAAAGTACATACGAGTACATGAAGATTGAACTAACTTTGAGTCTGCAAGGTCTAATGTCTTAGACATCATTCTTTAAAATCATCGCCAGTGTTCTTAAGTTCCTGTTTTATTTTTTTAATTGTTCAATGAGGAAAATCATTTGTAGATTGTGATGCTTATCATTTTTAAAAAGAATAATTTAGGATTTTATATTTGTCTAATTGAGAAGTCCTTTAGAGAATTATATTTTTATTTTGTTTCTATACAATACTACTTAAACACTCTGATACTATATTTAGTTTTATACAACTGCTGGCTATACTCTAAATATTAATATTAATTATATAAAAGCCTAAATGCTTAATTTTTTTATTGCTTCGTCGACCGCATACAGCGCTTTCTAACGCGATGGTATAATTATGTGTATTGTTATTACAATTGATTAAAAACAATTATTACTAGGTAAGTATAGGACGATTTTGCGCGTCAGGCACGCCCAGAGGCCCAAAGAAAATCGAAATAATATTATTATTATTTATCCGAGACAATTTCAAGAGTTATTGTCGGATTTTCCGCATTTCTACTGCTTTAACACGGACTACGCCCATTGCAAGCTGCCTCTATTGTGCGACAGTGCTACGAAACTACGGCGTAGTCGCTACGAAACTTCGTAGTTCTTTACGTGGTTACTAGGAGCATAAGGCTTAGATGAAAACCACTTCTTAAATAAAACTATTTGATTGGAAAGTTAAATGCCATATTTTTAATAAGAAACGGAGGATATAAATTATTGTCGTGATGTTTAAAAATGAATACATACCCGGTAGGACGATGTTTTGATGTAAATTGCCGTTAAATCAATTTAAGTTAAATATTCTGATATTCTTACTTAGTTGGTTCAAGTATTAATCATTATTCGAGAACTCATAAAGTCATAAGGTAACAAGTGTTTAACAATTTAGTGTTTAACCGAGTGAAATAATTACGTGAGTGTTACTTACTTATTAATTAAAGTTCAGAAAAGTTAAGACATGTGTAACTTAGGGAATGATCTGAATTTGTAACATACATTTTACGTATTTGTCTTTTTTATTAAGTGATAGAAGTTCAACAGGTTTAGTATTGCGTTTTGCTGTCGTAAAGTAAGTTAAGTATTTTTTTAGCGGCAAGTTAGGATCTTTAGGATTTAAAATCTGTTAAACTTTTGCTACTAATACATATATATATGTGTATTTTTTTTCAGACATGCCACACTGGGCCACACAGAGCCATCTAGTCCCAAACTAAGCTACTACTAAGAAGCTTGTCGTATTGGCTACTAGACAAAGTAGAAGAACAAGATAGATACTACTATAGAAGAAGATAGCAAACCTTGTCGACGCATGAAGCATCATGACTTCCATAGTGGCGTGGCAGGTTCTCTATTTTGTCTCATACATTTTTTATCCATAATCTAACGTGTTATAATGTAGCCCTAACTCAATGTCTCATAATATGACTTGTCCTAAAATCGAAATCCCTAAATATAATTTATCCTAAAATTTTTTGCTATAAATATTACAATCTATAATGTTTAAAAGGCATAAAAGGCTTTTCCGTAACAATTATAAGTGTTAACGTAATGTGTCATAATGCATTTAGAATTGCGTGTGCTCCGGCGCTATAGGAAGTGCAGCCCCTCCGCCCTAGCGTAACAAAGTACAGGCACCCACGCTCTCGCGCTCTCTCACCCACGTGCTCGGGCGCCTGAACGTTGCTGCAGCGGGCGGGGGCTGCCTTCCTCCGCGCCTCCGCCTTTTTGAATTACACTCTAGGGGTAGGCCAGACAGATTTAACACGTAATCCTAAATCCATACGATTACAAGTGTATGATAATGTGATTTATAATAACTAAACTACATGAGGATAATCTAACCAAGATAAACCTACTTTTAAACATTGTTTTAGGAATAACAATATTAATAAATAAACCATCATTCGGACTAACAATATTACTATAAACCATCATTAGACTTTAGTATTATCTTATCTGTGTTAGAACTAATAATATTATCATAAACCACCATTCGGACTAACATACATTATACAATTTAATACTTAGGACATGTGACTTTATAGCAAGAAAAATTAGGATATCTAATTATTATAGCAACCGATATTATGAAACAAAAGCATTAGAATTAAAGACAATTAGGCATTATAAAATTTCGTATATTCGTACATTATGGATAGTGATGATTATAGCAAACGCGTTAGGGATTTTGAATTTCGGACTAACAATTTTCGAAGAAGAAAGGGACTACCGGCGTGGCATACTCACAGGTTTTTAAGGTCTCGCCTGCTCTAAGTATTTTTTACATTAATGGATACAGAAAAAACGATGACATAGGATGTAAACTGGAAATAAGATAATGAATGAAACCACCACAGAATAGCTGTTTAGTACGTAAATCAACTAATTTGAAATGACTGTTCTTATTCTGTACCGACTTCTTAAGCTTAACTTGAAACATTATGAATAATGCATAAAGCCAACGCAATACAAGTCAGAATACAAATGTAGTATTTGTAAGATAAAAATAACATACGCGAAATTGAAACCTTACGCCTCTACTTCCCGAGCCAATCGATATTAAGTTTATATTGTACCCTCCAAGGAATAGCGGACCTCGTAAAAGAGGTCAAAACCATGTCTAAATGTGAACAAATATTTGCAAAGGACGTTTTATGGAGCCAAGAACAAGGGTCGATTCCCGGCCTTTATTTAAAAGGGTCTGGTCAAAAATGTTTCTCTTAGCAATGTTGTGTTTACACAGTATACTTTTGTTAGCCAGTACAATTAAATACTTATTACGTTTAATGGATTTTCAGAAATGTAGGTACGCCTTTTTTACTTGTGCCAAACTTCAGATTTTAATAATCAAATAAGTAAAGCAGTTATTTTGTAGCAAAGCAATGACGATATGATATAGTTTGGAGAAATAAAAAAAAGTAGTAACTATTTTACAATTACCAATGCTGGAACCAAAACGCCACTAAAAAGCGGTGTCTAAGCTATGGTGGCCGTTGAACAAATTAATCGGATAATTCAGATAACATGAAAGATATAAAACTCAAGTTTAAGTTTTAAAAGTTTAAAATAATGCCAGCTAGCTCTTAATACGAGTAATACCTTATTCATTTTATCTGACATAATCTCTGTAATTAATTGTTAGAATTAAATAAAAGAGTATAATTTTGGTGATTTAAAACCTATGTTTATCTAAGTACCCACGCATACTCATGCGTAATACAGTCAGTAGTCGGTCAGCGAGAGTCAGTGACAGCGCACAGCGAAAGTATTGTCAATTCATTGAACGAAAAGATTAATGTGTACGGAAAAGCAGTCAACTGCGTAACGGCCGCTTACAATTTGACATCTGACAGTAAATTCTGGGTGGGTATTTCCTAAAGGTATTGAAGATTTGCAGCAATTTTTCGTACTATAAATGCACTTATCATCATCATCATTTTAGCTAACCGACGTCCACTGCTCTCCTATTTGACTGTATTGTAAACTACCATTCTTTTTACTCACATACCTATATGAAACCGCTCTAGCAGTTGCGAGTGTCGACTGCTCTCCCGCAATTTTTGAATAGCAAATTGCATTAATAAAGAAAATTGTTTACAGTAGACTTAATATTATGTGGCATTTTCTAATATTAAACCATTGGGCTAAACAAAAACAGTGTGAAGAGTTAAAAAAGCGAACTAGCGTCATGATTCATTCCGCTTTCGCTTTTTATTCCGTGTCCACGCGACTCACTCGCAATGCTTCTTTCTCTAAACCCATATTACTACTGCAATGAATAATAGGGCAGTACTGATTAAATTGAGACATTGTTAAGAGGTTCAAAGTGTTCACTATAAACACAATAGCGGTCCTTGTGTTTTGATCTCTGACTAACTGCAAGACAAGTCTATAAAAATCAGCAGTGCGTATTCCTCTCCAAAAGGTGGATTTTATACCATAATCACCACACCTGGCTGACTGGTGGGTTGAAGATTGCAGTTTGGCCAAAGATCAGTATAATAATTGATCATCGAATGTTCACGCTAATAACAATAAATCTCTCGCATATACCATGATAGCAGGTGTACCGCAAGGTTCGACTCTTGGACCTTATTTGTTTTTGATGTACATTAATGATGTGCCCATACAAACCCGCACCCATTTGGCATGCTTTGCTGATGATACCGCATCATACACATCGGCTGATGACTATAATCTTATTATAGATCGCTTACAGCTGTCCCTGGATTCCTTGTATCAATATTTTACTAAATGGAAACTTAAATTGAACACCTCTAAGACGGAAGCAATAATGTTTACGCGGCACAGAAAACCACCATCACGAACACTGAAGGTGAACGGTTTCAACATACCATGGAGCAATAGTGTTCGTTACCTAGGTATCACTTTTGACAGCAAGGTTAACTGGTCTAAGCACGTCTCCAAAGCACGAATAAAGGGTGCTCAGGTTATGGGTGCATTGAGTCTCATTCTTAATCACCGATCGATTCTTAGTCCAATTAATAAGCTCAGGATCTATACTACCCTGGTCAGACCTTGTATTACATATGCTTGCCCAATTTGGAGCAGTACATGTGATTCAAATTATAAATTACTACAAGTTATCCAAAACAAAGCACTCAAAATTTCGTTTAATACACCTTTTTACACAAATCTTGAAAAAATTCATGTAGCTATTAACTTACCTTCACTTAAAAACTTTA
Organism: Anania crocealis; assembly: GCA_949315895.1. NCBI lineage: Eukaryota > Metazoa > Arthropoda > Insecta > Lepidoptera > Crambidae > Anania > Anania crocealis. The sequence goes on along the minus strand of OX438857.1, from coordinate 3,651,823 downwards.
TTATTAAACAATCACGTAAATTTTATTGTAAAAACAAATATCACAAAAATAAATTAATATATAAAATTGGACAGACACGTAAAGAAGATTTATCGTATATCGACAAGTACGGTACATATAGGTTGCCACATCACTACAGCTTATTTGCACACGACGTCACACTGGACGATACCGACCGACGGCCGAGATATACTGCCGTTCTACCCACCTAAGCGACAATCAACTGTTTGTTAGTTACTGTGCCTTTCTTACGAGACGGACGACCTAGCATTGTAATTATTAATTTGTTATGTATCGGGCGGAAAACCAAAATTACTCACGATTGATATTAATCTGGTGGTTCGGTTTTTGAACTAATTCTCATATAAAAAAATGTGTACTTAAACAATAGACGCGTACTTTTATAATTATGTTCATACTTGTGATATGTTCATAAAAGATGTTTTGAATAGTTTTAAAATGTATCTTGTTATACTTTTAGAGGTGCTTTCAGCCTAAAGTAAAATCTGTTAAAAACATTACACACCTATAACGATGCGGTTAATACGTAAGTTATATTGTTGTTACCACTACCTACATTTTATTAATAAAGAATTTTGAAAAAAAAAAAAAAAAAAAAAAAAAGTATAATAATAATAATAATAATAATAAAGGCATTTATTTCGAACAATTTTTGATGGTATTTTAATTTTAGATTAAAGTAAATAGAAAAATAAATTGTTAACAAGGATGATCAAAATAGAAGTCAAAAAAAAGAGCTCTCATTTGATTACCCTCCTTACCATAAATACGAGTAATCAGATAGTAAGAAAGAGAGTGAAGACGCTGCTACCCGTCCTGTTCCGGTGGCACCCTTATCACACTCACAGTAAGAAAAGGGTAGGTTTCACATGCCAGCACCATACAACATCATGAAGTACAGAAAACCTTTGTCAATTGCAAATCGTGGCGGTCACTTGATGGCCGAGTGTGTGGTAACCACTTTTATCTCCTATTTATTCAAGTTAAAATATTTCAGACACCAAAACCGATATAGCCGTACAGCGGCCGTTACTCACGGACCCCTAAAATAACAAAAGAAACCCTTCCCAACACAATCGGGTGAGCGATGCCGTCGCGGTATTGCTGCGGAACCTGGCTCACATAAAGCGGTAATAAAGCTATAAAACGTAATATACGACGTGAGACAGGAGTATACAGTTTTTTAGGGTCCCTCGCAACGGGTTGAGATGATCTTTTGTATCGCTCTCGGCCCCGGCTATTGTTTTATGGTAAATTTCAAAAAGAGCTCTAAAACGTTGCAGTGTGGACTTTAATTGAGAAGCACATTTTGCTTCACGAATATGCTTTCACTAGTGACGTATATTCAGTGTTTTGTTCGGTCGTTTTAAATTAACTTTTGTTTTGTATGCATGCCAAAAAGTCAATAATATTTAAACGAAGACGATGTCTGTAGAGAAAATTACTCGAAAATTAAAAGATTGAAAGAGAATACGGTAAATACCTATTAACCTAAGTTACGTAAAAAATTAAATAAAAAAACTAAGTCAGTACCAAACACTTTTTTATTCAAATAAATTCAGATAAACGTAGTGCAAATTATCATGACCACATTTTTCATTTTAAATAAAAAATATATACAAATTAAAAACAAGGTTTAACCCGTGACTGCTTCGCGTGGATTTCGAAATTACGTAGAGAGTTAATCGCTCTGTTGTTCTTAAAAATAAATGGTTATGGTTACCATCCTTCAGCTCCATTATGATATGTGCCTAGTGACTTTAGATAAAATACACCTGTCATGCGTTCCCGCAAGGACTACTCGATGTTTCAAGAAAAAGTCTAAAGGTGTTTACAGACTACGCTATACTATTGTGCTTTATAGTATAGCAAATAAGGACCTAATGCACTAGTTACCTAATATATGTATGGTACAGCTAAGTGTGAACGTGTCCATAATAATGTATGGTACGCGATATTGTTGCGCTATGATCTATATGCTATAAGCTTTTATATTATAGCATAGTCTGAAACCACATTTAGAGTTATTTTGATATCTAAGCTACATCACTGGGAAGTTTTATCAACATCCTTTCAAAACTTAATGCGTAAAAGAGTAACAAACAAACGTCCATACAACCTCACACACTTTCGCATTCATAGTATTAGTAGGAGAGTGGATTATTTTTATGCCAAAAATCAAAATATAGAAACCATCTTGCACACAAGCTTATACTTTCTCAATTTGCTTGGGACTTCACAGTTATAATCAGAGATCGGATAATCAGATGCGGCTTTTTAAAATGTATGTCGGTCCCGACCTGTTTTTGATACAAAAGTGCATTCCATAACAACAGTTCAACTTTAGGCAAATATGAATCTTAGTATCCGATCTCTAGTTATAATATAAACTGAGAATTATTCTGTAATTTTAAGATTTATCTGATTTCATTAGCTCTTTATGTCTTTTCAACTAAATGCTATCTTCAAGTGAAAGGGAAAGGTACAAATCCCTCTCTGATTACTGGGAAATTGTTTGTAAGGCTTTTCTACGTAATTGGTTGGGCTATTCGAGATAGGCAGAGTAAATTGTTTTCATTACACCATTCCAAGTTCGAAACAAAAGATTTCGCCTTATTAAACTGGACGAGTGGGAAGAAGAGACTGAGATCAAATCAGTAATTATTAAATTGAAATGCTTAAACTAATCATTTGAAAGTTATTTACGTTATAACTAAACATACATAATGCCAATTTAAAAATATTGTAGTACAATATTCAATTAAAATATATATTTATGATAAACTGACTGTCCGTTAAACCAATATAAACAGACCATTATTTTGCTTGCATTATCCTTTGCTCACTTTTCTACGACATATTTTTCCAAACAATCAGCAAAAATGTTCTGTCAAACAAACCTTCTCTTGATTATTGAAAAATATAAACAAAAACAGAATTATCCAATTTAGTGCAGCAGTCGATCGGGGTTTATGCACATACTTTATACATTTCGTTGATTATTTTTTTTTAAATAAATAATAGGCTTGCTCTTGACTACATATTTAACCATACGGTTAAAAACAGAAGCCTAAGATAGAGCGAGCTTACCCAGAGGTACTGGTTCTCTCACACACCAGCGGAAAAAACTGTTTGGCGATGGTCTCCGGCAGGAGGGTGGTAACATCTAGGCGGCCTCTAAAGAAGCATACCACCGCAAAGGGATCTGTTAGCTGTCATCATTGGTTGGAAAACCAAAGATGCCGTTGCCCAGGGTGGACCACTAGGAGGTCTACCACCCCAAAATTTCATTTTTATCCGACTAAGGCAAAGCTAATATATAAAAAGACTGGTACAATCAAAACCCTTCCTGGTTTTGATTGTACCAGTCTTAGACACGTATGTAGGTATTTATGTGGGTTCTAAATTGGTAAACTACTGAGCCGATTTTGGTGAGTTAGGCATCAATCAATTCCTTATTATAGTCCGGGTAACATAGGCTAAGTTATTTTTAAAAAAGCTACATGATTATAGCTCTAACAGATAAGTGTACTTTGAAAAAAAAAAGCTTGCTTGCTTTGCTTGCAATTTTAGTGGATTATCAACTGAAAGAAGACAAAATTCTCAGCAGAAAAATGTTTAGACAATACAGCAAATATACAGGTGACTGTGTAATCACAGTATTTTCGTTGTTGGGTTACAGTTTTTTATTAGGGTTTCGTAGCCGAATGGCAAAAACGGAACCCTAATAGATTCGTCAAGTCTATCTGTCCGTCTGTCCATCCGTATGTCACAGCCACTTTATTCTAAAAGTATTAGCATTACACAGTTGAAACTTGATAAATAGGTGTATCCTTACGATTTACGATTCTCATACAAAAAATAAAAAATAATGTTATTTAAGGGGGGCTTTCCATACATAGACCTAAAACAAAAAAAAATTAACTCAAACTAAGCCTATGGGTTATCTATGGATAGATCTTTTAAAATGACATAGAGGTTTTTAAAACAATGTTTTCCAAAAGTCTAACGTTTGGATGATAGACGATTCCAAAGTGGTAAAATGGGTGTCCCCCCCCCCCACTAACTTTAAAACTAAGCAATTGAAAATTATTAAAAAATAGATATAGTAGATCCTAACAAAAACTAACAACCAAAATTGGTTTGGACGAGATCAAACTGGTAATTTTTGAGAAACAGCACATCTTTAACAACCGCAAATATAACTTTGTTCTTTATACAAACACTATGAAAAACAAAGTTATTTTTGCAGTCAATTAATTATTGTGGTATTTTGGCTAAGTGGAAGTAAGTGGACCCCTGATTCAGTTAGATGGTACGGAACCCTCAGTGCGTGAGTCTGACTCGCACTTGGCCGGTTTTTTATTTATACACCGAGCAATTTCAACCACCTGTAAAACGAAGTCCACGTTATGTAACCATTACGTTTAACATCTTGGCAGTGTTATTTTTACTTTTTTTACTTTTTTTTTAATATAAAATATTCAATATTGGTTCAGCTATTTATTTTTAACACGCTGCGACGCGCACAGATGGAAGAAGCTGTGTTAGGTCCATTGAACCAAGACCCCGCCGCAACAAAATAATAGGTATGTGTGCGTCACAGCGTGTTACAAAATTAAAAGTCTGAATCAAAATTTAATATTTTTCAAAATATATTTTTACTCGAAAAATTAATAGCACTGCCATTATGTTATACATAATGGTCAAATAATGTGGGATTCGTTTTTCAGGTGGTTCAAAAAGCACGGTGTATATACAGGGTGAAATTTTAAACACTTTCCAAAATTTTTATAGGCGTTCGGTATCGTATTTAGAGCCCATTTATAAAATAAAAAATGTAAATCAAACTTTCACCCGAAAATATTTTTTGCAATATAGTTTTCAATTTTTACGGTCCTAGGCCTGATAAGAGATTTAAAGGGAAAATAAAAAATGTATAAATAGTTTCGTAATTAATGAATGAAATGTGAATCGCGTAAAAAAGGTGTTGCTAGGCGGCCGTATCAAAAAATTTAGATTTTTTGCAGACATTTTCTAAGTGCTTTATCTTGACATTTTTGTACTGGGCTATACCAAAAGAAAAAATACGTCAGTTGTTTTTTGTCTCGTAGATTGGTATATTAAAATTTGGAAGGTGGTTAAAATTTCACCTGTATACACAACATTTATCAATTTGTGTTGATTTATAAATATTAGTAAGTAGACTTTTTTGGTATAGTCTGGAAGAAGTAATTAATATTAGGTAAATTGAAATTGTAGTTTTCGTTTTGGATCTAAGAGGTGCTCGTTCTTAAGGTTGGGGTCCTGAAATCGTGCAAAGGTCCAAATACTTGAATCTTGAAGTTTGTGTATCATCATTGTATTCGATAAAAAATACTGTTTTTAGAAGTGAAGTAAACGATGATCATGTCAATACAAAAATAAAAAAAATCTCTGTAGCACAATAATATTCAGAAAAATGATTGCACATCAAACTCACATAAACGAAATTTCTGAAGGCAAGCCTTTTTGAGAAGCTTTGTAGTAGATTTCCGAAAAGTAACTCCTGAGTCTATTCATTTAAGAAAATAAAAACAATTAACCTATCAGACCAATTTTAACAAAATTTTGTGTCGGCGCAATGTGACCGCAACTTTGTATGTAATTTTTATTTGCAATATTTATTAAAATAATTTTTAGATATAGGTATAGGAAAAAAATTTTTTTGGCCAAAATATTATCAATTTTATTTATTGATATGCGTTGTCTTACTCGATGATAACATTTGCTTCTTACGCTGCTTCTTCTCAGTTTTAACCAACACTTGTACTTGAAATGATATTGATGTTCAACCACCATGCTATATTGATGTGTAAATTATGCGTTTTCTGGATCCCACTTAATTTTAAACGAATTCGTATACTGTCTAGAGAACCTTCTCTTATCACTGTCGGTTAAAATAATAGAAAACCAAATACAATTTGAATGACGTATAACGCCAATCAAAGTGATGCATTCCCTAGAACTGGGTTACGTCTGACGTATGTGTTGCATGCTGGTTTGATTGGCGTCTTGATAGCGCGGAACTTACCTAAGGTTTGCAGTATTTTAGTGTTCTTAACAGTTAATATACAGATATTAGTGTTATATGGGTTATTTTATTACCCATAGTACAGTCAAATAGCGCTGCGGCCGAAGTCGGTTTCATCGCGACAGTGGTTGCTTTGTGCATATTAGAGATTATTTAATCTTATCTAATCCAGCCTCGGGATCTTTATGGCACACGTAGCCCACCCTGACATTTTCTAAAATAAGATTTGTCGCTGCTCTAGTGACTGTGATCACGAATGTCTCAGCCGTCACATCGACCGCTGTTGTCGCGGCTTTTTGACAGCTTTTTGTTTGGTAGCGCTAGTGTCGATCAGCGTTAAAGGAGAATATCAATCATACGTTCATTGCAGTCACAGCACAGCAGTTTAACGGCCGGTCCCAATAATGTATCTATCTCCAGTTTTGGCATATCGGAGATAGAAAACATCTTCTGTCTCTGATTTTGCCGTCCAGAGAAACAAAGACAGAAGTTGTTTTCTATCTCCGATATGCCAAAACTGAAGATAGATAGATTATTGGGACCGGCCGTTAGCGACGTCGCCTTAAAGGCAGATTGCTTCACGACTGGGTGACACACTTTAGTATTATCTTAGCTGTGGTGACACCGACCATGCTGCGGGGCTAACTATAAGTTTGAAGCTTATCTTTTTTCAATATGTTAAATTTTGAGAAATTTGAAAATCTTATCTGACCGTGTGATTCCTGCACAAAAATACAATAACATTACCGGTTCCATTCATATCAGTGTCGTAATAAAGGTGAAGATAAGGGTCAGTAGAGGAGCATCTTCTCTCCGCCATGCGTGCTGGATTTTAATCCCTCGATCGTGAGTTATTCCAGACACAATTGAAATCAATTGTTATCGTGGCACCCGAGTGCCTCCTGGGGGTTGAGGGATAAGAAAAAAGAAGAACAACTTCAAAAGTTGTTCTTCTTTCTGTGTCCAGCAGTAGACGAATTTGAACCGATGACGACAAATGCTATTAAATGGTTTAATATATATTTAATTATATTAAGGAATGTAATACGCAAACCTACGCATAATTAAATCGAACGTATAATTTTTACGAACTCGACCTTCTCTTAGATACTTTTTTGTTTCGTAGATTTAAAAAATAAATGGACGTGGATCAGAGTTATTCTCGAGTACCAAATCCTCCAACGCATTGTTCTGTTAATAGTTTTAAATTATTGTTTCACGACAAGGCACGAAATCCAAATCATCCCAAGCTCAAAACTACCCACAGTTTTGTTTGCTTGGATTATTTTTAAATTGCGTGCGATTTATGCCCGTACAATCGCTGCATTAGACGCTCGTGTAGCGGAGCGTGCGAATCGCACCGCGTTTCACGCTTGTAAAAGCAACCGCTTATCTATAATGCGGTATTGAGGCAGAGGGAAAATAACTATTTTACAAAATTTTCACCATCGAAAATAATTTTATAAAAGTTCGGTTTTGTAACAATTTCAATTTCAAGTAGGTAAGTTTTTTGGTTGAGTAAAAGCATTTTTATTTATATTTAGGTATCTTGCAACTGCAAACCTATTTCATTTGATAAGCTTCTAAATAAATTAATCTTAGGTTCCATGATAAATTAATAAAGTAATTTTAAAAAATGGGACATAATAAACTTTGAACAATGATTTTTGAGTTTTGTATACCGGAAAATACGGGCATGCTCTCTTAGCATAATGCATCAAAATATTATACACTACCTAAACATAAGAGTAAATATTGTATTATTTGAGTGGCAAGTAATACAAACAATTATAGCTTTAGCTACTGCTTAAAAAGACAAGACTCAAACTCCATGTTCAAAATTTTCACATTTTCATTTGCTTTGACTATTTTCAAACTTGCGTGCGATTAATTAATACCAGTACAAACGCAGAATGCTCGAGGCTCGTGAAACGGAGCGTGCGAATCGCACCGCGTGCCAGAGGCCATACTACGGCACGGATGCCTGTACTAACGAATTCATCTGTCTCTGTCACATACTTGTAGACATTGGCATGTGTAAGAGAGACAGGAATAGATATATAGAGTTTGCGACATTGTGGTGGGTCGTAAGACCATTCGGCGAACGCTACTGACATTGCCACGCTTGCGAATGTTTAACTGAATATGGTATCGGGGCAGAAGAGTTGTAACTTTTAGAAATTATTTTTAGTAACTATTGGAAATTGATAACCGTCTTTGATCATTTGTATAATCAATTAAATTACTAACACCTGTTTTCAGTCAGAAAATTTTCTTTCAAATTCATACATAGCCAACATTGAGTTGGTGGTCAGTTTCCACAAACTTTAACACTCTAACGAACAGACTAGAGGCAGAACATAAACTAAAAATGATTCTAATAATGACTTTGCCGAATTTCACATATATGGCGTCAATGATATTACAAAGAATATCATGATGGCGTCATTATAACATGTCTTTCAATTGATATTTCGATGTTGTATAGTCAAAAGGTACCTATTTCACTTCAAACGATTGCTAACCCGCATGCCGAGCCTGTCGATTATAATAAAACTCTCTTTTTGAGTTGATTGGCATCGATGTTGGGTAATTATTAAGGTAAGAAGTCGCTGCTGACCGTGTTCTCTTAGCAGTACTTTTTTAGCCTTTGGTCACCTCTTACGACACATTAAAAGAAAGACAGTGATATTCTAGTTAAAGCCGCCACCACAGCACACTTTTAATAATGGTGAAACAATTTCACTTCCCTTGTTATAATCACACAACAAATAAATGGTTGGCAGTTTGATGGATGAGCGCCTAATTGGGTAAATTTCTGTTAGCTTAGGTTAGGTAAGCCTCTTTACTCTTTGACAGCGGCAACTGTGACATTATTTTATAAGTAAAATAGAAAAAGGCTTACTAAAAAGAATTCAATAAACTTTTCTTTTCCTTTTGAGGATACGTTGTTGAGACAAAGCTTCTTCAATTTTCGTCATGTTTGCCTGTCCTGTCCTGATAATCTCAGAGTGACTAATATGGTTTTTTATCCTTAGGTTATTTTGAAAATTGACGCATAAACATTGCAATGATAATCCTAAAAAAAATATACTTGCTGACTGACGAATCACATTTTGATCTGTTCAAAACGGTGCCAGTTATGCTGTATACAATGGTTGCTTCACTTCTTTTTTGTTAAAATTTTTCCCATTTCTCTTTTAAATTTGGAATGAAAGATATAAAATCAGACTTGAGATCGTAAAAAAAAGATAATAGTTACCCCGTTGGTCTAGTGGTTTAAATACCGGGCCAAGATCTCGGGGTTCGATCCCCGTTTTGCAACAAATAGTTTCGAACTTTCGAACGTTGCTCGGGTTTGCGATCACCAACCCGCATTTGGCAAGCGTGATGATTATGCCAGCACCCATCATTGCTGTGGTAACTTGAATTCAATTATGGAGGCCTTTTACCTGCAGTGGGATGATTATAGGCTGTTACTTTACTATTTACTATTCAAAAACTAGATATATTATCAAGATAATACAAAAAACATTCGTACTGACTGGCGATTTACTTTTTAGTTGATTCTAAACGGCACGCATTAATCGTCATTAAGCGATGGATGACCGAAACCTAACTTCAACCAAAGCAACGTAAACAAAGCTACATAACCCGATTTTATCTGTATTTAGTAACCAGAATGCAACCACGATTGATGGAGCGGTCGGGCCAATCCTGTCAAGGTTTAGACAAATGGTGGCCCGCACACATGAGACGTGAGCTTTTATATGTGTATAAGTAATTAGTCAGAACGTAATTAATCATTGTCTCGTTCGAGATTTTTGGATTAGGAGCCCTGTTTAAAATTTGGAGGGAACTGATACATTTCCAGCGGGTTAATGTGTTATTTTCTTTGTTAAGATAAATATTTAGTGTTACTAACTGTTGGCAGCGACTTTGTACGTTGATGAACTTTATTTTTGTTGTACCCCGACTGATAGCCTATCGCAAAAAGGTCGTTTGGGATTAATAAGGGATTAATATGGATTAATAAGAAGAAAAAAATATAATAATTTTTCTGTTTCATAGTTACGTTTAATACTTCGGTATGAACAGTCTATGTGCTTTTTCAGAATATTATCACTCTGTGATAAATTTCAACCATATTATAATCTAATGTTGGCGATTCTTGTGAGTTTGACAAACTACGATTTTCACTTTAAAATAAAAACTTATTGTTTTGAAATATGTATTTTTATTCAAAATGATAGCGGACTCATTGTTGTAGTATTGATTTCTAACTAATATTATTTGCATTATAATTTTGATGCACTAGGCATTTTTTGGTCAATTTTATCTTATTTTATTAGGAAAACGTGGGTTTGCAATAAATGTTATAGTTTGGTGAAAGAAAATTATTTTGATTAATAAATATCATATTTTTAAATCCTATATCGGACGAGGACAAATCCAAAAAAGTAAAAATCATAATCTCGAGTTCAAAGACTTATAAACATAACACAAAATTTAGTTTATCATAAAATTAGACAACTGCTAGCTTTCTTCAATTTTTATCTTTTATCTTAGTATTCATTAGTTATGATTGAAGGAAAATACATTATTTATTTAATATTATTATTATAGTATGGAAACAAAAAAAAATGCTGGTATATATTTTTTTACTTTACTGTAGTATTTTAATGTTTTAGTTAACATAGGCTAGTTCGGCTAGAAAAATCACTAACCTTGTATAATAAATAAAATAATAAATAAATAAATGTGGACAACATCACATACATTGCTCTGATCCCAATTTGAATAACTATTTAAAGCATTCGTATTTTAGAAACCAGAAACAACGAAGGTACCACAAACACCCAGACCCGAGAAAATGTAGAAAACACCGTTTTTTCTATATTGACCCGTCCGGGCATCGAACCCGGGACCTCGGAGCAGGCGTCACCTTCAAAACCGGTGTGTACGCCACTCCGCTACAGAGGTCGTCTTGCCTTTGAAATAATTTCTAATGTACGAACAATGTAAAAACTTTTGATGATCAAAAACCCAACGTCATTGTCAACATAATTTGATTTCTAAACAAAGTTCCATATTGAATTTTGGGAGACGTTTTCTTGCTGGAAACCATTTCTCAAGTTTGTAACATTGGTTTTCGTGTCGACATTTAGATTGGCTCGTTTCCGGGTTTCTTATGGTATGTAATTATGTGTATAATAATGTTGAATTTTTGTTCAGTTGGTGCCACACTCAGTATTAGGTAATAAAATAAACTACCTGTCCGTTCCGAGGTTACTAATGAAGACAATGCATGCAAATAGTCTGGTTGTGACCATGTATACCCTTTACTCACTTTTCGAAAAGATATTTCTTAAATATAATAAAAATGAACTTTAGTTTTTTCATTGGTTTATTTTAGTTATAATTTTTTATTCTTTTGATGTCACACCATCCACAAGATATCTCTTTTTAATTATTTGTGTACTAAAATTTGAATGAATAAAGCAATCACTACCTTACTTCAATCGATTTTTTACTAAAATAATTATATATCCGATTTAGTTCTAGCTTTTTAAGGTCATTATTAGTGTGTCTATTGGTATTAATGACGGATATAAATTGCTTTTAAACAATAATTCACGTCATTTCCCCTTAAAAATAACCCAAACATAAAATACTTAGACAAAAAATAGTTATTGATCACGGAAATAAATTACCTATAAACAATAATTCACGTAATTAATTCTCTTTATGAATAAAGCAAACCAAAAATATTTATTACGGGTATAACTAAAAAAAATTTAATCAAATTCACAGTTTTGACCTTCACAATTTATTCCTAAAGCATCAATGTGGCACAACATTATTTTGCTTAAGTCAATTTGCCCGTGCGCCGTCTTAGAGTGAAGTGGGGAAATTGGTTATCGACAAGACTTGGCTTAAAGCTAAGGGCTTGAAGCTCCTGGAAGGCTTCAGCGCGAAGTAATTACGCGTTAAGAGTCAATAGACATTGCGCCTTGTATAAAAATGTCCTAGGTCACACTGGCAGATGTTTTCTTGCGCTGTTTCTCGGCACCCATCATTTCTGTTGTAACTTGAATTTAATTATGGTCGCCTTTGTCCTGCAGTGGGATGATTATTAGGCTAAAATAGCATAGGTATATGCTCCTTTTTTAGGAAAAATTAACAATTCTCGAGAAAAAGTTTTTATTCAAAGTCACACGATTCCATTTTAATCCCTCAATCGTGAGTTATTCCAGACACAATTGAAATCAATTGTTATCGTGGCACCCGAGTGCCTCCTGGGGGTTGAAGGATTAAATTCCTTATGGCAATTTTATGCAGGTATACCTAATATGTTATCTTAAATGTCCACTAAACACTGAAAAAGTTATCGACGTTAGAACGCCACTTTTTGCAGAGTTTTTTACCTATTTAGTTTAGTTGAGTTTTAATAATTTTGTTATTATTAAATATTCGATTTTATTTTAGATCTAGTGTTTATAAAGTTAAGAACATACAAAATACTTACAAAAACAATGTGCACCTCTAACAATACTTAGAATGCTAGTTTTTGTAAAATCAAAAAGTTGACGTACTATATCCGGTACACTAAAAACAATTCTTTTGTATTCTACGTCCGTATAAAAACTGCTGTCCATATGAAAAACTATTTCAAAGGAAATGCTTTGGTGAACAAAAAGCGGTCAAAAGAGTAAAACATTTTTTCATGTCGCATCACAGAAGTAACTAGTTTCAATGAACGGTATTTGCGTATTAAATTCGAGTGACTAGTAATGTTAAAATATGATATTGCCGTTTTGTATGGACGAAATCTAGAAAAGTCATTTTTCCATACTAACAATTTTTTAGTTCTTCTAAAAACGCCTGAACCATTTCCGATGCAATTAAAGGTGAAAGTTAGATGGTTATAAAGCTACGCATTATAATATTTAAATTTCTGAAAATCAATCAAATCAATAATTGAAGCAAGAAGGTCAGCTGACACATTGTAAGGGGTCTTTTCAACGACTTCCTTTGAAGTAATAGGCACTAGTATTGCATTTTTTTAGTCAAAAGTTACTTTATTTAGTTTTTGATACAATACAAAAAGAATTACGCAATAATATGACTATACTTAAGAGCTATAAACAAAATAAAAAGTGGGAAAATAATCGGCAATTTCATACTTTAACCCCTATTATTTTTTAAACTCGAGCTAGATATTATCTACGAACAGACGAAAACACATCAGGCTATATATTTACTGAGGTATCTTAACGTTATCGATATAAGTGCGAGTTTGCAACAAATATGTATAGCTATATTTGATTAATTCTTTCCCGCTAAACCTTTAAGTTCCCGTTCTCCGTATTTTCTTTGTTTAACAACAATTCCTTTGTACTTATTAAATTAAATCGCCTCTCATGAGTCTACTATTTATCGCTAGTACAAGATAAGCATTTTGAACTCTATGCCCCTGACATAGATATCAAAACCAGCTACCTTTGCCATTCACTGACAGTTAAATACTCGAATTCCTTGCTCTATGTTTTGGAACAAATTTACTCAGACAACTGTTTGATTATAATGGAAGAAATAGCGTGTAGGTTTTGGGTGACAAGTGTTTTTAAGTAGGTAAAATTAAATCTGCAGATTTTAAACATGCTACTAGTAAATACTGTTTTCAACTGAAGATGAAAATGAAGCTTTTTGACACAGTAAAGATCCAATTAGTCCACGGCTAAACATACAGGATGAACTTTTTCATCACCTTCCAAATTTTTATAGGCGTTAAGTATCGTATTTAGAGCCCATTTATGAAGTAAAATAATAATATGAAGAATGTAGGTCGGATTTTCACCCGAAAATAGTTTTCGCAAAATAGTTTTCAATTTTTACGGTCCTAAGCCTGTGTTAATCTCTCAGTTCCCAAAAGCTCATTAGTCATATAAAAAAGGGACTATAGTCCCTTTTGGGAACTGAGGGAAAATCAACAACTTATGAATAGTATTGTAATGAATGAATGAGATGAGCATCGCGTAACTAAGTGTTGCAAGAAGGCCATATCAAAATTTTTGATTTTTGGCGGACAGTTTCTAAATGCTTTATCTTGACATTTTTACGCTGGGCTAGAGATACCAAAACAAAAAATACGTTCTTTACTTTTTGTCTAGCAGATTGTTGTGTTAAAATTTGGAATGTGATTCAAATTTTACCCTGTAATAGGCGTCACCAAAAGGAGAATGTCATTGTAGCCACTTTTGGCAGGCGGGTTGCCGAAGAGAGTGGTCCATACCATTGAACAAAACCGCATTCGCCTGAGAGAAGACGCTGTTACCTTTGGACCGTCTTCCTTTGGAAGTGCTCTGTTAACCTCTACGACCATACGATGAGAAGAGGTGGTGCCATTTTATTTAAAACTCACACGACACCAACGGCAGTAAACTTTATACTAATGTCATATGGCATTCAGTCTATTGATACTCTCAATCCTAAAACTAAGTATAGGTACATGTGAGTAAGGACCAAGTACCTAGTACAGACAACAGTAAGTCAAGCCGACTAGTCGGCTTTGTGAGTCTAAATTCCTGTAAAACCTAATTCTTAACATTGTTATTTAATAAATAAATTAATAAATAATGAATAAATAACGGCAGATCAACCTATCCAAAAAGTTAAAGGTCATTAAGTTTAGACGACCATTTGAATCAGCGGTAGTAAACGCTGCTTCTGAGCCATGGGTCGCGGGTTCGATCCCCGCACAGTACAAATATTTGTGTGCATGAACATGTCTGTTTGTACTGGTCTGGGTGTTTTCTATGTATTATAAGTATGTATTTACAAAAAAACGTATATAAGTAAGTTTATCGGTTGTCTAGTACCCCATACGACAGGGTACTTAATAGTAGCCTAATTTGGGACTAGATGGCTCTGTGTGGCCCAGTGAGGCATGTCTTAAAATATTTATTTATTAAATTGACTTTCAAATTTAAGTCCAACAAGTAGAGATTGATATCAATTGAGAAAATTTGACGTTTTGTGGTAGGTTGACGTGCTGTTGTCTGTACTATTTTAATACTTATAAGATCCCTTGTCACCTTTTTCTATGCACAATGAAGAACTTGCTTACTTACTTACTAATCTATGCAACCAATTTTTAAACTTGAAAAACTATATACTGATTTAAACTTTCATGGTTACTATCACTAGAGTTATTTAATTCGGGGTTTATACCATGTACCTTATTTATTATGAAAAACTATGTCTCAGGCGGGAGACTCTAACCCGCATCTCCTCGCATGCCGGGCGCGCCACCGAGATATAGCGCCGATATTATAAAATTGCAATTAAATTGCTAAAAATATCATATACACTACGCATGCTACCAATTTAAAAATACTTACTCTAACAAGATAGGTGTTTTGTTTTTAACTTTATTCAAGGCACTTCCTTTGAAACTTCACCCAACATTATTTGCAATCAAGAAGTTTAAAAATAGATTTATTTATAATTGATCAGTAATAGAAAAATACACTGTGTTTTCTAAGAATACTTAATGCGTAGGTTGTTCTACTTTTTTTTTAAAAATAAATAATGGGCTTGCTCTTGACTACATACTTAACTATACGGTTAAGAAGAAACCTAAGATGGAGCGAGCTTACCCAAAAGTACTGGTTCTCCCACACACCAACGGGAAACAGAACAACTGTTTGGCGCTGGACTCCGGCAGGAGGGTGGTAGCATCCAGGCGGCCTTTTACGAAGCCTACCACCGCAGAGGGATCTGTTAGCCGTCATCATTGGTTAGAAAACCAAAGATGCCGTTGCCCAGGGTGGACCACTTGGAGGTAGATCCCACCACCATTATTGATGGTAATAACTTAAGATAAATTCAGAAACATGATACGAATATTTGCTTTTTAAATCAAAAACTCATGGTCAGTATAAGTCTAAACCGGTCATTTCAAAAATTTAAACAACGGTACATATACTAAAGTTTGGACCAACCATTTCGAATCTGTGCATGGACATAATCTGTTATTTATAATATAACATTTTTTAAATTGCTGATTCATTGGTTTCTTCTTTGTTGAAAAATTTTTTTGTAAGAATGTAGTTGGTAAAATATCATATAAAGAATATAATACACTCTTCCGAACGCACTTAATCACAATTCAAAGAGAGTTAGTCTCAACCTATGGTCTCAACTTAAACGTATGTGTCATCTGTATGATTTTATTCTCTTTGTAGTCTCTGCCATGTAATCAAATATGCCCGTCATGTTTGATTACATGACAGAGCATATGAATTATTTATCAGTTAAACATTTACTTATATTAAATTGCTTAAGTATCATAAGTATAATATCGTAAATATTATAAGTATCATAAAAGCATTTACTTATATTTTGTTTATTTTGATATATTTTTTGATGTTTCAAATATTCTGCTTTTTAAGTCAGTGACGAATTCAAAAGATCCTAAAAATCAGCCCGGAGATTATTGACTAATAAGTGGCATAAAACGATTTTATATTATCTATCCATATAAATAAAAATCAATTACCGAAATGTTAGTACGCTAACTTCAGGGAAGCGGTTACAATTTAGAGAATTTTCTTACTGTAATGTTGTAATACCAATGATCAGGGGAAGTTTATAGTGGAAGAAAATGTTTGATTTGTATGATGAAAAAACAAACTTAGAAATATTCATATGAAGAATGTGTAACCGGTTAATATAATCATAAATATGTAGGTTTTGACGACCTCCGTGGCGGAGTGGCGTGCGCGTGGGTTCGATTCCCGGACGGGTCAATGTAGAAAAAAAGTGTTTTTCTACATTTTCTCTGGTCTGGGTGTTTGTGGTTGGTTGTTTCTGGTTTCCAAAATACGAATGCTTTAAATAGTTATTCAAATTGGGATCAGAACAATGTATGTGATGTTGTCCACATTTATATTTATTTATTAGGTAGACCATTAATGCTCGCATTATCTTCTTAGTAAACCTGTGCAAAGCCGGAATGAACAGATAGTTTTGTATAATATCTCTACTGTAGCTTGCACTAACAAATTTGTAACAGCGAGGGTGCTAGTTTGGTAATCGCCACAAAATTACTTCAGAACAGAAGAGCGGGAAGCGTCCACGCGTTGCGCATATTATTGTGATATTATATAATTCTAAGTTGAATTCTTGCTACGAAATATAAACATTAAGCAGAATAGGACCACCCATTTTTGCCTTATGGGTGACGTAAGAGGCGAATATAAGAATACTGATAGAAGAAAACGGGCAGAACTGTTTTTTCTTCAGCCTTGCTCAAACTACAATCATCAACTCTGTCTTTCACCTGCCAAGCTTAGGAACAGTCTCCGCTTTGAACTGTCTCCATTAGTAGATATAAGCTGATTATGATGATATAAATGGTTGATCAATACTTAATATTAGGATGTGTACAGGTTGGAAAGTAAATTTGAATACACAAACGTTTTGCTTGTCTTTTTTTGTATAATAACTACATTAAAAGGTATACATACATTAAAAGGTATACATACATATATATATATATATATATATATATATATATATATATTTAAGTTGCTGTTATTTTTGTTAATTAATAAAAATAATATCAAAATAAGGGCTGTTTCATTTTCTTTATTGTTGAAAATAAAAAAAAACGCAAAGATCCGTTTTGTTAAAAATGGATCTTCAGGATTTTTGTTCAGTAATTCAGACATATTAGTACAATTTTCAAGTTTGAATACTGATATTATAATTGCAATTAAATTGCTTGATTATCATATATAGTATATAAGTACTGGTCTAAAACTTCAAAGTAGCCATACGATCTTCTTATTAAGATAACAAGAACCGTGTCTTTATTGAGTTTTTGATTTTCAGTACCTTTTGTTGCAGGTGCCATCAAGAAAGAGCTACATTAACAGTATTTTATTCGTATCAATCAATCAATCAATCAACAGCCATTGTCCATCCACTGCTGGACGTAGGCCTCCTTCAAGTCACGCCACACACAATTGTCTATCCTGGGTTTTCCCAATGCAGCCGCTGCCAACAGTTCTGCTAAGGTCATCAGACCATCTTTATTCGTATACTCCAGCATTTATTATTAGGTTCAAAACGATTTAAAAAACTGTTACCTACTAAGTTTATTTTTTATATATATATATATAATAGCTGAATAAAACGAAGCAAAACATTCCTTATTTTCATCTAAGTTATTAGATTTAAGTATGCGTGATTAGGCTCCATAACAACAGGTTAACACCTTTACATGTGAACTTAACAGAAATAAACTAGGTTTAAATTACAATCTTATAACTGTTAGTAAAAGGTTTTTTACCAAAATATTGAACCCGTTAACCTTGAAATCAGACGAAAATTTAGGTTTTGCTGAGATACCACATTGTAATCGCTAGAAGGCGGTGTTTTGAATGTCATATCTTGTTTAGTGGTTCAATAAAATACTGTTTAAATGTTTCGTTATTTTATTTTTGTAAGCTTTCGACCTAAAGGGGTATTTTTCCCCTATTTTAATGGCACCAACTTTATCCTATTGACATAAGACATTGAGCGGTACCCTATGAAAAAACATGAAGAAAAACAGTCAGAACAATTGCGTGATCTTATTATACGTAAGAATAATTTACCCGTCAAATTGAGAACCTCTTCTTTTCGATGGGTGAAAATTTTAAAGATATTTATAAATACCATAATATAGGTATCTTATAATGGTAGTAGATCTGTATCTTAACAATAAGAACTTAATTAATTATTGATATAAGTATTTCCCATTCATACATTTTTACTAACTTATCTTTTAAAACTTCAAAATTACTTATTACATTGTAATTAATGACCTAGGTACTCTCACGTAGTTGCTAATTACATATCGAAACAAAAGTGGTTACCATTGTATTTTGATAAATAATAACCCACACACACATTCATTTAGTATATTTATTAAACGAGGTCTCAAGACACCGGCCAGTATTCTATAAGAAGTTACAAGTCAAAACTTAGTGAATTACTAAGTTTTTAATGGAATACAAAATATCAAAGGAATTGAAGAGTCGATTGTCTTAAAAGCTTTTAGAACTATTGACAGTGTACGTTTAGTTTTAGTTCTTTTGTTAGGTAACACTTCGCAGAAATAATAAACGTTGTAAGTGATTTTCATAGACAAATACTGGTTTTGTTCTTTTATAAATCGCTTATTTATTGAATTGATTTAATATATAAGCCGGTTTGATGTTTATAGATATTTAAATGTTAAAATCAACATAAGTAACGTCCAGCTATATTACATTTAATTTCTACTTTCAATTAAATAAAAAGTTTATCTCTTACCGTTCGCGCTCTACATCTATTATGTAATTATAGAAATTAGAAATTAGAAATTATTTATTTGCATAAAACATGGTTATTAAGATATTACAATAATTTATAAGTAAAAGAATCACACGTTTCGCCATCACGGTGGCATGCAAATTTCAGACAAATTGTCACAATATTTTATTATAATAATGAGAATATATTATGGAATCTAAACATTAACATTAATATTTGTTTAGTTATATAAAATGTTCAACAATAACACATTCTTAATATAATGAAATAAAAATAAAATAAACAAAAAATACAAATCAAAGTCATTATATAAAATGTCAGTCGAGAAAGTATATAATTAAATCATTTTATGTCAAAAAATTCATTCAGATTATAAAAACATCTGTATATCACTAAGATACGAGATCTCAAAATATATAATGCAGAAGGCTATGTTGGGCTTTTTAAAAGCTCAAGAATATCATCGAGATAACAAATTGAGCTTACCATCGATTACTCTCAAAACGCTAAATGGGCTCACATATTATATGAAAAACGACCTTTTTTCACCAATACAAATTTTAAAAAAACTTTAAAATCTCTATTATTGCAATGTCCAAACCTTTTTAAATTATTCCACATACACAGCTATTTTCTTGCTCAATACTTACCGAACACATAAAAACACTGATTCCCAATACAGCGATAACATCTGAAAAAGTACGGTAACTCCCTATTTGTATTCCACACGTACTAATACCTAACATTAACGAACCAGACCCTACGAAAAAACAACAAGACCATTAGCATAATAGAAAAAAGGTCCTCACGTTTCGAGTTTTCCATCGAACAGCCGATTCCCTTGAGTTGAATTACGCACTGGTTAAAAAAAGTAAAAAGTCAAAGCATATATGCACGGGGATTAGAACATCAACACGTTTCGAAATTCGAACTTGGCACTCGCGGTCACGTGATATTTCAGTTTCAGGGCAGGAGCGACTCGACGACCGTCCGCGTAGCCGGTCGGAGGTCGAATGGCGCTACTCTCACAGGTGCGACCACACTGGGAACGTTGATATACGTTAGTCGGGGCGAAATCCAGAAATCACTTTGATTCGGCCAGCGTAATTGTCTGAGCGATTAGATTTAATGAGAGCCCAAAAGCTGTAAAGGTTTTTTAAGTGTAATTGGGTTGATGAGGGATTTATAAATGGACGTAAGGCGAACTTGTTTGTCCTTTCCATGGATTGAGCGACGAGTTTTATTCAATATTATCATTAAAAAAAAACATATATATTTTAAAATATATACCTGACTCCTCCTGACTCAAGTTCAGAAAATAACTGTCTTGGAAAATGCCACCGGGATTGTTTATATCATAGATTTAATATAGATGATAGATTGGCAATTGAATCCTGAAAACGAGACCAAAACTAGGTTACACTAGTGTGCGTAAAGTGAGCATGTGCGTAAGATAATTAGTGCAGTACTGCATTGCCTGCTTGATTTCGATATCGATTCAATCGACACAGTTTACGTTGACGCAGGTGATTTATTGTTTAGTATTATTAGAAGACAAAAAAAACCTGCACGTCATTACATAAAACTCATGTACTTTTCTAAGGCTATATTAAAATTATGCATAAATAAACTTAAAACAAATGTATTTTTTTCTGTTCGCGGGTGCGATCGCAATCGCAAAAGTTGGAATAAAACTGATTTTCTTTTCCATTAAGCATTTTCAGTCATTTATAACGTATATCATTATTATCTTTAGGCTGTATGCGGTATACAATGTGAAATGTGTCAGTCAGCTAATGAAATGTCGATAAGATGTCATCGACAATGTCAATCACTAAAATACAAAAGTGACGTTAGTAATTGCTGAAATTCACGTAATTGATATTATTTTTAATTGAATTCTTTTAAATTCAAATCCTTATTGTGATGAAATACCCTATCAATTTGTATACAAAACTTTAGTCAAAGCTCTGAAACATTGCATATTATTGCTGATAGTCGCGATTGTACTTACATGTGAAATGTACAATTATGTTGGTTCCCTTTTTTAGATGAGTTACATCCAGGTACTGAACATGTAACCATAATGGAAATACATCAACTCAACACTCTGTAACAATGATAAACCTGAAATTAGTAAGACTAATGGGAATATTGTGTTGCGCGTGACATACGTCAGAACTCAGAAAAACACTACGGGTCCATAGCGTACGTGTACGTGAATGGTCTTGTGTATCTATCTCGTTCTACCATATGGCTGCATTATATTTTGTCTCTTTGCATTGCCAATATAACAGCAGTATATTAAATCTATGGTTTATATTTAATATATATTAGAAGAGTCGTGTATTGCCGGCCCGTTAAAATAATAGAATTACCCCTTCTATTTCTATGGGTGTCGTAAGAGGTGGCTAAAGGAAATCTGCCAGAATAAGACAAGCAGCAGCGTCTTCCCTACACCATTGACTAAATTGCGTTCGCCAACCCACATGCCGAGCGTGGCGACTATCAAATCCACCTTTTAGAAAGGCTAGCAGCTGTATCCAGGCTAGTGATGTTATTGGAAGTCAATATCACATAAGTAGGGTAAAAGTACCTACCGTTTGTGTCCACTGTACCGTTTATGGCCATTTATTGCTTAGGTAAACAATAAAAATGAATTTATATTAATAAAGGGTTACAAACTCGGTTTATTTTAGTATGAATCTATGAAAATTCAATAAAGATGTGGTTTTAAAATTTATTTATTTATTTATTTTACACTTTATTGCATTATACAAAGATAGTACAAATGGCGGACTTAATGCTAAAAGCATTCTCTACCAGTCAACTATGAGAATATAGATTTTACAGGCGGTGCAAACAAGTAAGAAGTAAAAATATTAACAAATGCAGAAAAAATTATAATCACAAAACAGATATCAAAAGACAAAAATAAAAAAAAATATTTTTTTATAAATTAATTCAAATGTCCACTGGCCAAAAACGGTGCTAAGGTGGCCAAAAGCGGTACTTCTGCCCTATCGAATTTTGCAATGTGTGGTCGACTATTTTACGTTTGTTTTACACCCAATTAAGTTAATTGTATACTTTACGATTCTACAGTATGTTGTGAAATGTCAATGCATCTACCTACTCATATATCTATATAAATAAAAGAGAATAGTTTTAGTTACACCACTTATAAGTCGAGAACGGCTGGACCATATTTTGTTTTTGGATTTGTCTTCGTCGGGAATAGGATAATAAATATCAAAAACGTAGGAAAGATGACATAACAAAAATAAGTAAAATGTAATTCTTGATATTTTTTCCAATTACGCCATATTTTATTACAATGACATTTAAGACATCAAAATCAAATAGTACTCTGCGGCCTAACGGCCGGTCCTAATAACCTATCTATCTTCAGTTTTGGCATATCGGAGATAGAAAATAACTTCTGTCTTTGTTTCTCTGGACGGCAAAATCAGAGACAGAAGATGTTTTCTATCTCCGATATG
Source organism: Anania crocealis (assembly GCA_949315895.1). Taxonomy (NCBI): domain Eukaryota; kingdom Metazoa; phylum Arthropoda; class Insecta; order Lepidoptera; family Crambidae; genus Anania; species Anania crocealis. The sequence continues at coordinate 3,628,858 of OX438857.1, read as the reverse complement.
ACAAAACTGAAGATAGATAGATTATTGGGACCGGCCGTTGGGTAAGTGGCTTCCTAATATCGTTTAAACTAGACGAATAAATAATAAATGTATGAAAATGACATAAGCTTACCATCGATCGATCGTTTGTTAATAACATTTTCATACATTTGTTTTTTCATGTGTCGGTAAAAAGCGATAGGAACAATAGCGTTTAAATATTAGTAACTATCAAATATATGTTAGCGATGCTTGGTATTTCCCTACTCGATCGAATCAGAAATGATGAGATCCGCAGGAGAACTAAAACAACCGACATCGCTCGAAGGATTGCATCGTTGAAGTGGCAGTGGGCGGGACACTAGCGCGGAGAACCGATGGCCGTTTGGGCGGAAAGGTTCTCGAATGGCGACCGCGTACCGGACGACGTTCCGAGGGCAGGCCCTCTACAAGGTGGACCGTCGATCTGGTCAAGGTCGCGGGAAGCCGCTGGATGAGGACAGCACAGGACCGATCGTTGTGGAGATCCTTGGGGGAGGCCTACGACCAGCAGTGGGCGTCGTTCGGCTGATTTGATTGAACTGTCAAAATAAATTTACATGGGAAAATCAGCGATGTTGTTCTCTGACGCGCAAATATCTTTCAACCCTTAGATGATAACCCACTTCCAGAAGAAAATAAGCATTATGGCCCTCACTCGAAATCCGTTTTTGATTTTAAAAGTTATCAACCTAAGTTATCAAAACAATTTTTCTTTATTTTAACAAAAATGGACACTATGTGTCGATTATTTAGTAAGTAACTACTGCAATGTTTCATTCTATCGATGTTTTAACGGTGCGATGTAACATTTTAGCGAAAAATCTTCTTGATAAATATTCTTCAGCGATTGCTCATTATACAACCAGTTGGATTGATAGTAAACACTATTTCCGAGCCATGGGTTTTGTTTCGCATACTTTAAAAAAGTTTGAGAAACAAAACCTACACTTTTTACTTCATAAATGGACTCAAAATGCGATACCTAACGCCTAAAAAAATTTTTTAAGGTGATGAATAAGTCATTCTGTATAAATCCATGTTCCACTTAAGTCATTAATACTTGCTTGTTAACGTTACGTCACGCCTCCTTACCTGCTTGTAACCGGTACCTATTAATCAAACAGATAATCCACTAATCAATTAGAGATAATCTTATTGACTGATTGCTTTCTGACAATTGAACATCACTGTTCAGGATATTCATATAAACATAGACTTGATAAGGAAATTTAACGGTTATACCTATACAATATGAAATTTTAACCACCTTCCAAATTTTAATATATCAATCTACGAGACAAAAAATAAATGACGTAAATTTTCTTTTGGTATAGCCCAGTACAAAAATGTCAAGATAATGCACTTAGAAAATGTCCGCATAAATCAAAAATTTTTGATACGGCATTTTTTACTTCATAAATGGGCTCTAAATACGATACCGAACGCCTATAAAAATTTTGGAAAGTGTTCAAATTTCACCCTGTATACAAATCGAACGGCTCTTAAAGCTAGGAAATTAAATATATAGGTTCAGGGCATGGAATAACAAACACGTTTTTTATTAAGACCCTGTAGTTCGTGGTTTATAGATCGATATCCATCGATCGCCTATTACGGAACGCCTATGCGCACTGTAAGCGCCAGCGCGCGACAGTACGGGCCTGACGAGCCGCTGCGCTCACGTATCGGTATTTAGTAGTTATTTAAACATAGTAATTAAGTATATCATTTAATGAATTCAAACTCGGCGAAAATATCTATAAATATTTAGCAGCTTTAAACATGCACAAAATTTTTATTAAAAATGTCCGTAGTTTACTCGTGAAATTTAAAAAAACATTTCGAAGAGAGGTAGGTAGGTTTGTGATTTTTTTCTATCGAGCCAAGTTAATCAGATCGTGTAACCGTTAGCGACTGTGACTAGAATAGATTCTCAACTAATACATATATTTTTTTCAGACTTTAAACTTTTAACTCAAAAACGCTGCTTCTTAGAACTACACCGCCTTAATAAGCATAAGAAATAGTTAGGTACATAACGTATTACTTACACACTTTACTCATACTGATCAATCACTCTATATGTCTCTTTCAATCATTTATTCAATAACACACTATCCCACATATATACATAACATTTTTGCGCAAAAATAATATGTAAGTATGTATAATTATTTAAGCCCGCTTAATTAGTCGATCGTTAGACACAGCCTAAGGGCTCTTTTATTGTTACGTGGCTACGCATGCGGGTGGCGCGTATTTCAAGTACATTGCTAGCTTTATTTGATAGATCACTCGTGCCCAGCATCATCTATCAAATATAGCCTGCAATGTAGGTGAAATGCGTGCCACTCGCAATGCGGACCCGCGTGACAGTTAAGGCAAAAAGATGATTTTTTGCCAAAATCAACATTTATGATCTTGGCTAGTAGGTTGGCAAACGTACAAAGGTGGAGAAAAGACGCTACAGCCCTTTATGGAAGCACTCTAACGACACATAAGAGAAGGTGTGGTGCTATTCCTTCAGTGTGCCGGTACAACACGACGGGTGTCTTAATTCACGGTATTTAGAAATACAACACGTCGGGTGCCTTAATTCATGGTATTTAGAAACAACTTGCTACCTGAAAAGTAGGTTAGGTTAGGTTACCACTGTGCATAGTGGACCTTTTTAAGCAGCGCGATAGACCAGGAGGCATCCGCATGGTACTTAAATGTGGAAGCTGAGAGGTTTATTTTCATAAGGAAGTGTTAATTAAAACTATCGCAGCTAAGAACTGTTCGTAAGATAAAGACTTATGAAATGTACTTGGAGAAGAAACATTTTGTACATTCAAAGTGGTAAGATAAACTAATCAGTTACAAAAATTAGACAGTAAGCTTCAACTGTTTTCTTGCAAGTTAAATTTGTAACGAAAAAACAACAAATTCATATAATTATTCGTTTGCTCCAGCAACAACGAATCCCTACACTGTTGTTAACGAATTAAACGCACCATATAACTGTACGAGTATATCTATTCCTATTGCTAATCGGATTGGTCTTGCAATTAAAAATGTACGAATAGACTGGCTCCGCCATTAAAAAGTTGGGTAATTGGAACCACCTGTCTGTCTGTCGAGTTGGGCTGTTATTAGTTCGCTATTCGAAAAATTAGGTGCCCATTTGCTTTTAAGTAGAGGAACGGGGTTGAGTTACAATCTTGATTGTATCGACAAGGATTTAATTAGAATCTTTTTAAATTTACGTTATAATATTAAAAGAACTTGGAATTGGAAGTGGCAATGGAAGGTTTGGCTTTAGGATTGCCCCAAATATTTAAGAGGAAATACAACGGCCGTTTTTCCATACAAACGTAGTCCCCTGTTTCCTCCCTGGATAATGCCAGTAGAGCAATAATTTTTATTATAAATATCTATGGCCACTATTAGCATGTTTCTATGTTTTCTGTTTTTTCATAAATTAATTATTACAAAAGATATGAGCTCTCAAAAATCGAAAAAATTCGCCAGATCTTCCCTTGTGTTCAAACATCCAGAAAACAAATTTGGCTAAATTTTAGAAAAAAAGGAAAACATACGAACACGGCCAAAGCCTTTTTTTAATTTTTAATGAAAAAAGTATTTAAATCGGTCTAGTTTTGGTAAAGTAATCGGGGGACTACGAAACGTTGATTTGGTGTGCTTTTAGTAAGTATTTTCGGTCCAAGAAGCAGTTGTGTCTATCACACTCTGCGGTTAATGCGTTTGGCACTACGCGACAGCAATAGATTTTACAAATACATATTTTTTAATTCGTGAAAGCGATCACTATTATCGTCATCAGTCCACATTACTGGTTCCTCTACTCATCGTGTGATTATTCTTGAAGGGTGATCTGGTGTCACCGTGTCAGAGCTTTCTGAACCGCTTAAGGCGACTACTAGAGCTAAGTGCTACCCAATAAATACTAGAAGTAATTTGCTAAAATGATACTGTTCTAGTTTTTGAGAGCTGATTTTGTTTAGAAGTAATAAAATAAATCAATTGGGGCAGCACTTAGCTCTAGTAGGCCCCTTAATAAAGACCTTTAACGTGATTTGTTTTCAAAAGTCAGGACAAACGGCTAAACCTGGATTTCGAAGTATTGTAACCCAGAATCAAGCTAATTTAGAAAATCTTCGTTTTCTGAATTGACCTTATCGGGAATCTTTTTTTATTATTATTTTTTATTATCGAATCGAAAACTATAACTAATATTGCTTCGTACAGCACGTTCAGTTGTTGTTCAGTGAAACTTTCTTAAAATGGAAATAATAAGAAAAAGTCACGTCAGAGCACATGTTGTAGGTGGCAGGGAAAACTGACATCGGCCTAAATTGAGAAAATTTTCGATTCTGAAGGCATATTATAGTATTAACGAATATTTTATGATAAATTTTAATTGAATTTAAATGAATATTTTGACATCTTTTGACAATAATTGTTACTTAATTTTTATTTTATTTTCTTGACATTATTAAATAGCATTTGAAATCATTAATGTTCTTTTGACATCCTTTAATTTTATTTGACATTGTATTTTTGTTCTCTTCGTACTTACATGATTTTGAATTTGATTGTAATATTAATTTGATTTAATTTCTTAGTTGACATTTATTTTATTTGATTGTAATTCACGAATACCTCGTTGAGGTCATAATGTAATTACTTTTACCATCTCTTGTACCTAAATGTTTGTAGCCATTCTAATTATGTTATGAGTGATTAAATGAATATAAATATAAGGGTTTGTCATACGACAAGAAGTAGATGAAGATCAAGACAATGTAGGTATGTGAAGATTGTCCATGTTTATTTTATGTATATTTTTGTAATAATTGCTTAAAGGATCGTTTCGTTTCTGACTTAGCAATTTCAGTTGCTCGTATAATAATAAACAACTAAAAATTGTAACACGCAATATTTTAATCAATTTCGTACGTTTTCCAAACCGCAAGTCACCTACAGGCATTGTTGGGCTTATAATAGCAGAAGCGATACAATACAACTTTTAATAACCAGCCACAATTAGAGGTAGTACTAATTATTTATGTAAAATCATCAGTAAAATCAGTTTTATTCCTGCAAATAGGCCCCTGGAGGCGTTTTTACACGTTATGTGACGTCCCTAAGCGAACTGAAAAACTTGGAATTTTTAAAATCAGATACTTCTGCTCCTGGAGCACTTTTACACGTACCAATATTTTAAGCTTCCCTTGCTTCAGGAAAAGCGTAAGTCGCGGGCTTAAGAAGAAGCAACAAAAGAATTTTGTCACTATAGTCCAACGGTCGGCAACCTTATGGCAGGCTAGGGCCATAAGGTGGCGAAATAAACTAATGGCAGGCCGCATTTGTGATATAAACGTATTTAGTCATATCCCATAGAAAAAAAAAGTTAAAATGAAATAATAATAAAAAATAATGTGATGTCTGAGATTCTAAATGCAGGTTAATTATTGTATGTTAGCTGTCATGTCTTATTTAGTAGTTACAGTTCGTTAAATTGCACTCAAGTTCTCATCATGATTCGTTCATGAATTTAATTTGATATTTACAACTCATTTGTAAAACATTTACGGGCCGCAAGTAAGATGTCCGCAGGCCGCATGCGGCCCGCGGGCTGCGTATTGCCGACCGCTGCATAGTCCTTGACTTTTTAAATAATTATGTTTGCAAAAAGATTTATGCCCGTGCGAGCTAGGATGATTTAATGCCATACCTTTCTATCATTTATAAATGATAGTATAGTAGTCCTTTTCCATATATTTTTTTATCTTAAGATAGCTGTTGCCCGCGACTTCGTCCGCGTCAATTTCCGTTATGAACGCGATTAATATCAATATTTTTTCCCGTCTTTGCAACATTTTTCACTGATGCTTCGCTCCTATTGGTCGCAGCGTGATGTTTTATAGCCTAAAGCCTTCCTGTATTAATGGACTATCCAACACAAAAAGAATTTTTCAATTCGGACCAGTACTTCCGGAGATTAGCGCGTTCAAACAAACAAACAAACTCCTCAGCTTTATAATATTAGTATAGATTTCAAGGAAAAAATGAAAAAGAGTTTTTAATACTAATTGCATATACACAAATATGATAAATCACTTTAAAATGAAGGTTTAAGAAGGTTACAGATGTAAATAATGTTATACATTATAATACATGTATGTAGGCTAAATGTTATAATAAAAACTGAGTAAATATTAAAAAAAATGGAACACAAAACAAGCATTTCTCTGATCCCTAAGAAAGCTAAAATACAGAATCTTTGCAAAAGAATCTAAAGAACGGTGCTACAAACTCTCAGAGCCGAGTAAAAATATAAAAGTAGTTTAGTAAGCTGACTGGAAAATAGGCTATGTTGACTTGTCTTAAAGGTTGTGTGAAACAAGAATAAAATCGAACTATTCCATTTTTAAGTACTTTAGAATTAGGCAATTTATATTCAGGTAGAAACCTACCTACCTTGAAAATTCCATCCCAAATCCAAGTCCAAATTCCTTACACCAAATTAGCCTCATAGTTATCTTTATCCGTATAACTTCATACATAGGTACCTGGGATTCCCGCAGAAGGGTAGTTTCAGAAAATCTAGTAACATTGCTCTGGCATCGCGTGACCAAATTGATTATCACACTATAAATACACAGGCAACTTAGGCAACAAGCACATTTTGTACGAGTGCCTTTTAGAAATGTTTACAATGTCCGACCGTTATTACGAAATCTATCATACTTAATTACCTACTTACTAATGATCATCACATATTCATCTTACAGTTCATCATACAGTTTTAAATAAAAGCGGCCAAGTGCGAGTCGGACTCGTGAACGAAGGGTTCCGTACCAAAAAGGCCAAAAAAACGAGTTTGTTGTATGGGAGCCCCCCTTAAATATTTATTTTATTTTGTTTTTAGTATTTTTTGTTATTGCGGTAACAGAAATACATAATATGTGAAAATATCAGCTGTCTAGCTATCGCAGCTCTTGAGATACAGCCTGGTGACAGAGCGACGGCCAACGGACAGACGGACAGACGTACAGACAGCGAAGTCTTAGTAATAGGGTCCCGTTTTTACCCTTTGGGTACGGAACCCTAAAAAACCGTCCATGTTTAACGAAATTGGAACTATGAAATCGGTTTTAAAACACCTTGAGAGTAGTTTGAACAATATAAAAAATGTAACTTATAAAGTGATTTAATATAAAAGAGTTTTTGATCTAAGTATTCCATTTTCATTTTTTATCATAGCAGAGCTATTCTCATAAAAATGACACTAAAATACAAAAAGCAAACTACATTAACAGTTACAATTTATGGTATTACTAGCGGCCCGTCTCGGCTTCGCACGGGTGGAGGTTAGATTTTTATAAGAATCCCTAATCTTTTCTAGCAATAAATATAGCCTATGTTACTCAAAGTGAATGTAGCTTTACAATGGTGAAAGAATTTTTGAAATCGGCGCATTAGTTTTTAAATTTATTCATTACAAACACACAAACACACACACAAAAATACAAATCTTTCCTCTAAATAAATTCAGTGTAGATTTATAATTTATATTTTATATTAAATGTTTCTTTCTTTCTTTCTTTCTTATAAATGCGGAAGTTTGGATGGATGTTTGTTACAGTACAGTAACAGACTATAATCATCCCACTTACGAGTATTCATATAATTTTAATATGTTGAAGTTCACTTCAAACAATTAACTCTTGATGTCAGCTGAAATCAGTAATGAAATCTGAAATTATTAAAAATACCTATATATTATTTTTAAATTTTGTATAAGATTTACAATTTTTTTCAATGTATAAATTATACAAGCCAAAACTAGCTTGATTCCATAGAAATTAGAAGTTTATTGGAGTTTATTAGAAATTTTATAGTGGTCTATTTACACTAATGTCAAATGGATATTACCTTTTGTTGGGACAGTTTTTGACGCTGATCCTATATCTAGTTTTTTATAGCACATCAATGGTCAACATACGCAAAAATAGAAATATTTTCTCTTTAATATATTAAGTGTAGATAGGAGACAATTTTGAATGACCAACGCTGACGGGAGAAGGCCACCATAGGCTTAACCTAGCAGATTAGGCGAGTGCAGTAGGCACTCAGCCCAAAGCTGACAGGGTCTTAAGCCAAGTCTAGTCCATTCTAGTCTTAGGGATTCCTTAAATAAACGTTGTAAGATCTCCAAGGGAAGGGAAGCCTTGTTTAGTAGGAATATTAGAATTAACGAATTTTTTTCCAACTATATATGATGACGTGATAACAATAAGATACATGCATTCATTACACAGCCCTAAACAGAGCTAAATTTATAGGTCTCTAGTATCAGGTTAGTTAGCTAGCGGAACAAAACTCCTTGGCATCAGTGCGGCAGATGTGCCGCACCGCACGATGAAACGCGTCCTACGGTGGTGGTATGGGGTCTGTCAGGAACAGCAAACTTACAGCAGACCAAATACCTGGTGGCAAGTCCACGAACGGGGCAGGATGGGTATGACGTACCGCAGCAAGGGTCCGCCACACTACCAGCACACCAGTCGGGTTCCACCGTGCACACCAGTGCGCCTTCTTGCTTTACCAGCCTAAACAGTAGGCCAGGCTAAAGAGCCAGACCTGTAACGACAAATACCCCCCAGTCAGTTACGGGAACTCAAAGATTCGGGGTGAAGCCGAAAGGGCAATATCATGTAGTTACGTACAGGAATTCCTCCACAGCCGTGCTTGAGCAATATTACGCTGCACCAGTCCAATACGTCTCAATCTGGTGTAGCCTCCACACGCTGCCAAGTCTACGAGTAAGTAACCTCTTTCGTAAGAGTTAGTTATTTCGAGATTTCTACCATGTACCTTGTTTTTTATGAGTATCTTCCGCGATCATGGCGCTTGCAACAGTGCCGAAATATCGGAAACTTAAAAAAAACAAGGTACATTGTAGAAATCTCGAAATAACTAACTCTTACGATAGTGACCATGAAAGTTTAAAACAGTATATAACCCCTTTCGGTTCGAATCTAGTCTGATCTTTTCTAACGACAATTCAAAATCCTAGCTAGTCATTCTTGAAATGTTAAAATAATCTACCCAAAGAGTATAGAATATGGCCATACACAATATCAATTGCTAATTGAATAAAATCGATAACGTTGAATGCAAGGACGACGCCGTTTGCATCGTCACAAGCTATAAGATATTAGTATTCAAAAAGAAACTGTGATGTAGTACTGAAAAACAAGAATAGTAAAAGAACATCACAATATAGTATTAATCAATAAATGAAGGCCTTTGTTACAAAACATATAAATTTAATGCCAGCGAAGACCCCACTCTTCCATAGCCATATTAAAATTCTTCATATTATTATGTTAGGATGATTTCGCACCAAAGTTACAAACATAAAAATATCTCAAATAGTCAGCTTAGAGAGAATGTATTAAATTCTCTTTTCATTCAATGTATCTCTCTCTCTCTCTGTTTGTGTGTGTGTGTGTGTGTGTGTGACTAAAATACATGATTGCCATTAGCTTAATTGAATTTCCTTACAAACACAAAGCGATTCGCTACTACCAAAGATCCAAACGATCATACGAGTATACCTATTAAACGAAAAATGCCATCGCAAAATTCTCATATCATTCGAAACAAAGACCACTAAAGTACATTCTAAGCTACCTCATATTATTTCCAAGGATCGTTTCTAGGTTTATTTATAAAATTGATACACTACTCCCTGAGCGGGCGGTATTTATCGTCAGAGGCCTTACTCCGCAACACAATGTCCGTATATTCGAATCCATCTGTCCCTACCACTCATACCGATGTCTTAAAGTATCTGAAAGAGACAAATATATCCGTAAATACGAGCTTCGCGTTGCAGAGTAAGGCATTAGACACAAAATAAACATCTCCGAAGCGTTGCGGGAGCGAGCCAGTTCAATTGAATTCAAACGATCAGTAACTACTTAGAGGCACGTACTTACTGCTTTATTTTTCCACTGGAGTGCTATAAACAAGTTTGTTATTTGTTCTTACTCGTATTTGTTTGGTTGTAGTGTGTCAGACATTATAGATAATGTATTCTCATCAATACATGAGTCACTTCAAGCGTGTCCCTTCGAGCGTGGAACCTTACGAGTGAAATACGTTAAAAAGCTTAGGTTTTGACATTGACATTTACGAAACAAGTCTTGTTGCTGTCTTGTCGTCTTGTCTCCTCTAAACTGTAACACTAACAATCATAAGATACTACCATTCAGTTTGACCCATTAATGTTTAACCCATAAATCTTGTCTTTACCCAAAATATCTAGGTCTAGGTATATGACTTATTCCGGTAATGACACATTTACCTAAGCCTAGCATGTGCTATTAGTATGAAAAGATTCCATTTTTTTTTAAGTATGCATGTTTGATTTTTATAAAGTTGTCAAGTAAAGATATAGAATAGCAGTGGCCTTTTTCGACAAAAAAATAGACATAGACAAAATTTATTAGACCCTCCACACATTTAATAAAACAAGAAACGCATCCAAATTGCGACCCCTCCGTGTCCAAGGCAAAATTATTCCCCTAATAACAATCTAAAACAAAACAACAAACCATCACAAGACACTACCATTCAGTGTGACCCATAAATCTTGATTATACCCGAAATATCTAGGTCTAGGTATCAGTACATTCCGACAATGACCGCACATACCTGAGCGAACCGGAAGTGGCCACGGGACCGGAAGTGCTGAACGTACGTTAGCACATTGTTAATAAGGGGGTGGGAGTCGACATCCGCCATGGGACATTTTGAAAAGAGAATTATGTGAAAGGCAAGGTGAAATTGGAAGTAATGTTTCCTTTCAAACTATTATGGGGTTTGGGGAGATATTATTTTATTGTTATTGACAAAAGGTTCTAATTTGTCAAGTTAGGGAGAAGGAAATTGATTATGTTTATTTTTGTGAATGCAAGAATTCATTTTCCTTTGTTGCGATTGTTTGATTGTGTGATTGATTTGTCCAGTTCTCATAATGCTTTTGGTTTAGGAATTTTTTGCCGACGAATTAAAAAGGAGGTTCTCAATGCGACCCTTTTTTTACGCACATGACTTTTTGAGTGTTTGTGTTATATTTATGTAACAGCAACACACAGCAATAAACATTTCTAGTAGATATACCTAGTTAAGAAGACTAGACCAGATAGGTATTAGACTTAAAAGACACTGCATTATTATAAATTCAATAGAATTAAATTAGTTTTTTAGTGAAACGCTGAAAAACAGCGTCTAAGTCTGTGGCCGTCACAACTAAAACTGAGCGGACCTATTTTAAAATAAGTAAAATTAGTTTTGTTTTTGCAAATGAGGCGCTTTTACACGTCGCAATATTTTAACCTGCCACTGTTTCGGGACAAGAATGGGCTAGTGCCGAGAAGTAGCATTGCAAGAGGCTAGTGAACAAACTTAATAACGAGTGTCAGCCTCTGCACTTTATTTACTGTGTTTTTTTTATTTATTAAATATAAAAAAACTGTTTTTTTTAAGTTTTATAATATATTTTTTTACATACATTGAAATGAAAAATAGGCTTATGGATTTGATCTTGTATATATTTTTACATTTTTATTTAGTTTTTATCCTAACGTTTCCAACACTTTGCAGCATTCATCTACCCGTGACCACGAACGTTGAAAAGTGTTTGAAATGTCGCCTTTTTATTTAATATGCATTGAATAAGTAATTTTACTTTATCACACTTTATGAACTTCAGGTTTTTGAAAAAAATGTGCCTTTAGGTAAAAGATGATACATCCAAAACGATAATCCCATATTAGTTACGTGATAAATCTCACATGAATACGACACGGCTTCAAAGGTTCTGCCGCAGCATTTAAGACCGATGAAACACCTTGTACATTTTAAGTCGGACAATAGAATGTAATTTGGTGGTATATAGGAGTCGGTGATTTGGCATAAACTCTAAGGAAGCAAGCTTGGTGCAAGAACGAGCGGGTTTTGTTAATTTAGAGGTACTGAAAATACAATTTCTTAATTTCGACTGTCTTAGACCCACAACCTTTCGCTTACCAGGTGACTGCTCTAATCAACTGAGCTACCAAGATTTTGATTGTGTCAATAAAGGAGATCATTCCTTTTGGGCCTTTTTTCAAAGTGCCAGCCAAAAGAAAAAATATAATCATTTGGCACAATAGTTAATATGGCACCAAAGCTGTAGGATTGCTATAAGCCAAGTTGTTTAAGTAAAAAGATTCGTTATTTTCATACATTTATTCATTTCTGAAAGTCCTGGAACTTGACCATCTCCAGATGAAGGAATGCCACTATTATATATAAAGCAAGCACCACAAAGCATATCCACCACCCTTTTCAACATTTGATTAATTATTTTAGACTTTTCATAGGAATATTCTGATTCTTCTATGTTTATTCTTATACAGATTACACGAGCTTACCGTGCCCTTATCCTTAACCAAGGTAAAACGGCAAAAACCGCAAGGGCAACCATAAACTTTGATTAGATTTTGTAACACCCACCCCGGTACATTAGAATGCGTGAATAGCGTCTGGAGTAATTGAATTTTCTAGGTCATGGCCTCTGATTCCGTCAGTCTTGATATTATGCATTACGTGGAGTTTTCATTTTGACGTGGGTGGAGAAAATGTTCAGTTATTCAGCCTTAAGTATCATTCATGGCGGTTCAGATTTTAAAATTCGTCAATCATCTCATGATTGAGGGGCGAAACCCAAAAGCAACGCAGCGTTGAGGTTCATTTTTTTAAATGGAACAATTTATAAACATAAATTCAAAGTCACATTATCCAGTGAATTGACAGTCTTTCTGAAATGAAAATATAATTCCTTATATTATAAAAATCTATAATATAAAAATATTACCTTACCGTCTTCCATGCAAATAGTCATAGGACCATATTTATCTAGTCTATCTACCACAGAGCAGCGAAGCAATTTTTCAAACTTGGAAGCAAAGTTAGACATTTCTGCTAAAATCACAATCCAATCTCTGATCGAAGCTCCGTGAAAACAGTCGGCATTGTGCCGCTAGTTTTGAATACAGCACTTCGTATTACAGAGTTGTGAACGCGTCCACTGGAAGGGATTAAAGTTTTAACATAAATCCGAGTGATCTCGCCCACCCGTGTGTCCTTTGGTAAGGCCACGCCTAGACTACAAAAGTGACCAATTCACACTTGCCTGGAGGTCTCATTTCTTATTATGAGATAATTTTAATAAATAAAATTGTTTATTTTCACTGCAGCACCAGAGCAATAAAGTGACTGAAACCAAGCAGAAAAAAAACACAAATCTTCTAACAGCAGATGAGTAGAGTCTACGACTCTGCAAGTGATGCCAAGAATAACCTATCGTCGCTATATTCTGTAGCACCCAACTATTTAAGGAGTTATTAGGCTTGTTAGTATTTCTACTCCTTTTAGAAGAGATCTGGAAGAAATACCATGTACATAAAAGTGTAATACATGAAGTCAAATACTGTTTTGACTGGAGCTGGTGAGGGCTGTTGGCGGTAATTGGATGAGGAGGGGGAGTGATCGAGCAGAGTGGCAGGCATTTAGGAACGACAACGTTCAGGTAGACGGCAAATGGCTGCAACTATTTCTTGTACTTTTTATAATGTGATTATCTTTCAAGGACATACTGCTATTAGAGTTTTCAGGTTGCCTATCACAGGACGTCACTGGTTTTTGGGACTTCCATCTTACTGCAGAAGCTAAGTCTACGCATTTCCGTTATAACGGCACCGTTGCAAGTGACATGATCACAGAAAAACTGTTGCAAGCACCATGATAACGGAAGCACAGTGTTATTCCGGTACTAGGTACATGGTAGAAATATCAATAAAACAACAAACTTATATGATAGGACCACAGAACAAGGAAAAAGGTTAGAAAGGCTATTATGCGACATTTATATGAGAACCAATATATCGCCGTTTACCACTACACATAAACGAGTTCAGAGGACGCCAATCAAGCGAATTCCTTTGACGTGGTGCGACCAATAGGCTCGCGCGTAGCGAAAAGAAACCAATCACAGCGCTCTAAGTATAAGCATTTGCTCATAACCTCTGTGGCACGCCTGCCCCGCCCACATCGCCTTTTTAACCTTTTACCATGTTCTGTGGATAGAACCATGAAAGTTTAAATCATTTTATTATGCCTACGAGAGAGATTTTTCTTCAAAGACTCGTATTTACACGTTAATAATCTCTTCGTATTCATTGATTATTTCAATATTTCGGTCCCAGTCGCGTACCTTTTCAATACGAGCCGAAAACTTGACATACTTTTTGACTTGTATTGGAATAATGTATGTCAAATCGAAGCTTTTTTGTGAACGCAGGTAATCAAATTAATAAGGCCATTTATATTTCCTTCTCGTGTTCCTATTTTATATAAGCCAATTCACTGTTTTTAATAAATACTACCTAAAGCATACGGTACGTTTATTATTTCGTATTTAGCAAGATAAAAAAGGGAAGGTAAATTCCTTTTTTTATTTAACAAGTCCTATTAGCGACCCGTAATAGGCGACATAGAAAGCTCTGAGACCAGATTATCTTTAAAGGATAGTCATAAGAAACGAAGATGATGTATTTGTAATAAAAAAAATAGGACATTAACAGATTATAGGGTTCGGTCGTTAACGTCTTAAATTTAATTAAATCTCTAAAATTTTGCTATGAATGAACAATTTACAAACTTAAATCAAAGGAAACGGACCGACTTCCTTAGAACCTTGGGCCTAAGGTGTAACACAGTGAAAGTAGTGTTATTTGAAAGATAGTATGAAATTAAAGGTTTCATGAGAATTTGGAAGAAATTGGCAGTCCGTGATCTGAGATATAAAATACTATGAAAAAGTGAGGTTAAGTATAGCTTATACCGAAATAGTGAACTTTTACAAAGAATAGCGTATTAAATAATTTATTTTTACAGTAATGGAGCACTTTATATAATACAGTAAGTATATTTATGTTACTAGAGAGTTGGTGACCACATTAGATAAAAGTATTCCAAAAGCAGAAAAAGAGCACACTCAAAACGCAGCGAAGAAAACAAAGCAAACAAGTCGAGTGACATTTTTTTTCTTTCACCTGTCAATTTCAATTTTTTTACGGCTTTGGCACCAAAGTGTTTAAGTATATGAATAATCGATTACAGTTATTCATTAAAAAAAACTAGGTTGATAACATCTATTTTATGATGATTTCTGTGTTTTATGCATGTGATGTTATTAAATATTAATATCATCACATGCATAAAACACAAAATATATTTTAATTGCATTGAAACGATTAAGAAATTAATCAAACAACGTGATCGATTTGTGATGTTCGAATTATTTTATTCGTTAACAGTAACTTCTAACGTTGTTTTCTTTTTTCCTAGACTGTGGATAAAGCTGATATTTTGTATTTATCTTAACTATTTAAAAAGTGTTTGAATGAACAATATTTCATCTTGTTACATTTTGGCCCACCATGGTCCGTCTCTTTTACTAAGTAAATAATAATTAATTTTGATTTGTCTAGACGTTCCGGACACTGTAACGTGTAACGTACCCTTATAAATGCAAGGCAAATCCAAAACTAAATCTATCACTTTAATTAAATTGAAAAAAACGGGCGTCCGATTTGTTTTTATTTTTGAAAATCTATCTTATTAAGCCCTTAAGCGGCTTAGTGAGTTTTACTTAAAAGTAAAGAGACACAGATATTTTAATTTAATGTCATATTTTTTCTATTTTAATATTTTAAAGGGCTTAGAAGGTTAAATAAACTATTTTTACTGATAGAGTTACTTATTTCGAGATTTCTATCATGTATGTACCTTGTTTTTATGAGTTTCCGATATTTCGGCACTGTTGCAAGCCTCGAGCAACGGCGGCCTTCCCGCGTTGCTCGAAGGTTGCAAGTGCCATGATCGCGGAAGAACATGATCCGGTAGGTTGCATAAACAAGGTACATGATAGAAATCTCGAAATAACCAACTCTTACGATAGTGACCATGAAAGTTGAAAGCTGTATATTTTTTCAGATTTTTATTTTCAACCAAACATGGCGCTATAATTAACTTTTTTTTGCTTGGATTTGAATTAATTAAAGGAGAAATGTATTAGGTTATTATTGGTGTACCTTTCTAGCCTTTGTTATTACCAAAATGACTCTGCAACCGTCAATTTCTAGACGAGCTATTACTACTGTAAAATAATATTCATTGCCTTCATAAATCTTTAGCAAACACACTTTTAAATTGACATAGTACTGAAATGTTTAGTGACTTACTATGCTGACTGTACTAAGAAGGCCAGTTTTTTTTCTTAAAACCCAATATTTGAAGTTAATAAATATAAAAATAAACAACAAAGATTTAACTAACTAACGGTTATCATTTTCATTTAACCAACCCGATTTTCTACTAAAAAGGTTACATTAAACGTTCGGAGCATCGAATAAAATAACAGGTCAAAATGAAAACTTAACTTTTTTGGCAGTTGAAAATTAACGCATCAATCCCAGAGCTTACGATATTGGCATTCTATAAAACAGATTTGGATAGTTGGGTACAGGACTTTCCTATTACAAAATGGACGCGTCCAGCTGAACGGATTAAAGTTTTATCATAAACCCGGGTGATCGGATCTGCCCATGTTTGGGACTTTGGGAAAGTTGTACGAGTCAAATTTAGTTGGCCGTTGTATTATTCTAAATTAGTTGTGGCGTCCTCAGAAACCTAGGAATTCATGATAGATCTGACAATAAAATTTTGATTTAATTGTATGTTTGAAATGTTGCTGTCCTAATAAATGTTGTTTAATATTTTTTGACATTTAATGTAGTAATTGTAATACTTATTTGACATTTGTATAATTTGACATAATTTTAATTTGATTGTATGTGTGATAATAGATTGACTTAATATTTGCACGTCGCATTGCGATAGAATATGCTGGAAAACCTATAACTACTACGAACTTTTTATATCCATATTCTGGCAAATAAATGATTATTTATTTATTTATTTAATATAACGCGTGGACGGAAACAACCTCTGTTCTTTTTCAAGGTCCAACATGTCTTTGCATCAAATTTTAATGAAATCAGTTACCAGTTTAGTAGTGATACTACAGATGGATATAATATGTCTTTTTATAGACAGACGGATAGATAATGCAAGTGCAAGTGTACTTTGTAAGTATAGATTATTAAATAACTACTTTTGCGGTTACTAAGTTTGTAATCAACCATTGCTTTGTTTTTGTGTTACACTAGTTTGGGTTACAAAAGATGGTTAATATCCCAATTATAACATACAGGTTTTATGGGGTAATTTCGAAACAGTGACAAGGTTACACAGATGATAAAAACGACCGTTAACAAATATTTTTATGGGCAGCAGAAGGTTAACCTTAGCTTTAATCTGCTAGTTCGTGCAAAAGTCTTTGTGTATGTTTTTCTTTAAGATTTTCAATCGTCTTTTTTATCAAAGAATCAATCGTCTGTAGGGGTCACAAATATAGGGATGCCTGACTACGGTAGTATTAAATAAAATAGTTTATACTGAAAACTTACTTTATATTATATTACCACATTTATAATTAACAAATTAAACCCTTGCGTGTTCGTCTAAGTGCCCGGTGATCGACTGGCGATCGTACCCCATGACTCGTGTCTTCCGTTCGCACATTAGTGCTGCGTATGCACAACACGTCTTTTTTATCAATCTTGAGCTAATTTTACTGCTAATTTTACTTAAGAAACTAAAAGGGTTTGACAATTTTGAGTCGCAGCCAGACTGAAAACTTACGACAGTTGTCTTATCTGACTAATAAATTAGTTGATTTGAATTTACATTTTCATCGTTTTAAGATAAAATGGAATAAAATCACTAAAGGATCAATTTGTTGTCCGCCTGTCAGTCCGTCCATCTTCTGTCTATCAAGATCGTTTATCTTGGAAACGCGTGAAGGTATCGGAGTTGAAATTAAAACTATATCCAGATCTCTAGTGTCAGCTTTTAAGAAATCAAACTTCACTAACATGATACGGCCGTTTATGACGCCAAATAATATTTATTTCGACAGTCTTAAGGAAATCAAAGTGTAAAGAGGATTTTCCGTTGACCAAGAACTAGGATAAAATAGGATAAACTAGGATAAAGTAACTAATACCATCCAACACTGAAGTATTGTTTTTTTTTTCAAAACTAAACATTTGTATTTAAATCTAGACAAAAAAGTTCTTAGTAAAGGTAACGATATCTTTCAAATGTTGTTTATAATGCTAAATCTTTTACAGATACAAACTGGTTTTTAAGAGTTTAGAAGTAATCACATTGTTTGCTTATACATCGTCAGTGGAAAGGAAAAAATGCTAAAGCGCCATTTGGGCCAAAATGAGTTACATATATTGTTGGATAGGCTTTTTTTTTCTGCGTCGATCTATGTAGGTTTCAACTCAATCAGACAATTTTTTTGGCGCTTTAGCATTCCGAAATTTGCAAGTATTTCTAAAATCACCGCCCTTGCGCTACTAAAACGACGTGTTGGTAGTGTTTTTACAACAAATGTCGCGTAAGAATTTTTTTGCTGGCACAATATTTTTGCTTTCACAACATAAGTATTTTTTTGTTACTTAAGAACTTGAATGAGGCTGTTACTTTAGCATTTTAAGCTTATTGAATTTATTGGTACATTAGCAATTATTCATAACTGTTGTTCATAATGATTTGGCATGTAAGCAAAAGTAAGTGATCAAGATTCGATTAGTTTTTGCGCTTTAGGATTTTTTCACTCGCTGTTTGTGTAAGTAGGTTTAGTATGTTAGCAAAAATATTATACTTGAAATGTATTATTACACATTTGTTAGCAAAAAGTAGCCTTTTCTTACAAGTTTTAAAGTACTTTAGCGATAATTATCATTAAACAAAGCAAACATTATAGTAGTGAAGTAATATTAACATTACTCAAAAAAACTTAAACATTATGATGCATTGAATGATTCTTTGGATCTAATAAATTCTTACCTTAAAGGCAGAACACAAAAGGTTTGCATAAATGGAGCTGAGTCGTCAGGGTCGGCCCTTATTATGGGTGTCCCTCAGGGATCAGTATTAGGACCCCTGCTATTTTTAATTTATATTAAAGACCTTCCCTGTTATTTTCATAATCTTTGTGAGATGGTATTGTTTGCAGATGACACATCTATGATTTTACAAACTAAGAGGGACAAATCTTTATTTGACGATGTTAACAATACCCTTTCAAAATTATTGCATTGGTTCACAGCAAATAATGTTTTACTAAATGCAAATAAAACAAAATGACATGTTAAATTGACCATGCCGTACGTACGGTTTGCTGTCACTCATCACAAATCGCGATAATTGTTAAAGATGAACCATTAAACTCTTTAGATTCTACTACGTTTTTAGGTATAACTGTAGACTCTCATTTGCAATAGGGTGCTCGTTATTAGGGGGCTCTGGAAGACTTAGTTCTGTTGCTGTGAGAAATATAAGGCAACTGACTGATGTTGGAACGGCATGATTCGTATATTTTAGCTACTTTCATAGCATAATGACATACGGAAGTATGTTGTGGGGCTCAGCGGCAGATATTGAGTCAATTTTATATTACAAAAACGTGCTGTATGGGCTATTTATTTCTTACAAAAAATACGTACATAATTTTAATACCAAAAATAAAGATGAACTTGCCGTTCCAGGCTTCAGACTGCGAAAAGTAGGAAAATCGTTCATGGGAAATTGTATTCGTATTTTTCAACTAATTACCACAGGGTATTGCTGAACTCCTTGTACATCAACTTAAATCGTATGTCCAAGTAATTTTAATGAAAAAGGGCTATAACACTGTAAATGATTATTTGTATGATAGAAATGTAAGGCATTAAATTGTCCCAGCTCGTAAACATTTTGTAAAAATTTATTTAAAAAGGGGCTGACAATAGTGACCGAGTTTCTTGCGCTGCTTCTTCTCGACACTAGCCCAGACTTGTTCCCAAGCAGTGGTAGGTTTAAATATTAGGACATGTAAAAGAGCCTCCTGGGGCCTATTTGCAGAAATAAAACTGATTTTATACAGCACGTGACTATAAAGCACATTCCTGTTGGAACTTGTCGGTTTTTGTTGTTTAGTCGCCGTCCGGATCATCATTTTACCGTGTCAACTGGATTGTAAGTAAAGTTTAAAGGTATGTTTTTCTTTTCCGTAATATTATGATTGTGTTATAATAATGATGATAGACAAAACATTTTTAAAGTGCCGTGCCTCAGTCAGCCAAACCGGAACCCTTATAGGATCAAGTATAAGTATCAATAGTACAAGAAGAAATACAAAATTATTTTCTTTTGTTTAAGGTCTTCATGGGCAGCAAACGCAATGTTTATTTAAAAAGTTCATTGGATTGGAAACAAGCTATCCGACCGACTAACCGAGTTGACCACCGCATCTGATGACATGTCTTCTCAGCATACTATGGCTCATGTGCTCTCACAATCTGCTCTAGAAATTATGTAAATTTATGCTGTCGAGCCCAAGTGCTCGGGCTGGGGTCGATGCATTGATCTAGAATTTAAAGTAACTCCTCAAACTCTAACTCACATGGATCTCGTGGATCACATAACCAATACGTTTTCTGATGTAATTCTGAGCTCAAAGATGTTAGTAATATGTTGTATGTTTCTTTGTATTGATATCATCACATCTGTTCAGTTTTAAATAAATATACAACTGTTTAATAAAGTTTTTAAATATTTCGTCCTTGTCTAATGGTACAATGTTTAATTTAGGTGTCATAAGGTCCTTTGCTCCTCAGTACCTCCTGCATACATGAAATTTTTTGTGCTGTCGAATTCACTCTGCAGTTTTAGTATAAGCTGTGTAATTTCCTGAAAGTTATTTTTTCTTCATTCTCATTTTCCCACTGTGTCATCAGTACTCATCAGTAATATTCATTATTTGTAGTATATATTTTTTCTTCGTAAATATCAAATTTTGTACATTCATACATTCATTCATGTAACACTCGTAATTTAAATTCATAATCAGAAATTTCTCGTAGGGTTTGTATCTGGCTGCCAAGTTTTGTAATGCAGCCTTTAATCGAAGTTAGTTTCCTTTTTTCTTAGTTAATTTATCCATTTAGTCGCCAATTATTTCATTCTAAAATAATACCATTATATTTGAAAGCTATGATATTTATTTTCTGATTGACACATTAAATGTCATAACAACGAAAGTGTAGTCAGAGAGTACAAATATGTAAAGATGATGGATGTGACGTGAAACTGAACAAACTTCGCCACCATTTTTTACCCTCTTAAAGATGAAATTTTTAAGAATACTGAAAGACGTCATTAATAATTTTTAATCAGGTAGCTGGACACCAATTTTCATTATCTTCGATTTAGCTTCAAAACTAACGGATTTTTATACAAACTTATGGGGCCCTTTTTGGAAATTCCGTTTTTTTCGAATTTCCAAAAATCAAAAGTGCTTACCTACACTATAAAAAGAAGCACGGTGAAAAATTTCCGGTTTTAAATCCCAGTAGTTTAGGCTGTGCGTTGATATGTCAGTCAGTGTTTTATATTTAGGTAATTCAAAATATAGTCATTACCACAAACCTGTACCCGGTTAGTAGTAATGTCAATATTTTTAATTAAGGCATTAGGATAATTAGGCATTTTTTTCACAAAACATTTATACCTATTTAATCTTTAAGTATAATTTTTGCTTAAAACGTGTAATGTAGTTATAGTTTAGCAACATTTGCCTTTATTCGTTCCATGGGGTCTGCGTATGTAAGCATATATTCCTGTTGGTTCCGTGAATAATGTTGCTTCTTACGCATTACTTCGCTGGCGTATGTGACTACAATAGTTGTAGTTTAGTAATTTATCTTTGACATACTTGTTCAATTGTAACTCACTAAGCAATTATGTTATAATAAGAAAAATGTTGTTAAACTCTTTAGCACTTTGTGGTTGCTGGATATTTAAATATAATGGATGTTAGAAGTTTTATCCTGACTGACATTTGATTAATTTTCATGGTATTTTTTCTAAAGCGACAGCTATTTTGCGATCTAAATTTAGGTAAAAAATCTAGATCATGTTTCCATTTTAAAAGTCCGGTTTAACATTAATATCAAAAGAGATATGAATTATTTTCCGAAAATTGAAACTTTGATCCTCTTTTTCCACAAGTACGGTTTTGGCGCTTTAGCAGTTTTTCCTTTCCACTGACGACATACATTACTACTGTTCAATTTAAGTATACTCAAAGTCTGTAAGGTGTCGCCTGATACAAGGCCCCGGGTTCGATTCCCGGACGAGTCAATGTAGAAAAAAAAAGTTTTTTTACATTACTACTAACTCGGGTCTGGGTGTTAGTGGTACCTTCGTTTTTTTCTGGTTTCCAAAATACGAGGGCTTTAAATAGATCAAACTGGTATTAGAATCCAGATTTACTTTTTTCAGTAGACATAATAGCAAAGTCTGACTACAAAATTGGCAGTTGCGGATGCTAAAGCCATTGTTTTCTATTGTTTTTCCATCAGTTCTGAATAAATAAATGATATACATGTACGAGTTCTTGAGTGGAGACCGCGTCTCGGCAAACGTAGTGTAGGACGCCCTCAGGCTAGGTGGAGTGATGATTTGCGCAAGGTGGCTGGCAGGAGCTGGATGCGAGATGCCGAGGATCGACCTAAGTGGCGTGCAATTGGAGAGGCCTATGTCCAGCAGTGGACTGTGATAGGCTGATGATGATGATGATGATGATACATGTAACAGCCTTTAATCATCCCACTGCAGGGCGAAGGCTTCCATCACTGAATTTAAGTTACCACAGCAATGATGGGTACAGGCATAATCTCCACGGCTTGCTAAATGCGGGTTGGTGATCACAAATCAGAGCAATGATCGAAAATTCTAAACATTTTGTTGCCCGACCTAGGGATCGGACCCGGGACCCCAAAAGCTCGGCCCGGTATTTCAATCACCAGACAATCACGGCGTTTTGACGATGATAAGAAAAAAAGGGTAATTGTTTACTTCGTAATTGATTTTCAAGCAATCATATTGCTGCTGTTACTTGTACCTATTTCCAATAATATTGAGTTGACCGTCGAATGCTGTTTTAAACTATTATTGTGCGCAACATAGTGCCTCAGTTTTAATTAATAGGGGTTAAAGTATGAAATTGCCGTTTTGTATGGACGAAAATAATCGAGAAAAGTCATTTTTCCATACTAACAATTTTTTAGTTTTTTTAAAACGCCTGAACCGTTTTCGATGCAATTAAAGGTGAAAGTTAGATGGTTATAAAGCTACGCATTATAGTATTTAAATTTCTGAAAATCAAAGTATGTAATACAAATATACTTAATTGAAGCAAGCAGGTCAGCTGACACATTGTAAGGGGTCTTTTCAACGACTTCCTTTGAAGTAATAGGCACTAGTATTGCATTTTTTTTTTAGTCAAAGTTTACTTTATTTAGTTTTTGACACAATACAAAAAGAATTACGCAATAATACGACTATACTTAAGAGCTATAATAAAAATAAAAAGTGGGAAAATAATCGGCAATTTCATACTTTAACCCCTATTATTTATGAGTTTACATAATATATCATGGTTCTATTGTACCAATTACCACATCACAAAAGTTACCATAAATAACCTATTTCTAACATAAATGTAAGCCTGAAATTCATTCACCCTACTCTTTTAAATTATTAAACAACAATATTTATGCATAATATACTAATATGTATGTCTCTAAACTTTATTTGTACGCACACAGTATACTTAGGTACTCATATTTACCCACACACTCACATTAATTTCTAATTAATTACTAAGTAATGCTTGTTTTTTAAGTTTGTATTCTTTTAGTTTTTATTTTGTATCATTCTGAATTAAGTAGTATAAGTTAAATTTGCTACACCCTTACAGGGTTTTGTTACATTTATTGTTAACACTATGCAATGAATAAATAAATAAATAAATAAATAAACATTATGGAGCAAACTTATGCCAGTACAGCCCAATGTGTTTTCCTTAATTTTCATATTTGGTTTTCTAGCCATACTTTAGTAATAGATAAAGTACCAAACTAAACAATGTACTTATATAAAAAACTTCAAAATATAACTCGCTTTGAACAGTAATGTTTACATCTGCTATTGTATTTCTCTAACAAACTGGACCCAGTGGCATAAAGTTCTTGTAAGTTTAAACAGAGAAAAATTAACTTTACCTTAGTGTTGGTGAGGCATCGTAAATGCGCCTTTTAGGTATGTTTTATTTACTTTTACCTGCTCATAGTGAAATTGCTCCGCATTTTATGGGTACGTGAAAAAATGATAAAAAAGTTACAGCCTTGAATGTGGGGAGTATAAATTGATGCCGGAAAAATTAAAAATATTTTTTTGTTAAAGTAATTTTGGTAGACTAACGTCATGACGCCCAAAATTAAATTTATTTTTTATATTTGTGAACAATATTATTTTTTTATGAGGTTTAGCTAATTCCACCAGTTTCATGCATAGATTATGGTAGGTTGAATAGCTTTTTAAGCTTTTCGTAAACTTACTATCATGTTCTTCATAATTATTTAAATAAGCATAATGGCAAAGTAGGTTCATAATTTCTATACGCCTAAAGGTAATTTATCATAAAATACAAAACGCATAATAAAGTTATAAAAAAAAACCATTAGGTACTTGAGTCTTGTGAGTTTTTTGTTTTCATAAGGAACAGAATGTGGTCAACATTCTGTAAGTGGTAAGAAAATATGTTATTTAAGATAGTAATAGCGTAGTCATTGTTGAAAGACAAAATAAATGAAATAACATAAAAAATATTTTTTTATGTTTGATAAAATCTACATTACGTATTTTAAATATACTTTTCAACTTTTGCATTTATCTTCGAGTAACCTTCATACGTTCGGACGACTGAAGAAGAGGTGGGTTTATCATAGAATATTGTTATGGTTATGGTCACCAAGCAATTTCTATCATTCTACCGATCGTGTAGCCGTGCAATATCAACTGAATCCGCTATCAAAATCTTTGAATCCAAATTGAAATCTATCCTCATAGAAAAATGTTACTATAACGTTGAAGAATACATGACAGATAAATTTACAAAATCACATAGGTAAGTAGGTAACTAAGATTTAAACAGTAACAGTATCCGAAAACTAACACATCTATTTATAGTTCATCTTACTCACCTACACAATATAATGTCTAGATAGTAGATATATAATAATAATAATAATTATAAATATTTCAGACATGCCACACTGGGCCACACAGAGCCATCTAGTCCCAAATTAAGCTACTATTAAGTACCCTGTCGTATGGGGTTCTAGACAACCGCTAAACTTACTTATATACTTTTTTTTTTTGTAAATAAATACTTATAATACATAAAAAACACCCAGACCAGTACAAACAGACATGTTCATGCACACAAATATTTGTACTGTGCGGGGATCGAACCCGCGACCCATGGCTCAGAAGCAGTGTTTACTACCGCTGATCCAAATGGTTGTCAAATATATATATATATATATAACAAGTGGCTAATAATTGTATGTACTTACTAACTAACGCACCTTTAAACAAATGTATACATAGGTGTACTATGTCTGTTTATCTGGCCAATGTTGAAACTTTGTCTAACCTATTGTTTTAAAATTAATTTAAGGTTGTTTGCTTATACCCTTACAGGGTTTTGTTACATTTATTTTGTAAACAAAATAAATAAATAAGGGAAATTAGCCATTCACTCTCGGACTCATAGATTAGACTGGTGTATCAGATTGATGTAATAATGATTATATAATATATCTGTAAGAGCCTCTTCATACTATCATTTCTCCAACGTATGCGTACATACATCGAGGCAATCAGTAAAATGAGTTTTATTTCTGCAAATATGCCCCAGGAGGCGCTTTTACATGCCCTAATATTTTCACCTACAACTGCTTTGGGACACGAGTGTAGTGTTGTGAAGAAGCAACGTAAGAAACTCGGTAGCTAATAGCAACCTCTTCTTGGATAAATACTTACAATTATATATAAATGTACAAGACGCTGACATGAGCCAAATTGAGCTCAATGAAGATTGTTTTGCTTTAAGCCTATGGCTCGTTTTGTTGCCAAATTCTATGTAGTTGTAATTGATCATATTTTCGACCAGGTGGCTGTTTCCAAAACACGATTCTAAAAACTTTTCTCGATAGAAAAAAATCTCAAAGTAGCCTCTGAAAATACATAAATTACCATTTTTCTCAGCAGTCCGTATAACAATGATAATAAAATTTTGCTATATTGTATATTACATGTTGCTTAAGCAAATGGCTTATTTAGATTTTTAATAAAATGGCAATTTTAAATTGCAAAACGAATTTTGTTGTTTGGCACTTAGGCCCTTCTATTCCATGCGCTTTTTCACTGTCACTCCTACGAGAATCGACAGTGATAGCTGTGGCGCGTTCCAAAGAAATTCAAAGACGAATAAATCTATGGGCGTGTTTATTGCTCAAGGTCATCGGCTGCAGTCAGCGTCTTACCACCAAATCTATCATTTATATAATCACTATCCGTCGCCCTGCGTATTCCTACGCGTGGAATTTAATTCAATTCAATTCAATTCAAAATGTTTATTGCTTGCTAAGTGTGTTGGTTAGGTGGTCTAATGTTTACTACAGTACTTACAGCTTAGGAGAATTAAAACTATTTTAGGGGCACCGTTTATTTTTCTTTGATAAAAGGTTGCTTATGCGCTATTCAAGCCTATAATCTATCTCAGCGCCAAATTTTATTATTTTCTGCTAAGCCGTTCTTGTGTGATTGAGTAACGAACATCCATCCAAACATTCGCATTCATAATATTATCATATTTATAAAATGCGAATTCACTTTCCCATAATCGAATTTCTACACCATGCGCAGTCTGAAATCTGGAACAGCAAGTTCATCTTCATGTCTGGTATTGTAATTGTCGATACTGCATAAACCCGTTATGTCCAGTTAGAAGTATGACAAACGCCTTTTTTTTTATTTGGAACACCAACAGCACTGATAAATAATAATACATAATAATAATAATAAAATTTTTTAGACATGCCACACTGGGCCACGTGAGCCATTTAGTCCCAAACTAAGCTACTCTTCGAAGCTTGTCGTATTGGCTACTAGAATTTATTTACGTTTTGCTTAACTTTTTTTGTACATAATATATACTTATAATACATAGAAAAACACCCAGACCAGTACAAACAGACATGTTCATGCACACAAATATTTGTACTGTGCGGGGATCGAACCCGCGATCCATGGCTTAGAAGCAGCGTTTACTACCACTGATCCAAATGATCGTCAATACTAAAACAAAACATTGATACATTAGCCTTTGTTTGTCAAACGTTTGTGTAAGGGAACCCTAAGAAAGACGCGTATTTCTGGGCGCCGTACATCAAATTACAGGTGAAATAAACACCGCGCGTACGCGTAGGCAATATAAACGGACATATATTTATTTATACAGGCTATTGCCAAAGACTAAAATAATAGTAGGTTATATTTTTTTTATTCTTGCCTATGTATTTAATTAAAATTTTTAGTTGTTGTCCAATTGCATAATTATCATAAATTTTACGTTAAATTACCTAAATTGAAATGATTAATTATAGAGTAAATGAACTTTAAACAAAAAACGAAAACAACTAAATACAGAAAGCCTACTTCTTTGCAATAATCGTTTTCAATAGATAATTTATGTTTATTTATATACCTATATTATAACTGATGGAGCGACGATCTGCGCAAGATGGCTGGAAATAACTGGATGATCAAAGCTCAAGATCGAGAAAAGTGGGATGCCTGGGGAGAGGCCTATGTCTAGCAGTGGACTGTCGTAGGCTGATGATGATGATTTAAATACCTACACCTAGGTGGATACCTAATTTTGATAATAATACACTTAGTTATAATCTCATTCACTATGGTAATGGGCTGTAGTGTATTTTAATAAATTATTAAAATGTGATTCAAATAAGTTACGTTCCCTTTTCTTAGGCTGCATTTTACAGAAGAGCAGCTGAGCGGAGCGAAGGGAAACGAAACGATCCAATTGGCCTGTCACAGTTCTTAAAGTCTTCGATCTGAGGATTTCGAGTGTTGTGATTGGTCAATTCACGCTCCGCTACTGTGGCAAAACGGTCTTGCTTGACCCCGCCGACAAGGCAGTTGTAGTTTTCTACCTAAATCGCGAAAGGGAACAATCGTATAATTTCTCGCGACACGATCCTCTTATTTATGGAGGTGCAACTATTTTATGACAATATTCGTATTTCTTTTGGGAGGGAGAAGTAATTTTGGAGGGGCTGAAAGGGATGTGTAACTATTAAAGCTTGATAAAGAAGAAATATTGCAAAGCAGGTGGATAGGAATAATTTGTATTATGAGATTTTAATTACAGAGTTTACAGGTTTTTTTTTATTATATTGCATGGAAAGATAGTCTTAATAGAAACAAAATCATCAATAATTTTATAATTATCATCACCTATGTCAGTCTACTACTGAACTCAAGCCCCTCTTAAATAGGAATTATTATAGAACATAACAAACGAAATGATCAAACGCATCGAATTTGGAACCTTTCTTTGTTACATATTATCTTTATTAGACAATATTTTAAATGAAGTTTTCCCATTCGATACATATGAACGTCCGACTTATAATCGAATTAAACTTACATAGGGTAAAACATCAAATTTGATTATGCAGAATAAATGGCGATATTAACACAATGCATGATTGAACGTATTTTAATTAAAATGTATTTTAATTATGAGTCCCTGCATAAAATTTCCCTGCTCTTCCTTTGTGTGTATGTGGTTTGTCTCTTGATAAAATGAAACGTTGGCGTACCTACACACTAAAACTCGCAAATAATAAAACTGAGTGCGTATTACTAATTTAATTTTGTATTAATATAATTAAACTAGTTTTCGTCTCTAAAATATCCCTTCGAGGGGTTGAAAACGGGGTTGGAAGTTTGTAGGGAATCAATCATTTATTAACTCATTTAGATCAAATTTGACATGGATTTTGCGACTCTAAAAACGAATACTATGAGATTTTATCAAAAACAAAAGACTATGAAATCATCCAACTTTGCAAACGTGTTAACTGTCCCTTGCGATATTTGCAAACGCGATATAATCAGTGCGATAGGTACAGCCGTTTCCCTCTCGGGCAGAGTCGCTGGTTTCAGCTTAGTACGAGCATAACGGTGTTACCAAAGTAAATTAATAAACACGGTGCAGTTTCAACCACCAGTAAACCGAAGACCACGTTATGTCACCATTACGTATAGCATCTTGGCAGTGTTATTATTTTTTTTTTTTCCTTTTTTTTTAAATAAATCTATTAAGTATTGGTTCAACTATTTATTTTTTAAAAACACGCTGTGACGCGCACAGACTGTGTAAGGTCCATTCAACCAAGACCCCGCAGCAGCAAAATAATATGTCTGTGTGCGTCACGAATCGTGCGTCGTGGGAATCAAAAGTTAATATTTAAAAAAACATTATTAATCAAAAAATAAATAACACTGCCATGATGTTATACACAATAGTTCAATAATGTAAGCTTCGTTTTAAAGGTTTTTCAAAAAGTGCGGTGTATACAAGGTCAAACAAGATTCATTTAAAAGATTAGGCAAACAAAACACTGATTTTTGTCAACAAAATAAAACGCTTTGATATTTTACCTAAACATTATGTGCTTTTTAACGACACATTTCTCAAAGGCAATCGTTTTTGCGTTCAACCAAACGTGGCTAATGCAGATTGACTTATTTATCTCGGCGAGAAACCAAAAAGTGAAAGCAGATTATGAAACAAGTGACGTGGATAGCTGATCTTGGTAACCTTTGGCATTATGCAAACTCGTTATTGATGTTACACATGGCTTAGAGAAATATACAAGCAAGTTTATCAGCAGCCTACATAAATTCAATAAATACACACTTTTTCAAGTAGAGGGTTTTATCTTAATCACTATGCTTTGCAGGTATTTATCGTATTTTGGACGATGGTGAAGAGGAATCACTGCTGCTCGTCAGAAACGGTGGTGCTATTTCACTTTTGTACCTACACCACAATAAACAACGAAGTTGGCATTATTGTGGACTAACCTCAGTGGTTAATGGCAGTGCAGTTGAAAGTGTATGATTCAACGTTTCTGTAAAATGATAATAAAGGAAAAAAAGGTGAAACGTTCAAACCGTTTCATCTCATAATGCAAACTTCGCAAAATGCCAACTTCGCAGAATGCCAACTTTTCAAAATGACAATTTCTCAGAATGCCAACTTCTCAGAATGCCAATTTCTCGGAATGACAAATTCTCAGAATGCCAACTTCGCAAAATGCCATCTTCTGAAGGGACAGATAGTCATAAAAAATGTCTAAGATCTGAAAAAATCACTCACTTTGTGTGTACACCTAGACTGTATAATTATTATATGATGCATAATATCACGTTAATCTAAAAATTTAACACATTTTGTGCACTCTTAGATCGTATAATTATATGTATAAACCGTGTTCCTTTTGATATCCCATAACTATAGGGTATTAAACAGACCATGGTAAAGAATCAAATTGCATTTATGAGTTATTTTTCAATTACTAATTTTTTTTGTTT
Source organism: Anania crocealis (assembly GCA_949315895.1). Taxonomy (NCBI): domain Eukaryota; kingdom Metazoa; phylum Arthropoda; class Insecta; order Lepidoptera; family Crambidae; genus Anania; species Anania crocealis. The sequence goes on along the minus strand of OX438857.1, from coordinate 3,597,994 downwards.
AATTTTTTCATACAGAATAAGTCTAAAAAGTCACGACTGTTTATGTAAAACACCCTTACCATGTTATGAATAAACTTTTGAATGAAAACGATTTACTCGTACCTACTTATCAATGAAACACCCACACATCAATGTTTTTTACAAGTTACGCTCTCCCGCTACTTTACTACTACACTTTAGAGTAAGTTTGCCAACGTCTCACAAAACTAAGGATTCGCCATACTGCTTCCACTTTTTCAACAAATTTAACTAAAATTGATGTTAAATTCGAAACTATTGATTTTTGAACCACATGTTCTAGGGCGTTTTAAATTATTTTTACCTTAGAACATAACCTTAGAGTTATGGGATATCAAAAGGAACACGTTGTATAATAAATAATATTGTAAATTACTAGGTAACAGGCAAAAAATGTGAAATGTTACCTTGATGGCAGCAATATTTCTGTATTCGTGCTTCTGCTTGGCGTCATATTTTAGATAATTCTCCAAACAAGGCCGAAATGACCCGTTTTCATAACTACTTTGAGAGGCATTGGTTGCCTAAGTTACCAGCATCCATTTTAAGCTGTGTAAATCAGCAGTAGGATGGCACTATCGCCTGAATGGACGTTGGCGTTGACTGAGAAGTTGGCATTCTGAGAAATTGGCATTTTGAGAAGTTTGCATTCTGCGAAGTTGGCATTTTGCGAAGTTGGCATTATGAGATCCATGGGCAATGCCATAGATGTCAGAGGAGCAAGAACACGTGACGCACAATCCGCGAACTGCTGAACAACACCGAGCGAACGTTCGGTCCGCGAACGAACATCGATGCTCGGTTGAACACTCGACGTTTTTTAGTGCTCAGTCACTGTTATTTTAGAATCTTTCACCTAAACATAAAAACCGGAACCTTTTTCTAAATTGATCCAACCGGGAATCAAACTCGGTGCCCTTAGTAGGTGAACTACCACTCCAGTATACCGACCAAGTCTTCGAGAAATTAAATTGAAAACAACTATATATTACGTCCTCACTATAAAAAAATAAGAATTATCTTATAAACCGGTTGTTCTTATTAATATCTTATTATTCTATCAAATATTATGCTTAAGTCTGCGATGTTAATAATTCATAATAAGAAGGTTTTTACCAAAAAGGTTTTTAAAACCTGTTAAATATTTGTTTACTTTTTAGGTAGATACACAAAAATGGGTATGCTTGTGTATTGAATGAACATGAAAGTAACTATAAGCTTTATAAAACATGCGTGATCATTATCATTGAAATATTATGAAGAATCGGTCAAGTGCATAATAATGGACCACGCGTAGTTTACAGTTTTTTAATGCATACTTACTTTAAAACAACTTTTACTCTATGCCATATTGTATCTATGGCACACCAACTTACACAATTTACTGATAGAGGTTAGATTTAGGAGATTTAACTTTATCTCACGTATCCTTATTTCCTCTTTTCAGACATTGAGTAATGGTTTATTTAAAAATGTTTGTTGAAATTTTTATTTTACCAACTAGAGCGAATACTAGTACTGGAAAGATGCCTTAACTGCAGACAGATGAATCCCTTGTTGATACCGAAACCCTAAAAGTCAGTTAAGAGGAAACACAAGGGCCGTTTTTCCATACAAACGTAGTCCCCTGTTTCCTCCCTGGATAAAGCCAGTAGAGCAATAATTTTTATTACAAAAACCTATGGCCACTATTAGCATGTTTCTATGTTTTCTGTTTTTTCATAAATTGATTAATAAAAAAGATATGAGCCCTCAAAAATCGAAAAAATTCGCCAGATTTTCCGCTGTATTCAAGCACCCAGAAAACAAATTTGTCAAAATTTTAGAAAAAAAGGAAAACATACGAACACGGCCAAAGCTTTTCTTTAATTTTTCATGAAAAAAGTATTTAAATCGGTCAAGTTTCGGAAAAGTAATCGGGGGACTACGAAACGCTGATTTGGTGTGCTTTTAGTAGGTATTTTCGGTCCAAGAAGCAGTTGTCTCTATCGCACTCTGCGGTGAAGGCGTTTGGCACTGCGCGACAGTAATAGATTTTACAAATACCTGTTTTTCAATTCTCTCGACCGTAGTGTTTCCTCTTAAGTATAGTCAGCAACAAGAGGTCGTCTTAACAATTATTTATAATAGCTTAGATTCAATCACAAAAAGTTTCGAGTTTTTTTGTATGGGAATGATTCCATTTTTATTTTTAATCTATGGTGCATACATATAAAACGACGCTAGGAAAATATCCCATATATTGTCAAGGTTTTGTGCATTTGTTGGATATAAATTAGGTTTTACTTTTATACTGTATAATATCAAATATGAGCAAACTGATTATAAGCAAACCTACATACATGGGAACAAAACATTTATAAATGTTGCTGACTTCTTATCCAGCCGATAAAAAAAGTACCTAATGTTGTGGTGTTCTGTGCGGAAATTACAAAACCTTTCGGCTGTAAAAAGCAAAATTTGTTTATGATGTTATCGTTTAAATATGAAGGGGATTGCTTTTGTGTCACATGTTGAAAGGACCTTCTTAATTTAAAATAAATAAATGTTTTCATGTCCTTGATTTAAATGAGCTTTAAATCAAGGACATAAAAACATTTATTTACTGAAGATAAAAAAATAGGATTAATAACTAAACGTGTTAATGAGTAAAAAAAATGCATAGGCATATTTGATTCGAGGTCACTACTCGTATTATAATATTTTATTTTTTCATCATTCAATACAAAATACAAATAATAAAAAAAAGTTAAAAAAATGCAAAAAAAATTAACAATCGGATAAAAGAAAATTATCTCAAAAGATATTAAAAAAAAAACGTGCAATGACCTACAAAAGGGCAACAAACTATGTAAATAAAAACTGCCAATACTGCCATGTGCCATTTGCAAAAGGACTTCAACCAAACTGAGTGGCGTCAGGCGTGGCCTGCTTTCATTTGTAAAACCTCAAATGTGAGTCAGCTCTCACCTTCACTAACCAATAAACCATTGCTGCCTTACCATGATTTGCCGACCTTTAAAATCCCAGATTTGATTCCCGGTTTTAATGTAGAAAAAATATATTTTTCAAGATTTTCTCGGGTGTGGGTGTTTGTAGTACATTCGTTTCTTATGGATTTCCAAGAAAAAAAATGCTTTAAATAGTTACCTTCTGCTGTATCATATCATTTATAATGTTTAATTTTAATGTACTTTTAGTGGTCTCTTAAATTGTGGAAACCACAATGAAGTTTCGACATTCCATACAAAAAATATAAATAACGGAACCCAATCTAGCAACTACTATTCACACATCACTTCGTTCTTAATCTGCAAAGCTGCTTACATGTCAGAGCCTTTGCGACTGGAATGAGCTAAATCCCTCTTTGTGTACGCCATGTTCTTACCCCCCTCTTTGTTTGAGTTTATTTGTCGAAATAAGGCTTTCCAATTTTGATGCTTGAGGGGAATGAAAATTATTTTGTTGTGTTCAGCAAACATTTTCGCTTCCTCAATTTTGTGTGAACAAATTATAATTTTGCTATGTTCCTCTGTGTTCAATTTTGAGATTGGTATTATTCCGAATATGTTAAGGTACAATGCAAACATAATACAATATTACTTAGATAAAAATTGGTGTTTATCTTTTTTTGTCAAATGGTGTAAACTATGTATTCTTAACTGATCAAAATATTCAAAGTCTACTCTATACGAATTAAATATCCCAAGATCTCAACCTTCTACTACCTTGTTTTTATTAGTTCCCAAATTCACTGTAAACACTGGAAAGCACAAAAAAATTGATCATGGAAAATCATATGACAAATCCTCCATATGGAGGGTCTGTGTCCAGCCGTGAACTTATGTTAAATAATGATAATAATATGAACATAATACATTCATTACGATTAATGTAAATCTTTCACAACATTATAATGTACCAAGATGTTTCTTTTCATCATTGTGTGACTTCTTGTAACTTACGATGTTTCTGTTCGCCATTTCGTAGCTTACTTTAAAACTTCTTTTATACGGCCTTTTACATTTAAGTGCCGCCTGCCTCTTACATGCTTCTTTATGGTAAACTATGATCTACCTGCAGTCTTAGAAAAGATACTTTCTAATAGCGTATACGCTTAACGTATAGTAACAAATGTATGTAAATGACATAAGCTTACAAAGCATCTTGTCTAAAGCTGCTAAAACTATTGCGGATTGAGTAACAAGTCGTCAGACTAGTGGCAACTCACCCTGACCGAGGTCGCCATCACAAAACTTTGATTAGATTTGTAGCCAGACCGGCCTATCTATTAGAATGCAAGCACAGGACAGCCGTATAATTGAATTTTTCCAAGTCATCGCACCGGGTTTTTCTCTTTGTTTCATTCGTGGCACTTTTTATAATCGGTCCAATCCTTTCCGTTAACCAAGCTGGAACTCAATTTTATTTAATGCATTAATCCCTCGCGCCATGACTGTGAATTTTTCTTAGTATATCAGCCCTTTTCTTAGGTTTAGCCCCTTAGCCCAATAATTTTAGAATACCAGCGCTGCAGCGGCTCACGGGCCGCTACAGCAAATGCTGAGGCTGGGACCTAATTGGGCATTTTAGTATTTGTACTTTACTTTGTATTGATTTAAATGTTGTAAATTCATATTTTTTGTGTCTTTTGTTCTAATGATTGTTCTGGAATTTTGTGTTTGCGTTTTTATGTGCTTGGTCAATATTTTTTTTTTTTATTCCTATTCTCTTACCATCGCCAAACATACGTACTCGTATATAAAATAGGTAAATTAACTCATGCATAATTGATTATGTTTTACTTAAATAAGGTTCATTTAAAATTATCAGTAAATATAATAAATAGTTTCAATAAATGTATTTCACATTAAAAATTAATGGCTGAATATCCATCAGCTGAAGCACGCAAATATAATTACACAACAAAATATTATTAATTATTATCAAATTTGGACAGAGATACAAAATGTATAATATGTTGGGGACATTGTTTTTAAAGCTCAAATTTATTTTTATAAAAATTTACGCTCATTACATTAAGACAATGTCTCGTAGTTCTGGGATCGATCCCCAGGTCGGGCAACAAGAGTTAAAAATTTTCGAGCATTGCTCGGGTTTGTAATCACCAACCCGCATTAGTGATTATGCCTGTACCCATAATTGCTGTGGTAACCTGAATTCAATTATGTAGGCCTTTGCTCTGCATTGGGATGATTATACTCGTAGGCTGTTGCTTTTACTTTACTCCAAGAAACCTTAATCCTACAAGTGTTTTTTGAAGTGAAAACTTCTTTAGCGGCGCTGAGCACTTTTTGTTGGATGGGTAAAAACTTCCAAACTCGCGTCAGGGTCACGTGATGCTGATCGAAAAAGCGTAAGATCGAGGGGAAGGGAGAGGAACTAGTATCTCCCACTCTTTTAACCGTGCCTGAGTGTGCTGTTTTCTATTATTTTTGAAGTGAAACTTCTTTATCGGCGTTGGAAAAAATGTGCCGTCACGTTTTGCGTCAAATTTTCGTCACATTTTTCGGTTACGCGCCATCTTTTTCTTGCCCCTACCACGGTTGGTTCAGACGATAGCAAAAAGGTAAAGTGAAATAATATTTAACCAATTTAACCAATTTAACCAATTTCACCAATTTAACCAATTTAACCAATTTAACCAATTTAACCAATTTAACCAATTTAACCAATTTAACCAATTTAACCAATTTAACCAATGTAACCAATTTAACCAATTTAACCAATTTAACCAATTTAACCAATGTAACCAATGTAACCAATTTAACCAATTTAACCAATTTAACCAATTTAACCAATTTAACCAATTTAACCAATTTAACTAATTTAACGAATTTCTGGAAAGTTGCGTCAAATTTTCGTCACATTTTTCGGTTACGCGCCATCTTTTTCTTGCCCCTACCACGGTTGGTTCAGACTATAGCAAAAAGGTAAAGTGAAATAATATTTAACCAATTTAACCAATTTAACCAATTTAACCAATTTAAAAATTTAACCAATTTAACCAACTTAACCAACTTAACCAACTTAACCAACTTAACCAACTTAACCGGTTTTCGAGGTGTCGCCTGCTCCGAGGTCCCGGGTTCGATTCCCGGACGGGTCAATGTAGAAAAAAGTGCTTTTCTACATTTTCTCGGGTCTGGGTGTTTGTGGTACCTTCGTTGTTTCTGGTTTCCAAAATACGAATGCTTTAAATAGTTATTCAAATTGGGATCAGAACAATGTATGTGATGTTGTCCACATTTATTTATTTATTATTTATTAACCAACTTAACCAATTTAACCAATTTAACCAATTTAACCAATTTAACCAATTTAACCAATTTAACCAATTTAACCAATTTAACCAATGTAACCAATTTAACCAAACCAATTTAACCAATTTGACCAATTTAACCAATTTAACCAATTTAACTAATTTAACCAATTTCTGGAAAGTTGCATGTAGATCATTTTTCGAAAAATAAGGTCATAAAGAAGTTTCACTTCTTACGTGTGTACACTAGTACACGCACAACTTTTTTTTTTCTTCCTTTAAAGAGGATGATAGAACTTGGTACACAGCACTCAATGTCGTTTGCAGAGCGCTAGTTATCACATTCATATATCAATAAGTTAAAAAGTTTTGGTTCCAATGAGGATCTAAAAAACCAATCAGTAAGTAATAAAAAAGTCGGTTTTACGGGCGAAGATTTTACGTGACAACGTCTTTTTCTCGGTAGAATATTTATTGATATGAATATAATTAAATTGCACAATAGGAACAAGGAATTGAATGAAAATAAGAATTGCACAAATTTTAACTATAGAAATATATTTTGTTTACTAAAACATTGTACATGTAAACTTAAACTTAACTAATTCCTATTTGAGTGATTTTGTTGAGGATAGGACGATGATAGGAGAAATATGAAATGAAAGGAAGTGTTTCTGCTGTAATGTGTCTTGCGAAAGTCAAGTCTTTTTCCAACGCCAAGAACGTTCGAGAAAGACAAAGACAGAGACACAAGCATGCGCCGATTCAATGCGCCTAATTCTCTAGTGCTGCGCGCGCGGCAGACCGATCATAGTTGAGTGGGAGAGAGACGCAAGGCATTCGGCGGGCCTCTCTCTCGTTCGGTGACTCATCGTAACGTTACCGAGCGTTACACTTTTTCATAAGTGACTCCCAGCCGCAACCTAATTTAAGACGTTGTCACGTCAATAATAAATAAATATTTAAGACATGCCTCACTGGGCCACACAGAACCATCTAGTTCAAAATTAAGCTACTAGTTGCTATTTTGACGACCTCCGTGGCGGAGTGGCGTACACACCGGTTTTCAAGGTGTCGCCTGCTCCGAGGTCCCGGGTTCGATTCCCGCACGGGTCAATGTGGAAAAAATGTGTTTTTCTACATTTTCTCGGGTCTGGGTGTTAGTGGTACTTTCGTTGTTTCTGGTTTCCAAAATACGAATGCTTTAAATAGTTATTCAAATTGGGATCAGAACAATGTATGTGATGTTGTCCACATTTATTTATTTATTTATTATTTATTTATATTAAGTACCCTGTCGTATGGGCTACTAGACAACCGATAAACTTACTTATAAGTATACTTTTTTTTTGTAAATACATACTTATAATACATAGAAAACACCCAGACCAGTACAAACAGACAATGTTCATGCACACAAATATTTGTACTGTGCGGGGATCGAACCCGCGACCCATGGCTCAGAAGCAGCGTTTACTACCGCTGATCCAAATGGTCGTCTAAAGTATTCTGTGACACTGACGTAAGTCTGATCTTCCGTTTTTTAGGGATCCGTAGCCGAATGGCAAAAATCGGAACCCTTATAGTTTCGTCAAGTCTGTCTGTCTGTCCGTCCGTATGTCACAGCCAAGTATTAGCATTCTACAGTTAAAACTCAGTAGGTAGATGTATCCTGTTGACCGCTTTACGATTCTCATACATAAATAAAAAATTATGATATTTAAGGGGTCCGGGCTTCCCATACATAGAACTAAAACATTTTTTTATCTCAATCCTATGCGTTTGGGGTATCTATGGATAGGTCTTTTAAAATGACATGGAGGTTCCTAGAACCGGTTTTTCCAAAAGTCTAACATTTGGAAGATAGACGCTTCCAAAGTGGTAAAATGGGTGTCGCCCAGTCCCCCCTCTAACTTTTAAACTAAGCAAGTGAAGATTTTGAAAAAAATACATTATAATTTAGATCTTAACGAACACTTTAAACGAGATCAAACCGGTAGTTTTTGAGAAATAGCACATTTTTAACAACCCCAAATATAACTTTGTCCTTCATACAAACACTTTTAAAAACAAAGACATTTTTGCAGTCAATTAAATATTGTGGTATTTTGGCTAAGTGGAAGTAAGTGGACCCCTAATTCAGTTAAAGTTGGTACGGAACCCTCAGTGCGCGAGTCCGACTCGCACGTAGCCGGTTTTTTATATTTCTGTGAGCCCGTTTTTACCTTGCGTGTTTTATCCTGACTACATCAGTCACTCGATAGGTAGGTTTACCTATTAGGTATACCTACCTATCGAGTCAAACAAATTGAGGTGTGTATATTTAATCTCCATGACGTTGCCCTCTCACGCAACACCTTAAGGCATTGTTAAGTAATTATAATATCGATTTGTCCTAAATCTTACTTGTTACTAGCAGTCTAAGATCCCACCATACAACGACCTTCACCGAGCTGGTTATTGGATGAAAAGTATTTTCTATTCAATTAAATATGCCAATAAATATAATTATTACAAATGGGTTGCCTTTAAGAAATCAGTCTAGAGTATGATTAATTAAGTTTTTTTTTCTTTTCACTGGTTTGGTTAATAGACAAATTCCATACCAATCGAAAGTATGAAGCCCATAGAATATGCAAACGTTAGATTGACATTTTTTTTCCCGTCACAACCCTTGAGTAGGCAGGTATAAACAGGTAAATCGCAAATAAATATTATTTAATTATGAATACGGTGGTATAAGGTTGAATGCGAAAAACCAGACCTGAAATTCGGTTGTCAAATTTTAAAAATTCTACTTTGGACTGAACTTTTTAGTCAACCCATTTGCAATATATTTATTGGCATATTTAATTGCATATAAAATACTTTTCATCCAATAACCAGCTCGGTGAAGGTCGTTGTATGGTGGGATCTTATACTATAGGCACTTTTAGTTCAAAAATACTCATTGAAGCCTATCTCCAGAATTGCAGTACGCAATATAGGAATATATCCTTTAAAGTTTTACTTTGAAGACCTAGAATCTCATAGCAGGTTATGGAGATACATTTGCTTGGTATCTTCATGTAATAAGAACAGAAAGTAGAAAGGCCGTTGGATAACAAGAGGACTAAGATAACTGACGTAGGTATATCTACCGCTCAAAAGATTGCAAAGCTAAAGTTACGGTAGCGAAAAACACAACCTATGTCCGTTCGGGTGTCAATGTTCTTTATAAAGGTCAGTTACTTGGTCATCATACCGTATTACTATACCATATTTGTAGGATATTTTTTTTTGTAATTTGTAACCTAATTGTAGTTATTAAATTCAATGATTAAAGTTATTATAATTACTGAATTTTCTTACTGATATCGTAACATTCATTTAACTTGAACTTCGTCATCCAGAATGTTATTAGCGAAATTAATGTTACCAAAACTTCGCAAGTAAACAAAAACGCTTTGACTTTACTTTGTAGATTTATTCAAGTCATAGAATGGCTGGCTATCATTTGTCACGTCAATCACCTTGAAATGTCAGACTTGAAAGGCCTGAAGTAGCCTTTAGATTAATTCGATTTATATGCTAAACCTTTTCACTGCCCATGACTTGTAGGAAAAATATTGGGGCGCAATATTTCTTTGCAATTATATACATAATACATTGTGGTCATCGGTTTTAAATCTATCTAAGCCAAATATTTTTATTAACTAAGGACTAGGACGGAAAAGACCACTCTGCTTTTCTGTGTGTTTTGGGTGTCTTACTTCACTCTAGACCTACTTATACACCGTGCAATTTAAACCACCTGTAAAACGAAGCCCACGTTATTGGACCATTATGTATAACATCATGGCATTGTTTTTTTTTTATTAAAAAAATTTTTTTGAAATTTTTTTGTTTTTGATTCGGACTTTTAATTTTGTAACACGCTGTGACGCGCCTAGACGTATTATTTTGCTGCGGCGGGGTATCGGTTGAACGGAACTTACACAGCTACATCTGTGGGCGTCACAGCGTGTTTCAAAATAAATAGCTGAACCAATATTTAATATTTTAATAAAAAAAAAAAAATAAAAAAAAAATATTTTCAAGTTTATATACTGATATTATAAGTGCAATTAAGTTGCTAAAATATCAAATAAAGTATATAAATAGCTGTTTCATCTTAACTGACTGTCAAACATCTGCAAAGATGTTTCTTTCGGGTGTTAAGGGTGCAAACTCCTAACATTTGATGAAACAACGCTGGCTCACAGCGTAAGAATGTGCTTGAAAAATTCGCGCCGTGTCGCAGTGTCTCGGTGGCCTAATGGTATGGCGCCCGCCCGGCATGCGAGGAGATGCGGGTTCTAGTCCCGCCTGAGACAAAATTTTTCAAGTTTATATACTGATATTATAAGTGCAATTAAGTTGCTAAAATATCAAATAAAGTATATAAATAGCTGTTTCATCTTAACTGACTGTCAAACATCTGCAAAGATGTTTCTTTCGGGTGTTAAGGGTGCAAACTCCTAACATTTGATGAAACAACGCTGGCTCACAGCGTAAGAATGTGCTTGAAAAATTCGCGCCGTGTCGCAGTGTCTCGGTGGCCTAATGGTATGGCGCCCGCCCGGCATGCGAGGAGATGCGGGTTCGAGTCCCGCCTGAGACAAAATTTTTCAAGTTTATATACTGATATTATAAGTGCAATTAAGTTGCTAAAATATCAAATAAAGTATAAAAATATTGTAAAACAAATTAAATAATATTGCCAAGATGTTAAACATAACGGTTACATAACGTGGGCTTCGTTATTAATTAAATAAATATTAAATATAAAATTTATTATTATTATTATTGGATAGTCATTTTTAGAATGCAAACAAAAATTATTTATGATGATAAGCGTGTTAATCCACAAAATATTTAGTTTTAGAGGATAAGTAAGTTGATTTTATGTTTGAGGCTTACTGTTTTTGATTTATTAAAAAAATTATTAGGAAAGTTAGTAGTAATATTATACTCGTGCATTTGAAAATATCTATCCTTGAGAAAACCGAAATATTACCACATACAAAGTAAATTTTAAAATATTAAGTCCGGACGAATCGAGACATAGACTCACCTACTTAGGGTTCCGTACAACTGTGGCAAAACAACGACTATGTTTAAGCTTAAGTTTTATGATTGAATTATAAATGTACAAATAATTTCCAATTTCCAAGTATTACTTGCCAAATGTCATAGGAAACGTTAAATACCTTTCAAAAATATTCTCTTGTAAGTATCGAAAATACGAGTACATTAGTTTGAGGCGTTACGGCCTTATTTTTTGACGTTGACTTAGTAATTATATATTTTCTCAACTTTAAGAGACTTGAGTAGCCATATATAATAATTAATAACATATATTATATATTAGAATTCTATTTAAATTTTAATAAATATAACAGTGTAATTTATGATAATGGATAATGTATTAATGTATTATAAAGAAAGTAGGTAATTACAATGTATCACTGATGCCTTTAAAAGGTAAATTTGTGACAAGCACTACCAACTGCTTCTACAAAGGTATAAACCTGTTCTGTATCACAAATTTGAAGAGAATAAATGAATTATGAATTATAGGTTTAATTTTAACTCGATACTTCAACGCGCGTTCCTGAGATTAACGGTCTAAACAGACAGACAGACGAGCGGACGGACTGACAATAATGTCATCCATTATAAGGATTGGGTTCCACTTTTTTTCTTTTGCCCTAAAAATATATCAAATAGAGTATTCGGAATTTTGAAGTAAAAATTCTTTCAACTGTCCTCAGTGCTGATATTCAAATAATAACCCGAGAACGACCGCCAAAAAATATTTTCCCATTGAAAACGTATTACATTCTAATAAATAACATAATAAACTACAGTCACGCGATTATACCGTGCGTACATAACCTTACAATTTGGCTTACGGCGAAGTTAAGTTAAAAAGAACCTTAAATCTTCGGTCGAAGATTTAATATCTATCGTACTAATGCGTGGTAAACTCCGATAGGGTTTAGGACTCGGGTATAGGCCAGTAATTACCTGTCAAAAGTTTAAGGGCACAAGAAAATATTGGGCGGTTTCACACTGTCACGTGTCAAAACGTAAGACGCCCATAGCATTAATGGCTGTGTTATAATGGCTTGCACAGTGGACATTACTGTTTTTATAGGTTGTGAAGGAAATAATATTTTTGTACAGTTAGCACTTGTATAGTTATTAAAGAATTGGGTAAACACGGTTATCAATTTTAACGATCCAGATAGTATTGATAATAACATTGTGTAGTTTGCGATTAAAATATGGCTTAGAAATTGACACACGCCTCTCCGAAAGAGAGTATTTGGCCATAATCGTCCAACTTGGCGGGCGGGTAGACAATCGCAGTTTGGCCAATGGTAGACAGCAAACAATAGAATTATACAGGGTGTCCAGAAGTACCTCGACAAATTGAAGGAGAAGCAAGGTGTAAGGGTCAGCTATCATACAAAAAAAAGACCTCTGCAAAAGTGTCATAGTTTTGGAGATACTACTTTTATTGGAAAATATCGCAATAAAAACTCTTTTTCATCTGATTTACATTGTCGTTGACCAAGCATCATAAAAAAAGGTCTAATAATAATCTCTTGTTCTATTATTAACACAGTAAGAGCTGGCAACGTCGCATTTTGACGTTTCATTTTACGGAACATGTAAGAGCCTAAAACTTCTCCAAAGAGATAATTTTTCCATAATCGACACACTTGGCGGGCGGGTTGGCAATCACAGTTTGGCCAGCGGTAGAAAGAAAACGCTGCTGACCGTCTTCTCCTTACTGTACTCCATTAGTCGCCTTTTACAACAACCTTAGGAAGATAAGGCGCTATTCAATATAATTTATTTATTTAATATTCGGAAGACCAACAGTTAATGCAACATAACAACATTAACGGATAAGTATCAGAAAGCCAATAACAGGTCATCGCAATTAACAAATTTCTTTATTTGTGTAGGTACCACACGATAGGTAATACAAATAATAAGTAAAAGTAATTAAAATGATAATTCATAATAATAATTAGTTTATTCGAGCACAAAATTATTGTAACTGTTAATATGTCATTTAAAATACTAATTTAACTAGACTAAAAAAATCTAATCACGCAGCCTATTTAAATACTTCACATAAAAAACATGATTTTTTTATTCAGTGGAACGGTTATTTGTTTTGTTTAAAATAAAACAAAAAACAAAGGCCTCGCATGCTGCCAACCGTGTCTGCGGCTCCACCAAATCCGTGTTCATGTCGCGAGCACTACACCATGTTGTTTCTACAGCCATTTCATTAATCAGACGTTTTGCCAGTTTTGCTCTATAAGTTTTAGTAAAACAGGCGTTTTGAGCGGATCAATGAATCGTATGAGTTCGTCAGAGACACCAACATAGCGTGACGCCTCCGAAATGTCAAATGTTAAAGTCTAGTGGGTTACGCGGGTAAGAGGTTAAGTTTGGCAAATATTACTAAGGGTAGAGTTCACCAACAAACTTTTAAGTTTTAAACAGCGTTTAAAATATTATTTTATTTTTATTTTATTTACTGTAGGGAAACAAACAGTACATAGATACATATAAATTAGAACATAAATTTAGATCATAAACCAATAAAGTCTCCACTGATGACAATATCATATTCAATACAGTACGAGCAGCTGCTATGTTTAAAATTTAAATATACAAAAAAAATAAAAAAAATTATAATACCTAATACAAAAACTTACAAAAGAAACAAAAACTAAAACCAATTTTAACAATAATGCCTTAAGGGCGACTGCTAGTTTCAACACCTCTGATATATTTTTTGTAGCTTTTCAGAGAACCATCAAACAAATCTAATTCAAGAAATTGTTGATTGTAATCTCTGCAAGAGCGGCTAATAAACATATTCTTAGTAATTTGTCGAAACCTGAGGCAAATCAAACAATCTACGGTTGCGTGCACTTAGACGGGGGCATCTGAGCGTTATATGACTAAGAAGATATGGGGAATCGACATAATTATTCAGTATCTTAAAAAGGAAAATTTGGTCTCTTTCCATTCGGCGCAATGACAACGAAGGAACATCCAAACGCGCATTGGGGTTCTCCCTGCGTAACTTATAGTGTAAATGCTTTAAGAATTTATTTTGAATTTTTTCAATTTCGTTAACATATTTTGCATACATGGGGTTCCAGATTGTGGATCCATACTCTAAAATAGAACGATAAGAGTAGTACAAAAGAAGCATCGTAGATCCACGTTTAAAATCTTTTGAAGTTCTAAGAACAAAACCGAGCATTTTGAACGCTTTTGCAGTAACAATATTAACGTGAGAGCTGAATGACAATTTACTATCCAAGTAAATATCGAGATCCCTGATAACAGAAACTTGCTCCAGAGCAACATCATCCAGTGTATAGTTATGAACAATAGGCTTTGGTTTCCTGGTGAAGGTTATTATATTACATTTCTTTACATTAAGATTAAGCCCGTTAATTGAGCAATATAAACCGAGGCGGTCAAGGTCCTTTTGCAAACCGACGCTTAATTGACATATTTTGTATGGGAATTGTGTCAAATTAATCGTCAATCTATGTTTACCGGTTGTTTGGGAATTGGTGAACTCGGGTCTAACAAGTGAATATGTGCTTTTGAAGTGTATAGCTAAGTAGAAGAGGCCCAGATGATTGGGCTGAATGATTAGCAATTTCAGATTTAAAAAAAAACTTTCCTCGGATCTAAGTGTTTGTAATAGGTACCTTAGTTAGATGATAAAAAAATAAAAAATAATTAAGTTTCCCACAAGACAAAGGCTTTTAATGGTTACTTTCTCTGGGATCTGAACAATGCATGTGATGCTGTCCACAATTATTAATTTACAGAGGCCCTTGAGACATTTTTGTTTTCAAGATCCTTATGCATTTACTAAAAAAACTAAGTCGTCCTTTGAGCTTCTGGTCTCGTAAATCTCCACTCGAGTTGGTAAATCGAGGTAAGAGATTCCTCGTCAGTGTCTACTCCGACCAACCAAAGGCAAGCCTGAGGTGGGTACAAGTCTTGGACGAATGGTACAAGTCTTCACCCGAGAGCAATCAGTTCGGTGGGGTCACTTCTGTAGGCTTACTCTTGAAACTCGATTTCAAGCAGTATTGGAGATTGGAATCGAAATCTTGTCGTTTGGCACTCTTGAATGCTACACTAGCGCCAAATCGTAACCGGATTGGGTGAAATTTAAAGGAACTAAATGAAATCGACTTCAAGATTTTTCGGCACTCTTGACGTAATTTTGACATTGATCTATCGAGTTTGGATTCATGTTTAGGATCGAGTAAACACAGTTACAAGAAACTAACTTTTTTCAGATTGAGAGTGATATTTTGACGATTTTATCTAGTTTTATTTATTTAAAATGGCACGTTTAGGTCTAATAAATGATATTTAAGACATCGGACATAGATTCGATGTGAGACAAAGGCGGAATTTGAGAAGAATGACAAGTTATGCAGACAACGCATTTGATATGAGTGTCGATGAGTTTAGGAGAAATTATAGAGTATACATTTACGAGTACCTATCTATTTGACGTAATCTTTCTGCGCACCGCCTAACGCATTAAGCGTCAGCGAAATTTTATCCCACTCCACTATAAACAATAAATTCACACTGAGTCGAAGCTTACTTAAGCATCGAACCTCTTCACCTTACAATTTATTAGTATTGCTTTCAAGTTTTTTACACTTTCATAATTGGAGAATGTGTTGATAAACATCGGTAACATTATTTAATTACAAATACAAGTTCATTGGTTTATAAATACATCGTCCAGCACAAAGTTATTTTTGACGTGTGATTTCGGCGTGAAGTTTTTTTTTCACACAGACATTCTCAATTAGCCACTTTAACTAACAAAGTCAGCTGTAAAATATAGTTGCACTAAGCAAAAATGGGAGGAAAGTACATGTTACAGTGAATAACATTATATTGAACATTAAAATAAAAAATATGGCAAGATTTTACGTTTTGTTACGATATTACATTCTTGGTAGTTTACATTTTTTTCTGTATGGTCACCCAATTTGATCGACGGTACTCGATCGTGATGTCGAATCCGATTTCATAGTCGATCGTGTTCAAGAGTGCCATATCTTTGGAGATTGGGATTGAAACTGGTTCGGATTGGAATCGGATTGAGATCGAGATTGGTTTCAAGAGTAAGCCTACTGCTCAGCAGATCGCTACAAGCAGCCCTACGGGGTTATTATTTAAAATATTATTATTATTATTTATTTATTGCATTGTACATGACTTAGATGCGAAATACATAACATGAGTAAGTATATAACTCTAACATTCATTCATTCTAATATCTCAAAGTTGAACTCAAGAGAAATAGAGCTAAAATTTCAAATAATAAAAAACAATACAAATTTATTAAGAAGATACAATAAAACAAATTTTATGTCGGAGCCCAGCAAGCATACACCATTGACTTGGGTTGGCTTATTATTGGTAATTTTTGGAACGAAGTTCCTTATCGCGCTTTGCAAAAGGGGGCTAGACGGAAAAAATTGTAACGACACTTTTTGAACGACACTTTTTGCTATAGTTGTAAGCCGTGCGGCGTGCGCGTGTTTCTCTGTCTGGGAGAGAGAGAGAGAGGGAGAAAAAGAGAGAGAGGGTGAGGGAGAGGGGAGGGGGAGGGGAATGGGGGGAGGGAGAGGGATAGGGAGATTTTATTACAATTCCTTCACTAAAAATTAACTTCGTTCCATCCGGGTGTCCATTGACACCTCTCAAGTTTTTTTTTTACAGAAAAATTTTTACAGACAATATTTTTATGTTAGTTAAATAAAAATATTGATTGAGATATAATTTTAAGTTTTGAAGTTATCCCCATCAGTCTTTAGATAATAGAACAAAGTTAGAATACAATTTATATGAACAACAAACCCACTGACTAAATAAAGACAAGTCATAAATTTAATTACAAGACTTAATAAAATATCTTCATATTAAACAGCTTTAATTCCAAGTTACCTTACTAAATATGAGTTATTATACCATTAGAGTCTTATAGCGAAAATTAATGGTTAGCCGGGTGAAAATGGGTCTAATAACGCGGGGATAAGGTGTTAATTTCGGTGCGGAGCCCAGTAATCTATTGCCATAAAATTGACTTTGCAAGGAGTAATCGTAGGCATAAATAAAACATGTTCCTTGAATAAATTAGAAAGTAGGTAAACCTTTTTACGCTGAATTATGAATGATAAAGGTTAATGAAGTAAGCAATTCTGCCAGTATTTTCGACAGTTAAATACTTTGATTAAGTATCAGTTTTTACCACGTAAATAGAGAAGTTATTATTTCGATAAAATTCCTTTTTAAATGCACTTTGTTGTTGAATGACTTTTTTGCACAAATAGGAAGAAAATGTACAAACAGTGACCCTAATGCCATATGGCCTTATCTACCAATCAACCATTGGATCTTATATTACCTATATAAAAGTGTAGCTAAATTCAATAAAGATTAAACCAAATATGTATGATTATTTGAAGCAACCCACCTGATACGATGATTGACAAATTCGTTTCGTGTTAAGAGCTTTGAAGGCGTTGACACGACAAAAAGCTTTTTACTACGTTTCCGACTTTTGCAAAAAGAAATGAGAGGACAAATAATACATTCGTTATTGAATAATTGAATAAATCACGGTAATGGACCGGGTTTTAGCAAATGGATTTGTTTTCAAAAAGGCTTCCGTTACCAGGTCATCTGTTAGTGTTTAGCCACGAAAAGAGCGAGTTAAGGTTGTTCTAAATAGCTCCATTTATCAATAGTTACATGTGATCCACGTCCTATAGATAAGTATATTAGAATCTATACTAATATTATAAAGCTGAGTTTGTTTGTTTGTTTGAACGCGCTAATCTCCGGAAGTACTGGTTCAATTTGAAAAAATATTTTTGCGTTGGATAGTCAATTTATCGAGGAAGGACATAGGCTATAATAACATCACGCTGCAACTAATAGGAGGAATCAGTGAAAAATGTTGCAAAAATAATCGCGATCATAATAACAGAAATTGACGCGTACGAAGTCGCGGGCAACAGCTAGTAATAGATATAAGAATTAAAATTAAATAAAACAAAATAAAGTAGCACCCCCGGCAAAAATATCCCTGAAAAATAATACCAGGGGAGAGAAAGCTTTTAAAAAAAATCACGTCCTATTACGTAAACCAGTTACTCATTTAAGTTTAGATTTTGTTGGTGAAGTAAATTTTCCACGTTTTATATCTTTTGTCTTCTTTATATTTTTTTCTTTGAAAGTAGAGTTTAATCAGATCCGATATCCTGTCCTCATAATCATTATTATCAGTCTATTTTGGCCTCTCTAAATACAGGATTTTAGTGTTTTTGGGTACCTTGACAGGTGTTAAAAGGCTTTTTCCGTTTGAGAAATACGACAGAGTACATTCTGCTGACCGTCTTCTTTTACCGAATTTAATGCTATTCCGTCCACTCCGTAAAAATGACACCCCTTATTTTCAATAACAAAGTCAAGGTTACAATTAATACAATTAAAAAAAATATATAATTCACAAAACTAGAAGAATCGCCAGTTTCATAGCCATATTATTACATGGTTTGCTGTATACATAACTCAGTCGGCCATGTTGTTGTTCGTTTTTATTTAGATCTCCAATAAACGTCAAACGACGCTACTTCATAATCAGCGTTGACATTTGAAAAAAACATTGAAATTTAAAGAACTTTATTTAGTTTTATATATTTTTCTGATGAAAACCAACGCCGTAAGAAGTCTTTAGACAGTTCAGTCTCACAACTGAGTATTGCTGAGCCTTTTTGAAACTTTTTCCTTAGATTTTAATTCTTAATGTTTCGTGTAGTTTTTTGTTTTAAATAGGTATTAAGTATTTGTCTACAACTACCTTGATGTAAAATTAGAGAACTTAACTTTTTATTGTTAATTTTAAGCCTTTAAGTATGAGCCTGTAACTAGGCAACATTTGCATCATTTTTATATTCGACGAAGATTTTAGACGTCGAACACGTTTAACCATACTATTAACGTACTTAAGTGATATTGAAAGGAGAGTAAATGCTGGTAACAGAGTGAATGGTGCGCTGCACGCCTTTGTGAATAGCCAGAAGATTTCTATGAAAGCTCGTCTGGCTGTGCATAGAGGGGTGTTGGTTCCAACACTCATGTACGGAAGTGAAAGTTGGGTATGGCAGAAAAAGCATGAAAGTAGAATAAATGCAGTAGAAATGAGAGCGCTAAGAAGTATGTTAGGAGTGAAATTGAGTGACAGGATAAGAAATAGTGTGATAAGAGAACGTTGTGGTGTGAAAGAAGATATTGTTACAAGAATTGAGAAAGGGATGCTTAGATGGTTTGGGCATGTAGAGAGGATGAATGAGAGAAGAATGACTAGACAGATCTACAAGACGAGTGTGAAGGGAACGTTGGAAGGCCTAGACGAACTTATCACGATCAAATCGGGGATGTTCTGAAGAAAGGTCAGGTCAAGAGTACTCTAAACAGACGAGCATGCATGAAAAGATTGATGAATGTGGAAGAAGCGAAAGATGTATGCCGAGATCGTAGTAAGTGGAAGGCCTTGGTCTCTGCCTACCCCGTTGGGAAGAAGGCGTGATAATATGTATGTATGTATTAACGTACCACATCAATTTAAAATAGTTCATCCAAACAAATTTTCCTTATTCATGTCGAGAGTAATAGCTTGTCTATTATTACAGCCTTAAGTTACATTGACACCCTTCCTACCCTAATTCAGTTCACACTTAGCCTTAATAAGCAATCTAAGAAACAATTTCGTTCAACGATAGCTATCTTTATTAGCTTTCAAGAAATAAATAGGAGAGAATAGGACCGGTATTAATATTATCCCAGTGTCCTTATAAATTAATCCAAGCGTCAGACAATTAAGGGATAGAGTGCTAAAGTCTACAGGAGAATGACAATAGAAACTTGTGGATGTGATTTAGAGTATTGATTCAATCGAATTAACATATTAAATATTTTATAGTTCGAATAAAGTTTAGGTAGGTAATTGATTTAAACTGTCATGGCTACTATCACAAGAGTTAATTGATTCGGAGTTTATACCGTGTGCGTATATAAAATGAGTAGTTTATTTCGGCATTCTTGCAAGATATAGTATGATACGTGATCAACTATTTATTTTCGAAGTTTTGAACACTTTACAAAGTTTGCTTAGCAGTAACCACGAACACAGTCAAGTGTTCTGAACGTCACGATTAACCACAATAGAATAAAATTAAACAGAGTTATTCGTAAATTTGTTTTTCATAGTTAATGAGTTGCTTTGTTTTCCTTGATCTTTTTTTTTAGGTTTTTGAAGCCTAATGTAAAAGAAAATAATCATATAACAGATCATGACCAATCGAAGTCCTTTCTTGAGACCACACTACTATCACCAACATCCACCAATGTGCTATTGGCTGCTGCATTAAAATCACTGGCCATAACTTCTAACTTCCTTGGTTATTTCAAATGTCTTTTCTAAAATAATATAACGTATCCACACAAATTCCCGTATACTAACACCCGGGGTGTCCTTAATTTGTAGACCGTCTCGTACTAGCAGCATAAACATCAAATATTCGAACGGTTCGCTTACAAGGCGTGAAATTAAGCTCATGGCCAATTCTTAGCATCGTTAACTTTACTATGGGCAACGATTATCGTTATTATGAATCGATTTAGCTATGGTTATTGGGTTTGAAAGTGCTTGATCGCTTGAAAAATTCATGTGGGGTTTTTGTATTTTAGATCTGAATAAATTCCAAAGATTTAAATATATAACTGAATATTCGAGCTCCACTCAATATTTTATTGCAAATATCGATAAATCTAGAAATCAGATCAATACCTTCAGGTTCAATTGTCGTATAAACCAAAACCGTACTTTTCAGGAAAGCCATAAAAGATTTTTTTATTTATTAAAAAAATCATAACTTTTTTATTTCAGAAGTTACTAAAAAATCTAAATATTCAAAACATGCCCATCTTCGTTACTTTTAAAGTTAGCTTGGATTTACATTTTTAAAAAACACACTCGGTGGTTTATACGACGTCCTATAATGGATCTAAAAATATCTCTTTACGTCGTATTTGAATTTTTAGTAAACATGAGATTGCAATTGCTGACGTAAAGACCGATAGATGTAGATTTTATGGTTTTTACAACCATTGATTATAGTGATTTATTTAAATGAATTAATAAAACATTGTATAAAAGTAATGCAATATTGACTATAAGCACACTTTTATTGTTTCGAGAATGTATAGAAATATATTTTTAGTGTTTTATCTATATTTGGTTGATGTAGATAAAATAAAATTGCCAAAGTACGAAAATAACTTTCTTTTATTGTTTTTATGTTACAATTTTGTAGCAAAATTATGGCACAACATTAAGAATTTTTAATAACTCTATGTAGAAAAAATCAACATATTGCAACTTAAAAGACGAAACCAATATTCACTTCTTTTATGCAATTATGGCATAAAAATAAGACTTCTTTCCCGGTTCAGGGCTGCCGCAAATAAAATTGAGTTCGATTGGTTGTGATGAATTTGAGACTTTTGAACAGGGAGTAGAGCCATGGTATGCTCGGGAGAGGAATTTGTAGTTTTTTGAGAAGTTCAATGGTGAATTCATCTTTTTACAACTTTCATTATTGCTAAAAGTGACCATTTATGGCAATAATTAAAAGTTTGGGTACTTTCAAAGAAAGAAATTCATTAGAGAGCATCTCAAAAAGTTATAAATTGCTTTCTAGAGTACACTGTAGCTCGTTTTCTGAATTTATCACATTTAGTCGAAGTCGATAGGCAGCGGCACTGGACCTGAAAAACAGCCTTATAGTTATGAAAATAATTCAAAGTAGAAATAACTAATCAACTTTGTTAAACTCAAAAAATAAAAGTTCCTAGACCACCAAACAAGATTCGTTTTTAGTGGCTAATAAAATAACATATTAATAACAAAATAAGCCTAGGCCTATGTAGAATATGTGAAACAAAATACTAGTCAATCCGCTCTTCCTCATCTTCTTCATCAGTTAGCGTTAGAGTATCAGGTACATTACTTCCGTGTGATAATTGTAAAAGTCAGTATGAAATCTCTTTGGTATTACTCCATTATCGCAGAATTCGCAGAGATGTTTTAAGTCCCTATATTTTGCACCATAACCGTGGACTTACGACATTGAAATCTTTGAATGCGTCTTAACACTCTTAACGTAAAAACCATTTGCCATTATCATAGAGTTTACGCCCGGGCTTAAAAAAATGTATGGTCATTACATCTTAACAGAATTACCAAAAAAAAACCACTCGGCTTTTACACTGTTTTTATGGAATTGGTTCAACTTTTCGGCAATGATTTTTTAGGTCGTATAAACATTTTTTTAGCGAATTTAAACATTTCAGATATACAGGTCGATAGAGAAAAAAATTCTGATCAAAATGGTATATTTAACTCGATTTGGCCAAAATGGTTTATACGCCAATTGAACCTGAAGGTATCGAGATGTATTCTGTAAAAAAATATATTTTAGATCATTCAAGCTTCACTTCAGTAAAATTTAAAACCATCTGTCTAAAACAAAGAATAATAGAAACAAGATATTTCATTCCAATTTTTTCAAGCTCGCAGAATTGATTAAAAATCCAGCTCATAATTAATTTAGAAACTTTTACGATACGATGCAATAATTATGCCAATAAGCAATTTTATAAAGATCACATTCAATAAAAATAAAAGTTTTTTAGATGATTGCTAAACTTTCCAGCCTATAGCCTAACTTAGTTGGGTAAGAAACATTTCTTTTGCATATTTGATGTGGATTTCGTATTCAAATCGGCGTGCTCCATGAATTTTGGTGACACTTATATAAATAATATTCCATAATGCTTGTAAAGCTGGGTTGCTTGTAAAACCAGACTATGCTAACATTGTGCAAGAAACCTAGAGTTAAAATAACGCAACTTTTTTATAATAAAATTGTTTTCTTAGTAATGTTCATTGTTTTAAATCTGTTTTATAAAAATTTCCTAAATTTTTGAATTATCACTTCACTTTTGTATACAATGCAAGGTGTTAACCAAAGATTATTTCAAATTTTATGGTTTTGATGATAGTCTAACATTTAACCCTTGAGTATCTTTTTAGATTTAAGACTTTTGAAAGTTGATACTTTTTTACCACTGTATTAAGATACCATTTTAAAACGACATCCTTGTACTGCAACGGGAAAAAAACATAATTATCCTGACATCTTGTACTCAGATCGTAAATCGATCATAACAAACTATTATTAATTATCCTCAATAACTGTTCTTTGAAATATTGCACTAGCTATTATACTGTCTTTAAGTTTATCTCGAGCTGACATTTTTATTTTACAATAACTCTTGTCGGACAAATTGTTATCGCCAACTCGTTCGTCAAGCATCCCGCAAAATATTACCTTTTGTTGAGTCCTATCCCCAGCTGTAGATTACCGAAACTGATAATGATTAAAATTTAACATGTATCTGAAAAGCTAAACTGCTATTCAAGTATATAATCGGCAACATCACATAGATTCAGTATATAAACTTGAAAAATTTTGTCTCAGGCGGGACTCGAACCCGCATCTCCTCGCATGCCGGGCGGGCGCCATACCATTAGGCCACCGAGACACTGCGACACGGCGCGAATTTTTCAAGCACATTCTTACGCTGTGAGCCAGCGTTGTTTCATCAAATGTTAGGAGTTTGCACCCTTAACACCCGAAAGAAACATCTTTGCAGATTTTTGACAGTCAGTTAACATGAAACAGCTATTTATATACTTTATTTGATATTTTAGCAACTTGATTGCACTTATAATATCAGTATATAAACTTGAAAAATTTTGTCTCAGGCGGGACTCGAACCCGCATCCCCTCGCATGCCGGGCGGATGTTAAGGGTGCAAACTCCTAACATTTGATGAAACAACGCTGGCTCACAGCGTAAGAATGTGCTTGAAAAATTCGCGCCGTGTCGCAGTGTCTCGGTGGCCTAATGGTATGGCGCCCGCCCGGCATGCGAGGAGATAGGGGTTCGAGTCCCGCCTGAGACAAAATTTTTCAAGTTTATATACTGATATTATATAAGTGCAATTAAGTTGCTAAAATATCAAATAAAGTATCACATAAATTGTTTTGATCTCCAATAAGTAACTATACCACAAGCAACCAGACCTAAATTATAGCTGTTAAATACTGGATAACCTTCCTAAGAAAAGTGTCTTACATTATTGACCTGTCCGAAAACCTGGCCTGGGATAACTTTGCCAAAATCCTAACAAGTGTCTTAGCTTCTTGACTACAAAATCTACTAAACTTCATGATTATTGCGATTTGTAAACTCAGTGCGATGTGAAACACTAACTTAATTTTTAACCGACCATAGTTATATCCGTAGACCATTAACTCTACTCACCTGTGGAGATCTCTTTTTAATATCCATTTAATAAAGAGCGTATCACCAAACGCTGCAGCGGTAGTACGAAGGTTGTAAAAGAGTTTATGGCGGTAGAAGCAGCAGCCAATTAGAAGCTGAGTTTATGACAGCAACGCCCCGCGCCGTAAACTGTTACATTTTAATTCAATTTCGAGCTAAGTCCGGCCTTGGGCTAAGTCCGAAATGGATGGATTTAGCTAATGAATGTAAGATAAAAAGTTTGGATAAAATTTGGGATGAAGGAACTTCCAATGCTATATAATATCTTAGCCAGTTTTCTGAACAAAAAGAAAAACTTGCAACTATGTTACGAAAAGTCCTTAATGAATTGGCCTTGAATATTAGTGTCAGATTATAATGAAAAAATATTTTTTAATTATCTAAAAAACAATTATCCAGTATTATAACAGCTATAATTTAGCCAAGACAATGATGAAGATGAGCAACAACTGCATTGAAAACGCTTCAAAAATATATTAATAATCATAAAGATTTTTTATCACGATTTGGTAGACGGTGGTAAATGATAGTGACGTCATCTGAAAGTTTTTAATTAATTTAAATTTATAAGATTTTTTTTAATGAACAGGTTGTAATTTTTTGATTCGACCTGTTTCAAAACAATTTTGTCAAGCAAGGTGTTGTTAATCTTGTATTTGTCCTTATCCTATAATATATTAATCCTACCCAAACTAATGAATCAAGATAATTACTTAAGTTCGTATTCAGCATTAAGGAAACTACTAAATCCATTTAAAATTGGACACCTCAAAAGGCTTTTATAAAATTGTTAAATTTACGAAATGTTGTAGGAACACCACCTAGCGTGTATTAAGAATATTCGTCATATCTAGCCCTAATTAACTGAGCAAAACAAATTTTATCATCATCGTAATCATCTCATCCAAACAACGTGTAGGTACTAAACGCCGGCTTCCCTTAAGGATCTTCATGACAAATATCGAACCTAAAGCACCCACAAACAAAATTTATACGATATTTGAGCAACTTGATTATAATAATAGGGGTTAAAGTATGAAATTGCCGTTTTGTATGGACGAAATCGAGAAAAGTCATTTTTCCATACTAACAATTTTTTAGTTTTTTAAAAACACCTGAACCGTTTTCGATGCAATTAAAGGTGAAAGTTAGATGGTTATAAAGCTACGCATTATACGAGTAGTATTTAAATTTCTGAAAATCAAAGTATATAATACAAATATACTTAATTGAAGCAAGAAGGTCAGCTGACACATTGTAAGGGGTCTTTTCAACGACTTCCTTTGAAGTAATAGGCACTAGTATTGTATATTTTTTTAGTCAAAAGTTACTTTATTTAGTTTTTGATACAATACAAAAAGAATTACGCAATAATATGACTATACTTAAGAGCTATAAACAAAATAAAAAGTGGGAAAATAATCGGCAATTTCATACTTTAACCCCTATTATTAGTATTTAAACTTGAAATAGCTGTTTTATCTTAACGGACTGTCAAACATCTGTTAAGATGTTTCTTTCGGGTGATAAGAATACAAAACTCTTAACGTTTGAAACTAACGCTGGGCTTAAGCGATGAAAATATGCTTGAAAAATTGGCCCTGGATGTATAATTGGACAAAACACCGCGTCCGATAAGCATGGAGATGGAAGTTCAGGTGCCACTTGAAATAAAAAATGTCAAGTTTCAATACTGCATGCATACATGTAGCTGCCTTACAAGCCGATGGTTAAATATTTGTGTGTGACGATATATTTCAATTTTTAATCATGATGTCTAATTAAAAAATCCTACAGCATAACACGAAAACACACTAAAGCAGGTTTATTAGAATCCACCATAATGCAGCTAATCCACGCTTTGTTTGAAACATTGTAATATGGTTTTAATGAAATTTTTTAAACACTTCGGCTGGAGGTTTATTGTGAAGATTCTCAAATTAAGTTTCTTTAACGCAACAATTTTTAACTAGATTAGATAAATACATAACAATGCTGACATTATTTAATTAACGCAAACGAATTCACTTATTTGTTTATTTATTTGGACTACTAGGAATATTTACAGTGGTAAATTACTTATATAATTTTTATAGGCGACCACATCATACACAATACGGATGGAGTTATGGTTAAATTAGAAACTAATTATAATGTAAAATTAAAATTTTGAAAGACAGAATATAAACACATATAAAATAATAAATAAAAATTTTTTAAGACATGCCTCACTGGGCCACACAGAGCCATCTAGTCCCAAATTAAGCTACTATTAAGTACCCTGTCGTATGGGGTACTAGACAACCGATAAACTTACTTATATACTTCTTTTTTTTTGTAAATATATACTTATAATACACAGAAAACACCCAGACCAGTACAAACAGACATTTTCATGCACACAAATATTTGTACTGTGCGGGGATCGAACCCGCGACCCATGGCTCAGAAGCAGCGTTTACTACCGCTGATCCAAATGGTCGTCAAATAAAATAAATAAATTACATAAAATAAATGAACACTACAATATAAAACAAAAACATATGAATAGGACTACACATTTAGTTATGGACGTATGGATGTTTGTTAAGAAGAGTGAAAGAGTCACGCAAAACGGAGTTTGATTAAACTTTTCAGCAATGTTACTTAGATATGATTTTTCCCTAAATTCTTTGTAGTTCCAGCGGGATACAAAACAATTTTTTTCTCTCTGAAGTCGCGGGTAAAAGGTAGAGTCTTCTTACAGACAAAATTATATTTGCCTATACTATTCAATTCCTATAAATAACCCTTCAAAACTTCTCAAATTTTAACGACAAACAAGTAATTTCTGGCAATAACTAAAATTTATGGTCTATTTTACGTTTTTCATCGATTCAATTTTCGTAAAGAAGTTTTTTTTATAAGTTTGGTAGGTATCTACTTGCCATGTACGGAAACGCTTTTTATTCTTCTTAAAGGAGTCTACAAAGCAATTATTTATTAAAAAGCTTAAGTAGATTAAACTGTGTAATCTTTTTAAATGATAAAACAAAACTTGGCGACTTCTCGCCAACAGTTTGAGTAACAGAGTTTATGTCAGTTGAAATTTATTGCCGCCAACCGTTTCTTCATACGTTCTCTCAACCAATAGTAATGCGCTAGTACTGACCCGAACAACATCGTAAAACGAAACGCACCCACATGAGATATACGTAATACAGTATAATTCATCCAGTTTACGGCAGAATTTAATGCCCGAACATTTCTGTGGATGTAGGTACGAAATAGATTAAATGTTATAACCCTTTAATCAAACGACTTACTACTTTTGGGTGAAAGTGCTTCGCAGGTGGACTGACCCGAGTTCACCAACACTTAAACAGCCGGTAAGACTGACGATTAATTTGACACGATTCCCATACAAAATATGTCAAATAATATTTTAAACGCTGTTTAAACTTAAACGTCTGTTGGTGAACTCGAGCCTAAGGAAAAACCGATTTCTTAACCGATGATTACTTTACTGTTGACAGTTTAGTACCATATTTTAAGACCATTTAAATATCATAATTTAAAAATATCTTATTTTTAACTTTTGGCAGAAGTCATTTTTACTTCACAAATAGAAGTATTAAATATGTAATTGTTAGATGATTGTTGATAAGTGATTCGTTATTTACATACTTTCGATGTAACTTTTATACACGATATAACTATCTTAAAAATTCTGAAAGAGTATTTTAAAGGGGATAAGTTATTGTTACACCCACTTACCTATAATTTCATATGTATATATACTATAGTATTTATCTATACTAATAGGTAATAACTATAATTCACAGAGAATTATTAATATTCTCAGCACCAAAGTGTATACCTTCAAAAATGTCCATTCACTAAAAAGATTTTGAAGATTTTGAGGCAGAGAAACCAATAAGTAAATAACTTACTTCTCGCAATCAACGCAATTTAAATACCAAAATATTATGTTTATCGATATCACATACATACCTCTTAGTTGTAGTTAGATAAAAGAACATTACTAGATTAGGCGCATACGGCTGAAACTCATTAGAATATAACGTCCAGTGGTGGTTGTCAAAGCAATACATCCTGACCAGATCAGTAAACCACGTAAATATGTAAAAGCAAAAAGTTATTAATTTCTTTCATACTTATAGTAATACAATAAATTAATTTATAAGTTTTGTTCCTTAAATCTCGACCCTACTCACGACTTTTAAAACTAAAATAATGCATCAAGAAACTCTGATGCTAGTTATAATAAAGACAGTCTTGACGTTCTGTGAGTTAATGTAGCCTTGAGAATAGCTTATCTTTGATTGCTTTTTCTAAAAATCTGTTGCTAATAATCTATAAAGATTAAAAACCGGCCAAGTGCGAGTCGGACTCGCGCACGAAGGGTTCCGTACAAAAAAGGCCAATAAAACGGGTTTGTTCTATGGGAGCCCCCCTTAAATATTTATTTTATTTTGTTTTTAGTATTTGTTGTTATTGCGGCAACAGAAATACATAATCTGTGATACAGCTTGGTGACAGAGCGACGGACATACGGTCAGACGGACAGACAGCGAAGTCTAAGTAATAGGGTCCCGTTTTTACCCTTTGGGTACTGAACCCTAAAAACTAAGAAATGTATGGACTACTTTTGCAGTGCAACATCAATAACAAGATATAAAAGTTAGTAAGAAACGTTTAACCAGCATATAGGTGCGATTAAACTCTCGTTGAATAGAAATGGGTTAAAGAAATAATCAGAATTCGTTGCCTAGTCATCTGTTAGCTAAATGCCCTATTTTAATTTGTTTTACTTGAATGTGTTAGAATAACGCTAGTAATTTCTGTCTGAACCCAAATTGCATTCTCCAAAAATATTTAGTTTTTTGTTTTAATAATACCTCGACGTTTTGGCCTACGACTTAAAAGTATTTAGATAACCTGATTATTTTTATAATTATAAATAAAAAAAACACGTGGCGTTCGAAATTTAAAACTGACAGTTTTGACGACATTTTTATCTAAAATTGATAACATCATTCATCTTGCGAGAGCTACATTCAAAACATTCATATTTTCACTTTCAAATCCTTAATTAAAGTTTTCTTCGTGGTCTATGTATAAAAATATTTTAATCCTGCATTATTTTTATGTAGTGATTCTTCTCCAGACCGTTGGTCTAGTGGTTTAAATACCGGACCAAGATCTCTGGGTACCGGGTTCGATCCTCGGGTCGGGCAACAAAAAGTTTCGAATTTTCGATCATTGCTCGGGTTTGTGATCACCAACCTGCATTTGCCAAGCGTGGTGATTATGCCTGTACCCATAATTGCTATGGTAACTTGAATTCAATGATGGAGGCCTTTTCCCTGCAGTGGGATAATTATAGGCTGTTACTGCTTACTTCTCAAGAAACTACTTTTGACTAAAATTAAAACTTCGAGCATAATTAAACGTAAGCTTGGGTATGGTAACGTGTTGAATGTGTATGCTGATCTTGTTTATCTTTGACAAAATCTAATTCGCTCGTTACCGTCAACACGCAAGCGAATTAGCGTAATCGTTAGTTATAAATAGAGCCTTGTTGTAGGTTTGACAGAGTCTGGGTAATTCGATGAATACGAACGCATTGTAGTCCGAAGGGAAATCTTTTGATAAATCACGCGCTGTTCACCGCGCAGCAACGAGAGATCTTTTGATTATATTACAATATCTTCCTGGAATTATTATGCTAATGTTTGTTGGTATTTGATAGAATCAGAATTGAGGAAATCCGTAGGAAGACTAAGATAACCGCCAAAGTTCGAAGAATTGCGAGTCTGAAGTGGCAGTGGGCGGGACACATATTAAAAAAGACGGATGCCCGTTGGGTTGGAAAGGTTCTGGAATGACAACTGCGTACCGGAAAATGCTTTGGGTAGGCCCCTCACCAGGTGGTGGACATTGGTGCGGGACTGATTATTGTGGAGATATTTAGGGGAGGCCGATTTCCAGCATTGGGCATCGTGTAGCTGAAATGATAATAGTAAAATTTGGACAATTGCATCATCACATTCATTGTTCTGATCCCAAAGTGATTAAAGCACTCGTATTGTGGAATTCAGATACAAAAAAGGTAACAAAGACCCATATCCGAAAAAAAATAGTAAATCACTTATTTTCTACATGGACCCGACCGGGAATCGAACCCGGGACGACACTTTGAAAACCGGTGTGTACGCCACTCCGCCACAAAGATCGTCTAAGTCATCAATGTTTATCAAACTTCATGAAAATTACTTCGGTACTTTTAAAACATCCTTTGATTTTGAATGACCTATCGAACCGAACGAATTTTTACACTTCATTTTAGCGGCTTTACGTTAGCCAACACCACGATTTTTCTGGTGCTTAGAGACACTACAGACGACATAAAAAACAAGGACATTACACAGACAGATATGGCAAGGTTGAACTACGAAACCTCTGACAAAACCCTGGCCACCAGAATTATGTTCGATAAAACAAAAGAGCGCCGAAGCCGGCCGATTCGCAGCATGTCACCGCGCAAAAACTTGAATTCTTATTTGCTTTGGTGACATTTTTGCTACCAGGGACTTTCATTTCCCCATAGCTTTTTTGCGCCCGGCTACTTTTTACCGGACAACTTTTGTTTCGCAATTTACCGATAGTGGGGTCGGTTTTTTGGTGAGTTTTTTTTTCGACATTTTACTGTCGCGACACAGGGCGTAGTCATTCACTCGCTTCATGCGCGTTTCGATTAAACTCGGAGCCTGGAATGAGCTGTTACGGATAGTTTTTGCTCGTTTTACGCCGTAGTGATTACGTGGTGCAATGAGGTCGGCAATCTTTTAAAAGCTTTGACATTAATTTTATATCATCAACCTGTAGATATTGTTGGATTTAAGTAATATTTATAAATGACTTATGTTTATGTAAAAGTGCAATTGTAACAATTATAATCGTATTTAAAATTTAAATGCTTAAATTAATAAAATTAATTTCTGTCAGGCTGAAAATTGTTGAATTGAGATTTATTAAATCCTATTATTGTAAACATTTTGCATGCTATTGTTAAGGGCTGAATGGGTCGCATGTCAATTTATTAGACCTTCAGTGTACCCCGTTTAAACGCGATTAATGAACTTTTCTATTATAGGTATTTGGTTATGTTACGTATTATAGAAAACGTCTCTCACCATCAGCAAAATTGGGACCACTAGATTGCATGCTCAGCGTGACCACTTAAACAAAATCCCCATGCCCAGCTTTGGACTTTATAGATGTTTTGATGGTTCTTATCTTATATAAGTTTCACCTTAAAAATAATTATTCATCTAATATAATTGAAATGAAAGATACGGATTTAGTACGCGTTTATTTTTGATTTAACCCGACGTTTCGAACAGCGTTCATGGTCACGGGCAGACTAAGTCTTAGGTTAAATCAAAAATAAACGCGTACAAATTCTGTTAACATATTTTTCATTTCATTGTATCGTATTCGCGTAAAAACTCAAGAAAACAGTACCAATATCTTTTTTAGGATAGCATATTCTTCTAATTTGTTTTTCTGCCCACCTCTGCTTAAATCAATGTAAGATCTTTGTCGTTAGTTTTTTTGCAAATAGAATCCATAGCAACTTACATAATGTGGTCCACATTTATTTTTATTCATCTGCCCCGAGATCTTCGTCTGTCTAAAGTTATTGACTGACTGAAGCATTTTTGATTTGTGGAATAAAAAGGTAAATTTTTCATACTATTCTTGCAACTACTACGTTTCTTTTTTACGTTGATGTTACCTTAGTCAACTCGTTATCGAGTATCATTTGACGGTAAAAGAAAAATCAAGTTAGTTTTTCAATTTTTAAGGTGGTCAACTGTCAATTCTAGTTTCAAAATGACGGAAAGTTTGTTATTTATGTAGATGCGTATGTTAAAGTTATCGCCGGCTATCATAGCCATAAATCTAAATAACAAATGACCAAAATAATCTCTTTTTTTGTGTGATAAACAAAGTTCG
The DNA here is from genome assembly GCA_949315895.1 of Anania crocealis. Classification (NCBI taxonomy): domain Eukaryota; kingdom Metazoa; phylum Arthropoda; class Insecta; order Lepidoptera; family Crambidae; genus Anania; species Anania crocealis. Next base: position 3,565,075 of record OX438857.1, on the reverse strand, counting down.
TTAAAAAAGTTGGCCACGTAAAAATGTTGAGTGGGCAGATAGGTGCTTCAATCGCTTGAACGAAATGAATCAAAACAGTCAGCTACGAATTTTTGGCCTTTATTTAAATTATAGGAGCTGATTACTGATTTCATTTGAATGAACAAGGTTGATATTCTTAGAGCATCGAAATATCACACAACAAAAGTATTTTTTTACCAAACTACACTACACCAAATTTTAAAATAACTTTTTAAACTGGCCAAAGTCTATCTAAATACCCAATTTTACGCCAAGCATAAACGCGATAAAAAATTTAAACAGTGGAAATGTCAGAGTAATTAAAATTGTCGCAAACGTCATTCCAATGAAAATAAAACCGAAAATAATGGAAAAAATACTGTCATACGAATTTCGGTATAATAGTTAATTTTTGGGGTTTATGAATGAAGTTAGGTCAAAAGATAATTAAATGTTTTGACTAAACTTCATTTAGAGGTAAATATTTGGACAATAATTACTCCGTATTTGTTTTTGGTTGACCTAGCTCATGCAAAATCTGTAGACCGTAATAAAGGTCATAACTTGACATAAGTGCATATTTGGCGGGAATTTCATCGCAGAAGTTTTTGCACGGACACAGTAGTAAATAAATAGAATAGCACCACCACTTTTAGTTTTTACTTACCTCTCTTACAGGTAAGTATAAAAGCAGGTACTTAGGTACGGAAGAAGCTGGGGCCTGGGCTGCATTGTCTTCTCTCCACTGTAGGTCAACTAAAAACATGGTGATTGTGCCATAATATTCCTTCTGGCCTTTGACCAGATACCTTACTCTGCAACACGAAACTTGTATTTACGGATATATCTGTCTCTTTCAGATACTTTAAGACATCGGTATGAGTGATAGGGACAAATGGATTAAAGTATACGGATATTGTGTTGCGGAGTAAGGCCTCAGATGTGGACTGATAAATGCGCTGGTGCTTTTGCACAATCACTTAAGAAATGAACGCTTTCAAAGTAATACTATAAAATATATGTTAATATGGACGGAAGATAGACAGCAAAAACATTATTACCTACGTGTGCATACCTATACATTATATCACATAAACTTAAATACAACACAGCTACATAAATAAATAATGAAATATAAATATAGAATAATATAAAATTATAAATTATAAATCAATAAATAGAAAAATAATAATAAAAACTTATTTGCTTTCTTAATATACTTGCAACTTTGAACTCAAATATCTAAAATTTAGATTATACTTAATTAAAAAATTCAATCGATTTCATATTTTAACTAAAATATTTATAGTTTTGAGTTTATTTTAATATTTTTTTTTTTACACTTTGTGTTACACATACCATATTAAATATCGTACGAACTTATATAAACTATACGATCTGATATTTCTTGATTAAAGATTCCTTCAGGGCACATTTCTTCTCATGAAAACATTTCACACATGTAACACCGACACATGAGAAAATGAAATACAATTAACAAATCTATACTAATATTATAAAGCTGAAGAGTTTGTTTGTTTGAACGCTAATCTCTGGAACTACTAGTTATTTTTGTGTTGGATAGTCCATTTATCGAGGAAGGCTATAGACTATATTTTTTAAACTTCTTAATTGCGATTATGATAACAGAAATTGCCAAATCAATTACAAATTCTGAGATTCGCTGTGTAAGGTTCGAACGATAATATACACAAAAACACGGACGGACAACTCCGGACAAGTTGCTTACGCGATGATTTCGTCATAACTGACCGCTTGAACGAGAGTAACTAGGGCGGGCGGCACGGCATAAAGAGATGCCGCCGCTTGTTGGCTTCTTTCGGCGCGGCTACTGGTCGGCGCGTACGCGCTAAACACAAAGATTGCGGTACCTTTGTACTTTGAAGGTATCGTTTGTTCGCACGCTCGGCGCCGCGCAAGCGGCGTTAATGTTAGTGACGGGGTCCTACTACGCAAATCGAAGGGTCTATTTTGAAAACCATGATTATTTAATAATTAAAAAAAAAGTACGAACTCATTTTTTTTAATGATTCATGATCAGTACAAGTTACATAATCACCTCTGAAAATACCGCTCGTATTGAAAACTACACCCTGTATAACTGACATTGACAACATTCATAGACAACTATCACTTGTCAACAAACAAGTTTCAACTTGAAAATGGTAGGTATTTTAAAATTAAAACATTCAATGTCTTGTTCCGAAATCCCGAATCCTACTTGACAAGGGTTAATTTGTTGCAAAAATAACCTTTCCTAAAAACTATTTCAAGGAATAGGTATCTGTCCTGTCACTCTAAACTGTATGGAGGTCATGATAAAATAAATCAAATTTGTGCACATGGCATTCGTTACATTGAATTGACCAACAAACAAAAGAGGCCTTAAATTTTTTATCATACGATAATTTTTATTTGTCACTGGCCATAACATATTCACAAACACCTTGAACAGATGGAATCTGATACTTACTTAAAACAGTATTAAATCTATTATAAAATCAAATAAAATAGATAGAGAAAATCAGCCTATAGATGTGTAGCTAATAATACGGAATGGTTAAGACATTTATATAAATAAAATTTCAAGTTGAAATCATTTCCTGTGGCAGATAAGAAATGCCGAGTCCAAATAGTTTTTAGTTCTTTGCCCGAAACTGAATGTTATTTGAATGTGCGTTCCATTCAGGCATTTTGCGAGCGCGAACGGCAAAAATGGTCGAAACTGCAAAAATGCCACTGCATACATTCGGTTTTGGCTGCGGGTCTATGTCAGGGTTACCACCAGGTTTGAAACCCAGTCAAGTTTTTTTTTAAAGTATCCTATTTTCATACTGCGAATCTTTATAACAATAACGTTCTACTACTTGCTTGTATTCGCAAAAATTGAATCGATTTTGTGCTAAGTTTTAAAATAAATGACTTTTTAAAAATATGGCAGCCTGTTTCGTTTTCGCACGAAGAGATATGGGTATTTATTGCATATTTTAACATGAAAAATAGTCATCCTGACATGACTGTAAGACTTATGGTACCACGAACTCTTTTGCAAATATTGATGTCCTCTAAAACTGTAGCTCATCAGTTTGTTCTATCGTTTTGAAGAAGCAAAGAACTTGTTTTTGGTACCAATAAAATTATTCTTGCTTAGGTACTTTGTTAGAAAAAATTGTTGTTTTTAAGCATCCGAATCACTTTGAGAGTTATGTAATAATATTTTTTCCGATTCTGCTGCTATTACGACTTTTATTAAATGGTTATATCACAAAAATCAGCTTTATGACCAGTGACGTATCTCAATAAACTTGCATATAATCCCGACAACCCTGAATTCAGTCATGCTGATTGCGTTTTCGGCTAAAAAATTTACCTAGATTGGGTCTGAGGGATCGTGTTTTTACGAGACAACCTGGCGCGGTTCCAAGCCGGACATTATCAGGTTTTTGCCGTTTATGAAGTCATTTGGGTAGTGGTTATGTTGCAGTCACATATATAGCTTAAATATAAATTTGAAAAATGATTATTAAAAAATCGTACTTAAGCAAAGCTTTTACAGAGAATTTTGACTCATGTATTGGACATTAAACGTGATTATCGCTGACTGTTGCATCATTATAATCAACTTAGCTAAATGATGCTTACTGATGGAGGTTTATGCCCATAAATCTCTTTAAAGATCTCCACGATAATCGGCTCCAGGACACCGAGAGAGAAGGCTTCTCCAACCTTCACCAAATCGTTGGTCCACCTTAACAGGTCAACTCAACAATCATCGTTCAGTGCGCGGTTGCCATTAGGTACAGAAAGGTTCTGGTTAAACAGCCATCGGTTTTCATTACTATAGCTTGAAGTTTCAGATATTCTTTGAGAGATGTCGGCTGTATTAGGTCTCCTATGGATTGAAAATACTAAGCATCGCTCTCTACGTTACTTGCGGTGTGAAGTCTTTTGATAAGACCCATTAACTAAGTTTTAGCACCGTAAGGCATTACTGCAACCCGCATTGGTCAAAGACTTATTGAAAGATTGAGGTAATATTGATGCAAAAACTGCTATGATGGATGAGAGATGTGTTACTCAAAGGTATATTTACCTAGCAGAACTATAAACACGCACCGGTGAAAGACTTTCTTCTAGAAACTCTAAGGTAGGTAATATGGATTTATAAACTGATGAGAGAGACGTTCGGTTCTACACTCTCCATTTCCACTCCGTGCGGTGCAGACGTCCGTCTGCCCGTGCGCCCCTTCCTTTCCTACCGGTGATAGGCGAATGCCATACACCAGCACTCGCACTCGCATTATTTTGCATCGTTGTGCATTTATCTGTTATTAACTGTACTCACTGTTTGTATCAAAACAGTGATACTTTAAATAACCGATCGCGTTTGAGTTGGTTGATACCTTACGGTGGCAACGAAGCCAACTGAGCGCACCCGGTTCGCTCTCCGGGGCCTCCAGGCCCTGGGAAAACCGCAGTCCCGGACCCATTGCACTTGGGCCTAGTCCCAAGGGGAAGGGAAGAACGGCTATCCATTAGGGATACCTGTTCACTCGCCGCCCCCCCCCCCTGCCTCTGGTGGGGGGTGTCTCTTGTTTCTTTTATAGTCTTCAGTCCCACTAGTCCCAGCCACCATGGTTGATCTTTGCACCGAACAAGCCATCAGGAAACTTCTGGATACAAACCCAGATTTCATTGATTATGTCCGGGAACTTATTCCCCAATTTACTGGCTTCACTCACCCCTCTACCTTGACTGGTCAAACCACTCCTTTGGACGCCCAGACCACAGACGGAATGGAGTACGTCTGTACAGCCCCACCTACCATGAAGAGGACCTTGTCTGATAGGTCCACTTCTCCGACTCAGTCCCAGAACTCTTTTTCCTCCCTCCCCCTTGACGAGGCGTTTCAGCCTGTTACAGGGAAGAAGAAGCGCGGGAAACGCACCAAGAATCGGAATTCACCGGTCCTTGAGTCCCCCGCGTCACCTTCCCCCGTACCATCCCCGGAGCCCCCGGTCTCCCCCACTGTCTACATCCCTCCGCATCGAGCAAGGACTGCACCAAAGGTGCCCCCTGCTCCCGCTGCTCGCCCACTCTTGCGGTCTAATCCCGCTCCCGCCAAGCCAAAGGCACCCCCTCCAGTTTTCCTTAGATGCAAAGAGAAGTGGACCGAAGTGTCCCGGCTTTGCATCGAGGGCAATATAAAATACACCCGTGCTTCCAACACGGGTGATGCTATCAAAATAGAGGTGCCAAGCATCTCAGACTTCCGTAGCCTCATCGAGCTGCTAGCTCATAGGAAACTTCCCTACCACACTTACGCTCTCCCTGAAGAGCGTAAAGTACGCGCGGTTCTCCGCGGTGTCCCAACTGAGATCCATACGGATGAGGTCAAAGCCGACCTCACAAAACAAGGTTTCCCTGTTGAAGCTGTACATCCAATGTACGGCCAGGGAAAACGTCGTTGTCCCCTGGTGTTGGTCGTCATGACCAACTGTCCCCGCTCCCGTGATTTGTTCAGGCACAAAGAAATTGTAGTCTGCGGCCTGTCCAACATCAGGTTAGAACCCCCGCGCAGCCGCGGGGTCCCAGCCCAGTGTCACCGTTGCCAGCTCTATGGGCATGCGGCAGCAAATTGTACAGCCCCACCAAGGTGCGTTAAGTGCCTTGGCTCCCACTCCACCAGGGAGTGCGAACGCACTCGCGACACCCCCGGGGAACCGGCGTGTGTTAACTGCGGCCTTATTGGCCACCCCGCCAACTGGCGGGGATGTGCACGCGCGCCGCGCCCGATACCCCAACCTCCCATGAGGTCGCAGGTTGGCCCCCCTACCCACTCATTTACCAACTTCCCTGCTCTCCCGAAATCGGGCGGCAGGGAGGCAGCTCCGGCCACTAAGCCGGCAGGGAGCTGGAGGAAACCCCTCAACTCACTACCCAAACCTCCCCCTTTCACCCCGCATGAGCGGGTCCTAACACCACCGAAAAAATCGCGTTCGCACAACAGTGACGACGACGATTTCACACTGGTGTCCGATTTCATCGATAACATCGATATAGATGAAGTCAAAGAAATCGCAAACAAACTGCGAAATGCCCGTTCCACCCGAGACATCATTATGACTCTCAGTCATCATGAAAGATGTCTAAAAACCATCAAAAGTCTTAAGCCCCAGGTTAACTAAGCCCCACCCTATAGGACCCTTCAGGTCACCCCCCAGCCCTCTCAATCGGCTGCCACCCCTTCTGGGAGTCAGTCGATAAGTAAATAATTAATTTAAGCCTACGTTCATTACGAACAACGGCTCCTTAAATTCATTTATTCTAGGCTCACATTCCTCCCGAATGCCAGCCTCCTTCAGTGCGTAAACCGCTTAGGCGAGAAACGCCCTGCGCCACACTCCCCCATGGGGTGTGGTCGCCTCAGATACGCTACGGCACCTTTGGTGGTAGCGAATAAGGGTGGTGTTTAGTGAGTAGAAGTCTCACATAACCTCACAGCCGGCTGTGAGGTATCCATGAGGATTCACCACCTCCTTCCCCCGTGGGAGGGTTGCCGTTCGAGCGATCGTTTCAATAGGAAACGACCGGTCGTCCGTGTGCAAAAAAAAAAAAAAAAAAAAAAAAAAAAAAAACGTTCCGTTCGGTTTAGCTAGTCCCAGATAAAGTAATTGGTGATAAAGTAAGAGGTGTCGTTAGTACCATAAACAGAGTTATGATAACTTTAAGTTTTACAAACACATAGTCACATTTATGATTATTTCAATTTTATTTTAAAAATCCAGCAAATTAATATATAGGTAATATTGATACGTCGATTATGATGCGCTAAAAAAAACCGGACAAGCATATCTAGCAAAATCCTTTTTATAATCGGCTTCCAACAAATTACTTTTATCAGTGTCCTTGTTTTGATTAAATAGAAAAATTCGGTACGTTATCCTTCTTTTGTGAGCTCCCGAGGCAGTCTCGATAATCTGGACTACTATAAAATCAAGTAATATCAGAACAGGATAAATCCGTGCTTACATCTATACCATACTTACAGACAAGTTCAGTGCGGGAATTCGACATTGTTTTCTATTTCGCTACTCGTAACGTTACTGACAATTTATAATTAATGTTTGGAACTATGTTAGTGAAGAGTTCAATATTTAGTAGCATTTGTTTGCATTATATTTATTATAATATAATTTAATACTTTATTAATACGAACAATAAGGTGTATTTTTAGTAGTTTTCAAACACTGCTCTTTAGGCAGTTAAATTGCTAGTGTAAATTGAATAAGCAATTCTTTATTCCAAGGTGAGACTCGAACCCACACCTACCCAGACATTGTTTGTTTCGACGAATTTATTTAAGGCTTTGCGCTGTAAGCCAGCGATTATGAATAATTTTAACAGACAGAGGCGGCAGCAAAGAAAGCTAGAAAAACTTCTTGTATACTTGCCCAAACTATGAATCCAATCTGACAAATCGTTCCTACCCATCACACGCCCATCTGTCATACCCATGTCATACCTATGGAGTTGCTGAAATTTTAACTCATTGAATAAAAAAATCCACTGTCTTAATTATGATTCGAACCAAAACCTTCCACTTTTCGTGCGACAGATGCACCAGAACATGAAAAAAGGTTACAAAGGCGATGTAGGCGGGGAAGGTGTGCCACGGAAATTATGAGAAAATGCTTGTGAGTAAGAGCGGTGATTAGTTTCTTTTGACGTCGCTTGATTCGCTTGATTGGCGTTCTTTGAACCCGTTTAGCAACCGGGGCGCAAGCGGCGACATTGGTACTCGTACAAATGGCGCATGACAGCCTTTCCAACCTTTTCCTATTCTTGGATTTTCTTCTGTGGATGTACCCATTAAACTACTAAGAAACTATGTCGATGATTACTTTGAGAACTTAATGCTGAAAGCCAGCGTAGTTTCCTCAGTGTTTTCGGTTATGCTTCTACAACATCCGTACTAAACATTTTAATACCAGTTAAGACGCTGACTGCAGCCGATGACCTTGAGCAATAAACACGCCCACAAATTTATTCGTCTTTGAATTTCTTTGGAACGCGCCACAGCTATCACTGTCGATTCTCGTAGGAGTGACAGAGAAAAAGCGCATGAAATAGAAGGGCCTAAGTGCCAAACAACAAAATTCGTTGTACAATTTAAAATTGCCATTTTATTAAAAATCTAAATCAGCCATTTGCTTAAGCAACATGTAATATACAATATAGCAAAATTTTATTATCATTGTTATACGGACTGCTGAGAAAAATGGTAATTTATGTATTTTCAGAGGCTACTTTAAGATTTTTTTCTATCGAGAAAAGTTTTTAGAATCGTGTTTTGGAAACAGCCACCTGGTCGAAAATATGATCAATTACAACTACATAGAGTTTGGCAACAATACGAGCCATATGCTTAAAGCAAAATAATCTTCATTGAGCTCAATTTGGCTCATGTCAGCGTCTTAAGATGAAGATTTTTAGATGTTTTAGAATGCCGAAAATTGGCAGCATACATTAGTGATGTCTATTTTTAATGTAGATGGATTGGATTATTGTACTCTTTGAAATGGCGTCCTGGTTCAACCCTCAAGCCGTCAGAACTAGTTAGCTCCGCCCCAGACATGTAATTATTGTAAGTGTACCGCCAGCGAAAAAGTCCACCAAGAAAGTTTTGTATAATAAGGTTTGCTTGGTAGATGACGGATTTCGATGAATACGTTCTTTGATGTTATTTTTCTTGAGTATTTATTTGTTCATAGGTCATTCTTACTTACAATGAAAAAATACCTATTTTCTTTTACTTATTAAAACAAAATTGTGTTGCAGTGTTCTTTTGTGAGCTTAACACGAAAAAATCTGTATGGAAACCTAGGATGCTTACATTCATGGAATTACCTTTACCATTTCTTCGACATTTGGTAGGTTGGTAGGTTATGAAAGAATTTCTATGACACCCTTTTTAGTAATATCCATTTGAAATAGAGTTCTACATTCTGTTACACCTGATCTAGTGGTTATGTGTTGGAAAGATGACTAAAGGAATTTTTATAAGTAATAAAGTGATAAAACTTTTTTATATATTGGTAAGTATTCGCTTATAGAAGAATGCATAACCACTTTTTGTTTTATTGGTGTTCTACAAACAAAAACAACAAAAAAAAAACAGTTAAAAAGTGTCTTCTCTACGACGTTGGTCATTCATTGTCAAAATTTGCCAAAAGTTGCCATGCCCTTGCAGGGCGTCACATTAGCTACTATCATATATACCTACTATCTTACCCTACTATTAATGTGACATGCAATAAACTATTTGAATTTGAATTTGAATTTCATTCCTTTTATTTCGAGAGTATTAACTATGCCAAAGTCTTAATTTTCGAGAGGCCTATGTCCAGCAGTGAATTGCTATAACCTGATGATGGTAAACTCTTTGTTTTCTTCCAGAAGTAACTTTATTAAATAGGTAGGTAAGTTTATTATGATTAGTTCACTGACCCTACCCATTCATGCCTAATTGCTGACATTTGCGTTTCATAGTCGCATTCCTCAGAGGGTTGATTATTCGACTAACATGAATCCTGTGAGACAGTCTTGACAATATGAAGTCGAGTGAGGATTACAAGCGTCTTCCTTCTACGCAGTTGGCATACATTGAATTGCTAGCAAAAAAATATTTATTCGATTAGATCAGGTACTTGATAATTATTATTTTGTCATAGTTAACATGACTTATCACTTCAGGATGCAAATTATTTTCATATTATTTTATTTAAATATTTTTAGAATTGGTCAAATAAAAACGGATTTAAACTTTCATGGTCACAATCACTAGAGTTATTTGATTCGGCGTTTATACCATGTGCTTTATTTAATATGACACTATTGCAGGCCATGATCAAGGGAGAACTGCAAGAACTGCGGAAGATAAAACGTCTTTAGGAATATTTTAAGAACGTTTTAAAGCTGGCTGGAATATTTTTTAAGCTTTTTCACCTTAATTGATTGTAAAATTTTAAAAATTAATTTCTTTGTATAACTTACTTAATGGAGGTCCGCTAGCTTAGATAGCGTAACGCTTTTAATTGATTATTCGACATGAACAATATCTTAGTACTTAGCTCAATAGGTTAAAACAGACGTCCGGTCAACGGAAAGTTGTATATTCAAGTCCTATAAAAGGCAGCCGAAGTTTTTGTTGAAAAAATCGTATTTTCAATTAAAACAGTTCAATTATTATTGCCCAAACCACACCTTTAATAAGAAATAAGGGAAATTAATAATGATTGCAAATACTTTCATACGTTATTTGATCTTGATTAAAAATCTAGATGGCGTACTTTTTGTTAAAACTGGTACAGTTATATTCAACAACAAATCATACAATAAATGTTTTGAAGTGATTAAATTTATGCATAAGTGATGTTTTTGTAAGTTAAGGACGATCTGTATTATAAATTGAAACATTTATTGAATCTCCATAAAATTGATGATCGACGATGACGACCATTTGGATCAGCGGTAGTAAACGCTGCTTCTGAGCCTTGGGTCGCGGGTTCAATCCCCGCACAGTAAAAATATTTGTGTGCATGAACATGTCTGTTTGTACTGGTCTGGGTGTTTTTTATGTATTATAAGTACGTATTTACAAAAAAAAAGTATATAAGTAAGTTTATCGGTTGTCTAGTACCCCATACGACAGGGTACTTAATAGTAGCTTAATTTGGGACTCTGTGTGGCCCAGTGTGGCATGTCTTAAATAATAAAATATAAAAATAAAAAATATTTTATATTATTTTAAAATTACTTAGTTCTTAAAGTACAAGCTTTCGTTTGCAAACAGCAGTAATAGTTCAACTATTTTTTTAGCAACGGGTAGTAAATTTAAAGTTAAATATTTTCCTGCTTCGAGCAAAATTGATCGTCAAACACCGTTACGTACATCACGTGAAGGTAGTTCGATATATGTCAACAACTCATCAACTAACCGTGGAATGTCTATCGTAAACCAATTTTCAGCTTTAAGTGCAACGCGTAAAGTTCAATATCGATTGAAGAAATCGTAAGTCTTGAGTAAAGCTGATGAGCTGTGACTGTACAATCTGGCGTTGTAGAATGTTTCTTCAGTGTGTTCCCTGTGTCGCTCTCAAAAAGGAAGAGATTACTTTTACTAAAATATGTAAAGCAGTGTTAGCAAAAACTTAGTTAGATTTACGATTAAAAAGTTAGTTGCTGTCAACGTCTAAAGTTAAATAATCATAATCGAATCTAGACGATTATGATTACTAGTCGTAATCATTAATCATTAGTTACGGTTTAAAAAAAATACTAATGCAGTTTTGAACAGTTCAACAAATGAAAAACAACAACAACCAAAGTTATGTGGCTTAAGTCAGACCTCTATCGCCAATTTTCGCAAATTTAAAATGGAAGCCATAGTAACGACGAAACCCTAGAACCTTAGAAAAGAAACCCATGTGTCAAGAATTGTTTTTTTTAACCGATTAATGTTAATTAAATTAACTAATGGATTGATGAAATAAATAATCGATGAATGTCAACACTGATGTAAAGTACTCGGTATTTTTAAGGGATGCCTTATAATATACTAGTAATTACCTCTAATATATTATTTACTCCCCTAGTAATTGGGTACCATTAATGTTATTTAAAGCTTATAACACACAAGAATAACCAAATAAAAAGCGCGTTCTATAAGCCACCGTTTCAAATCGGAGCCAAATAAAAAATCACCAACAGTCAACAATCAACATGCACCAATTAAAAATTGGTGGCTCAATTCCTGGTCAGTCTGCCTAGAAAAACGTTTTTCTTGCTCATACAAACAAAAAAAAATGTACGCCTCGAATCAAAACCCTCTTTTTTTCCTTAGTTAAAAACTGTGGACACGGCTTAACAGATATACTACCTAGTTAACAAACAAATCTATGAAACCTAGTTACTAAAGTGTTTTCTTATACGACGAGCTTTCACGTCAGGTCCCAAAGGTGTGCAACTTTTCTCATTCTGCCTCACGTTCGATGTCCAGTCGACTCGCGAATTTCATGCAACTTGCACACTTCCAATGGAACTGTTGCAAATTAAAACTAACACACTTGAAAATGCAATTCATTGAATTAATATTTAGACTGCTGGTGGGGTTCGAACTTGAACTTTCCGCTTTTTGGGTGACATGCCCTAAACGTTGAGATACCAAGACAATGCGTAGGTACGAATTTATTCAAGGCTTTACGCTGTAGGGCTGAGTTATATTGGTGAGAGTTTGCATGAATATGCTCTAATTTCTTGACTAATTTAGATAATGGGAACGTATGGCTGTAAATGTATATGTTTCATAAAATTTATTAAATTGTCCTAACTCGTACTTGCTTAATCCTTTTGTAAAGATTTATTTAATTTAAAGAGTCTGATAGTAGTGTCCGATTTTCTTGCGCTGCTTCTTGTCGGCACTATAGGTCGACCGCTTAACTGAGTCCTTTCTGACGTCACTTTTGTCGTCTTCCCCTCCCAATTTATGTACTCAATATTATGATTATGAATTAAATGGTCTTCTTTTGGGTGATAAAAATATCGTTTAATTCATAAGAATGATATGGAGTACATGAATTGACAAAAGTGACGTCAGAAAGGACTTTGTTAAGTGGTTGACCTATAGCCCAGACTTGTCCCGAGGCAGTGGTAGGCTTAAATATTGGGACGTGTAAAAGCGCCTCCTGGGGCTTATTTGCAGAAATAAAACTGATTTAACTGACTAATTTCGATTAAATTTGGTACGAGTATGGTGGTAGTCTGAGGCTTGACAAATGACACATATTTGGTATGAAGGAAGTTAGAGACTTCGTAAAATACACATTAGTTTTTATCTAGAACATCGTCATCCCTCAAAGAGATAAAATAGGCATAGAAAAGTTTTTATGGGGCATAAATACTTTACAACTTGATATTATTATAGAGATAGCGATAATAAGAAATGCGACATAACCAGGAGCGATATGACCAAATCAAACGAAATTGCAGTATTAGTAATGTACTTGAATAAACGCAAGTGATGTACTAAAACATTGTATGAAGACAATATTTTCTTATTTAACCATTTCTTTTTGGCACGACGTTATTTATTATATAACAACCAATAAAACTTTATAACGCTTACAATGCTACAACCATCTTAAACTGATTATGACACTAAAGATCAATACTTAGGTCAATAAATTTCAAAAATCACGATTCGTAATTCAGGAATTAATGTTTTTTATACTGATTGAAACTTAATATAAAATAAAGTTATACAAAAGCTCTTTCATTTTTCCTTCATTCAACAGAGCTGAAATTTTGGAAACTGATCATAATATTATGTTTTTTCTTACAGTTTTACGAGCAAAAGTCAAACGTCCTACTGATTTTATCTTTCATAGTTTGAATTGAGTTATGTGATAGGTTTTTCATGATCAATAGTATAATAGTGTATATATAAGAGTCTCTTAAAAACCATGGTAGATTCTAAAGTAATTAAAGTTAATTTAATGTGTACCTACTTTAATTAATGTACTTGTCAACTTATCCAACTTTATCATTTAAGTTTCAAGAGATAAACTTTCCTAAAGTTGCCATAGTTTCAGTTCCATTGTGAAATATGAACAGTATTCGCCTAATAAGAAACAGTAAGTCTCAGACCTCGGTGATATGAGCTCCCGGACCTCAACAGATTTAAACAGTACAGAAGTTGTTTCATCTTACTTAGACCTGAGGGTACGACCACATTATTTTATTTTTACTGAACCTTTTACTTATTGCACATTCCTAGCTATAGCTTCATCTGTATATAACAGAATTCTTAGTCTTCAGTTGCATATCACAACGGTCACAGGGCAAGAAGAGTTGGTGCTCTTTTATTTTCAGCCGGCACCATCCGGATTAATTTATTTATTCATTGTCGTTTTTAGGAAGATGTCACTTTTGCTATTTACTCGCAGAGGTGTTTTAAGGATTCTTTAGTAATTATGTACAACTATAATAATAAATAGTTGCAGTTTTATTAAAGACGTCTAAGGAAGCATAGAAATAACTTTGATATTATAGCAAATTCTCTTTTTAACCGACTACGGCAAAGCCAACAGGAAGGTAATGATTTTAGCAATCAATGTATTTATGTATGTGGGTTTTATGACGCGTGTTCCACATTTGTGGCTAAACTAATGGGCCGATTTTGGTGACTGAAGTATCAATCGACTCCTTGCTATAGTCCGGGTAATATAGGCTACCTAATGTTAAAAAAAGCTACATGGTGATTGCTACAACAATAGATTGGGGTACTATGAAAGAAAAAATCAAATGAATGAAGACAAAATTCTGAGAAGAAAAATGTTTAAAAAAAAAACGGTGATTAAAAAGTCTCCTGATGGACCTGTACCTCCTGATAGACTGTAACCTTAGTTACAGTTTTTTAAACTATTTTTATTCTAATACCATTTATATTACTGTGCCCGAATAAGGTATATAATGAATTTTATCTAGTATTAGCTTTTGCCGGCGACTTCGTCCGCTTGAAGTAGTTTTTTTAATTTTTTTGATAAAATAAGTCGGTTAAAATCCTAGCTAGTCTATATCCTTTCCCAAAGTCTAATCGATACGATGGTCGAATTTCATCAAAATCGGTTCAGTGGTTTTTGAGTTTACTCATTACAAACATACACACACACACAATAATATAAATCTTTCCTCTTCATAATATTAGTGTGTAGATACATCTGACACCTTTATAACGTTGTAAAGAATGTAATTCTTGAGTGGAGACCGCGTCTCGGCAAACGTATTGTAGGACGCCCTCAGGCTAGGTGGAGTGATGATTTGCACAAGGTGGCTGGCAGGAGCTGGATGCGAGAAACCGAGGATCGACCTAAGTGGCGTGCGATTGGAGAGGCCTATGTCCAGCAGTGGACTGTGATAGGCTGATGATGATGATGATGAAAGAATGCAATAAACTATTATTTTCCTAAGTGAATTATTTTTTAATTAGCGGATTTAACTCGCGTTTATTAGGATTTTACATTCTATTTTTGTTTATCCCAACGTTTTGAGTACTTTAAAGGTCAGCGTTAAAGGTCACGGGTAGAAGTGTTCAAATCTTCGTGATTAACCAAAATATAATGTAGAACCCTAATAAAAATGCAATAAATGGTTTATAGCACAAGACACACTTAGTGTGGCAATACCTTTGCTTATATAAGTGTGGAGCAAAATGAGAAAAGTTTACCCACAGGCTGTCTAGCTACAATGACTGCTCTGACTATTGCGTATTGTTTAGACAGCAGTTGACTTGACGTTGTTTGCTTCGTCGTTTTTATTTTTGCTAGTGTCGTTACTTAGAGCAAGATGTCGATATTTAACGTTGAATTTGAAATTCGTGTTTGGTGCACTATATTTCTTAATTAAATGAAACAATACTTTGATAATTCTCCCGTTCACGGGACAACATACTTTGATGTTTACACATACTAAAATCTGTTGTCTAAAAATCCTCGGCTATCTGATTTGCCTACTTCAACATCTGTTCAGTTGGTGCTATTTATAATTTTCAGTATATTTTATAAAAAAAACTAGCTATCAATGATTGTATTAAACTCATTCTAAAATAAGCACAAAAAAAAACTAATAAATGAACATTGCATGGTCGAAATAGAAACGTTAGAAAGTTTTAAAGATAGTTATGATTTGTATCTTGGCTTTCAAAATAAGAGAGTCAGGCTGACTGTGTGAGAATGATAAAAATGTTTTTTTTTTTTTAATTTAAGCAATTTAATTGCATTTAAAATATCAGTATTTAAACTTGAAAAATTATGTCTCAGGCGGGACTGGAACTCGCATACCGGACGCTGGTTTACAGCGATAAGAATAATGCTTGAAAAATTGACGCCTATGACGTAGTGTCTCGGTGGCTTAATGGTATATCACCGCGCCAGGTATGCGAGGAGATTCGGTTTCGAGTGCCGCCTGTTACATATTTTTTCAAGTTTAAATTCTGATATGCAACAAAACATTTTTAAATCACATAAATTAAGATAGTATCGATATTTTACTTGGAGCACTAGAAGATTTTCTAGAAATTCTCAGAGTAAATTTGAAGAGTTGGCTTACAATTTAGCTGTGTATTGGACAGACGGAGTTGTCAACGGGGAATAACTAATGGTTGTCTGTTTATAAGGTAATTTCTGTCACCAAGAAAGAAATAATGGAAAAACGTATCATTCCAATTTAAAAGCCTAGAAGAGTTTTTTTTGACGCTGTATTCAAAATTATTTACTGTTTTTTTTAGACCTCTTATAATATTCTTAAATCGGTCATACCCTTTCAGAGAGATACGACCATAAGCACAGAAAACGATTTTTTTTTTAGATTTACTTCTTAAATCATCCAGTCCATCAGTATACCAGTATTTGAATATCCAAGTTCAAAGGTTGTCCAAATCTGTTGAACCGTTATGGCGTGATTAAGTAACAAACATCCATTCAAACATTGGCAGTATAATATCAGTAATATTATAATATTAATATGACCTTTAAACTTAACACCACAAGAAGGAAGAAAAAAAGACGTGTGGCACTCGGAGACTGCCGCGGTAAAACTATAATGCATAGCATTTTTTATCAACTTATGCAATTATAAACCTAAAAAGTATCACCGCTGTGCCGGTCGGAGTGGGGGGTGTTAGGTTATTTTCGTTACGGAATTTCTGGATCCGGTCTCCACGCTCAAGGCCCGCGATAGAAGCTATGCAATAGCTTAATTTTATAATTTTATGTATTTTCTAATTTTGACTTTTGTAATTAAATTTTTCTGTTATTTTGGCAGATATGGTTACCATAGGCAACCATACTGTCAAAATCCTTATTTTCTTCTAAATTCTTTTAAATTTCGGAAATTCAAAATTGTTCGATCGTGCCTCGCCCCGAGTGTGTGGGTGTGGGTGTTAGATTATTATCGTTACGGAATTTCTGGATTCGATCCCCACGCTCAAGGCCCGCGATAGAAGCTATGCAATAGCTTAATAACCACCAGAAAGAAACTTAATGCCTAGTGGACTCAAGTGGACAATTATGGGCGATCACCCAACTGCAATAAAGCACCGCACGGTTTAAAACCCACTGAAAGTTGGACTGGTCAAAGTTTTAAACTATAACACTGCTGGAGTAGATTCGGGAAAAAACAGCCAGTACATTCAACGGAAATGGCGTGATACTTACAATTTTTGATGTGAATTTGATGAGCAAGGGTGTGAAAGAAATGAATTAAGTAAACATTTTTATGACACATATTTATTTTTGAATACGAGTATAATGACAAAAAAAGAATACAAAGATTTCATTCTCTCGCATCTGTTTAACATTCTCACATCACGTGCAACCTGAGGGCAAAGTATACTCACACGTTTTGTTATGAGTACTTAGGTAATTATCTTTACTAACTGTTGAATCTATACGAAAATAAGTAGGCTTTATTTACTAGGTGTTTAAATATTGGTGCCTGTATTCGACTTTATTTAATTAAACATAATGTTGGTAAAGATTTTTTTTAACACTCTAACTAGGTTTGCCGTGTACTTTAAAAACATTTATATTTTTGGAGAATTTTAGTAACACTTTAATGTTTCTTATGCCACATTTTTTATTCTTATATTAATTATTATAATTTTCCAAATATTTGAAATTATATCATAACAAAGAGTTGTAATGGTATAGATGTAGGTATTTTTTAATAAAAATAAATGGTAAAACATACGAGCAAATTACTTCAATTTACAACTTAAAACTAGTCATAAAACAAGAGGTCATAAAGGAAAACTGTCAGAAGGAGATGAGCAGCAGAGTCTTCTCTCCGACATTGACCTAACTGTGATCGCAAACCCACCTGAAAAACATGACTTTAATGCCGAAATCCTCGTTACGGAGAGGCCTGTTCCAAACAGCACCCTATTATTATCTGTTGATGTTGATAACAGTTGGCTGTTCTGTTTGAACTACAATGCGGTCCGAATGGAGATTAGATGAGTAAAGTTGAACGGGTCAGTGTCGCTACTGATGGGATTGTCTGGTTTAGTTTTTAATGTGACCATTTGAAAACTGTGAGAGCTAGTAAGTACTTAGTTTTTGCGGAAAACTGATCTTGGTCTAAAACTAAGGCGTAAGTCCAGCGACAGTAATAATTACAAAAAAGGTATGCGTTGAATTAATAATTGCTAAGTAAAAAAAATGTGTAGAAACGAAGATCTCTGTTTAGGAGCGTCCAAATTATGAAATGTACATTTGAGCTCATGAAACTCTGGTATTTAAGAGAGAATGTTACATTACCTAAAAACCTTGAAATCAATATCCTTAACAATTTTGAAATGAAAATTTTATGAGACAATAATACCGCGTTTGGATACTTTTTCACTAGGTAATTGAAAATTTTAATCGAATTTGGGGTAGCTCGCCCTCAAAATGTAAGTAAAGTTGAATTAATATATCTTTTAAAGTTGTGAACCTAAAATAGATCCCTTAGAGACACCAACACAATCCGAATACAAATCAACGCACACGCCATATTGTTAATGCCGTTCTAATTTCAAATTTTGGAACTAACATCGGTAATTCCCCGGGGAGCGAATAGTTGGGCTACAGATGATTAATACCCACATATTAATCAAGGCTTTAAACTAGAATGCGGATTAAATTCCCAAAATGTTTGGAGCCAATGCGTGGAGGTTGTTGATTTTCGTCTGCTGTTCGAATTAGAGTATTAGTGCTTTTGTGATGACCCGTTATGGCCGATATTGGTCTGTTGGCTTAGAAAATAGATTTTAGCTAACTAACATTAAGCTAGACCATTTAGGTAATCGAAGCACAAACAAATGCCATTTCAGAATTCACTTGAATCACCGCAGCAGCATTGTGAAAAAGTAAATTTCTAAAATGATGATTTTGATTCTACTTCAAATACGTATGAAAATGCTACATTGTGATGCTTGGTTTGATCCCTTCAATAACAAAGAAAACAGCCTGTCAAATAAAAGCATATCCCAAACAATGATGTAAAGCCAAAGCTAATAAATATAACTGTTCCGAGTGATATTTATTAGGGTCATATTACGCGTACGCGCGGCCAACCGACCTCAATTTGTATTCCGGCCCCGTGAAGTGCCAGTTGCGGACCGGCATCGTTACCTTAACTAGGAACTCCATCTTCGTATGTGGTTAATATAATCGTTGATGTAATACCCATATTCTTTTTCATCGTGGTAAAATCACACATGATATTAAATATGTCTCTACCATGCCTCTCAAGGCACATGCATAATTACCGTCTATATCAGTCAAGTGCTGGTTACAGGTCTTCTGAAAGGAAAAGGTCTTTGATATG
This sequence comes from Anania crocealis, assembly GCA_949315895.1. Classification (NCBI taxonomy): domain Eukaryota; kingdom Metazoa; phylum Arthropoda; class Insecta; order Lepidoptera; family Crambidae; genus Anania; species Anania crocealis. The sequence goes on along the minus strand of OX438857.1, from coordinate 3,545,626 downwards.
ATTGTTACGCTTAAGCGTAACGCCACGCGGGTTGGAGATCGCGGTTTGGCCAATAAGGGAAAGAAGGCGCTGTTGCCCGTTTTCTGCTAGCAGTAACCTTTAGGTCACCTGCTACAACATACATAGAAAGAGAAGAGTTGCTGCTATTATTTTTATGTGCTGGCACCACATGACAAAGCCATAGGCAGAGGTCGCGAAATGAGAACTACCTATATATTTATCACGCTTTTAGGCAAGTTAACTTCTGATAGTACTCCTTTAGACGAATTCTAGGAACCCTAGTGCAGGTTCTATTATTTTTTATCGCTGAAGTATGCACTATTGCTTACAAATATTGTTTTACTGTTACTTTATCACGACACAAAAACAAGTATTTTAATAGCTACTAACTTTTGGTTATTATTATCTGTTTTTATTTAAGTAGGAAAATCAACAATTTTATTAAGAAAACATTTAAACTTCCGGTCAAGACCAACTTTGATTATTAGAATCAGTCAAAAATCAAAACGTACAATCGTACTATTGTTATGATGGGTAAAGTTAGTAGTGCTTCGCTAGTTGATGCCATGAGAAAACTTGACAAATTCTTTAGCTCGAATGAAGAACGTTGTTCTAATAAAAACGTAGAGGATACCAAACAATAATAATATCATGGTATTTTAATAGTTTTGACTGATACTAGTCAGTGTCATGATTATATATTTTTCTAATAATCTAATCTCACTACACATATAACCTCATATGTCGTGTGGTGCAGGTCCACTACAAGAATGGCTTTAAAATGTCCTGGCTCGCCTGGCATTATCTTAGTAAACATATTTATTTAAAAATAGGCTGTCAATAGTAACCGAGTTACTTGCGCTGCTTCTTCTCGGCACTAGTCCACATATGTCCCGAAGCAGTAGTAGTTTAACTATTGGGACATATAAACGCGCCTCCAGGGACAAATTTGCAGAAATAAAACTGATTTTACTGAATAGCACCAACCCTTCTCTTCCTATAGGTGTCGTAAGACGCGCCTGAAGGAGTACCCGTCTTCTCGCTGAAGAAGGGTAGCGGCGTCTTCTTTCTACGAGTACTATTGCTGGCCATCAGCAATCACCAACCCGCCTGTGAAGCGTGAAGATTATGGCGAAATCCTGCTTTTGTAATTTGTGTCCAGCAGTGGCAAATAAGCTGTTGATAATGATGACAACTCATCTGATATAATGTATAATCAAATAATTTGGACAGATGATGTTAGTTACCTACTTAATCACGAGTTAACGATTGAAAGGTTTTAAAAAGAACTTAGAGATAAAGACAGAGATAATCATCTAATGTAATATACAGGGTGAAAATTTAACCACTTTCCAAATTTTAATAAAGCAATCTACGAGGCAAAAAACAAATGACGTATTTTATCTTTTGGTATAGCCCAGTACAAAAATGTCAAGATAAAGCACTTAGAAAATGTCCGCCAAAAATTAAAATTTTTTGATACGGCATCCTAGTAACACTTTTTGACACACGCGATGTGCATCTCATTCCCTTCCCTTTATACCTTAACAGGTCTAGGACCGTAAAAATTGAAAACTATATCTCGAAAAATATTTTCGGTTGACAACTTAAATCAAGTTGTCAACCGAAAATATTTTTTACTTCATAAATAGGCTCTAAATACGATACTGAACGCATATACAAATTTTAGAAAGTGGTTAAAATTTCATCCTGTATAATAATAGGACAGATGATGTTAGTTACCTACTAATTCACGACTTAACGGTTCTAAATATAATTTGGAATAGAGAAATAATTGTCTGAAAAGTACAAAAGCTAATGATATGATTTTTCATTGAACGAGTTAGTTCTTCCACATTCACAACAAATCTTCATTTGGAAATAGTTGCGGGTCACAGTCAGTAATAGAATAAATATCATCATCATCATCATCGCAGCCCATCGCAGTCCACTGCTGGACATAGGCCTCCCCAGTTGCACGCCACTTAGGTCGATCCTCGGATTCTCGCTTCCAGCTCCTGCCAACCATCTTGCGCAAATCATCACTCCACCTGGCCTTAGGGCGTCCTACACTACGTTTGCCGAGACGCGGTCTAAATAAATAAATATGAAACACGAAAATAGTTTATTCGTATATCCGTCATAAATGAAACTATTAGAAATTCAACAATTTCACGAGAGAAAAAATAATGAAAAGATAGTTTTAAAAAACCAAAAAATCATTATTTCTTATTAGACAATTTCAGTTCATTAATAAATTCGAAGTTTTCATACAAAAATGTTCTCACAGTACCTATTAGTAGTCGCTACAACGATGCAGGAAAAGCATTTAAAATTATAGGTCATTAAACTTTAAAGTAGAAATCATTAGGATAACGTCTGCCCTAATCTTAATAATACATACTTGCATAATTTACATTAGAATTGTTTAAAACTTGTATTGCAAGAATAAAAAAATCTAATAAATCCATTTGCACGAACCACCTAAATTGAGATGGCCGCTTATAAATTCTATCCAACAAGAAAAATGTACACCGTTAATTTATTCATAGTTTTATTAACGTTCCTTTTAGTTTTGTTTCTTGGAGAAGTGACTTTTCTCTCTTCTCGCAGTCGCTACTTAGGGGTGCTCTGGGAAAGATGCTAAACTATGAATAATTACTCTTTCGTTAGCATCAGAAAGTTTTTTTCAATAGTAGTCGTCAAACTTCACAGTAATTAATGAAGATGGTCTGATTGGTAGCGTGTTGCAGTGGTACGCCTATTATCCTTGACCGTTGAACCGTTCGATTCCAGGTCGGATTATTTTATATGATGTCAATGATCTGTTTTTGATTGAGTCGGCTCTGGAAGAGCTTCGTTACAGTCGTACCTACTTGATCTTGTCTAATCAATTGTTATCGCGACCGCCGGCGGTCTTATGATCCTGTAGGAGTTAAGGCACGTTAAGATGCTGGTTCTGGTTTTTGGTGTCTGCTTTCAATCAGACAATCAATTAATTTATTGTTTGACTTTCTTGATTGATTGATTATGTATATAATATTATGTATCAATAGTTTGTAGTGTAGTATGCCGTGTAGAAGAGAAGGGGTAAAGCTATTCGTTCTATGTGCCCGCACCACACGACCACCAAAAAAAGGTTAATATTGTTCACCTTGAATGAATGACATAGAGACTGAATTTGACGTAGGTACTTAATATGATATTTAAGCAATTTAATTGCGATTATGGTATCAGTATTTAAAATTGAAAAATTATGCCTCAGACGCGGCTCGAACCTGCATCTCTTCGCATGCCGGGCGCGGCGCTTTACCATTTAGCCATCAAGACTCTACGTCATTGGCGTCAATTTTTCAAGCATATACTTATTCGCTGTAAGCCCTGTTTTTCAAGTTTCATTTGACGTATTGTTAATTGATTTGTTATTGACTGTTAGTAGGTATGTATCGATAGTTTGTCGTATAGTTTTTTCGGTTTAAGGTGCAGGCCTTAAATACATTCACATTTAACTTTCTACTATTAACCATATTGGCCAAACTGATAGAAGTCGGTGCCAGTGGGTTCGGTCGGGGTCGCGCAGTGTTGCTGTCCCATATTACGACCTGGGCATTATTATGAAAAAAATTTAATTACAATTTAGTAAAGAAAATGCGAAGTACTATAGGAAATCGAATAGACATCTTTTATTTTAAAGAAAAACAATTGGCATTACAGGACGTGCTGAAATGTATCACGATATTTTTCAAAATCACACTTGTAAGAGCCCTTGAACTGCCTATCCTAAATCGATTTTCCTTTTTAATATCAAATATAACACTCGTTCAGTAATATAATACCATTAAGCTTTGCCCCGACAAAACCTGACGCCAGGGGTCGCTAATTCGTTTTTTATTACGATCGTTACGACCCTTGCTAAATAAAAAAATAACTTAAAAGCACAGAGATTTTACCGTTTTCACTCTCAAAAAGGTATTTGTAATGGCCTTTTTACTGTGACACTGGCCGTTAATACGGTACTGGCTGTTAAATTTTAATTAAAACAAATAACAAATTGATAAACTTTTTAAAAACACTTAAATAAATAAGACGAAAATTATTTTAAGTCGCTGTAGAACTTTTGAAAAAAGAATACAATGGTTACCTACGTAAGAGTGTACTGAACCACCATATTTGATTTTGTTGTAGGTATGATTATTGTTAATGAATGGTGATGGAATGGACTCAAACGATTGTCTCATTCATAGTTTTGTTTATGATTAAATTCTTCAGAAGATATTTTTATAAAACTTATGCTAAGTTTTATTTTTTTATGTAGAACCAAAGGAAATATTCAAATCTCAAAACAAAACAAACCGTAAAAGTTTACGCGGAATCAAACACAAAAATCAAATAAGTATTGATTGTAATATTTTTACAAAATAACAATTTGATAGAATTGGTTATTAGTTACATACAATGGCATTACAAAAAAAAACATTGAGAAAGTAGAGAAAGTAGAAAGTTTCAACAACAGAATAGTTAAGAAAGCATTATAAAAATAGAGCATTAGAACATTAGAGAATGTGCATTAGAGCAAAAAAGGTTTTGTTGCCCGTCTTTTTTGGCACTGCTTAAGGAGCACCTAAAGGTGGTACTTTATTTGATATTATAGCAACTTAATTGCACTTATAATATCAGTATATAAACTTGAAAAATTTTGTTTTAGGCGGGACTCGAACCCGAATCTCCTCGTTTATATACTGATATTATAAGTGCAATTAAGTTGCTAAAATATCAAATAAAGTATATAAATAGCTGTTTCATCTCAACTGACTGTCAAACATCTGCAAAGATGTTTCTTTCGGGTGTTAAGGGTGCAAACTCCTAACATTTGATGAAATAACGCTGGCTTAGGTACAGCGTAAGAATATGCTTGAAAAATTCGCGCCGTGTCGCAGTGTCTCGGTGGCCTAATGGTAAGGCGCCCGCCCGGCATACGAGGAGATGCGGGTTCGAGTCCTCCCTGAGACAAAATTTTTCAAGTTTATATACTGACACCTAAAGGAGGTGCTTTTATTTATTAATTTATATTCTTCTGCAATCAGCGGTAGTACTCGTAGCTTAGTGGCTGTTAGTACTAAGCCTATTTATTACCATAAATACTATTTACCTTCATTAGTTTGGATTTCAATTCGTAACTCTGGAGCTAACGGAATCTATAAAAAAACCGGCCAAGTGCGAGTCGGACTCGCGCACGAAGGGTTCCGTACCAAAAAGGCCAAAAAAACGGGTTTGTTGTATGGGAGCTTCCCTTAAAAATGTATTTTATTTTGTTTTTAGTATTTGTTGTTATTGCGGTAAAAGAAAAAAATAATTTGAGAAAATTTCAACTGTCTAGCTATCGCGGTTCTTGAGATACAGCCTGGTGACAGAGCGACGGACAGACAGCGAAGTCTTAGTAATAGGGTTCCGTTTTTATCCTTTGGGTACGGAACCCTAAAAAATAACCACACAACATTGAGAAAAATCCTACACAAATATGTACCTGTAGTAACTACAGTACATACTGAAATGAAAGAATAATTAACGGATTTCTAGGACACCATGAACACAATCAAGTATTTTTTTCAAATTAAAATAAAATAATGAGTCCAAGATAAAGTGCTAATTCAAAATTTTAAGTTATATTATTTGTATGAAAGATTAATTTAATGAAGAAGAAAGGTGTATAATATTAATTTTATCTCTACAAATATATTTGTTTTCAATGTTACGTCTCATAAACCATATAGACTTAGTACTAATACACTATTCTAAGTTTATGTAACAAACTGTATAGGTACTTAGAAATGGTTTTTGCCAATTTTAGATAAGTTATTGTAATTTCATAATATTATTAAAATACACAAGAACGACCCTTTGGTCTCGTGGAACGCCTCGTTGGTCTAATGGTTTAAATACCGGGCCAAGATCTCGGGGTCCCAGGTTCGAATCCCGGGTCGGGCAACAAAAAGTTTCGAATTTTCGAACGTTGCTCGGGCTTGTGATCACCAACCCGCATTTGGCAAGCGTGGTGATTATGCCAGTACACCCATCATTGCTGTGGTAACTAGAATTCAATGATAGAGGCCTTTTCCCTGCATTGGGATGATTATAGGCTGTTACTTTTTTTTTTACATGATATCAATTATGTCTTATAAAAAAGTTCAAGGCTAGATGGGTTATGTTTTAGGCAACGTTTACTTTCAAATATTTTACCCAAGATGGTATTAGACTAAATAATTTCGTACAATTTTGTGATCTTACAAAATGTGACCGACAAAATTAGTTGGCATTTTTTACATCTAACGTAATACGTGATACGAAAAAATACATTTTCAGTGTATTCGCGAGATCGGACCCGATCGAACCCGAAGTTAAATAAATAATGGGTGCTATTACCTAATCGCTTATTGTACGAAAAAAAAAAACAATATCTAAACAAGTGAAGGATCTTATCCATTAAATATTTTGGCGACGCCAGGTATAAGGAAAATCGGTGTAACCGCTATGTTAAAAATAAAACATCATTGTTGGTTCTAGGAACAAGCCGACCATGGACTTCTTGAGTGGACTGTATACGGACGAAAACACTTGTTGATTTCTTCAGAGTTTATTTTCTTTCTTGAAGGTGACCGTGAAAGCAGGGACAATTTTCGCCTTTTTTTTTTTTTTTTTTTTTTTTTTTTTTTTTGCACACGAACGACCGGTCGTTTCCTATTGAAACGATCGCTCGAACGGCAACCCTCCCACGGGGGAAGGAGGTGGTGAATCCTCATGGATACCTCACAGCCGGCTGTGAGGTTATGTGAGACTCTTACTCACTAAACACCACCTATAATCGCTATCACCAAATGGTGTTATAGCATATCTGAGCGACCACACCCCCTGGAGGGGGTGTGGTGCAGGGCGTCACTCACCTAGGCGAAGTGCGCACTGAAGAGGGCTGGCATTCAGAAGGAATGATCAGCCGTAAGTGAGTTTAAAGATAGACCTGTGTCCAGAGTGGACGTGGGCCGAAATGAAAATAAGTTTAACTTAAATTCGACTGACTCCCTGAAGGGGTGACTGCCGATTGAGAGGACTGGGGTTGACCTGAAGGGTCCTGTGGAATTAAGTGGGGTTGACCTGAAGGGTCCTGAGAGAGGATCGCTTCTGCGGCTTCCTGAGCCTCCAATAGGCAGTTCAGGTTGGCCGTGAGCTCATCGGGCGGGTCATTTAGGACTGATTTGGGTTTGCGGGATAGTGAAGGATCAGAGGAGGTGGGTGGGACATAGTCCGCCGCGGATTTGATCAGAGGATTGGAATGGTTCTTTGCGGATTCGAAGAATCGCTCGGAGACCTTCCGGAAGTGTTGTTGGAGTGTGGGAAGCTGAAAGTCCCTATGTAAATCCGCATTGCGGACATAGTAGGGGGCATTGGCCGCACGGCGGCAAAAGATGTTTTGCACTCTTTGAAGTTGTTCGAGTGTGTTTGGATTGGCATGAGCGAATACGACTGATGCGTATGACAGTACCGGTCGTATGCAAACCTTGTAAAGCGTGCGCTTGTTTAGTAGGGACATTTTACTATATCTACCTAGCATTGGGTTCAATCTATTTAGATAGAATCGGGCACTACGTGCCACTTTTTGAACGTGAGGCACAAAACTGAGTCTCTGATCTAAAGTGACACCTAGGTATTTTACTGAGCTTTCCCAGGGGATGTCTTTGCCTAGTAGGGTCAGGGGGCGGTCTTTGGGAGGTAGTATGTGTTGTTTTGAATCAAAGTAAATCGCGGAAGACTTTTCCGGGTTAACTTCGATTCGCCACTTACAAAACCATTCTCCTAGCTTGTCTATTGAGGCTTGAAGCCTCGGGCGGATTCCACTAAGGGAGGATGCGCGTGCATATAAGGCCGTGTCGTCGGCAAAGAGGGATAATTCGACTTTTTTAGTCGGGATGGGGATGTCATTAGTATAGGCTATGTACAGTAATGGCGCCAGGACCGAGCCCTGCGGGACACCAGCTGTAATAGCCCTAGGAGAGGAGAGCGTATTTTCGTGCCTAAACCGAAAAGTACGATTTTGTAGGTAGGAGGCGATCAGCCGGACTAACCGAACTGACAGATTGAGTCTGTACAGTTTGACTATAAGTCCGGTGTGCCAGACCTTGTCGAAGGCTTTGGCAACGTCAAAGAAGACTGCTACGGTCTTGTACTTGCGTGGCCAGAAGCCGTTTAGGACAAACTCGACAATGCGATGTACTTGTTGGGGGCACGAGTGTTTAGCTCTGAAGCCAAATTGGTGGGGAATGATTAGATCCTCACCGTGGAGGTGCTCTTTCATACGAGCCAGAATACATTTTTCCAAAAGCTTTGCCATGGCTTTAAGGAGGCTGATGGGGCGGTGGCTCGACGGTTGGTTTAGGGGTTTCCCTGGCTTTGGAATGCCTATTACAATAGCTTCTTTCCAGGAGTCCGGAAAGTAGCTCTGTTTGAAACAGGCATTAAAGATGAGGGAGAGGAAAGTCAGGACTTGTGTTGGGAAGTACTTCAGCGCCATGTTGGAGACGCCGTCGGCTCCAGGGGCTTTTTTGACTTTAAGCTCTCTGATGAAGGTTTTAATTTCATCAGTAGAGATCGAAATGGGGTCAGTGTCGGGAGATAGAGGGGCAGAGTTCAGAGTACTGAGCTCTTTCTCTATTTTCCGGATGTGGGCTGGGTCGCAGGGTTGGGTACTGACTGAGCATTGAGAAGCAATGCTGTCAGCAAAGCATTCCGCTTTTTCATCGTCCTCGAAGGCTGTGGAGCCATCGGGACGGATGAGTGGGGGAGTATAGGTAATAGCGTCGGTACGAAGGGCTCTAGCCACTTTGTAGTACGCTTGGTGGGATGGGGTGATCTCGGCCATGAGGTCGTTGAACTGATTGGATCTCAGTTCCTTGAGTTGGGTTTGGATTTGGCGCTGAAGGCGATTGGCAGTGGCTCTATACTCGGGAGTGGGGTATTGGGCTGCCCTTCTAAGGGCTCGATTTTTATTCGTTATCAATTTCCTGAGGGACGCGGGAATGCCACTGCGAGGTTTCGCTGGGACAGACTTTACGTTCTCCTCAATTGATTTTTGAATAAGATTGGTGAGGGAGCTCACCGCACTGTCTATCTTTTCCTGACTATCAAGATAGTCGGGTTCGATAGCGTACGGCGAGTTTTCGGCATCCATTGCCGTCTTGAGTGACTTTTCAAAACCGTCCCAGTCGGTGATGGTTTTAGTAAGGGGCTGAGGTGGATCACGGTGTCCTAGGACGAGTGACACCGGCCTATGGTCTGAGCCAAGGTCGTGGAGGGTTTCGATCGATCTAAGGTCTAGGGATACGTCTTTAACTAGCGCAAAGTCTAGTACATCAGGTTCGCAATCTAGTCGATCGGGGTAGTGTGTGGGCTCATAAGGTGAAATAACAGTTAAATCAAGGGCTTCAGTGATTTCTAATAACCTATTGCCAGAGGTGTTGGTTTGGCGGCACGTCCAATCGGTGTGCTTTGAGTTGAAGTCACCAAAGAAGATAACTGACTCGCCTAGGGATAGGAGTGTTTGAAAGTCACTCAGGAGGGGAGTAGTGCCAGACGGTATGTAGACTGACACTATGATAATGGTGCGGTGACCGGTCATAGCCAGTCTACACACCGTGGCTTCCATGTTGGAGAGTGGAGGGGTTGGTATAGGTGAGCAATGCAAACTCCTCCTATAGTAAATGGCTGTACCGCCTCCATTCGGTTCTCTAGTACGGCTGGGAGTGGGGTCTGGTACCCTATCGTTACGTAGTAGGGTGTACGAGGGGATTGTGAATCCCTTCCGGAGACGTGGTTTGAGCCACGTTTCCTGGAGGAGAAGAAGGTCAACTCCCGTCTTGCTTACGAAGTCTCTTACTTCGGAAATATGTAAGCGTAGGGAACGGGTGTTAAAGCTAACAAGCGATAAGCCTTTTGGTTTGACACGACCGGCACTGGGAGCCCCGGTGTTTATCATAGGGGAGGAAGAACCTAAATTTTCGCCTGATCACGTCCTATTCTTATTTACATTTCTTAAATTAGCCTAGTGACTATACAAAATTCGTCATTTTCCTTGGATAGACAAAGATAGAACACACATAGTCTCTTTTACTCTTTGGACACTTTCTCAATCCACCCACATAATAACTTCGGAGAAAAGAGAGGTCCGATATGTGTATTGCTATCTCTGTCTTACATATTCTAAACCTACCTACAGGCTTCTTAACATTTTTTCCACTTACAATCCTACCTACATGGGTTTTTTCTACCGACCTTCAGAATCTGTTAGGGGGACAGGGACAGCCTATAGGATACCTCCGCCGCGCGTGAGCGGGACGGCCTATAGTTATTTTCCTTCACCCCAGTACCTTTAAACAACCATACCAGATCCTACCTAATACTTTAGATATTGTAAGTGGAAATAAGAAACCGGTTTGCTATTTTATTGAAATAAAACAAGCCCTGCGCTAATACATTTCCTTATAAACTAAGGCCCTAACAGAAATTACGTTTATTTTGATAAAATATAAAGTCTTTACATACATACATATTCAAAGCTAAAATAATACAATAATAAGGTTAATTACATAAACTAAATATTAAATTAAACGAGATTGACGTGTGTCCGTAACAATCATAAATAATAATTTTGTGCATCTTCTAATTTATTCTATTTGTAGGTTTACTAATGCGAAAGAATAAACAATTCCGCAACAATGAACGCTCTACTTTAGGTAATGATAGTGTAACTAAAATGATATATTTTTAATCTTAATTTTTATTTTAAAAACGTTTACAGTTGCCGCTTTGCTCGTGTTGATGTTTTCCCTCATAAATAGGTATATATTTTTTAAATATATTACTGTTGTTTTTTTTATCAAAAGCCGAGTGACCAACCAGTTTGTTGGTTTGGGCGTCAATTTCTTTCAAAACTCGTGGTTACGCCGCTGGCGACGTTACCACAATACTAAAGTGTAAAAGGGACGCAAAGAGAGACCACATTTCGATACAAAATTCGACTAGATATGTGATAACGGAACGCACTTCCGACCGGAATGATAAATCGTTACGTTTTTTTACCTTTTATTCGGTTTATTATTAACAGAGTTGGTTTTGGTGACACAATTTATGTTTCACATATCTGTATCAGTGGTTTCGAATGAAAAAGTGTTTTTTGCATTCTGTATAATCACTGTTTAAATTAGGAAAAGAAGGTTCTGTATAAAAATGCTGTTGCTGTTACATACTTAGATATAGTGTACATAAATAAGAACTTCTCCTTGAATTTTTTTTACAAATTTTTAAGAAAAAATTATATTAAACAACATAATGGATAAAACCGTTTTTAAATTAAATTTTGGAACGATCTAAAGTTATGCAACAATAAACTAAAGTAATTTTGCATTTGCAACTGCAACTATGGAACCCTACGTGTGGCCCAAATCAGCCGTTTTTTTTTTAATGCACATATCTATGAGCAATGAGCGTTTTGCCAAACAACTCCAGCACCCTCTACAGGACGCGCCAGACAAGATTAGAGAGAGTTAGAATCGAATTTGCGAACTAAATCGTAACAAGCGGGAACTCAGTCAGTGATTGTTCATTAGCGCGCGTGCGAACAAATAGCGCACCTCAGTTCAGGTTCAAACAATGCCGTGTGAGAATTATGCCCAATAAGGAGCTGTAGAACAACTGTTTCGAATCATCGCCAAAAGCCAGTCCACTGTTGAATGGAAGTCACTTTAAAATATAATTTTGTTCCTAGTCACCATGCTTAGAAGGTAAAGGAAGGCGATCGCAGTTCTGATGTAAGTGGATAGGAAATGGTGGTGACTCTTGCGACAAGCATAGTATGAAAAAGATTGATGCTCATTAAATTTACTTAATGTTTTAAACTGTAGCATTATTATTGTTATTTTTTAAATCGACAAAAATAAGAGAAAATTTGACTGTTTTTTTTTTTCGTCTAGCAACTCATAACTTTTGACCAGTCAAGTACAAAATTTTTGATGTTTTAAGTACTCTCGTATCCTCAACTGCTTCATACTTTGGTACACCTTGTGTTGTAAATACTTAACCAACTCTCGATTCATCAAAAACAATAATTTCTAAATCTGAGATCAATTGACAATCCTATTCCGCAGACATCTATATTCTCTTATTTCCAGAAAATAAAGTGAGTTTCCGCTTCATTTTTCATCTTGGAAACAATAGAAGCGACATACCAAATTAAGTTACTATCTAATAATGGACTTTCGATTGGTATTGCAGCACAAATCCAATTTTGTATCTCATTCGGTGGAATCGCATCGAAACAGATTGGAAATTTGATCGGTAAGGCAATTAACTGGTGTCATCTTATGAAGTTAGCTATGGAATTGGCTGGTTTAGGTCGGTTTTGATTAGGAATTGAATGTTTGTTTTGTATTGTAATCTACTAATAGGCATATATAGTTGGTTTTATGAATTATAGATATAACCACTAAAGACTATTGCTGCTGTTTAAACACAGCATATGCCATGCCAATCTGAAGAGCCCACCCAATCATTTTACCTACATAATCATTACTAATATTATTAATAATTTTACACATAAACTACTTAACAATTTTATAGATTAGACAAATAAAGATTCGACATTGAGCTAAAAAAAACCTTGAAAAGGCTATTTTAAAACGCACTGCTGGGCACAGGTTTTCACTTACGTGATATTATAACGTGAAGTTATTTTTATCATTTCTATTGTTTTCCCCAACATTTAATGAAAAATCGATGATTTTAATGTTTTTTGGCTCAGACAATAATTGTAAAATAAGTATTTGTTTTTAGGGTAAACATTTACGCAGTGATAACGATGTAACCGTGACACAACAAAAATTCCCTAACCCTGATTCTTAGCAGCGGAAAAGTTAGAAAGAATGAATCCCAGGCGAGGTCATAGATCGTCAACCCTTCGTCGCATTAATTCAAACAAAGCCACCAATGTCAGCGGCGGCTATCACTTATACGGCTCTCCCATATTGCGCGGCCGAAAACCCCGTTACATTATCCCTTTTCGCGGTCGCATTATTGTATGTAGTTGTTATCTAACACTATCACATTTATACTGGACAAAAATCCCGTTAAGGCCAATAAGAAACTCTTAAGTTCATTGTAGCAATGAATATTCGTGCCGCACGCAAAAACAGAGACAAATTTGGCGCACATTTTGAAATTATGAGCAAATAACACAGACTACTTTATCCTGGGATACATTCATCGTAAAAGCTAAGCCTCCGAAGTCACAAGCATTAGCTTTCACAGCAATTCTATGTGTTACAGTGTTACAGGGTTACTTTCACAGTTACACTAACGACCTCCGTGATGGAGTGGCGTACACACCGGTTTTCAAGGTGTCGCCTGCTCCGAGGTCCCGGGTTCGATTCCCGGAAGGGTCAATGTAGAAAAAATGAGTTTTTATACATCTTTTCGGGTCTGGGTGTTTGTGGTACCTTCGTTGTTTCTGGTTTCCAAAATACGAATGCTTTAAATAGTTATTCAAATTGGGATCAGGACAATGTATGTGATGTTGTCCACATTTATTGTTATTATTTATAATTTATACTATTATAACTGTGAAAGTAACCCTGTCTGTCTGTCTGATAAATAGAAACATTTACACAAAAACTATTCAACCGATTTTGATGTAATTTGTCACGAAGTTAATTGTGACCTTGAGTGATATACAAAATAGTTCACGTCCTTTATTGGCTATTTTGTGTAATTGTATACCGCTTCCGGCCAAAGTTTCCACCCACGATATAACGTAGGATTCACGCAGGCAAAGCAAAAAGCTAGTTCAGGAAAATATATTATCAATATGTCATGGGGCACTACCAGTGCCACCAACTTGATGATAATATAAAGGGTGCAAAACGGAATATAGAGACAGATATCTAGCGCACCATGGTTTTTAAAACAAGAGAGCTTTAAAAAATCTTTGATATACCAACAGTCAAGGAGGAGATAACTTTATATTATGGTGATAAATACAAACAAAAATAATAAAACCGTCCAAAACAGCTTGCAAGGCAGCTCACCATACCAGAAATCGTTCGTCGACAAAAAAAGAGACGAGACATCTTTGATACTTAGTCAGCATATTCTACCATATAAAAGAGATGTACTCCACTGCCAGCAAATTTGATTATAATAAGCAAATATGCATGATAACAGTTTGAAAAAAAAAACAATCTGTCATAACTTATTAAAATAATAAGGGTCGAACTCCGCTGCTACTTACCTCCCGAGGCACACCCACTAGCAATAAATCCACTGTTGTCGCAGACAGAAAAAGCCGCGCGCGAACATTGTGTAATAATGGATTTATTAATTTCACGCCGCGCGCCCAACTTTATTGCAACCGTGTTAATGCCAGCGCGGTTTGATTAATAATTGCATTTAGGTTTCCGTTAACAAATGTTTAGGATAACTGGAGAAAAGTTTGGACATTTCCATTTTGCGGTAACGTTTTGTTTTGAATTCAATATTGTACCTACTTAAAGTGACATGGACGCAGATTTTTTTTACCTTTTGCAGATGGCTTTAAAAAGACTTTATTGTCGTTAGTCATGATCACAGAACATGGAATAAGGTTAGAAAGGCAATGTGGGCGGGTCAGACGCGCCGCAGAAGTTATGAGCAAATGATAATACTTCTGCCCAAACATGAATGTAAGTGAGCTCTGTGATTGGTTTCTTTTGACGTCGAGTTTGCTTGATTATAGTTCTTTGAACTCATTTATGTGTAGTGGGGGAGCAATCGGTGACATCGGTTCTCATACAAATGGCACATGACAGCCTTTCTAACCTTTTCCTAGGTTCTGTGGTCATGATAATAGCGTTGGCACAACTGAGAGTTATGCTTCAAATGATTACTCTACTTCTCCATTATCAACATCATCATCATCATATGTTTTTTCGCGAATATCGAGTTTTGGGAATATGGTTTTTTATGTTAGTGACGGAGGGTTTAACATGAGCTGGTTATTGCAGTTTGGTCATTGATCATAAAGGTAGAAGATGCTGCTGCCCGTCATTTGCTAGCAGTGCTTATTTATATCGGTCACTTTTACGCTCAGCGTTTTTTCCCTCAGTTCCCAAAAGGGACTATAGTCCCTTTTTTTACATGACTAATGAGCTTTTGGGAACTGAGGGATTATTCCCTCAGTTCCCAAAAGTACATAAGTACATAATAAAGGACATAAGTTATTACATTGATTGTCATATACAAATACGCCCTGGTACTACACTTTCTTCGCACGTGGTTGCGATACAAAGAGGAATCAAAAACAAAAAATATTTTTACCCAGTTTTTGTACATACATGTAACAGTGATCACTGAAATATTTCCATGATGACAGTTAATTTTTTTTGGCTCATAAATAGTGTCCTCTCCTTTGCCTCTCCTCACAGCCGCATGTGTATCAGAGGTGACAGACTTTTAAATAAAATAAAAAATACATTAACTGACATATCATATAGAATTTAAATCGTGAAGTTCTCATTTACAAATTCATAAAAACAAGTGGGTAACAATAGAAAATATAGACACAATTATATCCAGTTAATTTTTTTTTATAATAACTTTTGATATCATACTGCAGTGAAAAAAGGAAAACAAGTCGTTCTCATAACTTTTTCAGCTGTTAATACAATATCATGTTAAACCGAGTTTTATACAGTAGGACTAATCCATAATCTTGTGTCTCTTTCTAGTCCTTGAATGGATGCATTATTGGGTCGTAGATAGCAGACAACTCACTGATATTTAGTTTCATAATTACAAATCAAAAGTCACGATCAAAACGAGGTTAAAATATTAGCAGTCATTATTTATTCGAGTTCTTGAGATTGTCCGAAAGATGGCGTACCGGTAAAAATTAATTGTTTGTAATAATTAATTCTTACTATACATTTTTCTATCTCTATGGTTACTCCATAAACTAAAGATGTGTAAAATAGAGCATTATAATATATTACTGAAATAAAATCAACTTGGTACGCAGATAGTATTACGTATTGTTTTCAAGGTCAAAATTGTACTGCTAGCAGTTTCCCGCGACTTCTTACGCAAGTTTTTTTTTATTTTTATTTAAAACTAGGCCACGGTAACCGTACTTTTTCGTAGAGAAAAAGTATAGTTTTTCTTAGCACATATAGTACTATATGCTAATATTTCTTTGTACAAAATGTGATTTCAGACGTTCTGGCATGAAAGAAATTATAACAGCAAAACTTTCGCATATTAATTAGTAAGATTCTTGTTTCAAATGAGTCAAAAATGAGAACACTTAATCTTTTTGCATTATAATACGAATGAGTTATTGCAACTGAAAACGTACAGAGAATATTTAAATACTATATTACTAGCAATTATCACGAACAGCCATATTAAATATTCAGACATTCTGACAACACTGCCAAAGTCTTTAGTGACAAGATTAATTTTATTGAATTGGACATCTGCTGGCTGATAGTATTTATTTTCATATGCGCAGAATCAGATGTGTCAACTATTTTGTTTTATTACTAAGCTCTTTATTTTACATACTTTGTGCAGAGTTTATATTAATAAATAAAAAACACTAAACAATTTTTTAACACATACATAATACCTAGACAAAGCGACGAAAAGTATGTATTGTAAAAATGTGTGTTATTAATTTTTATTACATTTCTGGAACTAGGATAAATTGAATTATTATTAATGGATAGATTTACTCTGAAGGAGTTAGGCCTTCCCCTATCTATATGATTAACTTTATTCCTTAGATACTAATGTCCTTTTTAATATTTTAAATGCAAAAATTTTTGCAAAGCATTTTTGTTTGGTACGCTTCCTAAACAACTGAACTGGGCCCCAATTCCGCTAATTTACAAATGGCTCAATAGAATCGCAATTGCATCTCAATCGTATATTTTGACATTACTACCATAATAAATGTGTCCAAATATACAATTGCGATGCAATTGCGATTCTATTGAGCCATTTGTAAATGAGCGGAATTAGGGACCTGATTCAAATGAACGTTCATACAAAGACTGATTAGACGTTGAGATAGGATATATCCCACTGTATCCCAGTGCTGGGCATAGTGCAAAAAGTAGTTTACGCGGATAGAGCCGCTGCCTCAAAGCTATTACCTAGATACAAAACTAATATTCTATTATGACGCTGACATGAGCCAAATTGAGCTCAAAGAAGATTGTTTTGCTTTAACCCTATGGCTCGTATTGTTGCCAAATTCTATGTAGTTGTAATTGATCATATTTTCGACCAGGTGGCTGTTTCCAAATCACGATTCTAAAAACTTTTCTCGATAGAAAAAAATCCCAAAGTAGCCTCTGAAAATACATAAATTACCATTTTTCTCAGCAGTCCGTATAACAATGATAATAAAATTTTGCTATATTGTATATTACATGTTGCTTAAGCAAATGGCTGATTTAGATTTTTAATAAAATGGCAATTTTAAATTGCACAACGAATTTTGTTGTTTGGCACTTAGGCCCTTCTATTCCATGCGCTTTTTCTCTGTCACTCCTACGAGAATCGACAGTGATAGCTGTGGCGCGTTCCAAAGAAATTCAAAGACGAATAAATTTGTGGGCGTGGTCATTGCTCAAGGTCATCGGCTGCAGTCAGCGTCTTAAATGTTTATTTACACAAAACCCTCAAACCGCCATTACAAATTTTCAATAAACATTTAACATGTCATTGTAAATGAATCATAAAGTACCGCAAAATCAAAAGGCTCCATTAAAATTATCTCGCAAATCGGCGAGGCCGTTGGCTCACTAATAACTAAGATTATTTACCCCAAATTTATGTTCGGCGGGGGGTAATCTATGTCGGGCTGGGTTCAATTTATACATCCTTTCCCTGGCCTGGTGGGGTGAATTCGATATCCTGCCCTTGATGTATACTCGCCCTTATTTTGCGTTTGCTACAACGTTCCGGAATTAAATTCTGTGGATATAGACTTGTGGATGTAAATTCTAAAGATGTCTTTGGTGTGAATTGAAATGTTAAAAATAATGCATGTTGGTAATTTAAAAATATTTCGAATTCAAAAGAGCAATAGTAGAAAATCTTTTTTGTCGTTACCACAGAACATGGAAAAAGAATAGAAAGACTTTCATGTGCCATTTGTATGAGAACCGAAATGTCGCCGCTTGCGCCACACTACACATAAACGAGTTTAAAGAACGCCAATCAAGCGAATCACGACGTCAAAGAAACCAATCACAGCGCCCACGTTTGGGCAGAAGTAAAAGCATTTGCTCATAACTACTGTAGCGTTTGCCCCGCCTACATTTCCCCGCCTTTCTAACCTTTTTTCCATTTTCTGTGGTCAGTACAACTTAGAGACTTATCGTTTCTTTTAGTAATTATGTAAATTTCTGATTGAGCTTCGTAATTTACAAAATCATATTACATTTATAATAATTTGATTAAAGGTATATCCTCAAAACACCATCAAATGAACAGTTTACTATGCATGCAGTACTCAAATCGGCACTCAATCGGATATGGTTCAATCATGTTTTTTTTTACGTTTTTCCATCGCATAATATTTTGGAGCCAAGGTTAAGTTTATGTATAAAATGTTTTTCATTTTATTCTCAACAACAGACTCATAAGAACATGAGTATTTCTTTTTATAAGAAAATTTTTCAATTAATTTATTTATTTTTTATTTAACAAAGTTTGATCTCAAAACGTGTACCTATGAATTGAAATAGTACCCAGCTTGGTATTGACCTTTGAATATAATTTCTAAATGTTACAAAATACAGAGAAAAAACTTTTTGAAAAATGTAAACAAGATTTAACGCGAACATACCTAGTTTATTGCCTGACGTTTCGACCGGGTCAGACCGACTGTAATAATATAATAATAACATAATAATATTTTTAAGACATGCCTCAGTTGGCCACACAGAGCCATCAAGTCCCAAATTAAGCTACTATTAAGTACCCTGTCGTATAGGGTATTAGACAACCGATAAACTTACTTATATACTTTTTTTTATAAATACATACTTATAATACATAATAAACACCCAGACTAGTACAAACAGACATGTTCATGAACACAAATATTTGTACTGTGCGCTGATCCAAAAAGGGAAGTCTCTATATATTTTTTTCTGTTTTCTTTCTTCTTATTCTATTTATAAATTCGATTTGAGTGTATTCTTATATTGTAAAAACTTCGTTGTAAATAAATATCATCAATAAATACCACTCCGTATCAAACAAACCATAAATAACCATTGTCATGTGCATATTCAAAATAATTTACAAAATTATTCATTTGAATAATTTTCCTTTTTTTAAATTGTTTTATTTCAAAACTGCTCATTCAAATAATGAATACATTAACTTTACCCATTGAAATTTTTAGGTACTTTAATTTTGCGTTTTCAAACCGGCCATTCTATTCATCTTTTAGACTTTTTTGCAAAACAAACCTTTCAGTATAACAAAGACATATTCAAAACCTTTTGGATATACACATCCGCATAATTGGAGAAGATACAGTGAGTTTCCTTTCGCACAAAAAATCTAAACAATATAGCTTTGGCAATATGTCATAATTATTATTGTGTAGTATTAAGCACAATCTCGTCAAGAGTTACGGTTTGTCCATGTGTTACAATAATAAGTTACATTTTTAACTATACGGTATGAAATTTTAATCACTGCAAATTTTAATACAACAATCTACGAGACAAAAAACAAATGACGTATTTTTTCTTTTGGTGTAGCCAAGTACAAAAATGTCAAAATAAAGGACCTAGAAAATGTCCGCCAAAAATCTAAAATTTTTGATACGGTCTCCTCGCAACACTTTTTTTACGCGATACGCTTCTCATTAATTCATAAGTTGTTAATTTTCCCTTCATACATACCTTCACCTTACATTTTTTACTTCATAAATGGGCTCTAAATACGATACTTAATGCCTATAAAAATTTTGACGGTAATGAAAAAGTCATTTTGTATCAATAAAATTTAATCACCAAAATGTATGTTCGCGTTTAATTTCCGATCGACTGCACCAAGTTGGATTTTTGTTTTTTTGTTATGGTCTACAGAAGGTTTGTAGGGAAGAAAATGTTACATAATTAAACGTGTCGTATCAGGCAATCTTTACGGAAAGCCTATAAAGTGTTCACAATTTGTTACATAATAATTTTAAATCCAACATACATAGACAGAGAAATGAAGTACCGGCACGGACGCGTGTAGAAATACGACTGAATAATGCAGCTACGAATCGCTGCTACGGTTGCTACGGCTACGAAAGAATTTCCTGACTCAACTAAGTGTCGCTACACTATGGTAAAAAAACGTTTTAGAAATAAACACTGTGTAAAGGTGGTCTAAGTCAATAACAGACAAATTTATTGCATTTTCTTTATTGGTCATCAATAAAGAAAATGACTGATCTTATCTGAAATGACAAGATCATTACTGACAATAAAAGCAGTGGTGGTAGTTTCAATTATTTTTATATATAGATAGTAGTCAGTTTTATACATAGCATAGATAACACCTTAGTCTGCATATGACCATGAACGCTATAATAAAGTGTTTGAATCGTCAGGTGAAACCAAAATATACGCCAAATTAAAATCCGTAAACATAATAATATGTTTAATTTAACTTTCAATTTGACTAGACCAGATTTTGCGTTCTTACCTAAAGGTTCAAATTTTAATGACAAATGAACAGGAAAAACTCTATGACATATTCTTTGACTACCTTGACTAATTTTGATTATGTCCGTCCCAAGTAGTATAACACAACGAGGTTAAAAAGAAAAAGAAAATATTTAAAGTAAAACATATAGAAAGTAAATATAAATTTAAAAATTGTGGGGAAACCCCACAAGTTTAATTTGTATATAATATATGTAATGATTAACAGCAGTAAAATCATCATAAGTACTTACAATTTTAACAAATAGAATACACTTGGCGCCTAAAAGCAGTATTACTGTGTTACTCTTCCAGTATATCAGACGCATCTGCCAGTGGCACGAAAAGGGTATTTTTTACCTTTGAATAGAGTTAGACTGCCTTTTGTCTGTAACTTTGCTTAGCTAATAATTTACGGCAAAGTTCTAATGCCTTTGTTCACAGTCCTTTATTAGGGTAATTAATGAAATCGCTTTCCGAAACACGTTTGCAAAAACTTGAAAATAGTACCGGAGAAATTTAATTAAAATTAATATTTAGGGGGCTCCCATACAACAAACGTGTTTTATTTTCTGTTTTTCCGTGGCTGTAAACTACACTTTATATAGCCCGTGTGGAATCTTGTGCCCAATGTTTTTTTTTATTTGAGCAGCCAGAAATTTAACCTTAGATTATTTTTGCTAACTGCCCATTACTTATAAAGAAACGTAAAAAAGTAGCTTATTTTACCCGCGAACCGATAGTAGGTGCCAGTCCGCTCTGTTACACTACACATTAAGTTATATAGTCCTTTATAACTCTGTGTTGTCTTTTTGAATTGTACTCTTTGAACGCCATCCTTTGTGCTGTACGTGTTAGTCGGCTTTTGTTTAATTTTGTTAAGGACTAATTATACATTCCTGTCAAAAGAAGTTTGGCTCTATATTAGAGATTTGTACGCGCTTGTATTACTTACTATGTATTTTTCGTGACCCGTGTCAAAGCATGTGTCTGAAAGAGACCGCTATCAGTAATTGGACCTTTAAAAATTGTACACTTTCTGTAATCGTTGTTATCGATTATCATTGGAATGAGCTTGCTAATATTAAGTTTTTTGCAGAAATAGCTTTACTTTTTTTAATCATAATAAAATCAAAGCTGATGTCTCTTTACTTCCTATATTAAAAACTGTAGTCTTATCCCAACTCCCAACATAGTCGATAAACTTCCAAAGATGAGCAGTAATCACAAGTTCAGCGTCCGAACAACAATCAAGAAGCGATGACAGAAGTTGCGCTGGGCGGTGACAAACCGACAACTTTCCTTGTTCGCATTTCAAACCACACAGACTTGTGCTGTTATGAACAATGTACAACAAGGGTGCATTCCCATTGCTGACGATGCATTGGATACACAGAGATCACATGATCTGCAGACGACTAGGGTTACAACGCCCGGGGCGTAAACCCATAGTTCCGACTTACTGAATGAAACCAGAGAATACTGAGGGTGGTTTAGTGGGTTGGATCCTAACTTCAGACGAGATCCAAAGAACTCTGCAACAACGGGGGCCGACGCAGAGTAGGCGTTAACATAAACGCGTTCAGTACACACATTATCATAAAAAGTTTTCAAGGCTTACTAATACCATTTCTGTTCATGAGAAGACAAAAATGAGATTACAATGAGATTTGAATTTAAACAAAAAACGCAATGTACAAATATTTTACAGTAACAATTCAATTAATAAATACATTTGTTCAGAAAATGTTACTGCAGCTGCTGAAAAATAATTATTGGGGATCAAACACAGTGTTGTGCACTTAGTGCTGGCGTGTTCTAAATGATGATGATTATGACTAATATGAAATTTTATAATTAATCATATAATATTTCTTTAAGGTTCTTCAAATCTCTGTGGGTTGGTTCCTATTTGTGATACGGTTGGTTCAAATGCAAAGACCACACCGGGACTTCTGTCCCCTCTCAAAGTTTAAAAGCCGCGACAGAACAAGCGGAGTCAAGAGTCCATTTGTGGAGCCCTCACACCCGGCGAGAGCTCGGCTGCAGCGGGTTGTTGTGAGGTGACGCCTTTTCTTATACCAGTTCTGTGAGCGAGAGCTTTTTGATGTTCTATGTAAAAGAGTTACGCCGTCGGAAATACTTGTTTGGTCAACTTCAAGAGAGGATTTGTGGTCATATTGTGTAATTTATTATATTTTCGCCGCAGTTAAAGCAATATTTGCCTTTTTTTACCACATGTTTTCATTTGAATTGTTAGTCAAACTTGATTTTGTACTGAAAATATTAATAATTTAGCAGTTGGACGGCACTTATAAATCACTTCGTAAAAACGATACGATTTTTATACAACCTTTTGTTTTAAAAATACTACGTAGTCCTTGAATAAACATGGGTGACTAATAGTTCTAGTTAGAAAAATTTGACATGCGCTAAGCTAATTACGAAAGCCACAGCCGGAGGTTAAATTAATTAAAGAATACAAAAATTTTATTAAAGTAATTTATTTTAAATAAAAAATTACAATATTAATTACTAGCTAGAAGATGACGATTGAACGAAGAATGATCTAAAAGTGAGGATCATTTGGGATGGCATCGATCTCATTGGAATATGCTGCGTCGACGCTTCGTGCTTGGCCGTTTCCGTGCTGAGATGTAACCGGGTCACAATTGCGTCAATGCTGATTGTCAGTATCCATAGTCTACCAATATGTAACAAGCTACGATCTTGGATTTAGCAGTTTTTTTTTTTTTATTAGATCAAGGAATCGTGTTGTCTCTATATAAGATTTATGCAAGCATGCCAAAGAATTAAGTTTAGCCGCTAAAATATATCATCTTTTTTACAAAAATGACAGTTTTTATCAAAGTCTTTTTTGAAAATAAAAGATATGTGTACAAATCACGGATAGACCTACCCGCAACCACGAAAAAGTGTTCAAAACGTCAGGATAATCCAATATAATAAAATACAAACGCGAGTTCTACTCCGTAAACATATAATATCAGTATATAAACTTGAAAAATTATGTCTCAGGCGGGACTCAAACCTGCATATCCTCGCAAGCCGGGCGGGTTCGAGTCCCGCCTAAGACATAATTTTTCAAGTTAATATACTGATATTATAATTGCAATTTAATTGCTAAAATATCAAATATAGTACCGTAAACATATCTTTCATTTCAATTTAGAGTTCGAGTAAAATCAAGAATTAAGCAAGTATTTTTTCATAATTTAAGCCTTTACGCGTTTGCATTAAAGATAATTGATAAAATATAAAAGTATATTTGAGTAAACAGGATTAATTTTTCATCATCGTCAAATTTTTTATAGGCGTTAAGTATCATATTTAGATCCCATTTATCAAGAAAAAATGTAGGGCAACTTTTCACCCGAAAATATTTTTCGCAACATAGTTTAAATTTTTTCGGTCCTAAGCCTTTGTAGGTATAAAGGGAAGGAATCAACAACGTATGAATAGTATTGTAATGAATAAATGAGATGCGCATCACGTAAAAAAAGTGTTGCGAGGAGGCCGTACAAAAATTCTAGATTTTTGGCGATAATTTTCTAGGTGCTTTATCTTGACATTTTTGTACTGGGCATTTGCATTTGGCAAAGGAAAAAATATTTTTTTTTGTCTCATAGACTGTTGTGAAAAAAATTTAGAAGGTGATTAATATTTCATTCTGTGTTATACAGGCGAACATAGAACTTCTACAAGTTCATTACAATTTGCTACAATCAGCGCCTTATCGGTAATGCGATCAGAGATCATCAACATTGAGTCCTTCATAAAATTTACAAGATACGTTTTTTTAAAGGGAACCGAAGTAATCCCATAAATTTGCTAGCCCGTAAAATACCGCCTCAGCGGATAACCGATGAATATTTCGTGAGACAGTAACCGATCTCAAACCGAGATCTAGTTAATACGTGACGAGGTTTGGGAACATAAAAAATCGATTCCTCGTACCGGGTTCTGGAGGGAAAACTGGTGTACTTTGACTCTACGTTGACTTTTTAAACATAATATTTAGTTACTTTATATGATATTTTAAGAAATTTAATTGCAATTACACTATCAGTATTTAAACTTGAAAAATTATGTCTCAGGTGGGACTCGAACCCGCATCTCCTCGCATGCCGGGCGCGGCGCTTACTATTCAGCGCCCGGCATGCGAGGAGATGCGGGTTCGAGTCCCGCCTGAGACATGATTTTTCAAGTTTGAATACTTATATTATAATATTTAGTGTTACTCATCGATAAAGATGATCTAGTTACATAATATTCAGTTCGATACATGAAATTTGTACTGTGTATGATGATGTGTACTTTATATGACAATAGCGGACCCGCGAATATCGTATCGCCTCATAATTGTATTTGTTTAGACGTCTTAAATGTTATTTTTTTTAAGTTCTTCTCTTATTTTTTTTAAGTTTACTTTTCAACGTATTTAATACTTATTATTCTGTTCCTGACTAAGATAAATCCAAAAACAGCAAAATCATTAAAAATGTTCTAGGTGGTTTAACTAACACGATTTTCTTTTATAAAGATTTTAGTAATTTAATTGCAATTATAATATCAGTATATAGGTAAACTTAAAAAAATAATGTCCCGCCTGAGACATCAATTTTGCTAGTTTAAATCTTTACTAATATTATAAAGCTGAAGAGTTTGTTTGTTTGTTTGTTTGAACGCGCTAATCTCAGGAAGTACTGGTACGAATTGAAAAAAATATTTTGTTTTGGAATAAATGGACTATCCATTCATCGAGCAAGGCTTTAGGCTATACATCACGCTGCGCCCAATAGGAGCGAAGAATCAGTGAAAAATGTTGCAAGAATAATCGCGATAAAAATAAAAAAAAATGACACGGATGAAGTCGCAGGGAACAGCTATAGTCTAAGATCCCACCATACAACGACCGTCACCGAGCTGTTTATTGAATGAAAAGTTTTTTATATACAAATAAATATGCCAAAATATATATTTCAAATGGGTTGTCAAAAAAAAATCAGTCCAGAGTATGATTAATATTTTTTTTTATATTTTAATTTAATTTTTTTTTCTGGTTTGTTTAATAGACAAATTTCATACCAATCGAAAATATGAAGCCCAAAGAATATGCAAACGTTAGGTTGACAATTTTTTTCCCGTCACAACTCTTGAGTAGGCAGATATAAAAAGGTAAATCGAACTAGTAACTTGCACCGGTCTGGTTAATTAAATAAAGTTAAATACAAATAAATATTATTCATTTATGAACACGGTGGTATACGGATGAATGCAAAAAAAATAGTCATGAAATTCGGATGTCAAATTTAAAAAAATTCTACTCTGGACTGAAATTTTTTAGGCAACCCATTTGAAATATATTTTTTGGCATATTTAATTGTATATAATAAACTTTTCATCCAATAAACAGCTCGGTGAAGGTCGTTGTATGGTGGGATCTTATACTACTAGTACTGACATAAATGTCACTTCAGACAGTCCAAATTTGAATATGAGTAACAAAAGTCATGCGTTATGCTTACCTACTGTAATGTAAATTTACAAGACTTAGGGCCCCGTTAGTTCGTGATTTATGGATCCATATCCATCGATCGCCTATTACGGAGCGCCTATGCGCAACGTAAGCGCCAGCGCGCGACAGTACGGGCCTGACGAGCCGCTGCGCTCTCGTATTTTGTAGTTATTTAAAAATAGTAATTAAGTATATCATTTAATGAATTTTAACTCGGCGAATATGTCTATATATTGAGCAGCTTTCAACCTGTATAATTTTTTTATTTAAAATGTCCGTAGTTTAGTCGTACAATTGAAAAAACATTTCGAAGAGAGATAGCTTTGAGATTTTTTTTTCTATCAAAAGAAGTTAATCAAATCGTGTTACCGTTAGCGACTATGACTACAATAGATTTTTAACTAATACATATATTTTTTTCAGACTTTCAAACGTTGTTTTCTAGATTTAAAATCGGTTTTAAAAAGTCAAAAATGCTGCGTCTTAGACCCACACCGCCTTAAAGACAAGTGAGGTGAAAGAGCACCCAAACCTTTAGTGAATGCTCATTTGATGAGGACGTTTTCCTGTCATTGTGTATCTAGTTATCATTTTACTTTTATGGTGTGACTGTTAAAAACGTATGTATGTAATTTTCGTCTCTTTGCCTTGCTCTGCGTTACCATTCCTCTAGAACATAGTATTTTCCTTCACACAAGTTGTCCGGAAGAAGTTTTTAGAGTATATTATACTGCCTATAATCATCTCAATGCAGGGAAAACGGCCCCATCATTGAATTCAAGTTACCACAGGTATGATAGGATAGGATAGGATAGGATAACCATTACGCTTGCCAAGTGATCACAAACCCGGTTTGAAAGTTAAAAACTCTTGTTGTTCGACGCGTTATTGAACTGAATTATATTCATTGTATTATACTAAGTGTATTCAATACGTTAAAAACTATTCAAATACTATCAGTATTAAAACTTGAAAAATTATGTCTCAGGCGGGACTCGAACCCGCATCGCCACGCATACCGGGCCCGGTATGCGGGTTTGAGTCCCACCTGAGATATGATTTTTCAAGTTTAAACACAGGACCTACTGATATTATAATTGCAATTAAATTGCTAAAATATCATAATTATAAAGTCTAATACTATTGATATTTACGCGTCTAATACATTCAATTTTGACTCGTATGTGCAATAAAGCTTTACACATACTCTTCACAAACTTTTACAATATTCCCACATTGCGGAGAATATTTCCTAAAAGCGGAGATTATGTTACTTTCCCGCCAAATAATACACGGAAAGATGGCGGCGCCTCGACAAACATGGTAAATCCCAGTTTATGGAAAAGCCCGTACTGACCAGTAGAGAGAGTAACTATTATGGATGTGTGTTTTTATTTGAAGTACTTAATAAGCTCGCATTCTGGTAGTAAATTATTGATACAGGTTCATTCATCACGCTACATTATATCGCTATATGCATCCTTTATTTAAAACGTTCCTAAGGACCAATTCTACTAAGGTAAATTATCAAAACGTAAACGCAACAATTCACGAAACGCAACTAAATGTCAACTTCGGTTATCACACGAGACTGTATTCTACTAACCATTTTTACTAAACGAAATCTAAACGTAAGCTGAACCGCTGGCTATCGATTCAACAAAATAGCAGCTTATGCTCGACCGGTTATTTTGACAGTTGAAACGTTGGTCTTCGGCTGCGCGCTCTTCGACTGACAGCAACGTCAAATCACTAGAAGAATATGAATTTAGGAAATCGTTCAACTTAGTTTCGATCGATCTGATCTGAAACGCTGCCGATATTGTCATTAGAATACAAAAAGTTAACGTTTAGTTGCGTTTCGTCAATGTTGCGTTTACATTATGATAATTTACGTTAGTAGAATTGGTCTCCTGTAGTATCAAGTCTAGAGCCCTGAACCGTCCATGAAAGAATTAAGTGTAATAGCAACCGCCATGTTAATCACCAGTGACCGACAAATAATAAACTTTTCTTTGTCTAGTTAAAAAGGTATTAAATATTTAAGAAAACATTATACACGGTGCATTTTAAACCTCCTGGAAAACGTAGCCGTGAAACGTACCGTGGAAAATTATGTATACCATCATGACTGTTTTGTTTAATCAGTCAATAAAAATATTGTTTGATAAATATTAAATACTAGCGGACCCGACAGACGATGTCCTGTCCTAAGACCGTATACAGAAGGAAACCTGGAAACTTATAAGCGCTTACCGGCGCTTGACAGCGCTGGTCCGTTCTACACAAAGGAAGCAGGTTGAAGCAGACCAAGCAAAATGTCGGACTCATTCGACGATGATTTGGTTTTGTTTTGTCGCAGTTGTTTATTAATTTTAAATGGCAGCGCCCAGCGCTGACCAGCGCGTGTTGAAGCTTGTCGGAACTTGTCGGCACCGTTTAGTGCTTATCAGCGCGCGTTCATATATTTTCCTGCGCGGGTTACCAGCGCTGTCAAGCGCCGGTAAGCGCTTATAAGTTTCCAGCTTTCTTTCTGTATACGGCCTAACTATAAATATTGATTCCGAAATGGTATAGTAAAAAAATGTTACTAATTGTTAATTATTATATTATTATGCTTTATGATACACAACATTATTTGTCTTCTTTTTCTGGCGCGTATATAAACTGTTTTGTTGGTATTCAGATATTACTAGCTATGTGCAAAATTCAGTTATTTTTACCCTATACTTGACGATATTCGCAGCACGCATTCTGTCGGTGTTATGTCAAACGCCATACAATAAAAAAGTTTATATTGTCAAAAGATTGGTCCAAAGCAATAAGGTTACATTACAAATAATTTAGTATGTAGGTTTAGTTTTTTTAAGTTTTCTACTTTTCCGCGAAATTTTCTTAATTTTTGCTTTCAAAAGAACATTCTCCTGATAATAGCAAACAAATCAAAAAGAAATAGCGAAATCGATCCAGCCGTTCACGCGTGATGCGATGACCAAGGGAAATAGGCATTAATTTAAAAATCTTATGTATTTAAATATACATAAGATTTATTCAGACTTTTAATTTTGTAACACGCTTTAACGCGCACAGACGTATTATTTCGCTGCAGCGGGGTCCCGGATGTAAGAACCTTACACGGCTACATTCGTGCGCGCCACAGCGTGTTTAAAAATAAATAGCTGAACCAATATATGAAAAAAATAAAATAAAACTGCCAAGATGTTATACATAATGATTAAATAACGTGGGCTTCGTTTTACAGGTTGTTCAAAATTCAAATTCAAATTCAAAGTTAAATGAAAATCAAAAATGTCAGCTTTCATATCATCATCAGATAGATGATGATGAAAACTGAAGCCATACCTTTTGGACGAGACATGGTAAATATGCGACATACACACCTATTCTATATAATAAATATAGAATAGGTGTATATCTACATGCATCGATCTAACCTCATGAATATTAATCAAATATTCACCTGCGCAGCTAAAATCATACTGTGGGTTTTGCTATTTTGCACTTTTTATTGAGAAGAATAGGGCTTTGCATGAATGATAACTAGATTAAAAAATCCGGACAAGTATTAGTCAGACTCGCGTATCAAGGGTTCCGCCGTGCATATTGTATAGTTCAGGAATCGAGTCTCGCAATTTTTGCAAGTTTTTGATAAAATTTTTCGTTGTTTATTTACAAATTTATAGATTAAGATTATTCCTTATTATTCTAGTATAACACGGAAAGAATGACCAAAATACATAGTTCGATTTCAACGGAAAATTCTTATCTTTTCCATTTCATGCGTTGGTAAAATCCCAAGCACAAGTTTCTTTATTCCCAAAACAACAAAAACTATTCCATTTTCAACATACCACAACCCTGAACCAACCAGACCGTTAGTTCGCAAACAATAAAAAAAATTCAAAAATGGAACACGGGTTGAGCCCGTCAACGTTGCCAGTACGTTCCGGCGTCAAAGCGCCTCGGGCGGATATTGGCTGGCTCACGGCTTGTGACGACTTCCGAACGGTGTTGGCACACGTGGTACATTCGGCTACAGAAAGGTTAAATGTTGCATGATTTATTCCGATTTTGATGTAAAATTAAGGTTTATCAATTCTTTATAAAAAACACTTAATAAAAAAACTGTTAGTTAATCAGTTATTTGTGCTTATGGTGTAATAATCTTTTAATGATGAAACTTTGTAATATATACATACATAGATGATAACACGTTCCAGAATAGAATTCCAGTCACAAATCATTTTTTAATATAATTTTTACTGTTTTTTATTGTTATCCGTTTGAGTTATGTCAGTTTTGTTTAAAAAAAGGTTTTTGTATAAAGACAGTATTGGAGAATTAGTGATAAGTTTAAGATTTCAACTATTACTATTTAGTATGTTTTGTTTGATTCGAATTCTTAAAATCTTACAGTATTTTAACTTACAATCACCTGGGTTTGAGGTATGCACAGAGACTAAGGACATTTTGTTGTGGCCTTTTGATACATTCTGTAGATAGAATAATCGAAAATTGTTTTTTTTTAAATTTCGTTTATTGACTTGTGCACACGATTGTACACTGCAAAATAAGGTTGTCAATCCCCAAAATTTAGGGTTAGTAAAAATCTTCTCGATATTGTATAGACCTTTTTAAAACTGAACGTTTTCTAAGAGTTTTGGCTACGAACATAAGTTCTACATTATATCTGTGGGCAACCAATCTTGCAACCTTGTTATTAGGCCTTCATAGTCATTTTTACTTTCTGGTTTTTATCTGTGACTTTTGCCTAGCAACAGGGTTGTATGAAAAATAGCCTTTGATTATGTTCTCGGTTTGGTAGCCATCACTTGTAATATTGTTAATAGTAATTTTAATACATTTATTCTATCTTTTAACGTGGTTTCTTTGCTACGTCACAATTTCTATGTACTATAAAACCGTAGATTGACTGGATGAATATTTATTTTACGTATATACCACGAATCAAAGCCGATTATCATGCAAAGACTTTAGATAAAATTAACTAGAACCTGCCTGACACTAAATTGAAAGAGAACTCAAGTGTTTCAGTGGAAGCTATGATATATTGTGTTTCAATTTTTTATTTATTTTAAGTACATTTGTGTTTTGTAGTCGCTATCTTTTTGGTTGCTGAGGCCCTTAATATTTACTCAATAGCATTTAAGGCAAAATCGAAACAAATTAATTCCAGCACTAAGTTATTCACTCTGAGGTGATACAAAGTTGTCAGGGCCAGCCTAATAAAAGTAAAAAACTGTTCGAGTAAAAATATACGAAAGTGTCATAAACTTTTCGATCAAACCGAACCTTTAGAAAAGCATCCATCGTTGTAATTAGAGGCTAATTTCGATATTGCAACTAACTACCACTAACTAGCACTAGCACATTGAAGCCGTGCACTTACTGCACAATGCGATATTAATCGAGCGGCGTACTCGTAGGGCCGGAAACCTCTACTTTTCATTTATAAATTGGCTATTTCAACCTTGACACACAGACGTTGAGGATGAAAAGTATTTTGTTGAATATTTTTAAGTGGGTGAAAATGGGCCTAGTATAATGGGTCCCAGCTGTTGGTCGTTCCATTTTTGTAAGTTTAGTTATAAAAAAAATACCTAACAGATATCAAGTATACTGAATTTTTATTTATTTTTATCTAAACTGTAATAATTTTTATTTCACTTATAGCAAAATTAATATTTTCGCTGTCTGTTTTTGTTTATGCATATTTAAAAACATAAGTGCTTCATAACCAGTCAACTAATTTATTTTTACATACATACATACATATTATCACGCCTCCTTCCCAACGGGGTAGGCAGAGACCAAGGCCTTCCACTTACTACGATCCTGGCATACATCTTTCGCTTCTTCCACATTCATCAATCTTTTCATGCATGCTCGTCGGTTTAGAGTACTCTTGACCTGACCTTTCTTCAGAACATCCCCGATTTGATCGTGATAGGTTCGTCTAGGCCTTCCTCTTCCAACGTTCCCTTTCACACTCGTCTTGTAGATCTGTCTAGTCATTCTTCTCTCATTCATCCTCTCTACATGCCCAAACCATCTAAGCATCCCTTTCTCAATCCTTGTGACAATATCTTCTTTCACACTACAACGTTCTCTTATCACACTATTTCTTATCCTGTCACTCAATTTCACTCCTAACATACTTCTTAGCGCTCTCATTTCTACTGCATTTATTCTACTTTCATGCTTTTTCTGCCATACCCAACTTTCATTTCCGTACATGAGTGTTGGAACCAACACCCCTCTATGCACAGCCAGACGAGCTTTCATAGAAATCTTCTGGCTATTTACAAAGGCGTGCAGCGCACCATTCACTCTGTTACCAGCATTTACTCTCCTTTCAATATCACTTTCATACTTTCCGTCCCTAGTAAACACCGACCCCAAGTATACAAACTCATTCACTTGCTCCAGTTCATTACCACCAATCCGAATACATACTTCTGTCATGCTCTCTTCCTTTTCAAACACCATAACTTTTGTCTTTTTTGTGTTCACTTTCATTCCCTTTCTTTCCAAAGCTTCATTCATAATAGTCACCATCGCTTGCAAATCCTTAGCCGTCGATGCAAGTAATACTTGATCATCGGCGTAAAGAAGACATTTGACGCGTAACTCATTCATTCTTAGGCCAAAATCACTCTCTTTCAGATCTGTCAGACAATTATCCATGAAAAGGTTGAACAGCCACGGAGACGCTACACATCCCTGTCTAACACCCTTTTGGATATTAAACAAATCAGTGTACGCTCCGTTTATCCTGACAGAAGCACTAGAATCCTTATAGAGGGAATTCAATGCCCGTATCAGCTTACTGCTCACCCCATGCACAGCTAATGCCGACCACAACTCATTCCTCACCACTTTATCATAGGCCTTTTCCAAATCTACGAATGCACAAAAGACTTTTTGGTTTATTTTTCAATAGTGAATATCTTCATTTGAAAACTTTAAATAGGAGATAAATTCTCTTACACCTGTGCATCCATTACTTTTAACCGACATCACTTTTTCTACCTAAATCACACGCAATCGCTTAAATCAATGTTTAACTCTAGTTCATTAAAATGCTCGCCATTCTTAAGCCTCGTGTGTATCATCTAGTTGGTTGATTGCACGACGCACGTGTTTGTTTAGCGTGGATATGTAACGTGGAAAGACCAATCCAAATGAACAGTAATAATATCATATAATGTTGGATCATCGTCTAATATGGATATATTGAAGTAATATTATTAAGTAAAAAGTATCACCGCTGTGCCGGTCGGAGTGTAAGGTTAGGTTATTTTCGTTACGGAATTTCTGGATTCGGTCTCCACGCTCAAGGCCCGCGATAGAAACTATGCAATAGCTTAAAAATATAAAATATTGATTCAGCTATTCATTTTGAAACACGCTGTGACGATAGAAACTATGCAATAGCTTAAAAATATAAAATATTGATTCAGCTATTCATTTTGAAACACGCTGTGACGCACACGTACGTATTAGTGTAAGGTTCATTCATCCAGGACCCGGCTGAAGCAAAATAATATGTCCGAGCGCGTCAGAGCATCAATTCAAACTGAATAGTCTAATTTTTCTACAGTTTTCTATAACTATTCCTTTTTTTTAAAAAAAACACTGCCAAGATGTAATACATAATGATTACATAACGTGAGTTTCGTTTTACAGGAGGTTCAAAAAGCACGGTGTATAAAACTAGATACACAATCAGCCTCAAACAATGACTCAACTAAAAGTGCGCCCATTTGACGCAACTTTTACTACAGTTACAAAATGAGAGAAATATCATGCCGATAATTTGGCTGGGTTATAAAGTTGACACTTACATAATATAATTCAACATCAGTCGTTTAATCAAGGAAAGGGCAGTAAGGTTGTCATTTTTGTATCGTACTGCTAGGTCTTTTATTCTAATTCAATGGGTGCCGCACTTAAATTTATAGCCACACCTCTCGTAATTACAGTAAAGGACGACTTAACAAGAAGACTTGGAAGACTTGCAGCAGCATCTATAATCTCCATAATTGAAAAATCGTTCTCATGCAAATCCTTATGTTTAGCAGTAGACTACTATGATCTAATTTTTAAATTTGATTTTTAAACATTTCTGACGTCAACGACGTTTAGATTCGTACAAGGTAGACACTGGTTTGTCACTGTGTCTTTGTACTGACACTGAGGTAGTCTAACACTTTCCTCTAACTGTAAATAAAAATCATAATTAAATGAATGTGGACAACATAACATACATTGTTCTGATCCCAAAGTGAGTAAACTATTTGAAACACCCGCATTTTAAAAATCAGAAACAACGAAAGTACCACAAACACCCAGACCGGAGAAAATGTAGAAGATCTTTTTTTTTCTACATTGACCTATTGAACTTGGGACCTCGGAGCAGGTGACACCTTGGAAACCGTTGTGTACGCCACTCTGCTACGGACGTCGTCAAAACAGATCGTAGGGGGATTTTTATTAATTATTTTTTATTGTGCTAAACATAGTAAGCTCATTGTTAGAAGGACGCAACTTATGTGTTCAGTATCTACAGAGTACCTAAGCGCAGATCTCTTTGCCGTTGATAAAACTCATGCTTTGCCTGTTTTTATACATTATACACTTTTAATTGATAGCGACCACCCAAGTATTTTATGAGCATTCGGATTTACTAAGCAAATCCATGTCGAAGGTAAGTTCGTTCTCTTGTAAACTCGGGTTCACAAAATAAAAATGTTCCAATCAAAGTCAGCACCAAATCCTATTTGTCCCTTTGAATGATATTTTAAATCCATTTTTAAATTACATACTGTCAGGTAGCCAGCGACTCATGCATTCATGGCTTTGCGCTGCGAATAATTTCATTTTATTGCGAAAAGCACTCAACAGGAAGCTATATTTTTATTTCAGTCGTTTTATTTGTATCAATTCACATATAAAACGGTAACGTTAGAAACGCAAAATGAAATATGCAGTTTTTGGGGGGACATTCTCTATTTTAAAAGGAAATTGAGTACCAGATTTCTTCTTTTTTTTGTTTACTAAAATCTTCATCTGGAAATTTCATAAAAAACTTAAACCGCTTTGAATAAAAAGAGTGTGAGCTGCTTTGGTGAATGTATAAGGGATTGCAAGGGATCCGACATGGGCATCACGGTAATTGCCTTACACACCTTTGCTTAGCTGATGATAATGCTCTTATGGCTGAAACCTAATGAGTATATGAACTAAAATCTTCCCACTGCAAGGCAAAGGCCTCCAACAGTAAATTAAAGTTACCATAGCAATGATGAGTACAGGCATAATCACCACGCTTTCCAAATGCGGGTTAGTGATCGCAAACCCGAGCAATGTTCTAAAATTTAAAACTTTTTGCTGCCCGACCGAGCACCGAACCCGAGACCCCTCGGGGTCTCGGGTCTTGGCATAGTATTTCAACTACTAGACCAATGGAGTGTTAAACCTGATAAGACATGAATACAATATACAAATACCTTTGTTGAACTTATAGTAGACTACAATGTGGTTTCTCGTTATGTGTGTCATAGAAAGAATCAAGATCGCACACTGGCAGGATAGAATCCAATCGCATGTAGAATTGCCAATCTGAAGTGAAAGTGTGTGGGGATGGTAGCAAGAAAAACCTACGGTCGTTAAGGCGGTAATGTTCTGCCTTTGCTTCTTAAATATGGTTCGTCGCTGTGCTTATGGCTATGATCACGGATGTCCCAGTCGTAACATCGACCGCTGTTGTCACGGATTTTTATTTGGTAGCCATGCGGCGCTAGTATATCGAAAACTGAGCTAATGTCATGTGATATCGGCACATTAAAAGACTGCACCGGCCATTCTCTTCCATGTGTGTAGAATGAGGCAAACAAAGAACTAATGCTAAAAAAAACGAACATCTATCAGCGTATTTTCTCTACTATCGGCCCATTCGCGATTGCCAACCAATAGTGCCAAGATAATCGTGGCTTGAAAAAACCCGCCTTTTTCGGAGACACCAATGTCCAGCCGTGGACTGATGGAAGCTGGTTATTTCATTATTATCATATTATTATCATGTCTACGTTTTGTTAAATATTCGTGCGCCCTGTCAGTAGCCCCCGACAGTAATAAAGCTGGTGTAAATAATAAAAACTGACGCCCTGGTCAAGTGCCCATCACACACAGTTTTATGGGCAACTGAAAATTACGCTCGCTTTACGATCCCAGCCGAGACCCACGTACACGTAGACGATTGCAATTTGTTTGATTGATACTCGGGAATCATGATATTTTCGGTGTTGTAACGAAATGCACATGGTTAATCAAGATTTTGTTTATCCTATGTGCTTTAAGGATAAGCAAGTTGAAGTGTTAGTGGGCTAATCACGTCTGCCGTAGAACCGACAACCGTTGGAGCAGACAAATTCTGGAGTGAAGAGTTCGCGTTTAGACAAGTAGGAAGCCCTGTGAATCGATGGACTATAATAACCTTCAGGAGAACTGTTGGCAGCGGCTGGATAGGAAGAAAGCCCAGGATTCACCATTGTGGCCTTACTTGAAGGAGGTCTACGTCCAGCAGTGGACGGACAATGGCTGTTGAATCAAGATTGTATGTAAAAATTCCGGATCTTGTTATATGGGAGAAAGAAGTGACTAAAAAAGTACAACTTGGGAGGCCAGCTGGCGATTGCAGTTTGTCCATTTTAAAAAAACAACTTTCGTTGTCTTTTTCTGGCAGAAGTAGGTACCTCTAACCGTTCTTTTGAAAAAGTACCTTTATTTGTCATTACATACTTTGAATGTTATAGATATATTTACCCAACACACAAAATAAATAAACTTTATAGACTCAGGCGATACTTTGCGACACTCTGAAGCTAAATATGAATTGAAAAATATTTTGCTAAAAAAAACCGCGCGTTGACGCGTTTCGCCACTTGAAGAGGCATCCTCAGATGATGTCGCCTTCACTGCGCTTCGTTTGAGCGTCAAAGTTTTGCTAGATGATAGTCATCGTGACAACTGAGCGGATATTATTAAAAATGTATTTTTCAAATTTACTCTTATTCAAACAATTAATTTATTTCTTGTTATTGTTCGCTAAGTTTGACGTGTTTATGGTCAAAAATTAAGGTCGTGTTTGTTTGATGTGGATTGTGCGAAATCGTTACATGCAAAAATGTACTATAGAGTCAATTATATATAAACACTAGCTGCTTGCCAGCGTCTTAATTCGCACATAAATATGGCCAATGCTACACCCTGACTTCTAAACTACCGCTACGCAAAAATTATGTCGAGCTCTTTCAATATGTAACACTAACATATCGCAGCTACGGTGCAATAACGTCACTTATGCAATTTTTGTCAAAACTGAACTGAGTTTGAGAAAATACTTCTAATCCACCTCTTTACTTGGTGCGTTAATGTCACTTGTGTAGTACGCATAGTTTCCTTGTGAGGGCACTAGTGTCGTACGGTTTTGGCGAGAATCTGGACGGCACTGGGAGAAACAACGTTTCATTGGTCAGTTGCGCGCCGCCCTCCGCACGAGAAGGAGCCTCTTGGAGCTACAACGTCACTAAGGTAATTGTGACATTTGATTTATTATGTTTTTGGAGGAATAATGACACTTTTGTGAAGTAGTGACGTTGTTTCCCAATTTTTGTATTTTATGGTATAAAGTCTGACTCGGGACGATTGTTAAAGTTTAATAAGTAAGAAGATGTCTGTCATTATAAGTCTGATTAATAAAGTTAAGAAGTTATGTTACACTTTGCAATTTTAATAAATATTTTTAAGAAATACATGATGACGTGTTTTATTTGTTATGACACAATTGACCGATTGAATATTTTCTAGATCCATAACGTCACTTCTGCGAGGGTAGTAATTTTTAAACTTTTATATTTCCAAAATAGTAACAAGTGAAATTTTCGCTTTTATGTTAAAACAAAGATTAAAGTT
This sequence comes from Anania crocealis, assembly GCA_949315895.1. Taxonomy (NCBI): domain Eukaryota; kingdom Metazoa; phylum Arthropoda; class Insecta; order Lepidoptera; family Crambidae; genus Anania; species Anania crocealis. Next base: position 3,507,274 of record OX438857.1, on the reverse strand, counting down.
GTAGTTTAAATATTATCAATTTATTTTTTTATTCAAGATCAACTATACAATGTATGGGTGTTGAATTTTCAAATTCTTCTCCTGAAAAATTACGTCAGATGCATAAGTGACGTTATTGCACCGTAGGTGCGATATAGTAAGGAACACTCTATGTACTGATTCTGACTGTTATCAATCTTAAATTTAAATTTAAATTAGTTAGTGATAAATTTCAACTAAACTTGGCGAGCTGTTGCTTGCGTGTAACAAACATACAACCAAACTTTCAGATGCATATGTATTGCTTTGCTTAATTTTTTATAAACAAAAATTGTGTACAAAATCAGTGGCTGATGCCTCCCTTTAAGCTTGCAGAAGCCTGTAACAGAAGACACCGCTCTTCAGTAACACTTCCTTACATAATAATATACTAAAAACAGGTTCTTTAAGACTTATTATCTAAAGCGTTTACACGTACATAAATAAACGTTAAAAGTTTTTCCCTATAGTTTTAATTTCAAGAAGTGCTTCTATTTAATTTTAGTTTTTAATTTGTAACCAATTACTTAAAATTTTCTTACACTCATAAAAAGGTTTACTATATAAATCTAATTCCCTGTTGATTAGCTTGTAATGTGCTAAACGTTTGCTGTACTGCCGACTAGCAAATGTAGTGTTAGTTTGTGGTAATTGAATAAAAATATCTTTTATTTTTAACATTAGCATTATGGCATACTTTTATGTTTCTTCAAGATCGTATACATACAATATATATAATTTTCGTATTGAGAATAGTTTCAACATACAGTAAAGACTTTCAGTAGCAAATCTCACTTTTTTTAAATACATTGTCTTTATGGTTTCTTTGAGCACGTTGTACTTCTAGGAATCGAGTTTTTGCCGCACCTCCCCAAATAGGTATACAATATACCATGATAGACTGTGCCAAAGCCACGTATACCTCTTTCAAAAGATTTCTGGACGGTTCCTGCGCACCAACCGCTGCTCTTGGAGTCTTAAAGATCCAAGTTAGCTTTCGAATTCTTTGTATAACATAAGTATGTAATAAGTAAGATATGAAACGATCCTTAAAAGTTTGATATTAATAAGTCAGGAAAAGGCATGCATAATACGAGTAATAAGTCTTAATATAGCTTAAGTTTATTTATGTAGATGTGCCACTCAAGACTAATTTCAAAAAGACTAATTACACGAGCAAAATAAACAAGGCTAATTAGCTAACGAGAACAACTTTTGCGGAGGTTTTGTCTCAAAAGCTTTTAAGCCAAAGGTTTTAGAGTGAAATTATTAAATACTATACAACGAAGGCTTAATTGTGTAACACCTACTTAGTTTACAATGAAGGCAGATGCAATAGACTCCTCCTAAATTATTACTACAACAGTAACTACGTCAGAAAAATATTACAAAAAACTTTTCCGTTCCGTCCGTACGGAAATCATGATACTTTACTATTATGAAGCCACGAAAAAAAAGGTTTTTCGGATTGAAGGCGTGTTTTTTAATTTATTACATTTGAAAGGATAAGTATACCCAAAAGTTGGTCTTATTTCAATTTTATTAATTCAAAAGGATAACTTTACTCTTGGTCTAGGTTAGACCCTAAAAATGGACAAAGGCTATTTTAAAGCACGATAAGCCGTGTAGTTCACGCAGGCGGAGCTGTGGACATAAAGCTAGTGAGCTATAAGGGAATACGAAAGAATGCCAAAATGAAAAGCAGTTAACATTGATGCAATAAATACTAGAGTTAATTTGCTAAAATGATACTGTTCTAGTTTTTTGAGAATTGATTTTATTTAGAAGTAATAAAAAGTGACCAATCTATGTGCTATAGCTCTAGCAGTCCCCATAAGCAAACCCACTCTATCTATTTCTGTGGTGGATGTGGCAAAAAAATATAAACCACCAAAGTCGCCTACATTCCGAGATACGCGCCCGACTAGGAATAGAGATGTCGCAATTCCTTAGACTGCTTATCGATATTTCCAAAAATAAATGTAGGTAGTTGAATTCAATAAATTATAATGTTTTTTTTTTAATTTTGACTAAAAATCCTCAAACTTTGACACTTGTCGTAGGAGCTTTGCAATGAAGTTAATATTCTTACAGTTTTATCTCAATAGGTACATAACAAATAACCAGAATTATAATAATTCGCAATTACCTGTATTTAAACTGAAATCATATACACATACTGTTTTTTTTTTAATTTACGTGAGCAATAAACATTAAAATGAAAAATGTGTTTACGGATTTTAATTCGCGTTTAACCCTACGTTTACAGCGCTCATGGTCACTGTCCACCCTTCTTAGCTCGCACTGGTATAACTATACTCTATCACTCTCTTGTAAGGTAGGTAGGTACTTATTTAAAAAGAGGCTGACAATAATTCTTGCGTTAATTCTTCTTGGCACGAACCCCCTTTTGTCCTGAAGCAGTAGTAATATAAAATAACGGGCACAAGCTATAAACTACGAGTATTTTTTTTATCAATAATGGGCTTGCTTTTGACTACATACTTAACTATACGGTTATGAAGAAGCCTAAGATAGAGCGAGATTACCCAGAGGTATTATTTTAACAAATAAATCGTTACTTCAATCACAGGTATTGTAAATGTTCGCGAAACTGATCTACGTGACAACATTCCCTACCAAAAAAAGGATTTGCCCACTCAATGTAATAAAAGATACTGTGATTGCCCCGGCCGCTATCAAATATTCAATGCAAATGAAATACGCCGTAAAACGAATTTGCGAAATAAATACAATCCACGTATTTCAGTACTTATTTACAATTCATAAAACGTATTCGTACTAAGTTTGTACGAAACAAATAAATTTAGCAATATACAAATTTAATTTATTTTGAACGACAGATGTTTAAAATTCAAATTCAAATACACTTATTTATTAAACGAATATTATAAAACGAATACAGCCATGCTATGTTAAGTGTATAAAAGGAAAAATGACATAGAAATTATAATAACATCAACTTTGTGCCATGTCATGCCATGCCATGTCTTTGATTTTTTATTATAACTTAAAATTAAGTAGGTACAGGCTACCAAACAGTTACAATTCTAAGATACTCATTTGATGGAGTGAAAGCCTTTTTCATTCTCCTATGTTTTAAGTTAAATTTCAAAGATTTTTTACTTCAAAGCTTTCATTGTTATATTTCGTCTGTTGTACAATTTAAAAGTTATAGTATACATTTTTACTACATGAAATGACTTGCTTTTACTACTGAGGAATACTATTGAGTTATCTTATATTAAAATTACAAACACCCCGCTTAGTTTGAATAGGTAGCAGATGCTTTTCACAAATGTGCTTCTGTTAAATATACAGGATGAAATTTTAACCACTTTCCAAAATTTTTGTAGGCGTTCAGTATCGTATTTAGAGCCCATTTATGAAGTAAACAATGTAAATCAAGGTTTCACCCGAAAATATTTTTCGTGATATAGTTTTCAATTTTTACAGTTTTAGGCCTGTTTAGGTATAAAGGGAAAATCAAAAACTTACGATTAGTATCGTAAGGAATGAATGTGATGTGCATTGCGTAAAAAAAGTGTTGCAAGGCGGCCGTATCAAAAATTTTAGATTTTTGGCGGACATTTTCTAAGTGCTTTATCTTGACATTTTTGTACTGGGATATACCAAAAGAAAAAATACGTCATTTGTTTTTTGTCTCGTAGATTGATATATTAAAATTTGGAAAGTGGTTAAAATTTCACCCTGTATAGACACGGGGCAGTCAGCGATTTTAGTTCTATATAAAATTTTATGCAAGTTGTTAAAATGTTACTAAAACACAAAAAATAGATTGCAAAATTTTGCAGATGTACGATCTAATCGATAAAGATCATTCGTCTCGGAGATTAAGCACATCTCTATAACAACAAGTCCGTGTTTTGATATGGGGCAAAGGAAAGTCCACAAATTGCAATTTGTATGATAATGAGCCGTTGTCGTGACAGGCACATATTCGGCGGCACTTTTGTCACTGTCTTCACTTTACAAGGCCGTAAGGCTGAATTTAGATGACGAATTTTAAATGTTTAATTTGATATTTTAGCTACTTAATTGCAATTATAATATCAGTATGTAAAATTGAAAAATCTCAGGCGGGACTCGAACCCGCATCTCCTCGCAGTTCGAGTCCCGTCTGAAATTTTTCAAGTTTATATACTGAATTTTGAACGTTTATTTTTGTCACATAACAGCTGATACTTAATGCCTAACGTAATTTGTATGAGGATTTCACCTAGATTCGTGTTTTTTGTAACGTTTTCAAAAATTACAAACATTTAATTACATTGTGATTAAAAAGTCTTATCTAAATACAAAATTAAATAAATTTTGAGCCCTTATCAAAACAACAAAGTTAGTTTAAATGTAAAAGATTGCAGTTTTTCTATCTTCAATGAAAATCATTTGCAACTTGATATTTTAAGTCCCTACGAATAAAGAAGCAGCAGCATTTCCTAGTCTGCATTGGTTCAAAAATATATACCAATTTAGTCTTGCTCCGAGTCCAGTACCTGAACGTGACAATATACTCAATAACCTACACCTTTGTTTTATAAACTTTTATCACAACATCATCATGCATACACTTTCTTGTGAATCTACATACAGTCTTTATACTTCCTGCGTCATTGTCGTGACTTTAAAATCTTTGTAAATCCATTGCATCGCGAGAAATAAATTAAAAATATGCATATTAATATAATATATTATTGTACTCTAACGCATATTTTTGATTTATTCTTTGTGATCCATTGGGTTCTCAAAGATTTTTCGAGTCACGATAATGACTCAGGCAGTAGAAAAGAATGTAGATTCCCCTTTCACACAAACTGGAAATTCTTTTCTATAAACTCCTTTTCGTCCTATGCCGAAGAACCCAAGAAGGTTTCGAAACAAAATGAAACTAATGTTTGTTTATCTTCTGTGATTTGAAATTGAAAATGCATACCACCAGAATGATATAGCGGGCGACTGCTAGTACAAAATAGTTACAAAACTGGCGAGTGAAATTTTAACTTATCAGTGTAGTCCAATCTTTATATATTGTACGTAAAATACTTCTTATATAGTTCGAGAAGGAAGGGATTTGGGTTATTGGCGGATAAAGCACTTACTATTGAGGAATTTCCGAATATTCAAGACACGAAAGGCTTAACTTAGTTTAGTTTACTCGTTTTCGTGATTTTTTATAACGATACGGATACTTGGCGGGCACGAATAGGGAAAATATTCGGTAACATAGACTTTTAATGAAAGCAAATTCTTCTAAAGGCACGAGTGGATGCTGAAAAATATTCTACCTAAATATGAAAAAGACATAGGTTCTGTTCATGGACCTAGGCCGATGGTTTATTTTTTGATATTATTTACTTTCCCCTGCAAAATATACCTAATTATTAAATATCATACATTACAAATTTTTATTTAATACAAAAAAAAATTAAATCATCGTCACAAATGTATGATATTGGACAGTTGTTTTTTTGTGTTAAGGATCAAAATCATATTATACATTTTTCATCTCTTTATAAATATTTCTGCCTTCTCCTATTTTTCTTTATGGAATATACCTACAGGTGACTATTTTATCACCTTCCAAATTTTTTGTAGTCGTTAAGTATCGCATTTAGAGCCCATTTATGAAGTAAAAAAGTAGGTAACATTTTCACCAGAAAATATTTTTCAAAACATAGTTTAAAATTTTTACAAGTTTTTTAAATATCTCCTTATCAACTTACATTATCCAATGTTATATCTTTAATTATAGAGATATTTTTATAGTAATTTTGATACACAAAAGGAGAATTTTGCTAAAATTGCCGCACTTATCTATCCAGTTTAGCCAATGGTAAAGAGAATGGTGCTACCAGGCCCTATGGCAATAATCATTTACTCGCCTCCTTCAACGCCAATATGAAGAGGAGGGGTTACTCGCCTCTTTCAACACTTACAACAGTTGGGAAAGGAAGGGTGTTATTATTATATTTTTGTGCCGGTACTATAAAGCACAAAAAGTTCTACAAATCAAGTTGTTAGAAAATCTGAGACGATTACTTATGTCAGAGTCTATAAGAAGTGCAAACAGATGAAGAGGCACACAATATATCACATATCTTTTAATAATAGATCAGGATAAGTGCAACTTGGTCTCCTGTAAATACAAACAAGAAGCGGAAAGTAATAAACCAGACTTCAAGTCTCGTAAACAATTGGATATAAAAACCCCTTATAATGTTACTTCCACAGTTTGTTTTCCTTGTAACATGCATAACGTATACCGGAACACGCTTGACCGCTTTTTCTTCTGAAATGTGCTGTGTCATAAGCAATATGTCTTGAAATCTAGTGGCACGTAGACCAACACAAACAGATAACTATACGTACTACAATATATTAGATTGTTCTCGATCTTAGAACAGAATGGAGGTCCCTATGACGGGTATGTATCGGAATGCCGAATTGTTTGTACTCCTAATTGTCATTGGCACACAAACTATTAGCCTAAAATTTTTTCGCACATTTTTACTTTTCCTAAACGTGTTTTGCCTATTTTTACTACGCCTTACTGTATATGACCGTATTTTAATTTCCCAAATGCGACATTTAGCCGAATATATCCTGACACCTATAACCATTTACAGTTCCGAATTTTTATTCGCAGATAGTTAAAAAATATATCAATATTAAAAATAGCCCTGCATGCATGCATGCTTGCAAAGAAGTCAGTATGCATGCAAGCAAGCATGCATGCATGCCAACAAGCAAGCATGCATGCAAACAAGCAAGCATGCATGCAATCAAGCAAACATGCAATCATGCATGCATCCAAACAATCAGACTTCCGTGACGGCTTCGGCGCTGCGGAGCTCCAGCGGTCCCACGCGTTAAGTATATTGAATTAAATAAATATGGACATCACATACATTGTTCTGATGTCAAAGTGAGTAACTAATTAAAGCACTCCTATTTTGGAAATCAGAAACACCGAAGGTACCACCAAACACCCAGACCCTAGACGAGAAAATGTAAAAAACACTTTTATCCTGAATTGACGCGTACAGAAATCGAACCCGGGACCTCAGGACACACCTTGAAAATCGGAGTGTACGCCACTCCGACATGGAGGTCGTCAAATTTTTCTTACAAAATAGTTTTTCGGTTGCGGCTCTGACCGCGTGAACCTCACGTTATATCCCACGGGCAGAAAGCAGTGCCCAGCAGTGGGTTTTTTTTTATAATCAATGGGCTAGCTCTTGACTACAAACTTAACTCTACGGTTAAGAAGAAGCCTAAGATGGAGCGAGCTTACCCAGAAAGTGGCACTGGTTCTCCCCACACACCAGCAGAACACAGAAAAACTGTTTGGCGCTGTACTCCGGCAGGAGGGCAGCATCCAGGCAGCCTCTTACGAAGCCTACTACCGCAGAGGGATCTGTTAGCCATCATCATTGGTTACAAAATCAATGATGCCTTTGCCCAGGGTAGACCACTAGGAGGTAGATCCCACCACCCCAAAAAGTCTATGACCTTTCTCAATGTCTTATTTATTTTACTAGCAATTTTATCAAAACCGCTTTAATAGTTCAGGCATGAAAGCGGTATAGGCAAACAGACAGACAGAGTGACTTTCGCAATTTATTATAAGTTATTCATTAGTGAGGATAAGGATAGTAATGTTACTTAACGATACAATAACAAAGCATACATACGTAAACTCCTGTTCTCGTCGCTTCAAGTGTATACATGCATCTAATGAAATATGTATTTACGACTTTCCTCTTACGACCAAAAACGGGAGCGATCAGCTTCTTGTGCTTAAAGAAGCACCGTTTTAACTGTTCCTTCGAGCCCCCAGCCAAATAGAAAAGATGGTTCCCAAAAGTGGCTCTGCCGAGAATTGAACCCTGCTGGTTTAATTTATTGGACTGCATAAAATTTTCAGCAATATTTGCAGTGCGTAGAGCACATTCTAGGAAAATGGAACATCATTCTACATGGACAAACACGATTAGACATATTCATATTAAATGCTTTATGCATTTACTGCACATTTACATTTGGTCCAAAGATCTATTAATTCCATTGAAGGTTAAAAATGTTAGAACCTCAGAATCTACAGATCTGTGATGCGGATTCTAAACAGATTAGGACCACTACTTCTTGTCCTAAGACACCCATAGTAAATGGCAAACAAATCAGCATCAGTAAATTAAGACAGGCCACAGCATCTTCTTGGCACCAATAGCCAAAATGCAATTTTTAACCCACATTAAACCTTCTGAAAAAGGCAAGTTTTACATGAAGCACGGCCTAAATAAAGAAAGCTATGCAAATAAAGAAAATCAAAGAGCCTGTATGTAATTTCAAATTAAAAGTCTTTCACTAAATGCATTAAAAGTTAATACAGTATTTACATCAAAGGAAAATATTTAATTTTTGTCTGCCTGCGTTTCTTGGGCCGATTTTGACAGGACTTTTATAAGGCATAGGCTACTTTTACTTAAGAATTTTAATTTATTTTTAATAATTATGAAAAGAGACATGCCAAGCACCCTGTAGACCACGCAAACAAAGTCGCAGCAGGTACAGCTAGTATTTATGTATTCTGAAAAGTAAATAATACTTAAAATGGTTTGTGTACATATTTCTTTCAAACCAAAAATATCAATATGAGGTCAGGATTAAAAAGCTCGTCCATTCCTTCATACCTCCTAGTATAATGTCGTGTCTAATACGGAACTATTCAAATCACGACCACGCACGGCTATTAATATCGGAACGGAACCGGTTTAAACAAGTATAAACTGGACTGGACATGATATATTTTAGCAAAGCGCTAGTATACGAGAGCTGTTCATATTGAGTGCTTAATTAGAGCTGGCCACGCATAGGACCTTTTGCATGAAACTTTCTGATTGAAATGTAAGTATTAAACTTGTGGTGGTTTTACCATTTAAAGAAAAAAATAAAAACTGACGAAAACTTTTATTTTAATCAATTTTGAGGAACTGAGTATGAAGATCGCGATTGATAGATTGTATGGCACTAGCTGTCTTTAAAATTTGTAACTTGCATAAATGTTATTGTATGACCAAATGCAATATTACAGAGGTCAACAAAAGGTCATAGAGATTTAAATATTCAAATTTAGGAAAAAAGAAGAAAGGTGAAAACAGGCAAGATCACTTTCTATCTTCAACACAGTCCAAATCTTAGCAAGGTAGGCAGGAGAGCACTTACTTGTGGCGGCATAAGTATCCTAACATTGTATTCTTTAAATGAGAATTTTTATTCTTCTTTGACGAGTAGGATCCATCTTTCCAACATTGTGAAACAGACATAATTGCTAATATGCAGCACGAAAATACTTAATCATGTATTTATTTTTATTTTTATTTTATTTGTTAAGGACAACCAACAAAGCATACACCACACATTAACATACAATATGTATTTAATATATTATCCAAATAAATACAAAACGTCCGAATGACGACTACGTAACCCGTTTTTTGTTGCTTTCGATGCGCCGATTCAAATATGGAATTGAGCGCGTTCGATGCTTCCTTATTTAGATGATCGCCGTAATTTATAATAATATAAAAAAATTAAAAAGGCCTCATCAATTACATACTATTTAAACACCGTTTCTTTTTAACGTTAGCACCTCCTTTCACACCCGTGTTGTAGACAATAACTTCTTATCTCCGCGTGATTAGGGCCAAATCCTCCTTCCAAAGGAGCTTATCTATAATAGTAGTGAACTAGACTTGTACTTGAATTGTGATGATGAACAATAATAAAATTGCTTTGGTTCAAGCCCTTCTTTTTCCCATTCTTGATTATGTAGACTGTTGCTGCTTAGTTGTCAATGAAAATCTCCTAAGCAAGCTCGAGTGCCTTCAGAATTTCTGCATTCGTATCATCTATGGTCTACGAAAGTACGATCATATCTCAGATTATCGAGCTCTGCTAAAATGGTTACCTATACGTCGCAGGAGTAAATTTCACGTTCTTTCCTTTTTGTTCTCAATAATATTTAATCCAAAATCACCATCTTATCTAAAAGAGTGTTTTCAATTCTTTCAGTCTGCTCTAGGTCACGATATGCGATTTTCCAATAAACTCCGTCTTGTAACTCCTCTTCATTCTTCCCAACAATATCTTTGAGCAGACTCTTAGACGGAACAACGAGCTTGAACAAGAACTTAGAGATGCCAACAAGACCATACTTCATTTGGAAGATGAAAAACAAGAACAGGACTATGCACAGACATTAAACCTCTATGAGGAATTGGTTGGCACCCCGGGTGAATTAGCTTTTTCTCCAAAATTGAATACTTCAAATAAAACCGATGTCAAAGTTAATAGTAAAATTAGATTAAATAGTGGAAATAACATTAAAAAATATATAAAATTAAATAAATACATCATAAAAACAAATAAACTTGTTAAAAAGCAGAAATGCTTTTATGTTCAGTTGAGAAAGCAACGTATTGATTTAGTTGATAGCCTGGAAATATATAGTCAAAAATTACAAGAAAGTAGGTTGAAACATGACTCTGATATAGGACAATTGCAGGATGACATCTCAAAGTTGCATAAGTCGCTGGAATCCATGACACTATTATATAACTCTGCCCAGGACCAAATTAATGAACACATCCTGGCTGCAAACCAATTACTAGATCTTGGCAATGCTAATACTAGTTATAAATCATTACCAAATATTACGTTAAATTCAACACAGTGTACTTACCAACAGAGAGTTGAAAATCCACATTTGTCTTGCCTAAATTTAAATTCAAATTTAAATAATGTAATTAAGGCAACATCTAAAGAGGAGTCGAATGATGTCATTTTATATTCGGATAGGCTAGGAATTGGTTACGGCTCTATATTAAACAATAAATTAAATTGTAATGTAATAAATAAATGCATGCCGGATGCATCTTTTGATGAAATAATTAAAAAAATAGAAAATACTCAAGTATTTTCAGCCTCAAGTACCATTATTTTAATGTTAGGTGATAGTCAAAAAATCACCAAAAATAGTATTATAAAATCTTTTTCTATTTTGGATAAATTATGTGTTAAAAAAATATTCCTCTGTGCCTTTCCATTCTGTAAAAATAATTTGAATAATATTAATATGAGTATTCACTTAATGAATACTTTATTACATAACCTATGTCAAAGACATAGTGACAAGTTTGTGTTTTTTGACACAAACAAATTTATTAAAAATAGTTTTATTTTGACAGGCGGCTCTGTACACCTGCCTCATAAAATAAAAAAACAAATTGCTACTTTGTTAGCATATAATATAAATATTAACTTTTTTGCTAAAAAAAGCAAAAATATATTTTATGAACATGTTAGTACTTGTACTAATTTAAATATTTTGCCATTGACGACCTCTGAGGCTTTAAACTAAGAGGAAAGACAAAAGCTAGGCCTGATAAGTATTTTAATATTGTTCATCAAAACATACAAGGCCTGGCCGGCAAAGAATTAGGTTTAGGATTATTTCTACAAGATTATAATGTTCATGTGATATGTCTTACAGAACATTGGTTTAAAAAACATCAACTAATATTAAACATTGAAAATTATAAAGTCGCTAGTTCGCTCATAAGGGAGTCTGCACCAAGAGGGGGGTCACTTATTCTTGTAAAAAATGAATTAAAATGTAAAGAACGCAAAGACATTGTGTCGCTCTCGGTTGAACGAACTATTGAACTAGCGTGTGCTGAGCTGGAACAATATATCATAATTAGCGTGTATAGCCCCCCCAAAGCTAACTACCACGTTTTTGAATCTGTTATGGACGAGGCTCTGAAAAAGCTCTCAAAATCGAATAAGAAAGTAGTCGTATGTGGGGATTTCAACGTTAATATATTAGAAGAAACGCAGTCGTCTACCCGGTTTCTTAATCTCTTTAAGTCGTATAATCTAATTAATCTTTTTAATGAACCCACCAGAGTAACGCCCACATCAGCTACTTGCTTAGATAATATTTTTTGTGATGGTGGAGTGTTAAAAAAATCCATTTTAAATTGTCTTATTTCGGACTACAATGGACAAGAAGCATCGTTCGAGCACCATTATGTCTCTAATAAAGTAGATTCTGTGTATAGGCAATTTACTATTAATAAAATAGAAAAATTTAAAGAAAAAATTAAAGAGGGTGTAAATTTGCTAAAGCATGATGATCAGAATGTTGATGAATTATATGAGAATCTTTTTGGTTTAGTTAAAAATGAATTTGATGAACATTTTAAACAGAAAAAAGTAAAAATAAATAAACAGAAGTGTAAGTTTAATGAATGGGCTACACCTGGTATTTATAAAAGCAGAAAAACATTATATGATTAATATAGTTTAAAGGCAGATTCTCAAAACCCACATATTATAGAACATGTTAAAAAATACTCCAAGTTATTTAAATTAGTATGTGCAAAAGCGAAGTCAATCTATCTTTATAATTTAATTTCGGCTTCCAACAATAAGGCAAAAACTACTTGGAATATTATTAATAAAGAGACATGTAGAGTAAAACCAAATAATCCTACTTACTCTCTCAAGTTAGGGGATAAGCTAATAAACACAAACACAGAGGTTGCAAATACATTTGAGAATTTTTTTTCAAATATAGCACCCTCTACTACTAAAGGGCTTGCTTCTTCTGCTGATCTAGCTGAATCCCTTCTCAAGTCTGTTGTCGATGAGTGCAATTCTTTATTTAATTTTAGGCATATAAACTGTAACAACCTAAACCCTTACAAATCATACTTTACTAAGAAACAATTAAAAATATTCACTTTGACTTTTTTCCGACGTATATTGGTAATTTTATAATCAAACAAATTACGTTTAGGACGGTAAGCGATACTATCATATTTTAATAAATTCAATTTACCCTATTGTGTATAAATAAATACCTATCCATAAGAATGTGTCAAATATTAGTCCATGTGTTGCATTCAAGTGGTAAATGTTTTGTGCGAGAGCATCGGTCGGTAGCCAGATGTTGTCAATCTTAGGTTGGAACGAATGTAATCTAATAATTAAGTTAGAACTTTGGTTTGGATTTTAAAATAAAACTATTGCTAATTAATTTTGAATCTTTAACGTGATTGAATGGTGAATAGGAACTTTAGTCGGCTTTTCCGATATTAGTTAATATTATAATCGTTATAATAAGTAATGAATAAGTAATTAGTAGGAAAACCTAGGGCTCTACGTAAACTTTTAATTAACTATGTATTCCTTTATACCAATTGGAATAACATAAATTGGATATTAGAGAAATGCTAGTATCTTTGTAGATCTATCAGAGCCTGGAGTTCTATTGATTAATTAAGACAGGTTTAGAACCTCTGGTAACTTAAACTTTGCTTGCAAGGATTTTTTTTTAAACAGGGAAGTGGGGCGCGGGGCGTGAATGTTTGGAGAGTTAAATAGTGTTGAGGGTAGAGATTCGGGATCAGTCCGTCGGGAGATGAGTTCTAGACCTCTTACTAATTTGCTGTACCGATCGCAATGGTAAAGAGATTAGTGCGTGAGTGCTCGAAGAAAACTTGCATTGGCTAGGCGTCGTCAGGTTCCTGAATGCACTAGGGTTGTACTGGCCGGGGTGGCTTAGGCTGAGACTGAGACTTAGGGTAAAGGTAGGATGGAGAGCTGCAGTGTCTGGTATGTGAAATTTGTTTAGTTGGATTTTCTGTTGAAATTTGTCTATTTATTGGTAATAATAATGGTTAAATTATACCTCGTCTTACAACAATTTTATTACAATTGAAATTGGTTATTTGTGATTGATATTTTAATTAAAATGATAAAAGTCATAATTTAATATTCCATTTTATGCCGTTAAAATATAAATTATATTTTTCTTTAAATTCTCATATTGTTTTCAACAGAATTTTTGACATAAATTTTGATTTTATTATACTTTGAAATTTCTTGTAGGAACATAAAAGGGTTTGATCAGAGATAATTTATTTTCATATTTTAGTAATTTTATGATTTAATCGTCAATTTATTGATTTTTATTTAACACATTCGAAATCAATCCTAGTTTATAAATTTGAAGCATTTTTAATTAATTTGCCTTCATTTCTTATGTTAAATTTATGAACTTTGGTTTCAACCAGATTTAAAATATCTAAAACCTATTTTCATGATCTGGCGATGCAACGTCTTAATATTTTCTTGATAAATTAATTTGAAAGTTTATTTTTTTGTTTTGTGTTATGTACTGATTTTACGTGTTTTGTTTTATCGTCCTCAATTAAATTACGAATCGGAGGGTTTTTTAGATTATCTACATTTACTAGATACAGATTTAACAACTTAAATACAAATATTTACACTGATAGGTACGAGTTGGGTTAACTATTGCAAAACTAGGTTCTATTAAATAATAACCAATTGTACAAGTTCAGAACATGAATATATTTATTCCAAAAACAATTATTGGCATTTGTATTATAATGCCTTTATTTACGGCTTTAATTTGCCCATAGAGTGGTAATTGAAGTGCTAATTTAATTTTTATTAAACGTTTTAAGACGTCATGTTTATTTGCGATAAACAAACATAACAAGTTGGCATTTTATGCTCAATTGAGTGATTAGAAATATTATTTATTTTTCTTTCAAATTCCGGATTTAAAGTGAACAGGAATCTAGTCTTTTTTAAATACAAAACATGTTATGAGTTTTATGCCCAGTTAAACTTTAAACCTGAAACAAATATAGTTTATTAGTTATGATGATCTTCTGTGAAGATTATCACCTTTTGAAACCTAATTTAAGTTAGATTTTATCTACCATCAAACTTACACGACGTATTGAGGTTTTAACAATTTATTGAATCCTGCTAGGTCTGTTAACATTTATATTTCATCTATTTACCTCCTTTAAGCACCTTAAAATTAAAACTAAGCATTTATTTTAAAGACTTATTTAAGAACATAATTATTACTACATTAAGAAAATATGACTTCTATATTACGACATTACGTTTAATATCAAACCGCAGATAACACAAACGCAACTACTATGATTTAGGGCTATACGGAATATTCGTCCTAGATTTAGACTGAGGTACTGTTAGGTAGGCAAAACCTTATCCTACCCTACTCCTTTAAACCCTATCCTATATCCTAACCTCTAAAGATAGATCCTTTGGAAACATTGGACTATTTTTAGGCATCCTACCTTTAGAAAATTTACAATACATCCTTATCCTATAGACTGGGAAAAGAGTTTAATGTAAAGATATTGTCGATTTGACATTAAATTACATTTTCATAAATTTGCAAATGGTTACAATGCTATCTCCGGCTATCATGAATAGACTGCCAAAGGAACTTAAAATTATTCAATCTATGGAATCTAAATAATAGGGGTTGATGTGGGAATGTCGATGGTTCCATAGGCCGTACCACTGCTTTCATTAAATGCCTATAAAGGAGTCATCGGTATTTTTGGATTAACCTTGTATTATGAAAGAAATTCGTTATATATGCTTCCGATGGGTTCAGACGGAGTCACCATTGTAACTGTTATCGATCCAAGATCTATGTGTACTCTCGAGGCTGCCCAGGTGTTTGATTATATGGATACCATTTCTCCTGTCCCCTTAGGGCTGTACGGAGCACCAAGGATGCTCCCAGGTCCCGGGTTGTAAGCACTCACCTGATCATCAGTTGATCGAGCTTTGGCGGCTAGATGATTAGATACATAAGGAGATGGGTACTGGTACAGTGCTCACTTAATGTCATGTATTTATCGGAAGTATTCGGGGTTAGTTAGTAAATTAGTAACTTTGGTAGACTTCTCATGAAGTCTTAGTTAGATAAGTAATTAGTACTTATATTAGATTTCTTTATCCCAGTCTACCTCCTTGCGCCTGTTTACGGTTAAACCCGTGATTCAGGTAGATTCCTTTCCAATGGAGGTGACAAGTAGCTCCTGGTTTTGGTCATCACTGTGAATAGGGGCGATGGTGTGGGGCTCCTTCACCGCCCCTCGGGGCTTCCTTTTCCCAATTCTTAAAGGCGCATTTCCCAGGAAACTTATGAGAACTTATTTAAATATCCACGTACCTCTAAAAGAATCAGGGTGACTATTACATACACAACGTAAGGTCCTAACATTTAAAACTAGACGATCACAAGGCCAAACTATTTAATTATTAAGGGGATTATATTTTGCTCCACTTCTTCTTCTTTTATTTTATTGAGAGGAGGTGGTGCTAACGACGATGTTGATCTCTCTAGTAACTGAGTCGAGAGTAAATTTATTGGGCGTCAAAGGGGGGTTTCGTTACAATTGGTGCCGTGACCAGGATAATAATATAAAATACTGGAACACGGTTATTTTATTTAATAGGCTTATGAGCCTACAATTGTTGCCGTGAAATGGAAAGAGGTTGAAAACGTGGATGTTTATTTAAGCATATCTAAGTTGACTGGTTTGCGCGTTTGAGGAATTGGGGAAAGTGGGGGCGTAGAGCTTAGGAAAATCATAGGATTCATAGTACGGGTGCGGTAATCATTGAGCTATTATTATTATTACTTATGCTTCAATGGCGGTAATAAGTATTTCACATTTAATAATTATTTTACTACTAAGTTAGTCAGGATAATTGACCTTAATCTGCATTATTCTCACCATGATTTATAGGACCTTAAGATAACACGTTTGTTAATAGTTTCATTCACTTAAATCAAATAGGTATGCATTGCAGAGTAAACATGTTCAAGTTATTAAATTAGGAAGATTTATCGCATACTTCGCATAGGTTTGTTCTGAAATTTATTTTTGTTTTCACAGTGATTTGATTGATTTAAACTAAACAAAAGTAACAATGGTAATTCACAACGTTAGGCCGTCTAAGTGTGACTATTATAATATTTCATGTCAGTTACATAAACAAGATTACGGGTCAGTCATATTACAGGTCTTTGTTCGGTACCGCTAAATATAAACAACAGTTCAAGTTACAGTATTTCGGTACCGTGTTTTTATTAACTATAACTTTTGGTCACACGCACGTTTTGGTTACTCGATAAACAACAAAGACTCATGTGTCCCATGATCATAGGCATTGGCATTTCGATGAATTAATAAACATAGCTAATGTTACCCGAGTAGATCTCGCCGACAGGAAAGATTAATAGCTGTAACTAAAACAACACTCGGTTCTATTATCGCTTTGTTAATATTATTGAGCGTGAGAGTTCGGACTCAGCTGCAAATGCTTATCGGTGCTAAAATACCACAAGTGGACTTGTCACATAAATAATTAAATTAAACACATGTTGTTAGGGTTTAGTGTTTCTTTGTTGTCAAATTTACGACAAATGTGTTGGCATGTCAAGTGAATAAGTAGATCCCAACAATCTATTGAAAAGTAATAATTCACAAGTTAGGGACATTTGAAGTGGGTTTAAATGAGGTCTAAAATTCGAAATGTGTTTCACATGTTTCAAGTACAACTTTGTTTTTTTTACGTTAATTTATTGCTCGGTCAATTAGTAGGTTCAAGTTTAAAAAAGCTAGTTTAGATAAATAACATAAGTATCGAAAACTATCGAGAAGTAATAATTCACAAGTTAGGGATATTTGAAGTGGGTTTAAATGAGTTCTAAAATTTGAAACGTGTCTCACGTGTTTTAAGTAAACATAATTTTTTTTGTTGATTTATTGCTCGGTCGATTAGTAGGTTCAAGTTTCAAGCATGTTTTAGATAAATAACATAAGTATCTTCAAATGACTTTAAGTCTAATGACTTTAAACCTAAAAGGTTAATATTATGAGTTAAAAAGAAAAAAATGAGAATACGTGTAAATTGGACCACATCTTGACAGATTGGAACTACTTACGTGTTAATAAGTAAGAGCCCTAAATAATTTCCCAGCGCTGCAGCGGTAGAATAAAATAATAGTAGTTCGTTTTGAATTGATTTATAATAGTGCATTGTCCATCATGATTTCGAAGTTATTATAATTTGTTAAAAAAAACACAACATACTCAAGCTAGGTATGTGATTAAAATATTATTAAGGTTTAAACTTAAATAATGAGTTGAATTAAAGGGATGGGGGCTATTACCAATCCAAATTATTTAAACATTTTGTAGGTTTCAGAGTTTCAAAATTATTTATAGTGTCCGGTTCGATTCCGGAAATGGTGTTATGGGAAAGGATATAGTTGATTATGTCTTAATTTTATTTGTGGTTGTAAGGACAAATTTATGAGGTTTTGGTCCGACTCCAAGACTATAGCTAAGCGGATAGTTCGGTTCTTAGGTATAGCGGGGGCGTGTGAAAGTGTTATTTTATTACCTCGAGGTTTTATATAACCCAAATGCTTAGTGGCTAAAAGGTTACCTCAGTTCCTGGTTCGATTCCGGGTTCGTGTACAAAAGGATTGTTATATGTGAGAATAACTGACAAATATAAAAAGCTATGTAGATACCTTTAATTTTGGGATTAATAGCGAAGTGAGAGGAAAATAAACTATTAGTCTCCGGTTCGACTCCGGGACTGTGTTAAAGTAGGTAAGTATCATAGAAAGACCATATTAATAGTTTTAAACATAAGATCAATTTTAACCTAGTGGCATAGTGATTCAATTACTATTTTAGTCTCTGGTTCGACTCCGGGACTGTGTTAAAATAGTTTGGTATCATAGAGATACCATATTATTAGGTTTCAACATTAAATTAATTTTAACCTAGTAGCATAGTGAGTGGAGTCCATTACAACTTTGGTCTCTGGTTCGATTCCGGGACTATGTTAAATTAGGTTGGTATCATAAAGATACCATATCAATAGTATTAAAACATTAGATTAATATGAGCCTAATATAAGACTGTGTTAAAATAGGTTGTTATCATAGGCCATTTAAATAATTATGAAACAATAGGTTAATTTAAGTCTAGTAGCATAGTGAGTATAAATTACTATTTCGGTCTTTGGTTTGATTCCGGGACTAGTATTGATTACTTGTCTACCTTTAGGGGGGCGAAATGATTAATTACATAAACTAGTTATAATTTAAACAAGCAGCTTAGTGGTTAGAAATTAATTATACCGGGTTCGATTCCTGTACAGTGGTTAGTCAGCTAGTTTGTTGTGAAGAAACTTGTATTTTATCTTATTTTACAAGTTAAATTATAATGGTTTCATATAAGTTTAGTTTTACTTTAATGGTTAAAATAAATAACAAAGTCGTCGGTTCGATTCCTGGACGCTTTGAATAGTGGTTTTTTTTTATCAGTAAAGTGTTGTAACATAAGTGCTATTTTTATAATTACGATTTACAATACGTAACAAAACTAGTGTAAAGTATTAACGGGTTCGATTCCCGATTACTCAATCATGATTTATAACCATTTATTTATTTACCAAAGCAATGATCGGATATAATTGGAAAGGGATATAATTGGAAATATAAATGATTTAATATCAGGAAGTGATATTAAGAGTTACTGTAAATAAATGGATATTTCAAGCATATTCTTATCTCTGTATGCCAGCGTAGTAGTGTGCATGGAGATGCGGGTTCGAGTCCCACCTCAGACATAGTTTTGCGAAGTTAAGGGCTGATATTATGATTGTGGATGGGTTGCTGGAGTATTAAATAGTGTAAGTAGGTAAATGATTATTTATTATCAAAAGCTAAATTAATCTGTTATGTGTATCAAAACTAATTGCGTTTTAGGTATTAGTAAATTCAATTATATTACATTTACTCGTGTGGATAGATAGATGGGTATTTGTATTCAAAAGTATTTAAAAATATGATGATAATTTAGAAAATTAAATGTTTGTGGTTTTTGTATTTTATTAGACTTCCTAATTTGTAGACATTTTGACCCAAAGCACCCACAACATTAAATTAGTTGAGGAATAGGTGTTAGGTTAAAATGTCCCAATTTACTGTAAATAGGTGAATTGAACATTGTCAGTTTTGAACTGGTCCTCAGCTGATTTAAACTCTACACCAAACCAGATCTGGGCACACTGCACATGCTCCAAGTATTTAATGGTTGTTAGGTGGTGCAGAGTTCTAAGTTTGAAGATTACTTCTTGTAAAATGCTGTCTATTGCTGTTAAACGTCAATTATTTTCTTGTAGGGGTATGTCGACGGTATCAGGTTCAAACGTATAGCACGTTCGGGTTGATAGTGTCAACATATTGTCACTAGGACTGAGCTTGCCTCACAACCAAGCTTCCTTACGGAGAAACTCTGATTGCCTGGCGATAGTACCACCAGTACTTAAGTATATTGGATACTCGGAACTTCTGTACTACTGATACAGACATTGATGCTTGGTTTAAATACACACAACACATTATTTTGGGTACAAATGTTAATAAATAAGATTGGTTATGATTATACTAAACATAAGATTGACTTTGTCTAGGGACATACCTAACTCTCTATCCTATGCAGTAATGGTTGATTATTTAGATTATAATTGGAAAAAAAAACTTGTTTACCTAAGCTTAAATTGTTTAGTTGCAAGGAACGTTGTTTGTGTTGATACACATTGGTAGTTTATTTGGTATAAAAAAATAGTAATTAAAATATTTGTAATTTTATTAAAACCAAATGTAAGGTTAATTGTCATTAACCATACCCATTAAAAAAGGTTATAGAAAAAAATAACCTATCCTTAAAAATACATGAACATTTGAAAATAATATAAATAGTTATTAGTTAATTTGAAACTTCAAAGATTTGAAGGGTTTGGTCGTGTTATTTGAAAATTTTTACTCCAGTAAATTACATAAAACTTTTGGGGGCGATTGTAACAACCTAAACCCTTACAAATCATACTTTACTAAGAAACAATTAAAAATATTCACTTTGACTTTTTTCCGACGTATATTGGTAATTTTATAATCAAACAAATTACGTTTAGGACGGTAAGCGATACTATCATATTTTAATAAATTCAATTTACCCTATTGTGTATAAATAAATACCTATCCATAAGAATGTGTCAAATATTAGTCCATGTGTTGCATTCAAGTGGTAAATGTTTTGTGCGAGAGCATCGGTCGGTAGCCAGATGTTGTCAATCTTAGGTTGGAACGAATGTAATCTAATAATTAAGTTAGAACTTTGGTTTGGATTTTAAAATAAAACTATTGCTAATTAATTTTGAATCTTTAACGTGATTGAATGGTGAATAGGAACTTTAGTCGGCTTTTCCGATATTAGTTAATATTATAATCGTTATAATAAGTAATGAATAAGTAATTAGTAGGAAAACCTAGGGCTCTACGTAAACTTTTAATTAACTATGTATTCCTTTATACCAATTGGAATAACATAAATTGGATATTAGAGAAATGCTAGTATCTTTGTAGATCTATCAGAGCCTGGAGTTCTATTGATTAATTAAGACAGGTTTAGAACCTCTGGTAACTTAAACTTTGCTTGCAAGGATTTTTTTTTAAACAGGGAAGTGGGGCGCGGGGCGTGAATGTTTGGAGAGTTAAATAGTGTTGAGGGTAGAGATTCGGGATCAGTCCGTCGGGAGATGAGTTCTAGACCTCTTACTAATTTGCTGTACCGATCGCAATGGTAAAGAGATTAGTGCGTGAGTGCTCGAAGAAAACTTGCATTGGCTAGGCGTCGTCAGGTTCCTGAATGCACTAGGGTTGTACTGGCCGGGGTGGCTTAGGCTGAGACTGAGACTTAGGGTAAAGGTAGGATGGAGAGCTGCAGTGTCTGGTATGTGAAATTTGTTTAGTTGGATTTTCTGTTGAAATTTGTCTATTTATTGGTAATAATAATGGTTAAATTATACCTCGTCTTACAACAATTTTATTACAATTGAAATTGGTTATTTGTGATTGATATTTTAATTAAAATGATAAAAGTCATAATTTAATATTCCATTTTATGCCGTTAAAATATAAATTATATTTTTCTTTAAATTCTCATATTGTTTTCAACAGAATTTTTGACATAAATTTTGATTTTATTATACTTTGAAATTTCTTGTAGGAACATAAAAGGGTTTGATCAGAGATAATTTATTTTCATATTTTAGTAATTTTATGATTTAATCGTCAATTTATTGATTTTTATTTAACACATTCGAAATCAATCCTAGTTTATAAATTTGAAGCATTTTTAATTAATTTGCCTTCATTTCTTATGTTAAATTTATGAACTTTGGTTTCAACCAGATTTAAAATATCTAAAACCTATTTTCATGATCTGGCGATGCAACGTCTTAATATTTTCTTGATAAATTAATTTGAAAGTTTATTTTTTTGTTTTGTGTTATGTACTGATTTTACGTGTTTTGTTTTATCGTCCTCAATTAAATTACGAATCGGAGGGTTTTTTAGATTATCTACATTTACTAGATACAGATTTAACAACTTAAATACAAATATTTACACTGATAGGTACGAGTTGGGTTAACTATTGCAAAACTAGGTTCTATTAAATAATAACCAATTGTACAAGTTCAGAACATGAATATATTTATTCCAAAAACAATTATTGGCATTTGTATTATAATGCCTTTATTTACGGCTTTAATTTGCCCATAGAGTGGTAATTGAAGTGCTAATTTAATTTTTATTAAACGTTTTAAGACGTCATGTTTATTTGCGATAAACAAACATAACAAGTTGGCATTTTATGCTCAATTGAGTGATTAGAAATATTATTTATTTTTCTTTCAAATTCCGGATTTAAAGTGAACAGGAATCTAGTCTTTTTTAAATACAAAACATGTTATGAGTTTTATGCCCAGTTAAACTTTAAACCTGAAACAAATATAGTTTATTAGTTATGATGATCTTCTGTGAAGATTATCACCTTTTGAAACCTAATTTAAGTTAGATTTTATCTACCATCAAACTTACACGACGTATTGAGGTTTTAACAATTTATTGAATCCTGCTAGGTCTGTTAACATTTATATTTCATCTATTTACCTCCTTTAAGCACCTTAAAATTAAAACTAAGCATTTATTTTAAAGACTTATTTAAGAACATAATTATTACTACATTAAGAAAATATGACTTCTATATTACGACATTACGTTTAATATCAAACCGCAGATAACACAAACGCAACTACTATGATTTAGGGCTATACGGAATATTCGTCCTAGATTTAGACTGAGGTACTGTTAGGTAGGCAAAACCTTATCCTACCCTACTCCTTTAAACCCTATCCTATATCCTAACCTCTAAAGATAGATCCTTTGGAAACATTGGACTATTTTTAGGCATCCTACCTTTAGAAAATTTACAATACATCCTTATCCTATAGACTGGGAAAAGAGTTTAATGTAAAGATATTGTCGATTTGACATTAAATTACATTTTCATAAATTTGCAAATGGTTACAATGCTATCTCCGGCTATCATGAATAGACTGCCAAAGGAACTTAAAATTATTCAATCTATGGAATCTAAATAATAGGGGTTGATGTGGGAATGTCGATGGTTCCATAGGCCGTACCACTGCTTTCATTAAATGCCTATAAAGGAGTCATCGGTATTTTTGGATTAACCTTGTATTATGAAAGAAATTCGTTATATATGCTTCCGATGGGTTCAGACGGAGTCACCATTGTAACTGTTATCGATCCAAGATCTATGTGTACTCTCGAGGCTGCCCAGGTGTTTGATTATATGGATACCATTTCTCCTGTCCCCTTAGGGCTGTACGGAGCACCAAGGATGCTCCCAGGTCCCGGGTTGTAAGCACTCACCTGATCATCAGTTGATCGAGCTTTGGCGGCTAGATGATTAGATACATAAGGAGATGGGTACTGGTACAGTGCTCACTTAATGTCATGTATTTATCGGAAGTATTCGGGGTTAGTTAGTAAATTAGTAACTTTGGTAGACTTCTCATGAAGTCTTAGTTAGATAAGTAATTAGTACTTATATTAGATTTCTTTATCCCAGTCTACCTCCTTGCGCCTGTTTACGGTTAAACCCGTGATTCAGGTAGATTCCTTTCCAATGGAGGTGACAAGTAGCTCCTGGTTTTGGTCATCACTGTGAATAGGGGCGATGGTGTGGGGCTCCTTCACCGCCCCTCGGGGCTTCCTTTTCCCAATTCTTAAAGGCGCATTTCCCAGGAAACTTATGAGAACTTATTTAAATATCCACGTACCTCTAAAAGAATCAGGGTGACTATTACATACACAACGTAAGGTCCTAACATTTAAAACTAGACGATCACAAGGCCAAACTATTTAATTATTAAGGGGATTATATTTTGCTCCACTTCTTCTTCTTTTATTTTATTGAGAGGAGGTGGTGCTAACGACGATGTTGATCTCTCTAGTAACTGAGTCGAGAGTAAATTTATTGGGCGTCAAAGGGGGGTTTCGTTACAAAACCCTGACATAATTACAAAAACTTTTAGAGAATTCAATATGAAAAAAACGGAGGATCTTTGGGGAATTTCTGTCAGCATTATCAATACAATTATAAGTTCATTAGCCCCTCAACTCGCTATTATTTTTAACAAATGTATTGATGATAGACAGTTTCCAACTTTAATGAATTTTAGCAAAATCATTCCTTTATTTAAGTCTGGCGAAAAATGTGACCCCTCCAATTTTCGACCTATATCTATCTTGCCAGTGCTAAGTAAAATCTTCGAGAAAATAATGTTTAATCAGCTTTTATCACACTTTAGTGTAAATAAATTATTAAATAGCAACCAATATGGTTTCAGAAAAGGTAGAAATACTACCGATGCTGGAGTTGCTCTTCTACAACATGTGTTTAATGCTTGGGAGAGTAAGCTAGATGCCATAGGTGTATTTTGTGACCTTTCAAAGGCTTTCGATTGTGTAGACCATGTAACATTACTTAAAAAACTTAAACATTATGGTGCATCGAATGATTCCTTGGATCTAATAAGTTCTTACCTTAAGGACAGAACACAAAAGGTTTGCATAAATGGAGCTGAGTCTTCAGGGTCTGCCCTTATTATGGGTGTCCCTCAGGGATCAGTATTAGGACCCCTGCTATTTTTAATTTATATAAATGACCTTCCGTGTTATTTACATAATCTTTGTGAGATGGTATTGTTTGCAGATGACACATCAATGATTTTTAAAACTAAGAGGGGCAAATGTTCATTTGATGATGTTAACAATACCCTCTCTAAATTATTACATTGGTTTACAACAAATAATCTTTTGCTAAATGCAAATAAAACAAAATGTGTAAAATTTACCATGCCCAATGTAAGATTTGCTGCTACTCATATAATTGTTAAAGATGAACCACTAAACTCTGTAGATTTAACTACCTTTTTAGGTATAACTCTAGACTCTCATTTGCAATGGGGTGCTCATATTAGGGTGCTGTCTGGAAGACTTAGTTCTGGTGCTTATGCTGTGAGAAAAATAAGGCAATTGACTGATGTTGAAACGGCAAGATTAGTATATTTTAGCTACTTTCATAGCATAATGTCATACGGAATTCTGTTGTGGGGCTCAGTGGCAGATATTGAGTCAATTTTTATATTGCAAAAACGTGCTGTACGGGCTATTTACGGCCTTCGACCCCGTGACTCGCTGAAAGAGCTCTTCAAAGAGATTAATATACTTACAGTGTCTTCTCAATACATTCTCGAGAATATTGTTTACGTTCGTAAGAACATACATTTATTTCTTAAGAAAAGTAACGTACACAATTTCAATACTAGAAATAAAGATAAACTTGCCGTTCCAGGCTTCAGACTGCGAAAAGTAGGAAAATCGTTTATGGGAAATTGTATCCGTATTTTCAACAAATTACCAAAGGATATTGCTGAACTCCCTGTACATAAACTTAAATCGTATGTCAAAGTTATTTTAATGAAAAAGGGCTATTACACTGTTAATGATTATTTAAATGATAGAAACGTATGGCATTAAGTTGTCCCAGCTCGTACTTGCTTAAACCTTGTAAAAATTACCTTACCTTGTAAAAATGTATTTAAAAAGAGGCTGACAATAGTGACCGAGTTTCTTGCGCTGCTTCTTCTCGGCACTAGCCCAGACTTGTCCCGAAGCAGTGGTAGGTTTAAATTGGGACGTGTAAAAGCGCCTCCTGGGGCCTATTTGCAGAAATAAAACTGATTTTAACTGATTTTTTTTTCCATTCTTATTCGCGGTCATTCACTGTAAAATCCATACGTTTATGGAACTCTCTTCCATTGTTAATTCGGCAATCTGAATCACTTCCTATTTTTAAAAACAGACTTAAAACCTAAGATAGGTTTTAAGTCACACTCTCACTTTAATTTCTATCCTGTCTAATTTGAACTTATGTAATTCCTATTTTTGATACTTTTGGTCACGTGATCCTCTTTCATTTAAACCAAATATTCCTGTAAATATAAATGTCCCACGTAATTTTACGCTATTGCATAGCGTTTATTGAGGCCTTGAGCGTGGAGACCGAATCCAGAAAATCCGTAACGAAAATAATCTAACACCCACACCCACACTCTCGGGGCGAGGAGGCACGATAGAACAATTTTGAATTTCCGAAATTTAAAAAAATTTAGAAGGAAATAAAGATTTTGACAGTATGGTTGCCTATGGTAACCATGTCTGCCAAAATAACAGAAACATTTAATTACAAAAGTCAAAATTAGAAAATACATAAAATTATAAAATTAATATCAGTATATAAACTTGAAAAATTTTGTCTCAGGCGGGACTCGAACCCGCATCTCCTCGCAGTTTCGAGTCCCGCCTGAGACAAAATTTTTCAAGTTTATATACTGATATTATAAGTGCAATTAAGTTGCTAAAATATCAAATAAAGTTTATAAAATTAAGCTATTGCATAGCTTCTATCGCGGGCCTTGAGCGTGGAGACCGAATCCAGAAATTTCGTAACGAAAATAACCTAACACCCCCCACTTCGACCGGCACAGTGGTGATACTTTTTAGTTTTATAATTGCATACGTTGATATAAAATGCTATGCAATAGCTTTACCGCGGCAGTCTCCGAGTGCCACACGTTTTTTTTTTTAGATTTAAGCTAAAATCATTGAATTTTAGAAGTACTTTTATTTAGGGTTTTTTTTATAATTAAGGTTTATTTTCTTAATCTTGGGTTTTAATTATTACTATATAACTTATTAGGCAAAAAACTCTATCTAAGCTGTTGTATTTAATTAATAATCTTTATAAATCGCTACTTACTAAGGGGTTATTTTAACCCCACGTTGTAGGGGTAAGGATTATTTTTCACCTTGTATGCCGAAGGTTAATGTATTTAGGTTTGTAGTTGTATGTGTGTATCTTATGTATGTATATCGAGTGTATAGTTGATGTAGTTTATTATGCATGTATGTATACTGTATTTAATGTTATTTATGTAGTTTACTATGTGTGAAATATTATATTTTACATCTAATATATTTTGTTACATGTACATTTGAAAACTCTCCGCCGCCTTCCCCTTTCAAATCTGTTTCAACTTTCCTCTACCTGAAGGTTGTCTGGTAGAGATCGCTGCAAGCGGTAAGACCGCCTAAATTGTACAAATCTAAGTCTTACTTATGTTTTATTTTTAATTTTATGGTGTTCTTTAAAGTGTATCTATCTATCTATCTATCTAATAATAGGGTTTTTTATTTCGATTTTTAGGAATGAATAACATATTGTTGCAGGAGACACCTCAGTGACGACATGTACAGTAACAGTTTCTATTTGAAATTTCAAATATGGAATTAGAACGACGGAAATCTATAACCATTTTGAATGATTATTCATTTAGCTTTTGCGCTGATTCAGTCATATTTGTGATTCAATTGTTCGTAAATCGTAAACATTGTTGCGTTTAATTCGTAATTGAATAAAACCTCACATCACACTAAACTAATTGCCCATTAATTTGCGAATTGGATTTATTTAACTATCACAGCCCGGAACAAATCAACTCGAATTATTTCAACACCAAATTAAACAACGTTGTACAAAGAGCTAACCACCCATTGTAATATTTGCCTACAACTTTCGTTATTCCGTCAACGAGGCATTCAGTGTTACAATGGGCAAGTGGGTACAGAGTGTCCCGAATAAACATCGATCTTGCATGTTTGTCTTACAGCCCGCAAACAGGCTCTTGACTAACACAATGCAGACGAGCGTTTATGTGCGTGTTATTCTTGCTAAATTGGTTAAGCCATAACAAAAAAAGACTAGTCTTTTTTATATTTCTTCAACTGACACTACAATCTGCCAACTGTATCATATTGCCCTCTTAATTAGGCCGCTTCAGTTGTTTACCCTTATTTAATAATAGATAGGAGATATTATGAAAGAAAACTAGATAAAAATTGTAACTATGACGTTGTTTTTTTTTTCATTTATTTTGGCATCAAACAGGCATTTACATTAACATATTGTAATTAAAAACAGTTTTTAAGATATATAGACCTTAATAGTGCCTAAACGTTATACATGAAATATAGTTAAGTTAGCTAACATGATTGGACGTGAAAAACTTTCTAGATTAAGATTAAAATTGTTAATACGTTTACAAGCAAGTGTACAATTGATAGCAACAATGACCTATTTACATATATTTATAAAATGCTCTTTAACTTTTGTTTTAATCTGTTATGAGAGATATGAAACAAGTCGATTTGGGAAAATTCCTTGTTGTAAGTGTTGGTAGAACGGTAGACAAATGAATTACCAGTATATATTTTTTTTCGTCGTGGAGGAACAAATAGAGATAAAGTACGTGAATGCCTCATTTGGCCAGTCAGTAGGTTGATTCTACTGACTGGCCAAATCACGCATAGCAATCTTTAAGCTAGTCATCAATTCATAAAAAATTACGCTTATTTAGTTTTATTATTGTCATTCATTGGAACATGGATGGGAGTGACCGTCGCACGTTGGTTTCATCGACCTCGGCCTGCATCAGCTGAAAAGACGGTTCTTCAAAAGTAAAATTCTGCCATTACCGCCCAGCTTGACATACAAGGGTTAGATAGCAGATCTACCATTGGTAGTATTCTATCTCAGCTGCATTTTTTGGCAACCAAATAATTAGACTACTTTCCAACATTATCTACAACCTTTTCCATTCTACAGCTCGATAGAGTTCTCTTTTCAATAAGAAAATTAAGCATCGATATATAATAATAATTAGATACACAGTCCGAAACAAAAATGACACTTACACCCGTATTTATAAACAAGTAAAAGTAATTACTTGACTAAAAATAATTATTTAGGTGACAATTTGTAGTCCTTAATCTAGTAATTATTGCAAGTTAGAACTATAAAAAGCATTCTCAGCCAAACAATATGTCTATTAATAGTGACCCATTTCCTTCACGTAAGCACACATCTTAAGTTATGACTTTCTTAAGCAATAAGTAAGTACTTCTTTATAAATACGGGGGTTAGACTGCCCCCATTTGAATGATTGACCTTGACTTAACGTCAGTATCAACTTTATAAACCGGCCAAATAATGTCGGCATGCAGTAGTATGGATATTTATGTAATTTTGAAACTTTCCGATTGATATAGTTTGCAATGAAAGTGCAACCTTATGTCAAATAGATGCACTTTTAGTTGGAACTACTTGTTGAAGCTGATTGTGTATCTTGTTTTTTATATTACATTAAAAAGATTTAGCTCTAATGGCCATAATTATTAGCCACGATTGGCAATTGATTTTGTAATATCCAAAAAGTTTGGCCAGTGAGAATATGTCACTGCTGCTACCCTTTTTTTCTAGCAGAGTACTGCCAACTAAAAAGCTTAACCTTTTTAGAAAAAAAATTTAAACCATCCATTTTTAATGTAGAACGCTCGTTTACCCGCTCGTCTGCACAGTCCAAGGCACCGTAACCCTCAGCACACATTTAGGGCCAAACAACGGCTTGATATGTTGCTCAGTCACTCAATCTGTTCAACCAATGTGCTGGTTGACACAGTTTTGCGAATGCTTTGTTGGTACCTCCGTGGAATTATTTCGGGCTGGATTGTTTCCTTTGAATCGGAAAGTTATTTGGAATTCATACCTTTTTGGACTTGAGTTGAGTTGAGAGTTTGGAATTTATCTCAAGGTTTTTTTAACAGTTAGGTTAAAAATAGAAATAATATACCAATTAAATATTCCTCCTCTCTAAAATCTCACTGACATAATTTCTGTGTATTAACATACGAGTATAATGTGTACCAATGTATTTTTGCACATGTTATGTAGGTATATATATTTAATTATTATATTATGTAGCTGGTTCGTATGTATATTTATAATGTATATATTTTTTTGTTTTCTAATTGATATCTGATTTGTGATTTATTTTTGCACATGTTATTGTTTTTATATGGATAAAAACTATCCTATATTCTTTTCAAGTTTGATACCTTAATCTTAATAAATATTTAATTTTGATAAATTATGTCTCAGGTGGGACTTTTATCCGCATCTCCATGCATACCGGAGGCGGCGTTTTACCAATTAAGCCACCGAGACACTACGTCACAGCGTCAATTTTTAGATTGAAAAGTTGCAGATTGGACGTGAAAAGCATATAACAATACAGATCAAAATAAAAGCTTAGAGGAATATAATTACATTGGCAGTGCTAGCAAGTGGATTAAATAAAAGCAATCAAAATGGACGTTCTGGCATCCAAAACTATAAAAACTTCAAAATGAATGGGAAAAGCGGTCAAAGTTACTCTCTGTAATCCCTCTAAAAAGCTAGCATTCAATTGCACGCTTCAGTGCCTATCAAGTGAGACTTACATGCTGTAACTCCATTTTATTGCCAGAAACCGTTTGGAAACTATCTTTAACAATTTGGAATATTCCGTGCTCACTGAAATTGGGCGAACAATAGTCTGACAGACGCATAAAAAATGTTAGTCGTGCGATGTCAGGGCACATATCGAATGCGAGACACACGCTCTTAACACGCTTAGAGAAACGTCAATGTGCCAATAGATTTTATGCTTACACGAAAGACGCACACTAAAAATTTTTCCCTATTGTAGGAAATATTATGGGAGTTATTCACATGTTTTGTTAACTGTAGTTTTACAGAGTTTTGCTCAGTACTAGACGGATTAGCGGCCTTAGACCAGTGGCTTTTTAATATCGTTTACACTAGACGAATAGCTTACGATCGTTCGATCGTTTGTTAATATCATTTTCATACATTTGACATCTATTCGACTAGCGTGAACTATAAGGCCGCTGGAATCGACCAATCACATTGCTCAAAATTTTCGAAGATAACAGGTGATGCTTAAAGTTCGATTCAAGTCAAAAATGTTATTATGCTAGATATTAGAATTTACAGCAGCAATTTTGAAATATTAATAATATTCTGATGTTATTTTGTTTGAGATATAAGTAGCAACGAAACTCACCTTTTGTAGTTATTTTTATATAGAAGTAAATACGTATTACTTAATACAGTCTAGAAGGAAAAATCAATAGGGCAATTAAGCTGATATACATAAAAAAAAACAATATAATGTTTCAACCAAACATTTTGATACCTGACGAATAAAAACACAATACAGTCAATCTTCTGGGAAAACTAAAAAGTCTTCAACAGTATTTATTGCTCACAAAATAGGATTAAAACAGTATCACTTAAAGGTACATCGCGACACTAGCTTTAATATGTATCTGCTCTGAGCCTTAATTCCTAAATTCCAGTGAGCGTTTCAGTAGCACACGTCGCATACGGACAAATAAGATGGATCGGCGCGTTGACAAACGACTCCAAGTCACTCCGGGTGGAAGAAACAGTATTAGAAAGGCAACTAGAATTACACTCAAGTCATGCAGACACTTAGTCACTCGGTATTATTCGTATTTTGGCCGCAAAAAGTAATGAAGAACATGTCAGGCATTTGGGTCATAAAATAGAAGCAAACGTGAAAATTCCTTCTACATCCTTCGAAGATAGACACAAAAAAAATATTTTCAAAGCTTTTCTCTTTCGTTGAGTATTGATATTTTATATTGTACTACTAATCAAAATAACTACAGAGCACAGACCGTTTCATACAGATGAATTTGCCATAATTACCATCGCAGTTCTTCGGTTAAAAAAGTCACCACAGCTTGTCTTTTTCTGATGGTACTCCTTTAGACGCTTTTTACGATCCCATAAAGGATAGGCACCATTATATTTTTGTGGCGGCATTAAGAGGAAACACTAAGGGCGAGAGAATTGAAAAATAGGTATTAAATTAAATAGGAATAATTTTGTAAAATCTATTGCTGTCGCGCAGTGCCCGAACGCTCCCCCGCAGAGCGTGATAGAGACAACTGCATCTTAGACCGAAAATACCTACTAAAAGCACACAAAATCAACGTTTCGTAGTCCCCTGATTCTTTTTCCAAAACTAAACCGATTTAAATACTTTTTTCATTAGAAATTAGAGAAAGGCTTCGGCCGTGTTCGTATCTTTTGCATTTTTTCCAAAATTTAGCCAATTATGTTTTCTGGATGTTTGAACACAGCGGAAAATCTGGCGAATTGTTTAGGTATTTGAAGGCCGATATGTCTTTTATCGATTAATATATGAAAAAAAGAAAAACATAGAAACATGCCAATAGTGGCCATAGATTATTTTTATAAAACTTATTGCTCTACTGGCATTATCCAGGGAGGAAACAGGGGACCACGTTTGTATGGAAAAATGGCCCTTGTGTATCCTCTTAAACACATTGATATAAACAAAGTGTGTATGTTTGATGCATACCGATCAATATTAATTAGCGTCATGATTGCGCATCAGATATCACCAATGACTATTGCATGTAATTGAGACATGCAATTATAACAAGAACCTATATCAAACTATCTTAACTCGCCATCTATTCCATGAGATAGCTTGAGCGGATGCTGAATAATTGAAAGCGTAGGTATCTTGAGCTAAATCTTATCTCATCTAACGCTTTAATCATATCATTAGTGCTAACTAGGATGTTTGATGATCTTGTTTGTGTTGATATAAAGCTTCAGAATATACTCGTACATCGATGTTTGGATACAAAGGAGATTATTAGTCTTTGGTGTCGTCGCGTCGATCGATTGATTGAATGCCAATGGTTGGGATTAAAAGCATAAGACACTCTTCATAATATGTGATGATAATTTAAGATCCTCCTACTGTGCGCTATCGACATATACGCACAGTAGGAGGATCATATACGCAATAACTTAGATTATCATCATCTCATCCAAATAACGTTCACTGCTAAAAATAGGCCTCCCCTAAGGATCCCGATCGAAGGACAACAATCGGTTCCGTGACACCCGAAATCCGCATCCAGTGGCTTTCCACTTCTATACTCAGAATTTTCAAGGTTTCGCCTGCTCCGAGGGCCTGGGTTCGATTCCCGGACGGGTAAATGTAGATGTTGTTTCTGGTTTCAAAATACGAGAGCTTTATATAGTTATTCAAATTGGGATCAGAACAATGCATGTGATGTTGTCCACTTTTATTTATTTATCATCATCAGATAGTCGGTCCATCTGGTGGGGGCCTAATCACAGATGGTGCGCGGTCGTCATTCCAGTACCTTACACCCCAAACGTCATCGGTTCTGCAATTATGTGTCACGCCCACTGCCACTAATTCAGCTCCGCATTTCTTTGATCGATGTCGGTTGTCTTAGTTCTGCTAAGAATTAACATAAATATTGATTTAAAATACAATTCCTTGTCTTGGTTAATGAAGTAGCAGTGGTATCATTTAGCCAAAACCATTTGCTGTGGCCTTTTAATATAATGTTGCTAGTTACAGCATGTTACAGTTAGATATTATATTGAAATGAAATATAGTTTACGGATTTAGAACGCGTTTATTTTTTATTTAACCCGACGTTTCGAAACCTTTACAGTGTTCATGGTCACGGGTAGACTAAGGTGTTATTCGCCTTTAAGATGGTAATTTGAAAAAATGTTTAACTACCGCCTCTGATTTTTATCGTCAGTTATGTTCCTTTTTACACTATAGTTAGCTCATTTTATGTGAAAAGGAACATAACTGACAATAAAAATTAGAGGACAAACAGACGATAAACTATCTTTCATTTCAATGTATAGTGTTCGCGTAAACTCAAGAAAACAGTAGATATTATAATTTAAACATGATCGTAATTACTATAACAGTTATTTGATTCAAAACTTTTTGCGTTTGCAACAGTGCTGAAATATTGAAAACTTGTAAGAAACAAGAAACATAATATTAACCCCCAATTAATTAACTTTTCTTGTTGTTAAAGCTAAGATCTAAATATGTAGGTTTTATTGTAATTATTTCACTCAACCTAAGATAATTTTATGAGCACTTGAAATTTCAAATTAATAAAAATGCTCAGACTTACAGGTAAGAAAGCAACAAGCGATTTTTTTTTAATTTATCAATTTAAGATCATTTAAATTATTATAATATGTTCTCATGGTTAATTTAAAATCAAATCTTTACGGGATTTATACTACCAACTTTCTCTATTTCCTGAGCCGTGATCACGGCGGATGTTTTTAAATACCTAAGATAAAGCAAGATGGAAAAACCCACAGAACATGAAAAACCGTAACAATTATAATCATGATTTTCTTAATGAGTTGTCTAAATTTGGAAAAATAAAACAAAAGTTCCATTATGATATAATAATGTTGCCATTATTTGAAGAGTGTATTATAATCAATCATCGTAAGTGAAGGAAATTGATTGTCTTGTAATGATGGAGTGGAATTTAAAGTAAGCTACGTTCAAGTACAATATAATATTTTTAATGGGTATCATTTTTTAAAGGTAAATACAGGCATTATTTTAAATACAAAAATCAAGAAATGCAGTCTTTAGTTAATCAAATATTAATTGCTACTTTATCACTGTCAATAATTAAGCCTCACTTTGATGCGTTAAAAATGAAGTAGAAAAAAATAACTATGTTTATTTTCTTACAAACTTAATGGCATTGCTGTGAAAGTGTCACTCAAACATTTTTTCTCTAAACATTCATAAATGTTATACCTATATTATGAATCAACGAAATCAACTAATTGCAAGAGTCACATCGAGTTTGCATATCGACAACGGTAACTCTTGTTACTTTTGTTATGAAAGGCTCCACCTAACTAACGTCGTTCTGAGGGGTAACAACTACCTCCCAAATAAGCGGGCACGAGACTGAAATTAGTGGTGCTACCGAATTTTTAGCTAGCGGGTAACGAGGAAAGTTGAAACCGCTTGTATTGAGCTAAGTTACTATCTACGTCGGAAACATTACTATTTTACCTTGACATAAGAACGTTAGTGACTACGAGAGAGCACATTCACAGATACATGAGTAGAGAGACCGCTCATGTTATACGACCCTTCCGTCGAGTACGATAAATACGGTCCGAAGATATACTTATATATGATTTTTATCTATGCGTATGAAGCTTAGGATGTTCGCTTTCAATTTGTCGTAGAAAAAAATACAATCATTTATAAATATTAGGAGATAAATAACATTTAAACAGGACCCTCGGTCGGTCCAGATGGCAATGTTGAAAATAAAGCAACGTAGCGCCCGTATCGTTCATTATAAACTATCGGAACCTTTACCACTATAAGAGATTGTATATAGAACCTTAATTGTTTAATTCAATTCGATCATTGTCTAGAAACGTATTTTTTTAAGATGCATGCTAGTGAAAAGTTTGAAGCTAGTGAAAAGTTTTTTCTTTAATATATTATACCGCGCATTTTGAACCTCCTGACAAACGAAGACTAAGTTATATAACCACTATGTCTAAAATATTGGCAAAGTTTTTTTTTTAAATTGCACGTAGCAATTTAATACAAAATAACCTTTATCCTTACTCAAGTTCTAATCTATCTTTAAGCTTTCTAAAGGTAAAAGCTTACAGACAGATAGACAGACAGACAGACATATAGACAGAAAATATCATTAAGCATAGCCACGCTTATATGGTGCGTTGGTTCTTGCAGTTTGAGCAACCATCTTCTGAAAAATGTACCTATTAGTTGTCTCTTACGACACCAATGTAAGGGAAAGGGGTGGTGCTATTTTTTGTGCCAGCATTACACAATGATGAAACTGAGGAGTTTTGACGAAGTCACGTGTGTCATCAGTTAATAAAAACGATTGCCGATTCGTTTTTCACCATTACAACAGGTTTACGCGAAGCAAGCCACAGCAAAATTAAAACCAAATAGATATTTTGTTGACTATGAATGTGAAATATCACATTTC
Source organism: Anania crocealis (assembly GCA_949315895.1). Taxonomy (NCBI): domain Eukaryota; kingdom Metazoa; phylum Arthropoda; class Insecta; order Lepidoptera; family Crambidae; genus Anania; species Anania crocealis. Next base: position 3,470,931 of record OX438857.1, on the reverse strand, counting down.
GTATCATGTGACTCACTTCGCATCTGATAGTTGATCATGACATATTTGCTTTACCTTCTAAAAGTTCTTACTAAAAAAGCATGAAGTATAAGCTACATTTGGGCGACCAAATTGGTGTAGTGATGCGGGTTTTGAGTGAGTTTATTTGTCTGGAAAGGATGGGTTCTAATCACAGAACATTTGTATGAGAACCAATGTCGCCGCTTGCGCCCCACTACGCATAAACGAGTGAAAGAACGCTAATCAAGCGAATTTCGTCGAAAGCGATAGAAACCAATCACAGCGCTCACTTAGAAGCATTTGCTCATAACCTCTGTGGCGCGTTGCCGCCACCTGCATCGCCTGTCTAACCTTTTTCCATGTTCTGTGGTTATAATCGTGCATTGAAAAGCACGATACACCGTGGTCCTGGATTTTATCGCAAAACGGAATTTGTAAAAACAAGGCACATAGCTATCCAGGCCGGCTCAGAAAATTCTGACACCGGCTATGCTAGAAGCAAAGTCTTGCAAAAAGAAGGAGGGGGTACCGTTACCGTTATTTGTGACTTTTTGTTTGGTACCAAATCGAAATTGGTCTTATTTCGTGTTTTTCGTCTGTTTAATTAAAACTTTAGCTTGTAAAGATACTCGTAGATTGTAGCATGACATCTTTATCAACGTGCAAAGAAAAGTATAGGTATTATATTAGTAATGCGCTTGCAAACAATTTGATTTGATATTTTAATTACTTTAAAATACTTTTTGTGGAATCATGGAAATTAATTTAAGGTGGTCAGTAGCCTGTGACCACGGCCGATGCAACTCGGTTGAAGCGTCAGGCAAATAAAATAAGGTATGTTCGCGTTTAATCCCATTACAACTTAAATAAAGTCATGGAAATTAAGCTGACAGGAAGTTCTGAGTAAAAGAGAAAATTCATCTATTTTTTTTTTCCTAAAAAACAAGATATTTCTGGCAAAAAGGTAAAAGTTGTGTAAATTAAATACATCAGAAAAGGAACGTAGACACCTAGCTTTATTTTTCCGCTCAGGTAAAACAACATGTACGAAATTGTTAGAATCGTGATTGAATAATTATCTTCGCATCTTTCTGTGATTGGAAAAACAACAAGTGTATGATATAGGTTTTTAAACTTTCTTTATGCATTGTTATTGAAGGTAAATACATTTTACCTATTAATTAAAACATTGCATTGTAAATCCCGGTTCAGTGATAAACAAGCGTATGAATTTGAAATACAAGATTTATGCTTATTTCCAATCATTTCATTTCTACAATGTTGTTGTTTTTTTCAGTTGGTCTAATCTATGGGCAATGTTCCAGCCTGAAGCTATTTAGCGTACCTATTTATATTTGAAGTAAATATGAATCCACTCAAAAGCTTTTTGAAAAATATGCAAATAATTGTCCCCTTTTTTCCTTGCATTTTTTAAGTAGATATTCAAAATTAAATGTGGAATTAGTTGGCTTTATTACGACATTTTGTAGTAGTATTTATCTTTAGGTAATAAATTAAGACATAGTGCAAATAAAACGATTCTTAAATAAGTAAACACGACTTCCTTGGGTGGTGCTTGAACCCATAACCTTTTGCTTATTAAACTTCAATCTGTTCTGACCATTCAGCTGCCGATTCATTATTTGTGTTGACGAATTTTCAAAAGACAATTTCACTTTAGGCCAGTGTATTTGAATTCCTTCAGTGTTTTTGGTTTCGTACCTCCAAAATCCACTTCTTACTATTTCAAAACAAAAGGTATGAAATGAGCCTACATCTTTAAGTGCGTTCATGTTTGGCACTTAGTTTAAGAATTGTATCTTAAATTTTCGCTACCGATAAAAAAAACTGTCGGGACTGAGTTTATATAGGTAATTATAATTTGTTTTTATGAATAAATATCAATCTATGAATTCTCGAATTCTTTGAAACTAAAATGTGGTCTTATTCCCTTTCCAGTGACGCGTGCTGAAATGTTCGTGGCTTAGTAATTGTCTGTCTGCTGATTTTCCTAAGCCCGGCGATCAAGCGATCACATCGCGTGATCGCGTGACGAGTTGCGTGCTGCTTCGGCTGGTCGCCTTGAGTGCTCAATAAGGGCGCACACGCGAAAACTCAGAATTACTGACCGCGAATTATTTACTGGATTTGGTAAAAAAGTTGGTATCAAAATATTAATAGAAGAAGATATAGTAATAAGAATAAAGCGATGGCCGTCTGAACGAACAAGTTCAGGGGCCTAATTCGCGTAACCGAATCACAGTTCGATCGTGATTGAATTGGACGATTTTGACATTTAGCCCATACTAGAACTGTCAAAAACCTGTCGTTTAATTACGATTGTGATACGATTCGGTTACGCGAATTAGGGGCCAGGTATGGTGACTGCACAACGGATGATGATCTGTGGGGACTCCCCCACCAGGTGGAAACGGGTGAAGTATTCTTATTCAGCCATTTCCAGTATTATTAATTCTCAATTAGAGCACATTAAACGCGTCTACTGCTAACATCTAAAACGAATTAATAATAAAGAAAGTTCTTGACAAAGAAAACATTTACCGTTTACTTATTTACGTATAAATCGTTAAACAATTTAATAACTAAAGTAGGGAAGAACATATTTTTTCGTTATTCATAATAACAAAAACAGTTTTAAAACCTGAATATTAATGTGATGTTATGAAAAATTTTTATAGTGCAGAAAGAATGGGTCAAAAATGTAGTTGTTCACTTTTGTCTAGGCGCAGTTTTCCAGAAAGAGACTTGTTTTGACATTTGAATTATAGAGATGGACCTCAGTTTGTTATTTCTTTGTATTTTTTTTTTGTTGGCAGTGCTATCTCATTGTTTGGTAAGCTTTAAACCCTAACAGTAAAACACAAAAGCTGGCTATATAAAGAAGAATTGTTACAAAAAACAAGAACTACAAAACCCAAAACACAATAAACAGCAGTTACATAATCAAAAAAATACTTCTCCCTCTTTTTCTTTATCAATTAAGCATCTATTGTAGATTATTTGATAAATTTGACAAATTATATTCGAATGTACACACGGCGGCACATCAGACTATACATGTTGACCTTGAGAACGCCTTTATGCCCTACGTAATAAAAGCTGTTATCGCAGTTCAACTGTTTAACTTGATGTGCTGTCGAGTGTACATATACAGACAACGGCAGGTCAACGTACCTAAAAGTTAAAGGTCATTGAATTGATTTTCAACTTTAAGTCCAACGAGTAGAGATCAATGTCAATTGAGAAATTTTGACGTTTTGTGTTAGTTTGACGTGCTGTTGTCTGTACCTTCGGTTTATAATAAAAGTTGTAGTCAAATAAAACTGATATTAAGAATGTGTTTGAAACTGTTTCTTAAGCGATTTGTTTGCTGGTTTATATAAAGAATATAATTATCTTAGGTGGGACTTAACCCAAAACCGGCCTATTACTGGGTAGCCGCTCTAATTGTCAATTTGCTGGTTGCTCAATTGGTAAGAGCAGTCACCTGGGAAGCGAAAGGTAAAGGTAAGGTAAGGTAAATAATTAAATTCTAATAAATGTGGACAACATCACAAACATTGTTCTGATCCCAATTTGAATAACTATTTAAAGCATTCGTATTTTGGAAACCAGAAACAACGAAGGTACCACAAACATCCAGACCCGAGAAAATGTAGAAAAAAATTTTTTTTTTCTACTTTGACCCGTCTGGGAATCGAACCCGGGACCTCAGAGCATGCGACACCTTGAAAACCGGTGTGTACGCCACTCCGCCACAGAGGTCTAGGTTCTTATTTCACCTCAAATCGTTAAAAATTTTGAAAAAAATATACAGGCTGTTAGGTTAATGGCAAAAAATGCCCAAAACAGTCTATGTCAACATAAATATGCAATTATGCATAAAATACTGTGGTGAAGTCAGAAATTTGATAATATTATCATTTTTTTATTTTATTTTTGGAACGAATTTCCTTATCGCGCCTTGAGAAAGGGGGCTAGACGGAAAAAATAAGAGGAAAGGCCGTTATTCCATACAAACGTAGTCCCCTGTTTTCTCCCTGGATGAAGTCAGTAGAGCAATAATTTTTATGACAAAAATCTATGGCCACTATTAGCATGTTTCTGTGTTTTCTGTTTTTTCATAAATTAATTAATAAAAAAGATATGAGCCCTCAAAAACCGAAAAAAATCGCCAGATTTTCCGCTGTGTTGAAACATCCAGAAAACAAGTTTGGCTAAATTTTAGAAAAAAAACATACGATCACGGCCAAAGCTTTTCTTTAATTTTTAATGACAAAAAAAGTATTTAAAAGTTTTGGAAGAGTAATCGGGGGACTACGAAACGTTAATTTGGTGTGCTTTTAGTAGGTATTTTCGGTCCAAGAAGCAGTTGTCTCTATCACACTCTGCGGTGAAGGCGTTTGGCACTACGCGACAGCAATAGATTTTACAAATACCTATTTTTCAATTCTCTCGCCCGTAGTGTTTCCTCTTAAGACCAAAAGTTGTAACGACACTTTTTGCTATAATTGTAAGCCGTGCGGCGTGCGCGTGTTTCTCTGTCTGTCAAGAGAGAGAAAGAGAGAGAGAGAGAGAGAAAAGGAACTTCGTTCCATCCGGGTGTCCCTTGACAGCTCTCAAGTTTTTTATTTTCATACAAACTACAACGTGTTCCTTTTGACATCCCATTACTCTAGGGTATTAAACAGACCATGGTACTTAAAGAATTAAATTGCATATGAATTAATTTTCAATTATAAATTTTTTTTGTTAAATTTTTTCATACAAAATAATTCTAAAAAGTCACAACTGTTTATGTAAAACATCCTTACCTTGTTATGAATGAACTTTTGAATGAAAACGATTTACTCGTACCTACTTATCTATGAAACACCCAATACACGTCAATGTTTTTTACAAGTTACGCTGTCTCGCTACTTTACAACCACACTTTAGTGTAAGTTTGCCAATGTCTCGCAAAACTAAGGATTCGCCATACTGGTTACATTTTTTAAACAAATTTAACTAAAATTGATGTTAAATTCGAAACTATTGTTTTTTGAACCACTTATTCTAGGGCGTTTTATATTATTTTTACCTATAGAACATAACCTTAGAGTTATGGGATATCAAAAGGAACACGTTGTATAATTACAGATTCCGATTTGTATCTGTTTTTTTTTTACAAATGATGATATCAAATTTCTGACCTTACCATAGTACGTATATGCATATTTACGACCATTTGGATCAGCGGTAGTAAACGCTGCTTCTGAGCCATGGGTCGCGGGTTCGATCCCCGCACAGTACAAATATTTGTGTGCATGAACATGTCTGTTTGTGCTGGTCTGGATGTTTTCCATGTATTATAAGTATGTATTTACAAAAAAAAAGTATATAAGTAAGATTATCGGTTGTCTAGTACCCCATACGACAGGGTACTTAATAGTACCTTAATTTGGGACTAGATGGCTCTGTGTGGCCCAGTGAGGCATGTCTTAAATATTTATTTATTTATTTATTTAAAATATGTTAACTTAGGCTGGATTCGACTTGTACCATTACCACATACCATTTACCTAACATGCTGTATATTTTCAGTCATGGCAAAATGTTTACCCGTAGGTATAACGTTATTTACTACTAACACACTGAAAGCCTTTTTCACCGTCAAACTTATAAACTAAAATACCCGGCTGTATAGTCCTCTCTGGCCACAAAAGTGCAGCAAATAGTTGTACGTAAGTCGTAACAGGCCTTTGGCTCCAGTGTAGCGTGTCGGCTTAGTCGCGAGAAAAGCTCGCGGCGCATGGCTGATTCTCGGATTCTTGGTGTACCTAGGCAGTCTGGTAAACTTTATTATTTTTTACAACAAACCCAAGGTAATGCCTCTTCTGCACGTCGTGTGATTGTCCTTTAACGATAATCTGGTTAGAGAGTTTTGTAAGCCGCTTATACAGGCCTCTGAGGTAACATAAATAAATAAATAAATGTGGCCAACCAACCTTGTTTGAATCCAGAGTGACTAATTATTCGAAGCACTCGTATTGAAAAACTAGAAACAACGAAGGTAGGTACCATAAACACTGGGTGTTTTCACAGAACAAACAAACAGACAAGGAAATAAGAAAATTTGTTGAGTTTTAATTAATTGTTTTACCAATTAAAATTTTTTAAATTTCTAAAGTATGATTATGAAAGTTATGTACTTATTTTATGTAACATTAGCTATCTGTAAGTGAAAATCTCATCAAATGTTAAGCCATTTCACGTTAACTCGAACAAAGTTACGGACAGACGAAATAAAAAAACTTTTTTTTACGTTCTAATCGTATAATACTTTCATATGCATCTCGGGAAAAGGTTCTAATAAGAAATTACAAAAAAAAAACACTTACGTTTTATTTATTTATATCTGTATAAATACTTCTACAGATAAACATGTTTTATATAATCTACACATAAACATTTCATTTTGTTACATAAAAACGTTAACAGCATAACAATGCCACAACAGATCAAATTGAAATAGAAATCATATAACAATAAGTTTTCCGAAACCACAAAAGCCTTACAAAAGGTGGACGTGTAATATTTCGCGAGATTTCTCATTGTGATTGGTTCCATTAACATAAATTTATTTGGGAACGCGAGATTGCGGATCCCAAATGAGATTTGTGTATGGACTTCGGGTTCGTACGGTCAGCAAAGAAAGTTTCAGCGAAAATCTCCTTACATAGGTAAACGGGGACTGTAATAGGCCTTGGAGTGATTGCTGATATTTCAGTAAAATGCAAAATATGTTCGAATTCTTTTTGCTGACGCTACTTCATTTGATTCTTTCAATTAAGAAAATCGAATTGGAAACTTTGGCGAATATTTTTCTCAGTTTAACAAAAATCTGTGTACATACTTTTGTTACAAAATACATGATCTCCATTATTACTATTTTAAAAATCACGCTGCGACCAATTCGTAAAAAATGTTGAGCGAGCGAAGCATTCGTGAAAAATGTTGCAATAATAATCGCGATCATAATAACAGAAATTGACGCGGACGAAGTCGCGGGCAGCAGCTAGTAATTACTACTTTAAGAACTTCTTTTCTTAATGCTAGTTAGTTACTAATAATTCTTTTGGTCATCTATGTAATCAGGGTATATTTGTTAATGCAGAAACTAATTTTTCAAGTGCTTTAAGTTGTAATTTTAGCACTGGCCTATTAAAAGTTTAATTTTTCATGTTTAAGGGCCCTAAAAAAGTTACTTAACTTAAATAAAAATTTCAAATACCTTATGTAAGACTCGAAACTACTACCTCTCGCCATCACGACTGTTCTGACCCTTAAGAGGAAACACTAAGGGCGAGAGAATTGAAAAATAGGTAATTTGTAAAATCTATTGCTGTCGCGCAGTGCCAAACGCCTTCACCGCAGAGTGTGATAGAGGCAACTGCTTCTTGGACCGAAAATACCTACTAAAAGCACACCAAATTAACGTTTCGTAGTCCCCCGATTATTTTTCAAAACTAGACCGATTTAAATACTTTTTCATCAAAAATTAAATAAAGGCTTTGGCCGTGTTCGTATGTTTATCTTTTTTTCTAAAATTAAGCCAAATTTGTTTTCTGGATGTTTGAACACAGCGGAAAATCTGGCGAATTTTTTCGACTTTGAGGGCTCATATCTTTTTTATTAATTAGTTTATAAAAAAACACAAACAACAATTAGCACGTACTGTATCAAAAGTTATATTTTATTGTGAAAACGCATCCCTAAAAATTGTAACAAATAATTAATTATTACCAAAGACTAAGTAATTGTATTTTAGTTTCTGTATAACATTTATAAAAGCATTAGCTCTGCTAGGAAACCACATGTGTTCCCATTAAGTGTTATTACCAAGATGCACTAAAATTTCATGCATTTTCCTTTCCAGCGGTAGCAATTTGTAGAAAGGAAATCTTCATTATCGTCTTTGAACAGATTTGAAAGCAGGCAGGCAAAACATAATGCAGTATTGAAACAATATCAGCCAACGGAATAATTAATGCCAATACAAAGAAATTAAGTATCTACAAGTATCCATCTGCGATCTATAATGGGAAATTCTAGAAAGGCTCGTCCCTGTAAAAAAGTTTGTCTGAAATGAAAAGGCCATCCAAAAAGAATTGGCTGATAAAAATTAAATTTATTGAAATTCAATAAGATTCCCTTTTTCCTTTTATATTTCTTGTTAACTTCCAAAGATGTAAATTCATATAAACTTTTGCAACTTATTTTCTTTCTCAGTACAAAATTTGACGTGGGCAAAGTTAGCGTAAAAACTAGAACGTGGAAAGTAAGTTTCCGCTATATCGAAGTAATATCAATTTTCATATTTATTATAATAGGGGTTAAAGTATGAAATAGCCGATTATTTTCCCACTTTTTATTTTGTTTATAGCTCTTAAGTATAGTCATATTATTGCGTAATTCTTTTTGCATTATATCAAAAACTAAATAAAGTAACTTTTGACTAAAAAAAAATGCAATACTAGTGCCTATTACTTCAAAGGAAGTCATTGAAACGACCCCTTACAATGTGTCAGCTGACCTTCTTGCTTCAATTAAGTATATTTGTATTATATACTTTGATTTTAAAAAATTTTAATACTATAATGCGCAGCTTTATAACCATCTAACTTTCACCTTTAATTGCATCGAAAACGGTTCAGGCGTTTTTAAAAAAACTGAAAAATTGTTAGTATGGAAAAATGACTTTTCTCGATTTCGTCCATACAAAACGGCAATTTCATACTTTAACCCTTAATAATAAGATACATTTTTCAAACCAGTAGCACACAATTTTATACTTCCATGGTCATGGCTAACGAGACCTAAGCTAATTTATAGAATCGAATCTTAGACGGGATGTTCTTAGCTCCAAGAATAAGGATTTTCATGACCACTGCGTGCTGCGTGTAGCAGAAGTGTCATTTTTCCTGTCAATTAGAGGTGGTATGTGTTATGTCTTTTAGGCCAACGATTAAAAAATGTGATTGGTCACTGCAGGCTCTTATTTTAAGGCATTGTAATGTATTTCCGTCGTCAGGTCTTAAGCGGGTTTTTGTTCTTATGTTCGTATGACATAAGCCATGATCGAAAGGTTATTTGATACACAATATACTGATGCGAAAAAATGATTCCTTTTCTAGTGATAAAACCAAACAAAACTCAAGAGCAATGATGAGAAATATTAGAATCCCTTATGTCCGCGTTATCTAATAGTCACTCAATTGAAAGTGTATAAATAAATGATAGCATATTATGTAAATTTAGTACACTGCGACCCAACCCAAGTAAAAGGGTTATCCATTACCGGACATCTTATAATGTATTTATTTTATTATTCCGAAGCCAACACATTTCCCCGCGGGGCAAAAGTCCTACCTTTTTCCATTGTACTCTCAAAAGATCGCCTCTTTTTAAATGCTTTATGTAATAATAGTCCTTATCATGTCACTTACCAAGTTACAACCAGTTTTCGTAACTGTCGAATTCACTTTGCACTCCGTTCTGAATAATGAAATAATGAATCAGAAAAAATGTTCTATTGATTCCTAATGGTCCACCCTGGGCAACGGCATCTTTGGTTTTTTTAACCAATGATGATGGCTAACAGATCCCTATGCGGTGGTAGGCTTCGTAAGAGGCTGCTTAAATGCTACCACCCTCCTGCCGGAGTCCAGCGCCAAACAGTTTTACTATATTCCGCTGGTGTGTGGGAGAACCAGTGCCAATTTTTGGGTAAGCTCGCTCGCTCCTCTTCGTTCCTAGACATCATTGAGTGCAGACGTGTGCAGTGTTTCTTGTTAAATACAAAGTTATCACTACATTTTTAAAGATCCATAGTGAACCTTTACTCAAAGTAATAACACAGTTTCTAAAAACATTATAATAATTGTCAAGTGCTAATCGACGCGAACGCAAACCTGCTAGCAGCCCCGCACTCCACCTCGAGTAAAGAGTGCGTAAAAATAATTGCGCGCTCTTTCGCACGCCGCGTAGCATAGCACCAAAGCGAACGTCTCCGAGAGGGCCCGATCACCCACGAGGACCGGCATCTACGAGCTACGACCTACGAGCGCTACGGCCGGCCATAATCTGCATAAGAACGTAAATAATTATGGAACGCTCTCCAGTTACTAAAACAACGCTATTTACGTCAGATAACAAATTGCAAAGCAGTTCATCGGTTGAAGACTTGAATATAACACAGAGAAGTAAAAGGCCTCGCCAAAATGAAGAGTGTGGTAACAGTAACTGCTGTAAATTTCAGGAGGAAATGAGATTAATGATCAATACATTGATGCAAGCCCAACAATCACGGTTAGATAGTCTCGAAGAGCACATTAAAGTTGTTATGAACCAAAACCAAAAGATCCGTCAAACCAACCAGGATATAGAAAAATCAATGAATTTTATGTGTGAACAACTTCAAGACTTGGACTTAACTATAAAAAACTTAGACAATGATCACAAGGGTTTGAAGCTCGAGATATCTTCCTTGAACGAGAAAATTGAACACCTAGAAAAATATTCAACTAAAAACTTAATAGAAATCAGAAATGTACCGAAATTACAAAATGAAACAAAAAAACAACTATATGATATGGTTCTAACTTTAACCAAAAACTTAAATATGGTACTCTCAAACAACGACATAAAGGATATATCACGGGGCTACAGTAAAAAAGAAAACCCTCAATCTGCCCTTCTAGTTGAATTTCAAACTTCTTTAATTAAAAGTGAAATGCTACTCAATGTCAAGAAATTTATAATGAATAAGAACAATACCCGACTAACTGCATCCCACTGTGGACTAAATGGAAATGAAATACCAATATATATTTCCGAGCTACTCACAAAGAACACGAAAAAAATATTCTATGAAAGTAAACTATTTGCAAAAAACTTCAATTATGCTCATTGTTGGGTCTCCAATGGACGGGTCTTGCTGCGCGAAAAAGAAGGAGGACCCTATACAGTTATCAAGTCCATAGAACATCTATCGGAATTGAAAAAATCAATCAAGAAATAAACACACTCATTCATGTACTATTTTCATTCCTTACTGTTAATTGTATAAATAAAAGCGAAGTAAATAGTCTCAAGTTAAAATTAGAGGATTGTGTAAAGTGTAACATTTTCATAAATCGATTATTCTTAAATAATAATAGTCAGATGATTGTTTGTTTGTATAACGGATTACTATTGGTAAGTAAACTATCCAATAAATTACCCAGCTCTTATATGACACTATGCTACTTACAACAGAAGCTTTACAAATGCATAATGCAATCACAGTACAGTAACTACATTTTGTTGGCAGTACTTTTTGTTGTTCAAACACATGCATTATTTACTATTTACAACACCATGGAATGTTATAATACAATTATGTTCATATACTGGCAAACGGCTTACGGTTATCTTTGTTTAGAGACACTTTTATACACATATAAAATCAGTATTATGGCTTATATGACAAAAGCTTTAAGAACAACAGAGCGCTGTGTAACCATTTTTCTAGTATACTCAAATGCATACATATTATGTACTCTAGTGAATGATAAATACTATGGTCCTACAAAACTGTACAATAAATATGAGTATATAAAACGCATACAACATGGCCGGAACGGGAAACATTTCTATGTCACTGGGAGCAAATCTAATGATGTTTTAAAATTAATTAGACAGAACACACCCATTTTGATATATCATATATCTACTTTTAAAATTCGAGTGGTGACCTAATTAATGACTTAGATACTTTTGAATCAACAACTTCATTTATTTGTTCACCAGAAATATTGCAACCACTAACAATTCAATTCAATAATAAGATGACCATTGTGACTCAAAATATTAGAAGCATTAGTAAAAATTTTGACGAATTTAACATTTTACTCAAAAGAATTAATTTCATCCCCGACATAATTACCCTCACTGAATGCTGGCTCCAAAATGATACTTTACTTCCTTTATTAGATAACTATACACCATCAGCCACAAAAAAATTACATAACCAAAATGATGGTGTTGTTGTTTTTGCCAGCAACAAGTTGGTAACAAAAACATATGAACCGGACATGCTAGATGCCAGTTGCTTAGTTACTATCTTAAATAACAGCGTGGCTGTTATTTCTATTTATAGGTCTCCTTCACATAGTAACATTCAACCATTTTTAAACTCTCTGGAAAAAATACTGAACACTTTGATTGGCTACTCTAGTGTAATACTCACTGGAGATATAAATATAGAGTGCACTACTATAAGCAGGGAGGCATCTGACTATTTAAACTTATTATCTACATTTGGACTCTCTCCTACACATTACCTACCCACGCGTAAAAAGAGCTGTTTAGACCACACAATAGTTAAAACAAACTATCCTTCAAACACTTATGTGATAACAAACAACACCACAGATCATTCTTCTGTTTTGCTTATAATAAATAAAAAACTAAAACACATAAAGGAAACTATCACAACAGCTAAAATTAATTACTACCAAATCTCAAAAGAGTTAAAGCAAATGAATACTGAACCCATCCTAGAATCAAACGAACCTGAGAAAGCCACTAACTATTTAATAACCTCAATAAGCAATATTATCACAAAAAATACAACACACAAAACCTACTCAAAACGTAATACTCCATGGAGACCATGGATTACTCCTGGCTTGTTGAGATGTGTAAGAAATAGAGACAAGCTTCATCTGAAACTTAAAAAATCACCTAATAATGAAATCCTCAGAATCACGTACAATAGGTATCGTAATTATCTCACTAAAATTATAAAAAAAGTCAAAACCGAATTCGAAAAGGCTCAACTGGAGTCAGCTTGCTCGACCAGTGTAAAAAAAACATGGGAGGTCATTAATAAAATAACACGTTACAGGCCATTGAAGCAAAACCATGATGACTTACTTAAATTGAACTATGACGCAAAACAAACTGTCAATGATATAAATAATTATTTCGCTTGTATAGGTAAGACCTTAGCAGATAAAATACAGGCCCAGCTTCAATCACTAAATGCTACGCCTCTTTCTCAATCTGCAACAGAACATTCATTTGTATTGCTTAGCACTGATTGTAAAGAGGTAGAATTAATTATACAAAGCCTCAAAACTAATAGTGCCCCTGGTTGGGACAATATTTCTAACAAGATTCTAAAGGATAACTCAACATTACTGGTACCATTGATTACTCATATTTGTAATGTCTGTTTCGAATGTTCTATAACACCAACAGCATTTAAAATTTCAAGAATTATTCCTATACATAAATCAGGAGATACAGAATCTTTCCATAACTATAGACCAATTTCTATATTAAATTCACTATCCAAGATATTTGAGAAGTTGATTAATAAAAGATTAGTTCAATATCTTGAAGACAAAAACATTCTCTCGCCAAACCAGTTTGGATTCCGAAGGGGAAGATCAACGAGTGATGCTGTGTCGGAGTTAGTGGACTTTCTAGTCAAGGAACTAAATGATGGAAAGAAGTGTATCGGGGTGTTTCTTGACCTAGCAAAAGCTTTCGACACTGTATCTACACCCCTTCTTCTTCGGAAACTTGAATATATTGGTGTGAGAGGACAACAACTTAACCTATTTGAGAGCTATTTAAGCAGTAGGCAACAATCTGTAAAAATAAATAATATTGTGAGTGATCCGTATGTAATGCAATATGGCGTCCCACAAGGAAGTGTGTTGGGACCTACATTATTTATCATTTACATAAATGACATAATTCAATGTTCACCAGCAAATGGCAGAATTATGGCATTTGCAGATGACACAGCGCTAGTATTTGGTGGTAGTAGTTGGGAACAGGTATTTACAAATCCACAGATTGGGTTTAATGATATACAATATAAATTAAACAGTAACTTATTAACTTTAAACAATGACAAATCTAAATTTATAACATTTACCATTAGTAAAAAGACACAACCTTGTTCCAATTCTTTATTTCTTATAGCTCATCAATTAAAATGTGATTCTAAAACCTCTAACAATTGTGGTTGTGCAAAACTGGAAAATGTTACAACATATAAATATCTTGGCATAACATTAGACTCGTTTCTTACTTTTAGTCTTTACATAAAAATTCTGACAATGCGCATTCGTAAACTAACTGCAGTCTTTCGAAACATTAGACATATTGCTAATGAAAAATTATTAAAAATACTTTACATAACGTTATGCCAATCCATACTGTCGTATTGTATCACTGTCTGGGGAGGAGCCTTAAAAACAAACTTACTACCCCTCGAGAGAGCACAGCGTTCGGTGCTTAAAGTGATGAACTCTTTGCCCTTTAGATATCCTACTACAAAACTTTACGCTCAAAATAAAGTACTTACCGTAAGACAATTATATTTCCTAGAACTTTTACTAAAGCAGCACAAGTTATGTGAGCCACAAGGTACTCTGAATACTACTAGAAGACGAAAACATATTCATTTTAAATGTACCTCCATGATAAGTAAATCAAAATTTGCTCAACGTTTCCCACGATACGCTGGGCAGTATTTATATAATAAAGTTAATAAAAAACTTGATATACAAGACAAAAATATACACAGGTGCAAATCAGTATTGAAACAATGGCTTTATTCACTCGATTATAATGCGACAGAAGAAATGTTAACTAAACTTCATTGACTTAATAACTTAATAAATATATGACTTAATTAACAAAAATAACTTGCCTTTTATAAATATACATAAGCTGGATAGTACCTATATTTACACGTATAAAACAAACATAACTTCATTTCAGGCATTGCTAAGCATCTATCTAAACACATAAACATAAATCCCTCTCATAATTTTATCGTCTCCTTATTGATTTACTTACTAAACTAAAATTCCAACACGCATTACGTATGTTATGTACGACATCTACTCACCTTGCAGCACATCAAAGAGCATAAGTGCCTATAAGAGCAGGCTAGACCTAGTTTAGATACTTAAGCACCACATATATATGTAATAGTAGTTAAGTTTTATGAATCAATAAATCATTATTATTATTATTTTAGGCTTCGTCTTAACAGTAGAGTTAAGTATGTAGTCTAGAACAAGCCTATATTTATAAAAAAGTAATGAATACCAGTATTCGTACCGTCGCGTTGATTGGATATGTTGAATTTAATCTTTAGTCACAAATCGGTTTTCAAGATGCCACCAGCTTATAAGTTAGTCCCTGTCTCGCTCTCCAGGTCTTGTCAATGTATAAAACTACTTTTCGTTACTGTCTTTCTGATTCCACTGAAAAGAGATACTAAAAACTGAAGCAATCTCGCCCACTCATGAGCGAAAGTAATGACCATTATGAATGAATGAATGAATGAATGAATACTCTTTATTACAAAAATTTATTCCTACATTAAAATGTACAACTTAGGAGGTCTTATCGCCGTCAGCGATCTCTTCCAGACAACCTTTACAGGAAAAACTATAAAGAAAGGGGAAGGTGGTGCTAAGTACATAAGGCAAAATGTATAATTAATAATACAACTTATTTTAATAATCATGGAAGTTAGACAACAAAAACTTATTATTACCTGCGTGAGCATATATTATATAAAATAAACTTAAATACAACACAACTACAAATTATCATGTAACAAAGTCACAATTAAAAAAAAAACTACATAAATAAATAATAAAATATAAATACATATTTAAACAAAATCTTTAACATTATCTTCTTCTTGTCGATTAATTGTCTTTAAAGAATTATCTGGGGTCAGAGTTTTCGGAGCCTCTCATATCTCGCCGAGGTCACGAGTCATCTTGGCCCTTTCCAGACCCAAGACTATTTAGAAAACATTGTTCCTATCAAGAAATTGAACTTGAGATCTCTGTTTATTATGCGTACCATCGCAACACTACATTCATGATGAAAACGAATAAGCACATAAGATTTGCACGGTCGGCAAACCGCGGCCCGCGTAGTCTTCTACGCGGGCCGCGGATTGCCGACCGCTGATGTAGAGTAAATACTTCCTTTTCATGATAGAGATCAGAATTAAGTATAAAGGAATTAATCAAAGTAGACCTTAATAATGTGTGTAAAAAAAATATCCCCTTAAATTATAACTAAGGATACTGAATTAGACAAATTATAGAAATGTTTAAGTATCGTGTCATGCCGACACATTAAAAAGCACCATCCCTTTGCTATGGATGCGTGACTATAATATTTGGTCTGTCTGTCTACCCATCTGTGTAGTACTTAGGGTCCTGAATACATACGCAGAGTAGTGCCGTACTAATAGTCTCCGAAATTAAACTCAGGCGGACAAATACACAGACAGACCGACGAGGTGAACCTAAAAAGGCTCGTAAACCACAATAGCAGCGTTTAACGCAAACGTTACGGGAGCAGTTATCACACCGTAGCCCTAGGTTGCAGCGTCGTACATTACGGTACAATGTCAAGACACACAAAGAACGAAGGCACAGAAAGTTCATTATATGAAATAAACTACGTGCTGTGCTAGGTAAAATTTTCGAGATATTAGAAAATAACATAATATAATCATCATAGTACTCGTAACATATTATATTAAAGAAAGTTTATTTTTTTAGATTGTACTATACAATGTATGTATTTTCTATGAGTTTTCGATATGTTAATATCATACATTTCAGTCATCAGTTTATTTACCACTTAACAAAATTGTTTTTAATTATAAAATATCATTATTTAAACGGCCTTTTCATTGGGATAATGATTTGTTACTAAGCTGTCACTTGAAAATAAAAACTTGCGTTAATTTTTTTAATAACTTAAGTGAGACCCAAACCTTCAACCTTCCGCCCATCGGGTGACTGCTCTGGGCATTAAACTATCAAGACATTCTATGAGTCGACCAATTTTATTCAAGACTATATAAGTCAGCGGATTGCCTTATATTCATTCGGAGATAATGTTCCTTGCATCTTTTTACTTTTGCCGTTAACAGAAAATAAATTTACTTTGACCAATGGGATTATTGATAACCATATTTTTTTAAACTACTATCGCGACAGCGTACGCGTGGAAAATTGAATTTAAAACTATGTATTAAAAATATCCTACGGGAACCTTTACTACCTACCTTACGTACCTTTTCCAATTTCAATCTATTATCTAACACTGTGCTAAATTTCATTTAGATCCGTTGAGGCGTTTCAGCGTGGAAGAGCAACAAACATACAGACATCCATTTACTCACAAACTTTCACGTTTTTAAGGATATAGGATTTAGCAGAGATTGATTGTTAAAAAAACCTTTTCATCATTGAGTTTGTTTTATGATTTATAGTGCACGTCCAAGTAAAAATATTATTTATATAGAATAGAATAGAATATTTTTATTGCCGAATCATAACTTAATCTATTACAATTTACCTGTGACTCCTACACTAGGCTAGGCCTGATACGTAAGAATCACATTGTATTTACTCATTAAAAATGTACCTAGTAATTTTTAATTTAGATCAAAAGTTTGTAACATAAGTATATATAGCACATCCAAAATACTGATACTGTACATTCTTATGCTGTGGTCTCAGTCGTCGCATCGTACATTACGGTGTCTTGCGAGGTTATAGGGCGGCCGTTTACGCAGATTTACTACTTATGAGAAACGTTCAAGTAAACGAGATACTTCTTGCTGTTGAAAAGATTTATATCACAATGACACTATTAGCTATGGACTATCTATGCAGAGTTATTATAAGAAAAATAAATGTCGCCGCAGAACTGACTACAGATGGAAAAGAAATGTTGTAAGTACCCCATCAACTGGAAGTAGTGGCGATCCACAGCAATTGTTTTAAATAATTAAGCAGGTCTAATAAAGTAACAAACTGACAATGCAAAGTGAAATTCAAAGTCGAAATTCTAATGAAGGATTTGCGTGTTTTGTTATAATGAAATGTATATATGTAATAACATAATACAATTTTTAGTACTTGTCTTATTATACATGGCTTTTGTTAATTTCATCAAGTACATGATTTGATATAGCGATGATTTATATCGTGTCATCTCATATTCATGATGTGATTGCCTAAATTACAAAGGGAGTTTCAATATGGATGTAAATTTAGTCATTATCTGTTGTGGGTCGTGTGGGCGTGGCACAGAAGCATTGTGGTTTTGTTTTTCAAGAAGGGTGACAAAACACTTCTGAAAAACTATAGACCCATTTCGTTGCTGAGTCACGTCTACAAGTTGTTTTCGAGGGTCATAACGAATCGAATTGCGCGAAGACTTGACGAGTTTCAACCTCCGGAGCAGGCCGGGTTTCGAGGAGGATTCAGTACCGTAGACCATATCCACACAGTGAGGCAGATTATACAGAAGACGGAGGAGTATAATCAGCCCCTGTGCATAGCATTTGTGGACTACGAAAAGGCATTTGACTCTATTGAAACCTTGTCTGTTATGGAGTCCCTGCAGCGATCTCAAGTCGACTGCCGGTATATCGAAGTGCTGAGATGTTTGTACAAGGCAGCCACAATGTCTGTTCAGATCCCCCTGGATCTGAACAGACATTGTGGCTGCCTTGTACAGCCCTCAGTCAAACAAACCCAATCCAGCTTCAGAGGGGTGTGAGACAGGGAGACGTCATATCTCCAAAACTGTTAACCAACGCACTGGAGGACGTTTTCAAGACACTTGACTGGACTGGGCTGGGCATCAATGTGAACGGCCAATACATCTCACACCTACGATTTGCAGACGACATTGTTGTTATTGCGAAATCGCTGCAGGAACTCCAGGTATTGTTAAGTAGCCAAAATGAATCCTCCCGACGCATCGGCCTACGTATGAACATGGACAAGACGAAAGTCATGTTCAACATGCATGTCATTCCCGGGCCGATAACTATCGATGGAGTACTTCTCGAAATCGTCGACAATTACGTCTACCTTGGACAAAACCTGCAATTAGGCAGAAACAATTTCGAGAAGGAAACCGATCGGAGGATTCAGTTGGGCTGGGCGGCATTCCGGAAGCTACGTCATATTTTCTCGTCGCTCATACCCCAAAGCCTAAAAACAAAAGTTTTTGACCAGTTCGTCTTACCCGTGGTGACATACGGAGCCGAAACGTGGACACTGACCATGGGGCTGGTCCGCAAGCTAAAAGTCGCTCAGCGAGCTATGGAGAGAGCTATGCTTGGAGTATCTCTAAGGGATAGAATCCGAAATGAAGTAATTCGACAGAGAACCAAAGTTACCGACATAGCTACACGGATAAGCAAGCTGAAGTGGCAGTGGGCTGGTCACATCTGTCGCAGAATTGATGAACGATGGAGTAATCGAGTTCTGCAGTGGAGACCACGCATGGGCAAACGTAGAGTTGGACGCCCCCCTGCTAGATGGAGCGACGATCTGCGCAAGGTGGCTGGAAGCAACTGGATGCTCAAAGCTCAAGACCGAGAAAAGTGGCGTGCCTTGGGAGAGGCCTATGTCCAACAGTGGACTGCCGTAGGCTGATGATGATGATGTTGTGGATCTAAATGCAAGGTCGACATAAATATAGTAATAGATTATGTAGGTAACTAATCCACGCGTATGTTGAGGTATGATCTACAACGTGTTCCTTTTGATATACAATAACTCTAGGGCATTAAACAGACCATGATAAAGAATCAAATTGCATATGAATTATTTTTCAATTATTTTTTTTTTAAGCTATTGCATAGCTTCTATCGCGAGCCTTAAGCGTGGAGACCGAATCCAGAAATTCCGTAACGAAAACAACCTAACCTAACACTCGGAGCGAGGCACGATCGAACAATTTTTAATTACCGAAATTTAAAAGAATTTAGAAGAAAATAAGGATTTTGACAGTATGGTTGCCTATGGTAACCATATCTGCCAAAATAACAGAAAATTTTAATTACAAAAGTCAAAATTAGAAAATACATAAAATTATAAAATTAAGCTATTGCATAGCTTCTATCGCGAGCCTTGAGCGTGGAGACCGAATCCAGAAATTCCGTAACGAAAATAACTCCGACCGGCACAGCGGTGATACTTTTTTGTTTTTCCATCTATCGATGAATAGCAGAACTTTTAATGACTTTTTGAAATATCACGCTTGTGTCTTTAGTTCAGCAACCCGCCTTTAGGTGGCATTGGTTGTATCGGCGTTACTGCGCATGTGTAATGCTATTCAATAGCTTTACCGCGGCAGTCTCCGAGTGCCACACATCTTTTTTTTTTGTTTAATTTTTTCATACAAAGTAATTCAAAAAAGTCACGACTATTTATGTAAAACACCCTTACCTTGTTATGAATGAACTTTTGAAAACGATTTACTTGTACATACGAGTACTTATCAATGAAACACCCACACACGTCGAATGTGTGAATGTGTGTGCGAATTTGACCCGCGTATACCGTTACTTAACCACAATGATGGATGGTCTTGACTTACTTACTTGACAATGTCCTAGGTCCCCAAGATGGGGCAGAGGGCGTCCACAGTAAGAAATGGTCCTCCATTGCGTTTGATTTCACTCCAAGTCTTGCCGATCTTTTTCGCTTCATCTGCTACAGTGCGACGCCAAGTGTGTTTGGTGCGGCCACGTTTAAACGATTACTTTACGTAAAACACATATTTCATGATTTAATTTAAAATGTAGGTATAGTATTCAAAGTTTTTCCTATATTTATAGTATACGTGACATAAGTCGTAAGTCATAATAAGTCCTAGACATTCCGTAGACATACTTAGTTAAGTTTGAAACACTATTTCCTGTAAATTATAAAAAGTGATGGCAGTTTACTCATAGCAGTTTCACTTCTCATCATCCGAGAGACGCTATTATCAGAAATATCACAATTTAATTAAAAATTGATACTTTACAGAAGGTACCTAGAGTATGCCGGATAAGTATGGAAATCCGTAGGAAAACGAAAATATTCATCTATAATAATCATCAGGTCTGGTCTATAATGATACCACTACTGGGCAAAGGCCTACATCGTTGCATTTAAGTTTCCACAGCAATGATGGGTACAGGCGTAATAAACACGCTAGCCATAATTAAGCTGGTTGGTGATCACAAATCCGAGCAATATTCAAAAATTCGATACTGTTGTTCCAAGCAATGCTAAGCTTTGGTGCCCATTTGTAATTTTGAGTGTGCTATATTTTGGTATGACAAATTGTACCCGTAAGATGTTGGAAAGTTATACTGAGATTACTCACTTTTAAAATTGTTAATTTCTCATGTAATCCCTAAAATCCCAAAAGGGACTATAGTCCCTTTTTGGATATGACTAATTAGCTTTTGGGATTTAAGGGGGTCAGTTCCTGTATGTCCTTTTATGAGAAGTAAATATTATTAACCTTTAACCATGTTAAGCGCTTATAGCCCAATGCTTCTTAATGATCAGTTTCTGTCACAAATGTTAAGCAATGCTGGGAGCGGTCTTTAGTTGGATGGTTGACCGTTTGTGGCATCTTATCTTGAGCGCTTCCATGCTTCGGAGGGCACGTTCAGCCGTCACCCGGCTGTTGTCACAAGATCATCATTATGTCACTCATTACACGATTACAGTTGCGGTGCGGGTGTTAGAAGCCTTTAAAGGAGTACTGCCAATGATATTTAAAAAGTATAGATAGGTTATGCCCTTACAAAACTATCGAAATATCTGTGCCGCTTGCAAACAACAGACTGCACTCATGCGTAATTCTTATTTTGTCCTTGTATACTCGTGAAAAGAACAATTACTTTCTCTTTCGTCTTGGCATCCATATTGTATGATGGATGGATGGATGGATGAATCATGACGTTTTAGGGACGCATATTGAGAGCGCATGTAACATATCTATTACTTTTTAAATATCATTGAGTACTGACAAAGAAAACGTGTAACTGCGTCTTTTTTTACCTTTGTCTAAAATATTATTGGTCTGCCGAAGAGAACAAAAGAAGAAAAACTATTTATTCGGCATATATAGTAGCTATAATCACACAAAAATAGTAACATGCAAATTGTGAACGAGAGAAAAAAATTGTAAGCATTATACACAAATCGCATAAATATCTCCCGCTCAGCACGACACTGGTATTTAGCAAGGGACTAAAAAAACACACAGACCAGTACCTACAAACAGACATTGTCATATTCATGCATTGTACTGTGCGGGGATTGAACCCGCGACCCATGGCTCAGACAGAAGCAGTGTTTACTACCACTGATTCAAATGATCGTCCATCAAAGTTAATAAAAATTAAAATACGAAATATTTGGTAAAAAGAAGTAATAAAATAGTTATTTTTGTGGCAAAAGGTTTTGATAAAGGTCACAGCTCTCTGATAATAATGAATTGGCAAATGTAATACAACACCGCTTAAAAAAGTCTTTTGCCATGCCAAGTTAACTTTCATAATTTTCTTTCGAATGATAAATAAAACAACAGTTTTCGGAAGTATAAGTTATAATAAAAGTTCATATAATTAAATTATAGCATAAATTTTCAGTTGTTATATATCTAGCACAGTGTCGAAATATATTTTTTATGATGTGAGCATTATTTACCATTTAAGATTACATAGCTTATTCCAGTATAAATTTTATTTGCTTGACTTGAAACATGGGAGTGAAGATACACCGGCTAGACTCCAGTTCTTCCCCTTAACTGAAGTTTATCCCGCGGCCAATGATGAGGGTTTGACGACGAATGAAGTTATTATCAATATTTGCACCAATACGCATAGTGAAATTACCTCACAAACATCTAAATCATAATTTTGCATTTGTGCGTATTGCATACTTGGTCGAAGCGTTTGACGTGCAATGACTTAGGTAACGTGTGTAAATTCCCCGTTTTACACATTGAATGATTAAATATATCTATATCTAAATACTTGAAAACTTAAAACTTCACTATACTCTCTCATAAACAGGAAAGCTTTCACATCCAAATTAAAGCTAAGATTAGAAAGTCTTATTTAAGTATTAGTTTAGAAGCGGCGTCGGATCATCTCTTCTACAATCAATCCTTATTCAAAGTTCAGATCACCCCAAAGAAGGAGATGGTCCCCGTAAATAAATTAAGTACTACAACGCTTACTGATTAGCTACAATACGATACTCCTAAGGCAAGGAATCGCTAACTCTAGCATTCACTTACAAGGGAACAAGAGAAAAGAAGATCGGAAATCATTACTCATCTAAAATATAATTAATCGACTTATTAAAACTATTAATCTATCAAATTTGCCAAAAAGCGGTCGATCTAACGCTAAAAAAGCTAAATTATCTAACACTAGTCGACTTAACCGCTAATAATATCGTTGAATTGTGCACTACATCTATTTTTTTCAAATGTGACTTAATATTTGAATTGTGAGTGTGGATAACTATTTTAAATATTCAACTGTATTACTTCTATGTGTTATAAATTTAGCTTAGGTACAATAGACTTTATTTATGAGACTTTTAGAGGCACTTTTTAAGTGGCTGAGTTTACGACAGGATACATCTTGTGCTATTTATTGCTACACAATATAAGATCGATGATCGTAAGCCTAATATGGATGTCAAACGATGCTAAATATTATCACAATTAGGGTAAAAACTGGACTGAATGATTTTACAATAAGGTACAATATTCTTTTCGTGTCACAGACTTTGCGTTACTTAGAAATTTGATTACATTATTTTCTACACCTTCAGTATTAACTTTAGTTTTATCTTTCATTGCATTAATATTATTATTTATATTTCGAACGTTGTTAAACTCTTCGAATGTTTGTATTTCCTATATATTTTGTAGTTTACGCGTCCGGAGCTCGTATCTCTACAGTCACCGACGTGGGCCCCGGAGCGGTTGGTGAACGCAGCGTCGCTGACCTCAGGGATGTAGCAGAATGTGCGCTTGCTCTGGAACCACGACGAGAGCCTGTAAGATTCAAACCAGCAGGCTAATTGCTTAAGGCAAATGCCAGCACCGATGATTCCATTATACAGTTTCAATAACTATTAAAATGAAACCAGCGGTACATGACTGGGATGTATCTTGTCACAAACATACTTCAAATTACCCCATGCGCTGTGCATTTGTCTTCAAAATTGATCAGATACATAACATTTAAAATGTAATTATTTTTATACCAAATGTAGTCAAATTTACAATCAATTTTCACGACAAAAGATAATCGATTTTTTTTTCACAAAGCTATAGAATCAGTATCAATAAACAGTCCTAATAACTATGCAGGTAAGTACAAATTTTAAGCAAAACGTGGAGATTTTTTTTTTTAAATATCATCCTAAGAATCCATCATGCATTTATTAATGATCTATCTATCTAGAAGTGTTGTCTATTCTGTTTTGTAAAATTTTGCAGTAGGCTGTCGTCTTCAAATAGTGTTGCTTTACAATAGATAAGTAGGTACTAAAAGTATATTTTCTATTTCAAATTATGTGCTTGAGACTAAATCAAACATGAGGTAGATGCCGGTTTTATAAAGCATATATCTTCATCGAGAGTTGATCTTGATTCGTTTACATATTTTACTAATAAGCAGTTTGTCAATGCATGTTTCATTTATTAAGGCAAGGCATATCATTCTCAGGCATGTTAGTTCTTCTGTATAGTGATGATTACATGCATATGTCAAAGCTATTATTTCAGACTTTTAATTTCAAAGCGTAATGGTTCTTCTATTTATTTTTACTGGTTTTCCATTCTCATTGCCTACAATGCATATCATGGCTATTTCATTCACCATTATCTCACAAAACATTTTTTTTACGATAGCCTCTATATTATTAAAGCTTTTATAATTTGCGGTAACAGCATCTAACCCAAATTTAGTTTAGCCTAGAGAACGTGGGTTAGCAGATGAAGCGAAATTAAAATTGTATGTAACCTGAAGGTTTTCGGTGAAGCTGATGGCTTTGGTGTGGGCGTGCTGTCGGTAATGAAATCATCATGAGTGTTGGAAAATGATTACTTGTGTTATAAATGAAAATAATAACATAAAGTAGCTTAAAGACCAGAGGACATAAAACAAATGAGGAATTCTTCCAAAGCAATATTTGTAATAATATGATTAAGGTTTTGGGTATGTTTCAAAATAAAACTTATTAAAATAAGAATGATTTAGACATGTTGACACAATAGAAAACACAACAAACAATTTTATATATTTTTACGAGGAATCGCATCAAATTACCTATTAAAGGATCAATTCAGTGGGATGTTCTTTTAAAATTGAATTTTGGAGTTATAGTATTTTTACCGCACTTCAACAAATTGCATCTATCTTTATAATATAATACACGCGAACGTTTGTATGTACTACTTGACTAAAAATAAAAACTTTTCAGTAATTTACCTTAACTATCAGAATAAATAGGATATAAGTTATCCCAAAACTCCTTACGAATCTCGCGGAAAGATGGCTTATTTTTTTTGTGTAAAGTCACGATGTACCTAGACGATAAATGGCGCTGCCGGTTGGATAATATGACAAGACTATTTGTTGAGCCATTATTAAAGCATAAAAACCAACTGAAGGTATTTTTCAGGAATTTCATTAAAAAACATTTCATCCTTGTGAAGGTATTCAACAAGTTTTCGGTAACGCAGTAAAATTTTTTGAATTGTTTTTTATTAATTAACTACGTCATGAATAAATAGGTTGTTTCTTATATTATGATTATTACTTTAAATTGCTCTTGAACGATAACTTCTGAAGAAAATGGAGCAATCATCATCAATAGTTTTATAACTTTAAAAGAAATTCTTAAAAAACTTATCAATGATTGATTGCAACATGGACAATCAGACAGCTGTTACAGAAAAATGTTTGTTTTATGAGACTTTTTACCTACAAAGAATCGAAGACAACGCAACAGTTTGAATTTTGAATAAACCAGTCAATGCATCCCAATGAATTTAATATTTGCAAAATATGGTGATTTGATGCGATATTGCTATGCAATTTTGGTCCAAATTTAAAATACCTGGACCAGGCGAGTGTGGTCTCAACTCTTGTTGGCTGGCCTGTCGTGACGGCGGTCGCATGCTTATCCGGGATCCTCGACGATCCTGAAACACATGTATAGTTCTCTCCTATCCATTTATCTTATATATATTCTTTATTGCGCACAAAAAAAACATAAAGGTTGTTACAGTAAAAACAGTTTACAAAGGTGAGCTTATCTCTTTAAGAGATCTCTTCCAGCCAACCTAACTGGTGTGGAAGAAATGCATTTAAACGGGCACAGTAATGTGCATTTAGAAGATAAAAAGAAAATTTACAAAATAAAAAAAAATAAAAAACTAACATAAGATAATGATAAATATACCTACTTAAACTACACTCTAATATCTTATAATATGTTTAGTCTAATCCTATACAGGATGACTTTACATCATCATAAATTTTTTTTATAGGCGTTCAGTTTCGTATTTAGAGCCCATTTTTGAAGTAAAAAATTTAAATCAAGTTTTGACGCGAATATATTTTTCGCAACATAGTTTTCAATTTTTACGGTCCTATTAAGCCTGTTAAATAAAGTATGAAGGGAAAATAAAAAACTAATGAATAGTATCGTAATGAATTAATGAGATGCGCATCGCGTAAAAAGAAGTGTTGCGAGGAGGCCGTATCAAAAATTTTAGATTTTAGGCGGACATTTTCTAGTTGCTTTATCTTGACATTTATGTACTGGGCTATACCAAAAGAAAAAATACTTCATTTGTTTTTTGTCTAGTAGATTGATGTATTAAAATTTGGAAAGTGATTAAAATTTCATCCCGTATTATAATATAGTCTAAACCTATACACCAGAGCCAGATAATGCCCTGTAATCTGACTCATATTGATCTGAATAGTTGTACTCTGGCTTGCACAGGATATTGGAAAGTAATGAGACGGTAAGTCGTAACACCGACGTTATTTTATAGCTAAGATAATGAGAACGAACTTCATCGCTTCAACTATTGGCTTTGATAGTTGTTATAACTTGAATCAATGGGTAATCAAAATTCGCTATAAAATAAGCACTTAGTAAATTAATAGTTTGTAGATTAAAGAAAAGATACCTGAATTTGTGACTTATGGAAGTCAATCAAATATACAATTTCGTTATATGTATACCTACAGTACCTACCTATAGAGAGCGACTATCATGAAATTAGTAGAGTTAGTGGAGTAGAGCTTTACAGAACAGTTAATGGACTTGTTTCAAATATAGAACAGACCGGGCCTAGTTGACAATAGCGGTAGGTTGACTAAGGTTACAAAGTTCGTATTATTAATAAGGTTTTAAAGATAGTATGCAATTTCACGTTCCTAAAGCATCTAGTAAGAGGAATGAGAAACACACCTAGTTTTCATACCTAGATTTTCATCACCCAACACTCTGAGCCAGGTCAAATTACTGACATTTAGCCAATCTACCACTGTAGTCAACTATACCCGGTCCCATTTGTCCAATTTCAATTCCAACTGCTCAAAATCATCTGGCAAATCGGGCTATCCGCTTAATTTTAATGTCATGGTCTGCAAAATGATTATGTACAAACAGGGCTAAATATTGCGAGGAAGATTAAAGTTCCTATCCTCTGCTGGTAAGACATTAAGGTGACTTGCATATTTCGCCGTAACTTTGACCTCTAAACATCCCCATCTGGCAGTAAGCCAAGAAGCCAAGTCACGGCCACGGGAAATGAATTCCATTATAATATTTTCAATTCTATCAACTCATTATGTGACTCCGTTTGTCTGTCTGTCTTTTTGTCTATCTGTCTGTCTGAAATTTGTTAAACAGAAGTGCACTGTTAGGCACACGTTTCCGCCTGTGACGCGAGAAAAAGCTAATAATTTATATTGTGCAATAGCTTACATACTTTCACCCAAGCTTACATATCAGGCTATACACGTATAATGCAATCGTGCTTCTTTGTCAACTACTTAAAATACTTCAATATTTAGTTTGATGGGGCATTTGTATAAACCCTAAGAAGGTCTAGTTTTCAGAACAACGGATAGATTTTGCATTGATAATCGAAGTTTGGTAAAATATAATTTGACACAAAAATTTCAAATTCATGATCACTTAGCCTTGTAGCTTCAGTAGTGATCACTAACTTTGTAGTGCAAACTTATTCACCTCGTTGTCCATAATCATGGATATCGGAATTTAAAAAGAAAGCATTTATATCACCTGCGAATGCAATAACTTGGAGTCTCTTAAGAGCGATACATTCATCAGTCGCGGGTTCGGCGTGTTGAAGATAGTGCGGTTTTCCCTCCATCGTGCCCTGAAATAGTAGAAAGAAAAAAATATATTTGATATACATAAACACATGTCATGCAGACTGCGGTGCCGGCATATTAAGGGGACTACTAGAGCTATGTGGTGCCCGTAAATGCTCAATCATCAATTCTTAGAACAGAACAGCATTATTTTAGCAAATTAATTTATTTGGTAATTATTGAATCACTAAACTACATTTCATTCTGGCATTCTTTCGTATTGTACATTATTGCTAAAAGCGGCCGCTTTTGGCATAAGCGACCAATTCGACTTTAGTTACAACAAGTTTACTGTGATTGAATAAATACTAGAGGCAATTTGCTAGAATAATACTGTTGATTTTGTTTCGAACTAACAATATTAAATCAATTGCACAGCACAGCACATAGCTCTAGTAGTCCCCTTATAAGACTAGCACTACCGCTTTCTATGAGTGTCGCAAGAGGCCACTAATGGCACAGAACAGACAAAGTAGTGTTCTGTGACTAATGGCGTAACTGCCATAAGAGGTCCAACCGCAGCGTCTTCTGTCTACCGTTAGACAAACAGCAACCATCGTCCCGCCGGTAGAGCGTGCCGATTATGGCGGAATGGTCCGATTGGAGAGGCCCGCATCCAGCAGTGGACTGATTTAAGCTGGTGATCATGATACATTGCCTGTGGATTCATTGCAAAGTATCTCAAGTGAGTCAATTTATCTTAGCCCCAGGACTCTTTTATTTTCACGCGGGTCCGCATTGCGGCTGGCACGCATTTCACCTACATTGCAGGCTATATTTGATAAATAATAAATAAATATATATTTAGGACATGCCTCACTGGGCCACACAGAGCCATCTAGTCCCAAATTAAGCTACTATTATGTAGCCTGTCGTATGGGATACTAGACAACCGATAAACGTAATTATATACTCCGACTTATATACGACGACCTCCGTGGCGGAGTGGCGTACACACCGGTTTTCAAGGTGTCGCCTGCTCCGAGGTCCCGGGTTCGATTCCCGGACGGGTTGTACAAAAAAAAAAAACTTACTAAAGTAAATATGTATCTAATCTAAAAAAAAATCCCTAATTGTGAATCACTGGAGTCCCGGTGAACTATCACTGCATTAATTAAACTGTCGTTTTTATTATTACATTTAATTGAACTCACCGACTAAATAGCCGCAGAACGACGCAAATGATGACAAACATAAGCGCCATAGCCACCAAAATGCCGATCATAGCTGGGTCCAAGGTCTTGGTAGATTCCTCTACTCGCTTTTCCGCTGGAAAATCAAATAACGTATTTTTAGTACCCAAGGAGATACCGGCTTAAATAGAAAAATATAACCCTCATTTTAATATTTGATTTGATTCAATTGACTAAAACTAAATTAATAACCTTAATATGGGCAAAAACCGATTCATCGCTTATTATGGTAACGATGTTTTGAAATTTAGCATAGACGAAAAGGCTTACGAAGTGATAGAAGGTCTCTTGAATAGTTTCGGTCGGAATTTAAATCCGAACCTTGCGTAGTAGATTACCAGATCACTACATATTTCGGGTTAATGTGACTAATATTATTTTGTAAAGTAAAAGTAAGTAGGAAAAGTAAAAGTTCCCGTAGGATAAAATCAGATAAAATACTTACGAGTGCAGACGACGCCACCGTCCACAGTCTCCGTGGCGACCATCTCGAACTTGCACACACATCGCTCGTTCCGGCACTCCGTCTTGAAATCCGCTTCCTCGCACTGTTCGTTGAAACCGCATGTCTGGTTTATTCCGGCAGCTGGAATATAGAGACGATATATTTTTTAATATAAACCTTTAATGCTGTCAGTTAGACTTAATGTTATTGAAAGTGTTCGGTACAGCTACTAGGATGTTCCTGAATACGTACGTCGTATCTATACTAATATTAGGGGTTAAAGTATGAAATTAACGTTTTGTATGGACGAAATCGAGGAAAGTCATTTTTCCATACGACCAATTTTTTATTTTTTTTAAAAACGCCTGAACCGTTTTCGATGCAATTAAAGGTGAAAGTTAGATGGTTATAAAGCTATGCATTATAGTATTTAAATTTCTGAAAATCAAAGTATATAATACAAATATACTTAATTGAAGCAAAAAGGTCAGCTGAAACATTGTAAGGGGTCTTTTCAACGACTTCCTTTGAAGTAATAGGCACTAGTATTGCATTTTTAGTTATTTAGTTTTTGATACAATACAAAAATAATTACGCAATAATACGACTATACTTAAGAGCTATAAACAAAATAAAAAGTGGGAAAATAATCGGCAATTTCATACTTTAACCCCTATTATTTTAAAGCTAAAGATTTTTTTTTATTTGTTTGAACGCGCTAATCTCTGGAACTACTGGTTCGAATTGAAAAATTCTTTTTGTGTTGGATAATCCATTTATTAAGGAAGGCTTAACACTATATTATTTAAAAAAATCTTCGCGATCATAATAACAGACATTGACGCGGATGAAGTCGCGGGCAACAGCTGGTAAGTTATAAACATTTAACCTTGTAACCTACTACAGAAAAAAAACTCCTTTTATTGGAAAAAGGAAATTAGCATATCTCTCTAGTCAGTGAAAATGATTAATTTAAAATCAAACTTTTCTGACATTGATTTTCGTTAAAATTATTACTAAAGCACTGATACTTTTATATTTGTAGGTCTCTGAACTGATCATGTTGGAATGGAAATTACGAGGGTGAGTCGATTTTTCACATACCACAGAGTATACTATACTATTTTTAGCTGGCACCACACAAAGCCCATGTTAGCAGTTACGGTGTTTTATTGTTACCTAACCAGTGTGACTTGCATTCGTATGTGTTTATGTAAGTTTAATCTTACAAAAAGTTAAAAACCTCAAGGCCAATCGTGCATTTAATATAACATTATAAGTTAACATAAATATTTAGAACACGCAACATGCAACTTTCGGTGCTAGTTCCTGTCATATCGATCGGCCGCGGTTTTTCCTTTTAACACTCATTATGAACCTCACGGTAAATTTTGTCGCATGTAAATTTATTTATGTTGTACTACGGAACGGCTTCACAATGATACGTTAACGGCCATTTCCAATAACCTATCTATCTTCAGTTTTGGCATATCGAAGATACAAAACAACTTCTGTCTTTGTTTCTCTGGACGGCAAAAGCAGAGATAGAAACTGTTTCCTATCTCCGATATGCCAAAACTGAAGATAGATAGGTTATTGGAAATGGCCGTAAAAGGGTTAGAGGTTAGTAGCGTAGAGGTAGCCCTTTCCTTTGTTTCAAATTTAGGAAGTGTATATTATTTGATGGCCTTCTATCATGTACAGAACACAGCACGTCAACCTACCACAAAACGTCAAATTTTTTCAATTGATATTGATCTCTAACTGTCGGACTTAAAGTTGAAAATCAATTCAATGACCTTTAACTTTTTGGGTAGGTTGAACTGCCGTCGTCTGTACCTATTTAGTGATTTATTTATTATTTAAATATAAAAAAAGACACAGACATATACAAACAACAGATATTAACAGCTTTAAAAATATTAATGCCTAGGTTCGCATCGCAAAAGACTAATTTGTAGCAAGAATTTTTTTTGGTAGAAATTTTTTATTTTTTTTTAAGTTACTAAGACCGTTTTGTGTTCAGGAAAACTGCCCTTTCAATTGGACTACGGAATATTTATTACCTTATTTCTTAGAAAAATCTTAACTAAGTTAAATTAATTATTACCAACGAGCATGTTAAATAATTTAAAAACACGGATAACAATAAAAAACGTATAAAAAGGGCCAGGAAAGGCTGTTGAAAAGCATAATGTTGTTAAATTTCGGTCTCACAGGATTGCTCTCTTTACCTTCAAACTGTTTCACTCCGACCTGGATTAAAAATCGATGAGATCCCAGCCGGAGCAACAAAAGAATACACTAAACACAAAGAGTACGTCGCGTCGGCTCCATTCGTCCTGCTAAAGATCGGATCTATTCAAAAGAGCAAAGTGAAACGGAGCCTTTTGAAATGGATTACAGAAAAATAAGTAATATGGTGTACGAAATAATCTTAGCATTAACTGATTGGCTAATTTTAAATACTAAATAATTAAGGAATTATTTCTTGAAAACTGTAAGAACTTTTTTAATAAGTGGTTTGGAGTTGCATGTAACATGTGATTAATGAGAATTTTCTGTTATAATTTATCACGAACATGCATTAATGTGTAAATTTGGCAGGAAAGGGGAATTAATAATATTTTCTTTGGATGCTCAGGTAAGTAGCTAATTGCACATGTTTTGTGACATTTTTAAATCACTACTTTTCCAAGGAGGTTGTCAGTTTGACCGTGAAACGTGAATTAACACAGCTCTCATCCTTAGCCTGGTAAAGAGTCTAGAACATAGTGATTTGTAGTTTCTCAGAGACCGGTCGGATTTTCGCTAAAGGAATTTCATCCTGTGGTATTTTGATAACCACGTAACATGTCAGCATATTGATTTAATACTTTTCTGATCACACATTTATAAGTATTTGTGTTTAGTTTTACTACGAAATCATCAGCCTATCGATCTTAAAACAAAACGCAAAGATGTGACGGCCCGAGTGTATTCGGATTGCGGATATGCCCATCCTCACTTTTTCTAATGAAGTCTTAGCTGTTGCCTATCATTTTGAACCTTAAACAAAAAGACATGGATACACACCTTTCCCACACTTGTCGACGTGGTTGCTGACTGGCACGTCAGGATGGCACTGGCACGTCTTCTGCCCGCTGTCGCACTCCGCGTCCGGGAAGGTGCAGTCGGAGGATAAGGTGCAGGCGTCCCCGATCTGCCCTCGGAATGGTTCTGACAATTAACAAAAATATACAGTGAGTGTTTTTTTTTAATCTTTACAAATTATTGACGAGTAGTGTGATAGGTGCAAACGTTCCTATGTGATCCCGAAATGGTTCTGACGAAGAGACAAAATTAAATATACAGTGAATAATTTTTCATTTATCAAAATATTATGTTGACTTGTAGAGAGATTATAGTGAAGTCTCTCCAACCTGATCTTCTATTACAGTACGTCAGTCTGTATAAATGTAGAATGCATAAAAATACAACAAATGTCTGACATGATGTCTTCCCGTTTTTCTTTCATGAACTTTCATGAACACCATATTTGCCAGTCGAAACATCTCGAAAAAATCTTGTGTTATGGAAATCTAAGACGGGATTTGTCGCATATAGAAATCAATAAATCTTGATTGATTTGTTTATAGACTCTTGACTGTACTCGTATCATTACTTTTACACCACAAAATTTCACATCATCATCACCAAATGTTAACCGGCTGAGGCTTGCTTTACAGTTCAATTACAGTTTAGCGAATGCCGGAGAGATGATGCTGCTGCCCATTGCATCTTTTTCTGGAAGTACTCCTTGGTAGTCGTCTCTTACGACACCCAAATGTGTGTTGCTATTATTTTTATGTGCCTGCACACAACACGCTACGCATAAAATAATACACAATCAGTGACTGAAAAACGGGTTTACCAAATGAGCACCCACTGAACGTGTGGTGGTCTTTCAGCTTAGTTACATCAGCTACTTGTATTAAAACTTGGACAATTCCAAATGACATTTTTTAAGGGATTAATTCTAGCTAAAGCTCTACTGTGCTACAAATAGTTACCGAAATTCCTATTGCCTTAATACGTCAATTGAAACACAGAATATGTTAATAGCCGACCTACATTCGGATTCATTGCGGATAATGCCACTTTACATTCGATCTAGTTATGCAGGGTTATTGATCATAGCACCTGATTGCTTTTACATCGGCAGATTAGATAGGCATGATGTAAGTCAGGTATTGATCAGTACATAATCGGTGTTTACATGAGCAGGTAAATCTATACTAATATTATAAAGCTGAAGAGTTTGTTTGAACGCGCTAATCGCAAGAAGTACTGGTTCGAATTGAAAATTTATTTTTGTGTTGGATAGTCCATTTATCGAGCAAGGCTTTAGGCTATATAACATCACGCTGCGACCAATAGGAGCGAAGCATCTGTGAAAAATGTTGCAAGAGTAATCGCGATCATAATAACAGAAATTGACGCGTACGAAGTCGCGGGCAACAGCTAGATAGACAGGATATTACAATAAAATGTTTAACAATTTATGTTAGGCAGAGGATTAAGAGTTATAAGTAGAATATATTCTAAAGTGTAGAAAAAATCCTTGACTAAACATTAAAATGGCAAAAAAGATTTTAAAGTCTCAATTTTTATATCAGTGCTTTGCGATAGTGATTTGATGAGTTGACATCGACTCGAAATTTTGTTATGTACCTACTTACTTCATGATTTGCGTCGATTTGGTAATTTATTTACAACAATATGGAAGAAAAGCATGAATACATCAATTTATTTTTATCAATCAAACAACTATTTGGTTCCACTATTTTAATAATTAAAATAATATGATATGATAAAGACGACGACGACGTTTTCAAGATGTCGTCTACTGTTTTTTTTAATTTCCTCTGAGACGCTCGTTTCCCGGACGGGTCAATACTGACCCGTCAAAAGTTTAACATTTCCTATTTGTTTTTTGTGTACATTGTAACCATAACATCAGAACGAATTTTAGCAGATTGTGTCGTGTAAACGCCACAGTTAATCGCTTCTAAAGATGGCGGGCGGATTTCGCAGACGCGTGTTCTCTCATAAAATATGAAAGAGGGGGACTAGGGAACGGGGCCGGCTGGAGAATTACAAGCTGTGTGGTAACCTACTGCCGCAAACGTTTGGTACGGTAGCACCAGAACCGACAAACGAGAAAATCCGCGATAACAGAACATCTGTTAAATTGAGACGGTAAGCATTGGATGGGACGAAATTACATGATCTGAAAGTTCTCACCGCTGAACGACGATCTTAATTACCACACAAATTTAATACGTGATGCCATTGAAGTTAAAAACAAAATAATTTCAATCCAGACGGATTTCAGTTCTCATCGTCGTAGAACCTGATATCAAAGTGCAAATCGCGTGTTAAGCCGTTAGAGAAAAACCCGGATACTTTTATTGTAGTTTGTCAAGCTGATTGTACTAGTGTTGAAATTTTTAAAGATGTGTTAGAAGAAGAAAACATTTCATTTTCTTCCCAACCGGCCATATGTCGCTTTAATTTCGCGTGTCGAACCCGGGACCCCGAGATTTTGACCTGGTATTTAAAGCACTAAACCAACTGGGCATCATTATTATTATCGGTGTACCCCGAAAAGTTTATTACCTATATTAAAAAAATATAGACTCGTCAAACCTTTACCTTTTTTTCTTTGACGTTACTTAATTTTAATTTATAACTATACCTACTTTATTCGAGAATAGATCAGTTACTTTGAAGGGCTTTTATGTAACTAGAGTCAGTTACAGTAAGATTATTTTAAAGCCTGTTTGAATCCAGGCTAACTAACGTATGGGCCTACTATATTCTTCGTTTTGTATTGTACCAACTGTTTGCTTACACTAGCAGTGGATATTTTCTATTTGCAAATGAATGATTGCAATAAATATGAATGAATACGTTATTACTTGAATGCGGTAATGTAAATAGGTTAGTATGAGGTAGCTTTGACTTGCACTGTTATTACTAACAATCACTTAGTATTATACTTAGTTTGGTAAAGAAACAACTTATAATTCACTAGCTGTTCCCCGCGACTTCATCCGCGTCAATTTCTGTTATTATGAACGTGATTATTTTTGCAACATTTTTACTGATGCTTCGCTCCTATCGGTCGCAGCGTGATGTTTTATAGCCTAAAACCTTTCTCGATAAATGGACTATCCAACACAAAAATATTTTTTCAAATCGAACCAGTACTTCCGGAGATTAGCGCGTTCAAACAAACAAACAAACAAACTCTTCAGCTTTATAATATTAGTATAGATTAAACTGCAAGGCAAAGGCTTCCATCATTCAATTCAAGTTAGCATAGCAATGATGGGTACAGGCATTATTACCACGTTTGCCAAATGCGGGATAATGATCACAAATCCAAGCAGTTTTAGAAAACTCGAACTGCCCTTGTACAGCAAAGGCTCTGCACGCTAATTATAGGCTTATTAACAGTGGGATAACAGTCGTTAAGCCCTGTTGGAGGCCTTCGGGCGGCTTGAAAAACGGCGTCCAACGGCGGAGTGATGTTGCCACAGCGTCGCCCTCGCCGTCCACCAACCAGTACTAGGCCAGCGTGGTGGTACTAAGGCCTTAAGCCCTCTCCTTAAAAAGGAGAGAGACCCGTGCTCAGCAGTGAGCGAAAATGGGTTGTTACTTAACTACTTTAACATTGGGATGTTTAAAGGCTGTTACTTTGCAAATAAAACAAAAATACTGACATAAATCTGAACAGATAAAACTTGGAAAGCTCGAAACTTTGGTCAAAGTAAATATTGTCTTGCATCTAGCAAAGTTTATCAGAATATGATCTTAAGAGTGAGTTAATTATGAAACTTTTGCAAGGATAAGTATTATAACCGTTACATATTTTCCGCTTAGATAAAATATTTTAAATTTTTATCAAGTAGTTTAATTATATTGGATACTGGCATATTTTAGCTTTAAATGATGGTAATGTGTAACTGAGCTGGTTTTCCAAATAATTTTAAAGAAATAGCTCCGAAACAAGATGTAATTGAAATACAATTAATGTTTTAATAAAGCGCCATTTATTTGGCGGTTAATTTGCTAAGTGCTTATAAATTTACTAATATTTGGCGAAAACTATTTTACATGCAAAAACAAAGAGAAATTTGGTATTGTGTATTTTTAAGACAAAAAAATAAGGACAAATCAGTCAAAGCGTTCTTAAATACCATAAACACAACCGTAAACAACGTCGTTGTCATGTCAAACTCTATTAAAACAACTTATCAAAGTTATAGTATCTAATTTAGTTTCATAATAAACTCAAGTTACCCCTTTTTTATTTTTTGTGAAACTCATAAAAAAATACTTTTATTGATATTGAAAATTAAAAGATGCAAAAACAAACAAATTAAATACGGCACCATGGAGATGAAAGTAAATTATAGGTTTAATAATATTTTGAAATCGCATACCTAGTGCACGCGATGTTCTAAATTCAAATTTACTTTATCCTCTAGCGAATAAAAACCGCTTTTGCACTCAGATATCGAAGAGCAAAAATACTCTTTCCGAGATGGTGGGATGAAAAAGTAAT
Organism: Anania crocealis; assembly: GCA_949315895.1. NCBI lineage: Eukaryota > Metazoa > Arthropoda > Insecta > Lepidoptera > Crambidae > Anania > Anania crocealis. Next base: position 3,433,312 of record OX438857.1, on the reverse strand, counting down.
TATTTATCAAGACGCACGTCTCTTGTTATCTATATATATATAAAAATGAATCCCTATTTCCCTTGGTCATCGCATCACGCGTGAACGACTGGACTGCTAATTCTCTTTTGTTTTGTTTTCCATTGACACGAGAAGGTTCTTATAAAAGAAAAAAAAAGGAAATTGCGCTGAAAATTAGAAATTTAGGAAAACTTAATCACCATACTAAATTATTTGTAATGTACTCGTAACCTTATCGCTTTTGACAATTTTAACTTTTTTAATGTATGGCGTTTGACATAACATTGACAGAAAGTATAGGTACTATGAATTTTGTTATTATCTTTTAGCTTAAAACCAATAACATCACTCAACGTTACGGTACTTACATCGAACGTTAACACATTTCACTTAAAACTTCACGCTTGTTAGCTAGTAATACATTGACCGCTGTTAGAAGTGTGTGATTTTAGCGAACGCCAACCTGCCTGTCAGCACCATCAAGTATGGTAATTTCTCCACTCTTGCTTGCACAAAATTCACTGTCCCTTGTATGCAATAAGGTTGATGGGAACTGAAAATTGTGTGACGCTCAAACGAGTAACATGTTACAGTCAGACTTTAACCAGACAGTCCGTATGCGGGCTACTTACCATTATGTAATTATCATCGATGAATGCACACATTGACAAGTTTTACTGATGTGCGAAATAGCACGAAAATGAGAGAGATGGCTATAATTTTTAATGATTACCGCTCGAGACGGCACTCGACGTGGACGTTGTAAAAATTGCCTAATTAGACGTATTTGAGTACGCGCTTATAACATATCTTCTTCCTTCTACCTTTTTACCTTTACCTTTTTTACTTTTCTACCTTTAAGTCGGACATAGTCGCATCAATGCCCCCCCTCCAAAGACCCGATCAATCGTTAGCGCTTGACGATAACGAAAAAGCCGAATGCATGGCTGACAGTCTAGAGGCACAGTGTTCCCCTAGTACCCTCCCTTTCGACCAAGACCACCTTCAAATGGTGGACGATGAGGTCCAGCGCCGCTCGGTCATCCCCCCCTCAACCCCTCTCACCCCTACTACCGTTGATAAGGTGCAGGCGATAGTCAAAGGTTTCCGCCCTAACAAGGCACCCGGGCCGGACCGTATCTCGAACAGAGTACTCCGCGCCCTGCCCGCCCAACTTCTCTGCCTATTGGTGGCAATCATTAACGCCGCAATGACCCACTGCGTCTTCCCCGACTCGTGGAAGGAGGCGGAGGTCATAGGCATCCGAAAACCGGGAAAAAACCCGGCCGACCCCACCAGCTATAGGCCCATCAGCCTCTTAAAGACTATGGGCAAGATATACGAACGCGTATTAGTTTCCCGATTAAGAGATTACCTCTTCTCTAACAATCTCTTAATCAACGAGCAATTCGGCTTCAGAGCCTCCCACTCCTGCGTCCATCAGGTGCACCGCCTCACGGAACACATTCTGGACGGTCTCAATAGACCCCGCCCCTTGGGAACGGGAGCGTTGTTCTTCGACGTGGCGAAAGCGTTCGACAAAGTCTGGCACAACGGCTTGATTTACAAGCTGTACGAACTCAAAGTGCCGGACAGTCTCGTGCTCATCTTACGGGACTTTTTGTCGAATCGCACTTTTCGTTACCGAGTCGACGGCACTCTCTCCTCCCCTCGACCCATCAGAGCCGGAGTCCCACAGGGCTCTGTGCTATCACCCCTACTCTTCTCCGTTTTCGTAAACGACATCCCCAAGACTCCAGACACGGAGCTAGCCCTTTTTGCTGACGATACCGCCATTCACAAAACCGGTCCAAACTCAAAATATGTGATCCTAGCGCTACAGCGCGCGGTCACCAAATTGGGTGAATGGTTTAGAAAATGGCGTATCGAAGTCAATCCCGACAAAAGTGCAGCGATGTACTCGTACTTCGGGCGGAACATCCCCGTAGCGCCCTCCCCTAATCCGTCCCGCCATAATGTTCCCTCTCATTTCACCCTATTCGACCAGCGGATCCCATGGGTCAAGCAGGTCAAATATTTAGGTGTCATTCTAAACCGACGACTATCGTTCGCATCGCACATCAATCACGTCTGTAACCGAGCGAAGTTCAACACGCACCGACTATACCACCTAGTCGGCCGCAAGAGTAAAATGTCGCTTACAAATAAGTTGACAATTTACAAAACTTGCATCCGCCCCGTGATGACTTACGCCAGTCCGGTGTTTGCTCACGCCGCCCCATCCCTCCTTAAGAAGTTTCAAACACTTCAAAATCTCTTTTTGCGTCGGGCCGCGGGTATCCCGTGGTTCGTACGCAACAATAATATCCACCGAGATCTCGAGATCCAATCCATTGCCCTCTATATGGAAGAAGCCTCTCAACGCTTTTTCGATAAGGCAGTGAATCACCCCAATCCGCTCATAGCGGAAGCCGCCACGTACACCCCCCAGAGGGATGTCGCCTTCCGACCCCGTCGGCCCAGGCACGTGCTGAACGACCCCGACGATCCGATCACCGCGTATGTCACAACAGCCAACACCGCCTTAAGCACTTCAATTACTGCACAACACAGTAGTTCTCCACACCGCACCCGTCGGAGGCGGGTGCGTGGTCCCGCCTTTCATTTCGGCCGACACAATCATGTGCCTGGCCGCTTCTCACCTGCCCCCCCCTCGGACGGCGACCCAAGCCGAGGTCCGAGCCTACAGAGGCGCCCTTGAGGTCGCTGTCCGATCCCCCCTCCCAGATCGGGCCCGCCAGAATGGAGCCCGACCGTGATCCGGCATGCCACGGCATCTCCGGTTCCGGCGGCGCCACCACTGGTGGGTTCGCCATTTGGTAGGGTGCCCTTAGCACCCCACACTGGCCCGATCACGCCCGCTAGTATGGGCCCCGTTCTTCGTTTTAATGTGATAATCATTCCTGTGTATATTTTTCTGCCATTGATTATGTATCTAGTAATTTTAGACCAATGGCTTTAACTGTGTAGCATTTGTAAGTTGTGCATATTTTGCGGGTAGTTTTGTTTATTCCTTACGGTCGTTGTCGGCTAAGCAGAACGGTGGCCAGCCGAGCGCGAGGAACGTCGCGAGCGCGGCGAGCGAGGCCGCGGCCCGCTTAGAGCGCTCGCCTCGCATGCCGCTCACTGCTCCCCCGTCACATGCCAGTAAACCGCCTGGAACAAATTAAACAACTTTTTATTTACAACAGTAATAGTAGTACGCGTAAAAAGTCGCAGGTGACATTGAGTATTATCCCGCGACTTCGTACGCTGAGGATTTGATGCTACCCCCGGGAACCGTACTTTTACCGAAGCAAAAAAGTAGAAATGTGCTATTCCAGCTTATAATCTATTTCCACACCAAATTTCATCAGGTCTGTTAACTGTTTTGATGTGCTCGAGTAAGCATCCATTCAAACATTCACACTTATAATATAAGTAAGATTAAAAACGCGAATGTAATTGCTCTTCTTAAAATAAATACGTCGACGAATAATGTCTTGGTAGTCCAACCTGGGACAGATAGCCCAGCTATGTAAGTCCAATTTCGAGAAAGAGATAGGATGGGCGAATCCAATTGGATGGGTACTGTTTGGAAAGCTACGGAAAATCTTCGTATCTAAATTACTAATTTTAAGACAAAAATCTAACTGCGTGTAACCATCTTATGGAACTGAAACGTCGTCGCTTACCAGAAGGCTCAAGGTCACACAGCGGGTAATGGAGACAACAATGCTTGGTATTTCCCCAAGTGCATCAAAAATGAGGATATCCGTAACAGAACTGCGATAACCGACATCGCTCGAAGAATTGTGGAGCTGAAGTGGCAGTGGATGGAACACATGAAGTGTGTGTGTCTGTATATTTTTTTTTGTAACCATTAACTAAAAAGGGGTTGCATACTTGTCTGGAAGCTCAAAATTCAAAGATTCAAAGATTCAAAGATTATTCAAAGATTCAAAGAAGCTCTATGATTTTCTTTTTGTTATCGAGATATCAATTAATTTTTTTTTAGGAATCTGTAAAGAGGAAGTATCTTAATATAGCCGCGAACATAATTACACATGGAAAAACTCGCGGGTAGAGCGTTAGCACTTATTAATACGAACAGAAGAATTTGAATAAACGCCATCTTGCTTCGTTCATACTTTTAATGAAATATAAATAAACATCTGTTCCTGACTTCAACTGTAGAAACTCGTAATAATAGGCCTCGATTATCTCAACGGTAGCAGTGTCTGCTCTTTTGTACCAGTTTCATGACTTAATACAGGTCAGGCATAATCTACAGCAGAATGCAAAAGTAGGTCAGATAGATGCTGAACTCGATCTATTGTTTGCTTGACGAGAAATCTCGTTTTCAGATTTTAAATAATCTCTAAACTCGATTTGTGCCACAGAACTACAGGCGGAGCGTCTATATTATGACAGCTTATTGTTTTGTTAATGTATAATACAAGGCAATTAAAGGGTAAGTAAGTGTCTGTAAGAACTGCCAATTGCTTTCAAATCATCATAAAAAGTACGCCACAAAACAGGTATCGCTGTAAGAAGCTTTTCGGGGTGGTGGGATCTGCCTTCTAGTGGTCCACCCTGGGCAACGGCATCTTTGATTTTCTAACCAATGATAACGGCTAACAGATCTCTCTGCGATGGTAGGCTTCGTAAGAGACTACCTGGATGCTACCACCCTCCTGCCGGAGTCCAGTGCCAAACAGTTTTTCTGTGTTTCGCTGATGTGTGGGAGAACCAGTGCCTCTGGGTGAGCTCGCTCCATGGTAGGCTTCCTCTTAACCGTAGAGTTTAGTATGTAGTCAAGGGCAAGCCCATTGTTTATATAAAAAATACATTTTAAGAGCCGTACTGAGGATTGGCAGTCAATACCCTGAATAGAGAAGCGAGAGAAGAGTTGGAAAAAATCTTGATTCATCATTAATGGAAGTTTTCTATTTTAAGGAGATTTTACTAATACTCGCCATAGCAGCTTGGAAGTAGTCTTCGTCTGGTAGTTCTGCTTATCGCCTTTTACGACAACCATCTTTACTAATAATATAAGTTTTTTTACGCTTTCACGCGAAAACTATTTAACCGATTATCATGAAGCTTCGTACACATATTTCTGGACATACAAGAAGAATTTTTTTTTCGGATGGACCTGTCACTGAAACCTTTTAAGGAATGCTTTATTCAGTTAAACCGGGCAGAAATTTGCGGAGCGCTGAGAACACTTAGCCTAGGTCCGCCGCGCTAAGCTGTCTCCCGGTACGGCCTCAGGCTCGCTCGTGCTGGGGCCCATACTAACGGGCGTGATCGGGCTGGAAGAAGTAACATAGGCTATTTGGTATCCCACTGTTGGGCACAAGTTTCTGCACGCGCGATATAAAGTGCCCACGCGGGTAGAGCCGCGGGCGAAAAGCTAGAAATACATAAAAACAGTTTTATTATATTTAACGCTGGCATCAAAATTGATTTTTTATAAACGTATTGTACCTTTTAGCACCATGAGAGAAATTATTAATGCCGTGCAGATAAATCGCACAGTTTCGACAACGATATATCAAGAGACCATGGCGTCCATCATTGCTTCCACGCTGATGTGCGTTGCCAGTTTGATTGAATAGCACTTGTTACTGTACAGACAATGGCAGGTCAACCTATCAATGACGACCATTTGGATCAGCGGTAGTAAACGCTGCTTCTGAGCCATGGGTCACGGGTTCGATCCCCGCACAGTACAAATATTTGTGTGTATGAACATGTCTGTTTGTACTGGTCTGGGTGTTTTCTATATATTATAAGTATATATTTACAAAAAAAAAGTATATTAGTAAGTTTATCGATTGTCTAGTACCCCATACGACAGGGTACTTAATAGTAGCTTAATTTGGGACTAGATGGCTCTGTGTGACCCAGTGAGGCATGTCTTAAATATTTATTTATTTATTTATTTATAACCTACCCAAAAATTAAAGGTCATTGAATTGATTTTCAACTTTAAGTCCAACAAGTAGAGATCAATATCAATTGAGAAATTTTAACGTTTTGTGATCGTAGTGCAAAAGCAACAGTGCCGTTATATTGGAAACTCATATAAAACAAGTATTGATGCCAAAAATGCTAATGACTACGCAATACATATTATTATCTTGATAAGAAAAGGATAATGGAAGATAGCAATAAAAAACCACACAGACTGAGTAATGAATAAATACCACTGTTAGTTTGAATGTCGAAATATCAGAAACAAATAAACTAGTGCGATTTCTAATATTTCTCTCTCTTTAGTAGTTCTTCGAACATTAATTAATGTGGACAACATCACATACATTGTTCTGATCCCAATTTGAATAACTATTTAAAGCATTCGTATTTTGGAAACCAGAAACAACGAAGGTACCACAAACACTAAGACCCGAGAAAATGTAGAAAAACACTTTTTTTTTTACATTGACCCGTCCGGGAATCGAACCAGGGACCTCGGAGCAGGCGACACCTTGAAAACCGGTGTGTACGCCACTCCGCCACGGAGGTCGTCATTTTTTTACAAACATGAATTTTTAAGTTGTCGTTATAATAGAAGCTTCAAAATTTCAATTTAGTTTCAGACTTGTTTCATTGCTGGTGGTAAAACAACCAATCCCTGGAGATAATAGCCGAAGCTTGGGCAGCAATAATTCAAATCAGTGCTACCGTTCCCACGGGAATATTGTGACATTGATTGGAACTGCGACAGACAAGAGATCAAGACCATTTGCATGAGATATTGAATGCTAATGTTATTATTTGCATACTAACACGTTTTTAGAATGATTTTGTATAAGTTTTGTAGATTAGCTATTAATTTATTTGAACTGGAAACATTAATAACACTTCATGGGTATGAAAATTAAAACTATAGAAAAATAAGTTTTATTTGCCTTTTTTATATCAACAGCAAGAAACGTATCACTGTATCCACTGTCTGTAGAAAATACTGTAAATCTGAGATAACTTAGTTAGATATCTTCGTGGATAATTGACCCTTCCGGGCATTGACTTAAGCACTGTTGTTACTCACAAATATGAGTTGTAATTATTACTTGAAATAAAAATAAATCAATCAATCAATTGAACCTGACAATTTGCCACTCAAACATGAAGGTTTTACGTATTCAAATCAAAATCAAATCAAACCGCCGGCGGTCTTCAGAGGTCCTCTACTGGTTAAAATGCAACAGTTTGGTATTATAAGTATTAACAAAATTATGAAAAAGTAATAACGGTTAAATTAAAAGCTTACTTACGAGAATAATTTCCATTTCATGCGCTGCCTAAGATGCGCACATAAACTAAATTTGCAGTAACTTTTAATTATTTTAAATGAAAATAATTGTTATGCTAAGAATACTGGAATTGATCTAAAATGTAATCCTCTTATAGCGACTCGACTCGTTGGAAACAATATTGTAATATTAATAAGAGCCTTAGTTTCAACCGACAAAATTATATTTTAACTAGCTGTTCCCCGCGACTTCGTACGCGTCGATTTCTGTTATTACGATCGCGATTATTTTTGCAACATTTTTCACTGATGCTTCGCTCCTATTGGTCGCAGTGTGATGTTATAAACTCCTAAAGAATTCCTCGATAAATGGACTATCAAACACAAAAAGAATTTTTCAATTCGAACCAGTACTTCCTGAGATTAGCGCGTTCAAACAAACAAACAAACAAACTCTTCAGCTTTATAATATTAGTATAGATTATTCGCGTATCAATAACGAAGTTTATATCAATATGATAACATAGAGCGGGTGACCGATTTGTTTAATTTATGCAAGAAAAAATAGAATACAATCAGACAAATCAATTTTTAAGCAGTCATTAATAAATTAGTCTCAATCTAGATTGTTTTCCAAGTAAGTAGTATTCCTAGTACGATCATAATAATGTAACTTATATGTCCTTATTATTTGTATACATCCTACTGCAAAAATAAAAGGAGAAAAGAAAACATAAAGATACAACATAATACATAAAGACGATTAAAATAAATTATGCTTTTCTGGCTAAACGACGTCAAAAACGTTTTGGAACATTTGGATCAATAAAAATGACAATCTATTGCAATTTCAAAATTGTTTATAAGAATAGTTAAATACGAAATAAAACTTTTACATCCGAATTTTTTTATTAGAGTGTCAATTCATGATTTTTATAGAATTTTCTACTCACTCTCTCCTTATTCTTTAGATTAGAACATTAGGTAAATAATAATAAAAAACAATCAATTTATTACTTGCGTTGATAATTGTCTACAAATTAAATACAAGTAATAGCTATTGTGACTACTACGCTTACGGGCAGCTAGATCATTCAGTAAGCTGATCTACACATTAATGACTCAGAATTCTGAACCAAAGCAAAAAAATTAAAGAAGAAAATTAATTTCGCTGATTAACGAGATAAATATTTTGCAGTTAATGCAAACAAGATTGCAACAAGACTATTACAGACTACGTTACTAACAGTATTATCTAGTTGAGAACAAAGAACTTGAGGGAATGAAAATTAATTTTAAACCTCGCAGTGCACGAACAAATGGAATAATTAATCAGCCACAAATCACTTTTAGTGGGGTTAACCGTTCAGCTTAACCCTTCTCTGGCATTTTTAGCTTGTTGGCTCTAGTGTTGTTAGTTTAGAAGTTATTTTATAGGCTAGTTTATTTTTAACCGCTGCAGGCTGCTTTATAAAGCTTGAAGACCGCAAAAGTACTACTCGTATATTCTCGGTCCGTTTGCTACAGAGAAGCTGCTATTCAGTGTGAACCTAGAATTTATAATCAGGAAACTATTTTTTTTAAATACTAATATGAAATCAAGATTAAAGATAAATTTACGGGTTTAAATCGCGTTTATTATGAATTCACAACTTTCTAGTCACGGGTAGTCGCCAGCAATTTTAATCCGTAAAGGACAAACCCGTTTCCCATACAATCTCGGGCCTGACGTTACAAGGCTGGGAATTGGCCATAAATTAAAACATATTAAAAAGATTCATAAGCCCTATTTTCACAACTTTCTACAATGGGAAAGTTACTTAACTGAATTATACATACTAATATACTTTGAATACTGATATTATAAGTGCAATTAAGTTGCTAAAATATCAAATAAAGTATATAAATAGCTGTTTCATCTTAACTGACTGTCAAACATCTGCAAAGATGTTTCTTTCGGGTGTTAAGGGTGCAAACTCCTAACATTTGATGAAACAACGCTGGCTTACAGCGTAAGAAAATGCTTGAAAAATTCGCGCCGTGTCGCAGTGTCTCGGTGGCCTAATGGTATGGCGCCCGCCCGGCATGCGAGGAGATGCGGGTTCGAGTCCCGCCTGAGACAAAATTTTTCAAGTTTATATACTGATATTATAAGTGCAATTAAGTTGCTAAAATATCAAATAAAGTATATAAATAGCTGTTTCATCTTAACTGACTGTCAAACATCTGCAAAGATGTTTCTTTCGGGTGTTAAGGGTGCAAACTCCTAACATTTAATGAAACAACGCTGGCTCACAGCGTAAGAATATGCTTGAAAAATTCGCGCCATGTCGCAGTGTCTCGGTGGCCTAATGGTATGGCGCCCGCCCGGCATGCAAGGAGATGCGGGTTCGAGTCCCGCCTGAGACAAAATTTTTCAAGTTTGTATACTGATATTAAAAGTTACTTAAATCAACCAATGAACTTATTTTATTTTATAACCTATATCATGTATTATTTTACAAAAAATACCATTTTGGTACTTTGCCTGGGTAAGATCCAGGTCCCTTTTCTATCTATAGGAAATACAGGTTGTAAATAGAGCACTTCAGCAGAGCAGTGAGAAAAATACAAACCACATTATATACGAAACGAAATGTAATTGAATTGGAGTGACACAAAATGACAAATGACAATTAACTGTCATTGTCAGCTGATATTCTTAATAATAGTGCAGATGTAACGACATCAGGAATTGAACTATTCAAAATGTTAAATTGTTTTATCAATGATTACTTATTGAACTGCAAAGCTCGTGGAAAAAAATGTTGATTACATTTATTAAGTTTTTTATATTTATATCAGGCTTTCAAAACGAATTATTTAGCTTATTCCTTAAAAAATGCAATTAAAAAGAAGTATTACTATGAATTGATTTATTCTAAATCGATTAAAATGTTAAAAGCCTCGCTCTATGAAGTGACAGAGCGTTTACGGAGATAGTCACGTTTTAATTTATTTAGTTTAAATGTGTGTAAAACGGTTTACAGAGACTGTTTAAGTATTAGAAAAACAATATGTATTTTATCCATTTTCTCCATTTGTCCATTGCCAATTAAAAATTTTTTTGGAGAAATAGGCAAGTAAAATAAAAGGGATTTTTTGGCATAATTTTCATTGTTGTAACGTCGGGCCCAAAAATGGGGTTCTCCGTTATCTTTCATTTTGAAACATTATGTATTCGCACAAAATCAAAAAAGGAATAAAATATTATTTAGGTAGGTTATCTTTGAAATACTAGAAACAAAACAGGTTAAAAAGACCTCAACGCGTAAGACCAGATAATTGCAATTAAATCAAATTGCAAAAAATCATTTTTTTTATTACTTCCCTAGAAAGAAATAATCAAATTTTGATTTTAATTGTTACGAAACTAAAAAACCCAACCTGGACGTAAGTAAATGGGTACATGTGCAATGGATCTTTAAAAAAGCTCTGAATTAAGTTTTCACGAAAACTTAATTAAGTTTCTGAATTGGTGCATTCTACTAAGACTCTATAAATGACGCTCCAAGCATTTTCAGACTTACTTCTGAGCAGTAAATTTTCATATTACCTTAAATTCATACACATTATTTATTTATGCGAAGTTGCACTAAACAACAGGTCCAAGAGCAGACCAGGAAACCAGGACAAAGAAGACAGAAACCAGGAATTATGCCTTGCGAATTCAAAGCGAATCATTACGTTATCAGGACACGATGACCGTTAGTCAGGAACTAAAAATAACTAAGTATCTACCATATTTCACCAATGAGTAAAGCAGCTACATAATCTAAAACTATCATTTCGCAAGAAATTATAATCTACGCACGCGCACGAAGAGTAAACCTTAATTTGATTAAATTATTGATTTTATTAGTAAATATACGACTAAATATTTAGTGAATATTTCAAGCCATTGCCATTATTAATATCGAGCAAAAAACATTAAAATATTTAACTGCTTCAAAAGTATTTGGAGTACCTATGTAACAACATCGATAGCTTTCCAAATTTCAGATAGAATTTCAGAAACATTTCATAACATTTTACTTGGTCAAATTCGCAGGCATTCCAAGAAATGGCTCTGGTAATAAGACACTGAGCGATTTTTAATGTCATCCCTAAGGCACAATTTGGTACGTTTCGTGAAATTCCCGCCATTAATCATAAAAGAAACGGGAATATCGGTTCGTGAGCAAATAAATCAGTTGTTTATTAAAACATTGCAAATTGCGACTATTTGTATCTGTTGAGAAAATCTGTGATTTAAACGGCATTCATTGGATGTGAACAAAAGGAAATGAAATGGATTGGTGTTTATTGATTAAACTAGTGAAACTGGTAACGGTTAGACTAAGGTGTTATTCGTATTAAAAAAGGTAATTTTGAAAACCAAGTTTAAATGTAAAATTTACGCAAGTTTAAATCCCTAAAATTATATTTTATTTCAATGTAAAAATTTATCTTTATTCGAGTTGATCTAAACTACATTAAATTAGACTAAGTAAAATGTTCATGGTACTTAAAAAAATCGTTTTTAGTCAGTATTTAGTGTTAAACTAATTAAGAACTGCGAGTAACAACATAACTTATGTGTGTACATCACACTGGCTTTATAATAATTATGTATAATCACCTCGTGCTATTTCCGTAAGGTCACCCAAATCAACTCGGCTACAATCCAATCAACACGCATGATTATATTTTTTGTTTCTTGCCCAAGGGTTGGGAAGGTATTTATTTAACTGCCTGTAGGGGTTAGGGTACACGCAATTAAATGCTTACCTACATTAAAGTTATGTTAAGCGAATTTCAGTTCGAATGACAACGTACATAACCACATATTTAACTAAACATTAATTTATGCTTGTGTATTTTATGATGTTGGAAATTTAATAGGTTTTGCGTTTGAAGGGACTTGCCATCAGAATTACAAAGACATTGATAAATTTTAAAAATACTTGACCTTAAAATAGATTACAGTGTGTGTAATTACAATCATATTCATGTTTTTCTTATAGAATACACATTATGTGGTACTATGTTGTATTCATTATAATATGTTTATGTACGATGACAACCCAGTTAGTGTATCTAATGCTTCAGTTTGCCTACTACACAGACCCTACTTTGATTCCCAGTTGGTTCAATTAAGAAAACGTTATTTTCTAAATTGGATTGGATCTGAAAGAGACCTTTCCAAACAAAGGATATTGCTCCATAGCCCACATTTATCTGGAAGCAGTGGTAGGTTTAAATATTAGGACGTGTAAAAGCGCCTCCTAGGGGCCTATATGCAGAAATAAAACTGATTTCACTGATTTTACTATCGCCACTCTTGTTTAGTGATTTAGCGATCGGAGTTGGCTAATACTGGAAAAAAAGACTCTTGCTCATTTAGTATGCAACATCTATTGCGACACTCATAGGACAAGAAGAGGTGGAGTTGTTCTAATTAAGGCCAATACCACATATCACTCTTTTACTAAATCGCCTGATTATAATCACCGCTCGTTTCACACTTTAATGGTTCTGGAAATAATATGTTATATGAATGTCAAGGCACAATAAAACTCTGCTTCCTACCCAAACTAAGTGTTGCCACAGTAAATGCTTTGGGGTCTAATAAGCAATGATTATAACGTGCGTGCGACACGCAGGACAAAACCCACGAAACTTTAGCCAGTGCAGTCTGCAATCGACTTGTAACAAATCTAGGTTATATTACAATATTACAGGTCGTTATTTGCCGTAAGGTGCTGGTGTAACAAAGAAAAGCACTAGTTTTTCTCGTAATTAAAATGTTATAAGTGATTGATATTTCATTGATTAAGTTTGTAAAAAAGGGGGACTAAAAACTTGTTGAATGCGGTGTTTTTTGTTCGAGTGTTTATGTATTTTGTTTTTAGCAAAAATATTATTATATTAAATTTTATAACATGCTGTTATATATATTATATATATGCATGCAAATATTATAACATTGTACGACACCAACCGTATGAAATTCCGATTCAAACGGTCCCAGATTGTAAATTTAATTGGCTATAATATATAGGTATATTCCGATATATGACACTATGATGACGCAAGTTTGCTCATAAAAAGTATTTTTATTTGCGAATGGGCAAGAAATCGCATTTGATACATCAACAACACGAATTCAGATTGTATTCTTATATAATTCATTTAGTAAGTGATTGCTTTGTGTAAATGGAAGCTTTAAACTCGCATTTTAGCTTGGCAGTTACTCGTAACTTTATTAATTCGAGACAACAATATTTCATTACGTAGTAGCTTGATTTTAGCCACGATTAGTGCTGAATCGGAAACCTTGTTTGCACTTTGCTTTATGTACGTCTTTATCTTCAACTAGCTGTTGTCCGCGACTTCGTTCGCGTCAATTTCTGTTATTATGATCGTGACTATTTTTGGAACATTTTTCACTCATGCTTCGCTCCTATTGGTCGCAGCGTGATGTTCTATAGCCTAAAGCCTTCCTCGGTGAATGAACTATCTAACACAAAAATAATTTTTCAATTCGGACCAGTACTTCCTGAGATTAGCGCGTTCAAACAAACAAACAAACAAACAAACTCTTCAGCTTTATAATATTAGTATAGTATAGATTTAGTTTTGACATATTCTTAATAATAAACGGTTTCATGTTACTTCTTACTCCAATCGTAAAAACCGGCCAAGTGCGAGTCGGACTCGCGCACGAAGGGTTCTGTACCAAAACGCCCAAAAAAACGGGTTTGCTGTATGGGAGCCCCCCTTAAATATTTATTTTATTTTGTTTTTTGTATTCGTTGGTGACAGAAATACATAATTTGTGAAAATTTCAACTGTCTAGCTATCGCGGCTCTTGAGATACAGCCTGGTGACAGAGCGACGGACAAACGGACAGACGGACAGTATACTGTGGTTGTTGGTGGTTGGACCGATATTGACGAGACCTACACTCGCAGATAGAGCATGTTATACTTATAAGAGGTCATTTAGGCCATTTATATTTTAAAAATAATCTATATACATAAAAGAAAGTCGTGTTAGTTCCACCACTTATAAGTCGAGAACGGCTGGAAAGATTTTTATGATTTTTGTGTTTTTGGATTTGTCTGCGTCGGGAATAGGATACTAAGTATTAAAAACGTTGGAAAGTTAGCGTTTAAAAAAATGAGGAAAATATTATATTTCTTGGTATTTTTCCTCCAACGACTTTTGAGACGTCAAAATAGCTTAGGCGATACGAAGTGGAGTTTTTGGCGGGAGTTCGTGAGATACAATTGGAGTCCGTTTATTTTATCGAATTTTTATTGTTTATAGTGATTTTTGGGTCGTAAATTGGGTGTTATTTTGCGAAACAAAGTGTCGTGCGAGTGAACAATATACAGTTCGGTGTAATAACATGGTCGTATGGGTCGTAACCAAGAAGAGTGGACCGCGAACAACGAATTTAAATATCGTTGACCGCGAATTATACGCGGGAACGCGACCAGTTCACCTCTTTCTTGGGGACTTCTTTACATTCCTTCATTCTTTCGAATGTCTCCAAAAACTCCATCAAAGCATTAAAACGTCTAACATTAACGTTTTAATGCAAAAAAAAATAAAGACAATATTACTAAAGAATTGGCTGTATGGACAAGTATCCGAGGCCGTTAAACTTACTAAAGAAAAAAAAGGCGATACGAAGTTCGCGGGGTCCGCCAGTGTTTATATAAAAAAGAGAGTGATAAATGCCAAGCATCCTGTTTTCCACACAAATGCACAGCTAGTAACTATAAATAAATTTACTTACATTGCATTGATTACCATACTTCTATCTACTTCTATTTATCTATAAGATTACCACACCATCAGCATGCCAACAACTTTGATAAAACAAGTTACATATCGTTTATATTGAGTCATTACAACATCCTTAGACCCATCCTTTTACATCCTCAGCTACCTAACATATGTATATTGAATATTATAGGCACAAATAAGTATCACGAGAACTTTATTCTAAGCTCAAAACTCGTTTATAACTTACCCTTGTAAATGTCATATAAACACCTCACAACATCTGAGCCATGTAACTTTATTACGCTCCAAAAACTTCCTTCCGCTGAGGTGAATTTTTACTGATATACTCTGTACGATCGTTGATAATAAGTTCGTAATAAAACCAGAGTTACTGTAATTTTAATATTATATAAGTGATAATTATAGTGAAATTAAGGGGGTCAGTTAGTAAGTTAACAACTATTTTGGTAAGTGATTTGGTATGTCAATGCATGACGCCTAGGATTAGTTCGTTGCGAGTGAGTTAAAAAATACTTCTTAGGACACGACGCCTATCCATGTTATTATAATAAGAATACTTGTATATAACGGAGGGGGAGAAGTAATATTGATTGAGTACCCAAAGGTACTGGATACACATGATTACAAACAACATAGCTATCATGTTCTATAAATGGTTCTTAAAACTCTAATGCGTTTGTTTCTGAAATTAAATAATTTATCATGTTATGGTTCTCAAAGATGTTATGCGTAAATAAAGAATTTAATAAACAAACGATAATGGTAAAATGTCCCTACCAAATAAGCTCCCACTACTATTTGGATGCATTTTTATTGTGTTTAAACTTGTGTATTTAAGGTCCAATTTGCATTACATCATACCTACGTATGACATGACGTTAGGTGCTTATATTTTAACATGGATAGTTCGGAGTGTCATTTTTGTTTGGAACTGTTTATCTTGTTTTTATTATTTATTGATGGGTAAAATGCAATACCTACATATATGTATATAAGTATACAGGATGAAATTTGAACCCCTTTCCACAATTTTTATAGGTGTTCAGTATCGTATTTAGAGCCCATCTAAGAAGTAAAAAATGTAAATCAAGTTTTCACCCGAAAATATTTTTCGTAATATAGTTTTCAATTTTTACAGTCCTAGGCCTGTTAAGGTGTAAAGGGAAAATTAAAACCTTATGAATAGTATCGTAATGAATGAATGAGATGCGCATCTAGTAAAAAAAGTGTTGCTAGGCGGCCGTATCAAAAATTTTTGATTTTTTGCGGACATTTTCTAAGTGCTTTATGGCCTATAAAAATTTTGGAAAGTGGTTAAAATTTCATCCTGTATAAATAAATAGCTTTATATGAAGATTATGTTTTGTTACAACCATACATACATATTATCACGCCTCCTTCCCAACGGGGTAGGCAGAGACCAAGGCCTTCCACTTACTACGCATACATCCTGGCATACATCTTTCGCTTCTTCCACATTCATAAATCTTTTCATGCATGCTCGTCGGTTAAGAGTACTCTTGACCTGACCTTTCTTCAGAACATCCCCGATTTGATCGTGATAAGTTCGTCTAGACCTTCCTCTTCCAACGTTCTCTTTATTTTTTGTTAGGTGCTGAAAATTATAAAAATGTAAGGTAAGGTAGTGTCCCCAATATTAAATTCGCTGTGATCCCTTTTTACCGCAAACATGAAAGCTATAAACCTAAAGCATCTTGTTTCAACAACAGGGGTAAAATTTGTTCACGAGGATACATAATAATGTTATTAAAATTTATTATTATGGTATAATCTGTCGTATTTGGTACAGCGTGCCCTAAAATTAACTCGCTTAGATTACGTGATCTTAATATTTTAAAGGTAACTAAAACCAACAGTGTCCTGGGCCCTTACTCTTGAATTTGATTTAAGTTCGATCTCGATTCGACCTAGTCAAAATCTGAACAAACTCAATCGAATCGAAATCAAAATCAAGTCGAGATCGATCTAAAATGGAGATCCGTTGAAAATTTTCGGTTGATAACGTAATCACCATCGACTCAAAGGTTTAGGTTCACTTTCAGAGTACCAAATCACTGATTCTCGAAGTCGATTCGATTTTGATCGTAACTCGAACTTGTCAAGAGTAAGCCCGCTGAGCATGATTGCTGACAGGATGGACTGTGCGTATTTGAGTCATTGCAGTGCAATTTCACATGGGCTTACACTGCAATGATCTGTATATATAATTAAGTTTTATATTATTTTTATTTTATAACTTTTACTATGTTTTATTTACTTTTCTTTACTCTAGGCTAACTCATTATTGTTCGTAGTATAGCTTAGTCTGGACACTTAGTCTGAAATATATTAAAATATAAAATAGACGAGTTTCATCTTAACTATTATGTCAATGTTTATAAAAACATATGCCGCATGTTGAAAGCACATAAGCAAATACATAAATACATTTTGCAAGGCAAAAAATATCTTGGTAGTTCAGTAGAGCAGAATCCTGGTAGGGAAGTTGTGAGTTCAAGTCCCACCTAAATCAGTCGATTTTCACAGAATATTATTTTCAATTTACAACAGCGATTTAATTACTTGAAAACACACATTTTATATGATGTTTCAAATGGCTACGTGAAAAAACATCTACTGCCTTCATTTCAGTATTGAGTCGTTATTTTGGCGATGCCTAGGCCTACTACATCATCAGTTTACCATAACAAAGTATATCCAGAGCTTTGTAAGCCTCATAAACGTCAAAGACTCAATCCCCACTTCTGTGGTAGTGTGACTTTGAATTTTACATGAGACTGCGTTTCTTTCAATGAACTCCCATTCTTTGGGCCGAATTGCTTTCTGTGACAGGTATCTCCGACTTTCATTAATCAAAGAACGCACCTTAACCTCCACATCATAAAGTAGAATTTAGCTTGTCATCTTTCACGCATGCGTGGTATTGATACCGCAGTGCGCGGCGCCTACAAGACGAGGGAAGCGTGCGGTTTTCCCATTACAAACAAAAAATAAAATTGTTTCAACCCGTAACTTATGGGACAAACATTTGAACCAAGACTGCGCCATTAGGAAGTCAGCTGCAGTGTTCTGGATTTTGACGCAAACATTGGTTGCATGTGTTGAAACACGCCAACAATAAGTGAAGTTTGTCCTATATATTTTTTAATCTATTTTTGTTCAGATATCAATCCATTGGCATACCTTGCGCCGACACGATATGTTTTATTGCATTACCTTTTATGTAATTAGGACATATAAATTCATATGTTTGCTTGGCGACGATAATGTTATCGTCATTACAATGCGGCAGAAATAAAATCTCGTCGAAAGAAATATCAGAATATTTCCTTCAATTTATGTTACTGTAACTGCGGTTCAATTTATACTATTCACCTATTCAACACGTCAACAATGTTGTAAGTTGAAATTATGTCACAGCGCCAATTTTTCAAGCCGCTGTAAGCTAGCGTAGTTGCACTCTTAACACCCGAAAGAAACATCTTTACATGTTTAAAAGTTAGAATTTAAATGTCTATTTTAATATTTTATATGATACAAGCGGACACCGCAAACTTCGTATCGCCTTTGATTTTGACGTCTTGAATGTCATCGTCATCAAATATGGCGAGGTTGGAGAAATTATAAATAATTTTTTTTTTTATGTTAACTTTTCACTGTTTTAAAAAACTATTATCCTATTCCCGAGGAAGACAAATCCAATAACACCAAAATTATAAAAATCGGTCCAGCCCTTCTAAGTGGTGTAACTAACACGACTTCCTTTTATATAATATAATAGGGGTTAAAGTATGAAGTTGCCGATTATTTTCCCACTTTTTATTTTGTTTATAGCTCTTAAGTATAGTCATATTATTGCGTAATTCTTTTTGTATTGTATCAAAAACTAAATAAAGTAACTTTTGACTAAAAAAAAATGCAATACTAGTGCCTATTACTTCAAAGGAAGTCGTTGAAAAGACCCCTTACAATGTGTCAGCTGACCTTCTTGCTTCAATTAACTTAATTATATTTGTATTATATACTTTGATTTTCAAAAATTTAAATACTGTAATGCGTAGCTTTATAACCATCTAACTTTCACCTTTAATGGCATCGAAAACGGTTCAGGCGTTTTTAAAAAAACTAAAAAATTGTTAGTATGGAAAAATTACTTTTCTCGATTTTGTCCATACAAAACGGCAATTTCTTACTTTAACCCCTAATATATAGATTTTAGCAACTTAATTGCAATAATAATGTCAGTATTTAAACTTGAAAAATATCTTATAAAGTATTTAAAATTAAATATCTTTTTCACGCTTAGCAGGCGGCTGGTGATTACAGTTTGGCCAGTGAATAGGGACGCTTTTTTTTTTAAATCAATGAGCTTACTCTTGACTACATACTTAACGATGAGACGGAACGAGCTTACCCAAAAAGTGGCACTGGTTCTCCCACACATCGGCGGAACACAGAGGCACAGAAAAACTGTTTGGCGCTGGACTCCGGCAGAAGGGTAGTAGCATCCAGGCGGCCTCTTACGAATCCTAACACCGCAGAGGGATCTGTTAGCCGATATTATTGGTTAGAAAACCAAAGATACCGTTGCCCAGGGTGTACCACTAGGAGGTAGATCCTACTACCCCGTAGATCCCACCACCTCACGCTGCTGCTCATTTCAAAAGAAAATGAGTAGAACCTACATGGAAAACTATGAACACAGGTGCAATAAACATCACACTCTACCGCTGCAGGATAGCAAAAATATTGCAGATTTCGTACTTCTATTTAAAATAGCTAAGTCAAAAATAGATTCTCCACACCTCCTTTCTTTAATAAATCAGAGTACCGCACAGAACTCGAAGAGGCCTGCGGCTCTTTCCACCCCACACAGTGCCACGAAATATAGGCAGAACTCTTTTTTCATTAGGGCTCCTAACGTGTTCAATGCTATGGTCGTTGACCTCGAACTAGACTTATTTAACACTAGCGTTAGTATTCTAAACAAACGTTTATCAAAATGATGGTTTGAAGCGGTGCACTGACTGGATAGTACCTACTCCTTCTTTTTACTTAGTTAATTGTTAACCCATAATATCGTTTGTTATTTCATAAGTTACTTCAATATGTACGTACAAGCCATATTTAGAATTTATATGTGGAAACACGTAAATGGTATGTAGTTACAAATCTAGTGAGTAATTTAGTCTTAATAAAATAAAATAAATCCTTTAGTTATCCTTTAGTAGTAGTAATCCTAAATGAGTAATTCTTAAAGTCTCTTCTAACGATCATACTCATGGCAACAATGGGGTGATGCTTAAATTTTTATCTGCAAACGATGCCTCTCATTACAAATTAGAACAATTCAAGTAACATTTCAACGATTTGGTTGTAGAATGCTTTGTCGACAAGGTTTGAAACAAGCGTTTCAGCTTCAGTTGCCAATTCGTCCCTGTTCTGACAAGCCCACATACGAAGCCAAAAGCTACAAGTGATTTCGCGCTCTATTTAATTCGGGGGATGAATCCACAATTTCAATAAAGAGGTTTGCAATGCGGTTTCATGAATTTGTTGACGCATTAAATTGGGTGAATTCCGATTGTACAATCATTGGCGTAATGTTTTAATGATAATGTGGATGTGTACAATAAATACTTATTTTTATCTGCCAGGCATAACTGTGAGTGTGTGTGTGTATGTGTGTATGTATTGTGTGTGAGAAGTAGTCTTGAAAGTTTAAAAAAAAATTAAAATTATTATGCAAATTATTACCGTTCGTTTCTGCATTCCTTCATTCCTCATCCACCATATATGCACCTACAACGAGTGAACAAGCACAAGGTCATGTAAGAAAACACTAACACACACTACACAGCCTACACTTCTTTCTTTGTATACTGAGATACAGGAATTGCTTACTTCAGGTACTAGTCTCTCACAATCTTAATAGTTACTCAACTATATTGATACTTATTATTATATATTTTAAGATTGTTGAAGAAAATAAACGTTATATTATTATTATTTTTATTTCTTCTTCGGTTCCATTTGAACCCCTAGATCAACAAAGAAAAGCATAACATAGTTTTTATTGAATCGACTCAAATGTCTTTATAAATATTTACTTCGATGAATATTTTTGGTCATTCCTGATTATTGTAGCTCTGCCTCGTTCTCTCTATACACACAAACTAAGTGATTGATGATAGCGCCTTATTAGGTTAGTGGAAAGTTGAGATTACATAATATTTTTCTAATAAGTATAGCGTGTGATTAATGTAGACTTAGATTTATAGTATGTACCTAAAATATGTATGCAAAAGAGATAATGAAATTATTAGTTCCCAACATCGAGATAAGAAAAACTTAATGCGTTTTTCCAATTCAAGTAGCATCTTCAAGAGATGTTTTCTCCTTCATTAAGATTTTTAAATGATATGAATTTCCGTAGAGTTACACTTTTTTTTAATATATAATCAATGGGTATGCTGTTGACTACATTCTTAACTCTACGGTTAAGAAGAAGCCTAAGATGGAGCGTGCTTACCCAGAAAGTGGCTCTGGTTCTCCCACACACACGCGGAACACGGAAAAGCTGTTTGGCGCTGGACTCCGGCAGGAGGGTAGTAGCATCCGTGCAGCCTCTTACGAAGCCTACCACCGCAGAGGGATCTGTTAGCCGTCATAATGATGAAAACCAAAGATGCCGTTGCCCAGGGTGGACCAATAGGAGGTAGATCCCACCACCCGCTTATTACTGCTTCGTTTCTGTCTAAATTTTCAAACTAGTCAATTTCCCAAACTTTTCCAACTTTACTTTTCTTGAGTCGACGAATATTCTTGGATATCTCGCACTATTATATTATCATAGCTCTGTCTTAACCTCTCTGATGCTCACGTAACTGTTGACTGTGTATACACACAAACTAAGTGATTTATGATAGCGTGTATTAGGTTTGTGGAAAGTTGAGATTGCATAATATTTTTCTAGAAAGTATAGCGTGATTGATGTAGACTTAGATATAAATATAATTACAATTTCAACATGGTAAATATATGTGTCCTTTATGGTATACAAGACAATAGTAAATCTATACTAATATTATAAAGCTGAAGAGTTTGTTTGTTTGTTTGTTTGAACGCGCTAATCTCAAGAAGTACTGGTCCGAATTAAAAAAATAT
This sequence comes from Anania crocealis, assembly GCA_949315895.1. Classification (NCBI taxonomy): domain Eukaryota; kingdom Metazoa; phylum Arthropoda; class Insecta; order Lepidoptera; family Crambidae; genus Anania; species Anania crocealis. The sequence continues at coordinate 3,411,021 of OX438857.1, read as the reverse complement.
TTTTGTGTTGGATAGTCCATATATCGAGGAAGGCTTTAGGCTATATAACATCACGCTGCGACCAATAGGAGCGAAGCATGAGTGAAAAATGTTGAAAAAAGGTTGCGGGCAACAGCTAGTTTTAAATATGTCTGTAAATGTCGTTGACCGTTTTTTGCCATTACTTTAAATTACTTTGTATTATTTTATTATTTTCTTTAAACTGTTTTAAAATTAAAACAGACGTTATACGAGTATAATTGGTCTGTTCCTACCCTAAATCTTCTGGAGATTGTGTTTAAATGTTAAGATGCAATCATGTAAATGGGTATATAAAGAGCAAGGCTTTACACAGGAAACCTGTGCCCAGTAAAACATTGTATAGGTGTTATCTATCTTTGAACTAAATTTCATTCAAATCGGCTTAGGGCTTTGGGCATGAATGCGTAACAAATAGAAAGATAGACACAGATACTTCTCAAAAAATAGAATTAAGTAAGGCAGTAAGGATTACGACACCTGTAGAAGAGTGGCGTACGCCCTGGTTTTTTAATGTGCTGGTTTATACTTGGTTCGGTTTCGCACAGGGCAATGCAGGAAAAATATATAGTTTCTATAATCTCGAGCTTGGGTGTTTGTTGTACTTTCGCTGTTTTTGATATCCGCAAAAACAAGTTATTTTCATAGTTATATACTTTGCGGTCAGAACAGTATGTGGTGGTCTCCACAATCATTTATTCACTTAATTTTATTTAATAAGCAATAGAATTATAACACCTGTTTTTGTTAAATGTCAGATCCAACATTGTTATGCGGCAACAAAATTAACTTTTCCTGCAATACGTTGGGACATTTCCCTATATTACTTTGTTTCCATTCGTGCAAATAACGTCCCCTTACTCATTATGTTTCGTGTCCTAACATCGCGTTGTTCAATTTTCATCGTTATGGTGTAAGCAATAAAATATTATTTGCAATACGCATTCCGTTGGTTTTCATTCCTATTTGTACAAATTTTGGATGAATTAATGTTTGGATTGTTAATTATTTTGTTCGTTTTGAGACAGTTTAATATTTAATAATATTTAATAATGCTTAATTGGTTTAATGGTTTAGGTATCGGGCCAAGATTTTGGTGTTCTAGGTTCAATGCCCGGGTCAAGAGTTTCGAATTTTCGAACATTGGGTTTGAGATTACCAAGCCATATTTGGCAAGCGTGGTGATTATGACTTTACCCATAATTATTATAAATAAATATTTTCCGACATGCCACACTGGGCCACACAGAGCCATCTAGTCCCAAACTAAGCAACTACTACGAAGCTTGTCGTATTGGCTTCTAGACAACCGATAAAGGTACTTACAGTTTCAAACCAAAGCAATCCAATGACAATTCATAACAAACATTTTAGTATTCTAGTAAGTATTTGTTTGTTCAAATACAATTGCCAGTCTCTTTTCTATTAGGATAGATTATGTCTATGTCTGTTAGTGGATTGACCGGACTTGATAAGGATGGTGCTTCATAATGTTGATGCTATTTGGATTTTTAACCACTACTTTCGTATCTTTCTTGAAGGAGCAGTAGCGAAAGTTCAAAGGATAGCGATACATCAGGGGTTTTTTAGCCACTTCAGGCAGTTTTAAACAATATTAATTTTAAACCATTAGAGGAAAGTACGACTTTTCTTATCTAAGCAAATTTATCAATAAAATTAGTTTTTCCAAGAGAGGTAATTACGTTTTTCTCTCTTTTTTTACATTTGTAATGCCAAACTAAGCTTAACACTTTCCCGGACACCAACCGCCTGTCGACGAGATAACAATAAAACTTCTATTGTGTCTAGCATTGTGTCCAAGAATGTGATAACATGTAGTTGAGAGTCTAAACAATCTAATATTCAAGGCGGACATCAATATTGTATACTAAACAATTACTTGGCGACAGCCCGGAATCTCATTCCATGAGTGGCAGTATACAAGGTCACTGAAAGGTCAAATGGAATCAGTCGATTTCTCGATTGTAACTTAATTATGTTTACTCGTAACGCTTCTGTTCCTCAATGTTTGACAAAACCCCCTTTACTTCAGATGCCTATTCCTTAGAATTAATGTTTGCTTCATGTATGTGACTTGCGTTTATTAAGATTATGTTATTGAAACATTGAAATAAATCAAAATGAAACATAATATCATAACACACGTGAGAAGAATCCATAAATATTTATTTCATTCTAAAGAATAGCGTTCAAATGGCTAAATGCAAGAGAGAAATTTGTCCAATTATGATTAACTAGCTGTCCCCCGACTTTTTCATCATCATCATCATCAGTCTATCGCAGTCTACTGCTGGACATAGGCCTCTTTAAATGCACGCCACTTAGGTCGATCCTCGGCTTCTCGCATCCAGCTCCTGCCAGTCACCTTGCGCAAATCATCACTCTACCTGGCCCGAGGGCGTCGTACATTACGTAGGACGCCCGCGACTTCTTACGCGTGGTAATTTAACAATTGGATCCTATTTATAATATTATAAGAATTAAGATTAGTAAGAAATTTGTGAGATTAGTAAGATATTATAAAGATTTGCAAGATATTTGTAAGTTCTTTCTCAGTGTCACTTATGTCAAAACATAAGGGGACTACTAGAGCTAAGTGTTGCCCCCAATTGATTTAATTTTATTACTTCTAAACAAAATCAATTCTCAAAAAACTAGAACAGTATCAGGTTAGCAAATTACCTCCAGTATTTATTAAATCACAGTTACCTAGGTAACACTGAAAATGTTTAAAAAAGGAAAATCGGCTTTATGTAGAAAGTTGCCAATACTTTTATTGTTTTTCAATGTAATCTCCGTTCCTCGCTACACATCGTCGCATTAGATGGAACCACTGAGAAAAGCAGTGGGCTAATTCTTCCTTAGGGGTCTCTTCTATGGCATTTTCGTACGCTTTCACCTCATCTTCAGGGCTCGTAAAGCGAATACCTCGAATTTTATCTTTAGTTCTTGGGAATAAATGAAAGTCGCAGGGCGCCAGGTCAGGACTGTATGGATGACTCCTTATCTCAACACCTGCCATAGTCAAATATTCAACAGTCCGTTTTGCGGAGTGCGCTTTTGTCGTGGTGAAGGAGGATCCTGCTTCGAGGGCGCTGCTGTCGATTTTTTCCAAGATAACAGGCAAACAGCGATTGACATACCAGTCTGCAGTAACTGTCCTTCCATCTTCTAGCATAACTGTCGTGAAATGACCTTTCCGACTAAAGAATGAGGCAATCATCTTTTTTCCTTGACTTCTTCCTTTCTTTACTTTCGTTGGCCGATCGTCGAAAGGAAACACCCACTGAGCTGATTGTCTTTTGATTTCGGGTTTGTAGCAATATATCCAGCTTTCATCACCTGTGACGATGTCAAATACAGCATTTGAGTCACTGCCGTTGAACTTATCTAACATTTGGTGACACCAGTCCATGCGAACGTGTTTCTGGTCGTCGGTTAAAGTATGGGGAATCCATCTGGTACAAAGCTTCCTGACGCCTAAATATTTGTGTAATATTTTTTGAACTAGGCTTGCCCGTATCTACTGATAGGTCACTCTCTTATCTTCCTCTATCATGCGTCACACAGCACTGATGTTATCTTCAGTAGTCGCTGTTAAAGGATGTCTCTCACGCGGATCATCATTGAGATTGTTACGTCCACGCTTAAACTCGTTAAACCAATTGTAAATAGTGGCACGAGATGGGGCTTCATTAAAAAATGCTAATCGCAGCCTATCATAGCTTTGGTGTTGAGTAAGCCTACAACGAAAGTCATAATAAATCATTGACCGAAAATTTTCTCGCGTTAGATTCATTTTCACGTGTAACAAGAGTTTTATATTTGCCGCCAATTCACAAAAACAAATGACAAATGAATGCAATATACTAAATTAGGTAACCAAAGAGTTCTAAAATGGAAATTCAAAAAAAAAATATCATTAGCAATGTTTCTAACTGGCCAGTTCTAAACATTTTCAGTGTTACCCACGTAATTGCTTTTCTTTCTGGCATTCTTTCATATTGTACATTATTGCTAAAAGCGGCCGCTTTTGGCGTTAGCGACAAATTCGACTTTATAAACAACTAAATAAAAGTTTACTGTGATTCAATAAATACTAGAGGTAATAAGCCATATGTGTAACACACTGTCATGGTGACGTTTAACGCTTTGCTTATTAGTACTGAAATTGCAATGTCAATAACCTTATCAACATAAAGTCACTTCTTAAACGCGTTTATGTTCTTTAGTAACATGTGAACTCTCAACGCTCTAACTAAGCCCTAGAGTGTTGCAACTCTGTTTATTAGTTTAGTTTCACTAACTAATGTCGTTAAACCTCAACAATTTGAGGTCGTTGACATCATTACTTTGTCGTTAAATCGATTTAATGGTGCAATAGCATTTCCATGAATTTTGCATCAAGCGACCAACTGGATAATGACCGTAAATTGAAACGATTAGAAGTGAACACTTAATGCTAAGCTCTTAAAATATAGTTTCAATTAGACTGTGAAAGTAAGGAGATTGCGAATTTTCAGTTTGACTGTGTAGGATCTAAGATCACAAATTTATGAAGGTATGGAGTCTAGCGTTTGATTTACGATTATTTATACTGTTTTAAAGATACAAAAATACTTTTAATACTATTTGAGATGTTAATAGTGGCACAGCGATTCAACAAATGCTCATTAAGGTTGGCGAGGTTAATTGGGCCGGTTTTACAGAAAATAATTGGATTGTTTTTGTATTCTGCAATTAATTATTGTTATGAAAAAAAAATACTGTCAGCTTTTTTGCAGCATTTTATGTTACTTTTTTGCTAGTAAATTAATAGCTAGGGCTTACAGTAGGACGAGTAATATATAACTCCTTTTTTAATATGTTATCTCCATGAGATAACTAAAAATTTGACTTTGAATAGACCTCAAAGAAACAAAATACTGTCATTATGAAAACAAACATGTTTATTCTACGTGAACCGAATATTTTTCAGGGATCGTAATGATGTACCAGCTGATAATAATATTTCTGTGTCAAACTTTATGCAGATACATTGAGAATGAGAGACATAATATTTGGCGTGATTGAGTAATAGACAACCTAGTAAGAGCTTTGCCGTCGTGGACCGACGAGGGAGCTTAAGGCTTGAGACGTCTACATAGATTTGCGTTTGGTAACTCGCAATAAAAGGCAAAAGTTTTGGGTTACTCTTATATTTTAAACTTTAACACAGTTATAATATCAGTATATAAACTTGAAAAATTATGTCTCAGGCGGGACTCGAACCCGCATCTCCTCGCATGCCGGGCGTTAAAGGTGCAAACTCCTAACATTTGATGAGACGACGCTGGCTTACAGCGAAAAGAATATGCTTGAAAAATTCGCGCTGAGTCGCAGGGTCTCGGTGGCTTAGTGGTATAGCGCCCGCCCGGCATGCGAGGAGATGCGGGCTCGAGTCCCGCCTGAGACATAATTTTTCAAGTTTATATACTGATATTATAATTGCAATTTAATTGCTAAAAATATCAAATAAAGCTTAACAGTTATTACAGATATATAGTAATACATAATCAGAGCTGCGCCGATTATGAATGACGATTGTGCCTTACAGCTACACAATTTGAATAACAATTTAAAGCACTCGTATTTTGGAAACCAGAAACAACGAAGTTACCACAAACACCTAGACCCGTGGAAATATAGAACAACACTTTTTTTCTACATTGACCCGTCCGGGAATCGAACCCGGTACCTCGGAGCAGGCGACACCTTGAAAACCGGTGTATACGCCACTCCGCCACGGAGGGCGTGATTTCGAGGCTACTATAATATATGAGTAAGATGTCAGACAAAATATAGGTCGTATAGGCAACCGCCTCATGAATAATGAAATGGACAGCGAAACCTGAAAACGTTTGTAGGTAAAGCCAATCAATGGGAGAGTCATTTGGCTTTGGGCAGTACAAGGTCACGGTTAAAGTGACCAAATAACTTACACAGTTACACAAGTAGGTTTGAAACGATCGGAAATAGCGTTTTATTGAGGCTCTGTCTCAATGCCTGCAGCCATGACTATTACAAGGCATTTAACTAGATTTCCTTATTACAAAATATCATTTTTAGCCATTTTTATTTCCTTAAAAATAGCTCGAGCGACTTATTATACCCATTAAAATATATGTATTTATTTTAAACTTATTCCATATATTTACTTTATGAACACTGACAGTTGCAGTGCATGGCTTCATTCGAAAAGAAACACGGAAGCGTAGTACAGATATTTAAAAGAATATACAATTTTTTGCCCCTTAATTAAAGGCAGAAATTTCAGTGGTCTCACAGAAAACTTATCTATATTTAAGGCATATTTAGATGCACTTTTATAAAATTATTACATTACATGCCCAATAAAATGGCCATGATCTCTTCGTACACCAAGTAGCTCTTCAATTGATTAGCTTTGTTTTACTCTATCAAACCTCTTCCTACACCAAATTGATTAGCTGTGTTTCACTGTATTGATCTACAAACAAATCCGATTGCGCCATTTAAATCTAGACTGACAAACTAAAACTAGGGCGGTTAGGAACTGGCGCTGCATAAAATTAACTGCAGATAAATTCGGACAGAGGTTTGCTTTATTCGCGTTTGAGGCTAGTGCTTGAGTTGGTAGTTTCGAAACCCGTGTAGCAAGCTGAAATTGTTTGTTGATCTATAGGATTGTAAGCGGTTCAAAGCATAGTAAAACTAAACAAGTAAAACAGTTACCCGACTACAAAAATGCAATGATTTTAAAGTCACCCAATTGTTTAAGAAAGTTTGTACTCAGAATTTTGTCTTCTTTAATTTGATACCCCACTCGACCTCGACTTGACGACCATTTGGATCAGCGGTAGTTAACGCTGCTTCTGACCCATGGGTCGCGGGTTCGATCCCCGCACAGTACAAATATTTGTGTGCATGAACATGTCTGTTTGTACTGGTCTGGGTGTTTTCTATGTATTATAAGTATGTATTTACAAAAAAAAAAGTATATAAGTAAGTTTATCGGTTGTCTATTACCCCATACGACAGGGTACTTAATAGTAGCTTAATTTGGGACTAGATGGCTTTGTGTGGCCCAGTGAGGCATGTCTTAAAATATTTATTATTATTTATTATTTATTATGTCTGCAAACTTTTTCTTCCCAGTCCGGGTCCCATAAAATTGATTCTTCATTAGTAGTTTATTCGAAAATGTGGAACCCACAGAAAACCCACATATATATGTATAATATGTATACATAGGGTTTATATATTACCCTTTCTGTTGGCTTTGCCGCAGTCGGGTAAAAAGCATATTATTACAATAAAGTCTATTATTTAAGCCCCAAACTAGCCATAGCTTGATTGTCATCAATTTTAATATCGTAATTGTTTCAGTTGAAATTCGGTAAGACTGTTGCAGCGATATCGCTTTGCAATCTAAAAGTGATATTAGCACTAATCTCACTTTTGTCGCTTAATCGCATATGCATGAGTCACTAAAGTGAGCACTGCGCAGGAGACTTGGATGAATTAACCACTGGATATGAAACGCAAGAGCGAATGTATGAAAACATCATCAACCAATTTCTGCGGGGCGGGGGGAGATTGTTGTGTCAATTATTGACATTTAGTGCTTGAAAGTGTCGCTATTTTTCTATCGATATGTGTTGAACGAATGAATGACCGAATCTTATAATCATCACACTACAGGGAAAAGGCCTCCATCATTGAATTCAAGTTACCACAGCAATGATGGGTGTACTGGCATAATCACCACGCTTGCCAAATGCGGGTTGGTGATCACAAACCCGAGCAACGTTCGAAAATTCGAAACTTTTTTGTTGCCCGACTCGGGATTCGAACCTGGGACCCCGAAATCTTGGCCCGGTATTTAAATCAAATCAAATCAAATAATTTATTTGTGATACATAGGTTAATTAAGATGACATATATAATTATATTCAAAGTGCAGGCTGTGATCGGCCGTTTTGGCATACAAATATAAAAGAATAATTCATAATTAATATAAAATTTACATGACAAGAATAACATTCGTGATAAAAAGTTTAAACAAAGGAAACAGAAACATGTCAAATCAGATTAATAATAAAATAACATGTCAACATCAATAATTAAGAATCATCATATTAAAGTATAATATCAGGCAGCCAAACGGATGTCAGAGATTTGGATTGAATGTCATTTGAATTGTAAGAATTCGTCAATTAAAAAAAAAGATTTTTTTGTCAAAAATGTAAATAGTATTTTTTTAAATATTGGAAGGTCATCACACTCTCTAATAAAGTTCGGAATTTTATTATAAATTTTTGGCGCCATAGCTAAGACGCTATGTCCATAAAGAGCTGTCTTGTATCGGATATGATCAACATTAAACCACTAGACCAACGGGCCTTTGCCTTGCTGTGGGTTAATTATATGCCGGTACTTTGTACAGAAGACTAATTAATCAGGCACATCCTATTTGAGACATTGATGCATAACATTTAAAACAGGACAACTGCGAGTCGGACTCGCCCACCGTAGAAGTACACAGAACAAATTTTTCTTGAATCGACATTCGATGTTTTTTTTTATTACTATGATTTGCATGATTTAATTACAACGAATAGTTTTCAGATTTTTTTACATCTATATTTTTGTACAATACTCTAAAGTCTTTTACAAAAATATTACGTATTACTTGCCATTTTATTTAGTTTTTGATCATAAAAATCATTTTTGAAATGAACGTTTCTTGCATCATAAACGGCCGAAAGTTTTTTTCAACATCAACTTTGAAAATTATTTTTTATTACATTTTTAAGCTGCCATGTTCAGACAACATCACGATATGAACCCGTTGGGTCTGTTGTCAAAGGCATCAATCGAACCGGGTCGTAATGAACTATTTTATGTTATATAGATATCATTATGTCCTCTCTCTCTCTCTCTCGTCTCAGGATTAACTGATTTAATCTTGAACTATCTACTCACAGGGTATTAAACCCCAATATTATCAGAGATGTTGGTTTATCGGACGTTGACTGAGATAGATTGATATCTTAATTAATATGGCGCTACGCAAGACATGAGCGTGCGTAACATATAGGCCCTAACATTGAGTCTATATCATTCAAAATGTGACTAAACCTTCATTAATTTGTCTCATATAAATTGGTGATAGAGATACTACCAACTTAGAGATTAAGACTCCTTTTTCTAGTGACAAGTAGAAGAAAATTCTTTCTATTAAGCTTTGTATGTTTTTCTGTTACAAAAATTTTGAAACTATTTTCACATCATCATCCTCATTGTCACCCCATACAGTCAGTTTCTAAATTGCATTCAAGAGGATTATATTGCCATAGTTGTCACGCTTCTTAGCGTAAGCGATCGCAGTTTCAGCAAGAAATTTGAAAAGACGCCACTGCATATTTTATTTTGATAGTGCTTCTTCATTCGGCTTTTACGATACAAAATTTAATGGTTTCAAAATATTACTCGCAGAAAACATTTACTTTGTATGCACAGCTAATTAGACCGGAGACGAGTCATGTAACTTTAATAAGCTTATGTCATACTTATAATAAGCTATGTAACACATATAAGTCCAGGCTAATGTGAAATGAGACATTTACCGGCGTCAGTATATTCTGAGCTACGAGCTACGACGTAGTCACGTAGCAGAGCGGCGTAAACCGATACTGCTAAGCTACGAGCTACGTAATATGACGGCATGTTTACCCACGAGCGGATCATAATTCGTCCCTTCATTGCTTGAAAAACAGTGCGGTATTTATGAATTACTACTGACAAGAATGAATGGTTTTCATTTTGATATGAATGTTACGAATCGGTCGTCGAACCGGATTTTATCTAAATACTATTTTACTTATATTGTCTATTGTAATATTTTCCTCTTTTTAATGCATATTTTGTTCCGTCATAAATGTGTCATTCACTATCTGTTCTTCTGTTCTTCGTCTTCGGTGTGCTTTTGTAAGTTTTAAGTTTTCTCTATTATTATATTATTCCTATACTTTGAGCGCTATTCTGTTTTACCCCTTCCCCTTAGTTTTTAATAATGAATATGCATAATTACGTAGATAGAGAGACGTATCAATATACATGTATGAATGTATTCGACGTCCTCCGTGATGGAGTGTCCGAGACGCTCCGAGGTCCCAAGTTCGATTCCCGGACGGGTCAGTGTAGAAAATAAGTATTTTCCTACATTTTCTCGGGTTTTCAGTGTTTGTAGTACCTTATTTGTTTCTGATTTTCTACAATACGAGTGTTTTCAATAGTTGATCACTGTGGGATCAGAACAATGTATGTGATGTTTTCCACATTCATTTATTTATTAATATATTTTGTTTATAGGGACAAAAAAAAAGAAATATACGGATAACTTTTTACTAGGTGTGAATATATTATTTGACATTTGTATTCATTATTTCATTGATACTGTAATACGTTATATAAATTAAAAATTGACATTTGCATTTTAAGTAGGCGAAACTTATTTGAGCATTTAATAAAATGTTAACAAATTGTTATACCATGCTTCTTATGAATAAATTATCTGAATTTGAATAACATATTTTACTTCACAAGTCTTCTCGACTGCCAATTAAATCTTAGTAAAGTAAAAAAGATTTACATTGGCCCCGAGGTGAAATCCCAGTGAGACAAGATTAAGTGATTGTGGCTTTAGAAAATGGCCGCCATTTACGTTGCCAAAGAATCCAGAACATTTTTAGAGGCAATGGACTTAGGGTTGGGCAAAAAATATGTTTGTTTTACTTGTGTAGGTACTTATAGCTGTATGTTTCTTTGATATTCGTATAGGCATTATTATTTATTATATATTAGGTAAGCTTAGTGTAGGACGCCCTGCGACTCGATGACTGATGACCTTAGGAGAACTGTTGGCAGCGGCTGGATGGGGAAAGCCCAGAATAGACTATTGTGGCGTGACTGTAAGGAGGCCTACGTCCAGCAGTGAATGGACAATGGCTGTTGATATTGATATCATCTATATTGACCCTTACGGAAATCGAACTTGGGTCCTCCGGTGCTGGTGACACGTTGTAAACCGCTGTAAAAACGACCCCTCCACAAAAGGCAGTGATTTCTGTGAGCACTCCTTTATTTGTCGGTAAACGATAACTAAAAGAGTATTGAGAGAAGATGATGGTCGCAGCGTCATCTCTTCACCAACAGATCACCAACCTGCTCAATATGTAGTGAAGTAACAGCCTATAATCAGGAAAAGGCCTTCATCATTAAATTCAAGTTACCCCAACAATGATAGGTACTGGCATAATCACCACGCTTGCCAAATGCGGATTGGTTATGATAAACCTGAGCAATATTCAAAAATTCGAAACTTTTTGCTGGCCAACACGGGAACCCTGATATCTTGGCCCGGTATTTAAACCACTAGACCAACAGGGTGTTTTCCATTTGTGGTGATAATGGCTAAATCTTCTATTTGGAAACACCGTTGTCCAGTTCTGGACTAATGGCAGCTAATGATGACAATGATAAATTAATTTCGCCACCATCTACAAGGCTATAAAAGCTCAGGTGGGAAATCACGACGTCCCAAACCAGAAGACTCCAGTTAGAGTCCAAGCGATATTTTTTTCCTTTTTTAAGTATGTAATTGGTGCATACTCTTTCAACTACGACAACAACTTTCGACAAGTTTTTCTTTTGAATGCTGTATTTACCTATAAAGGCATATCTTTTAGACTTTAACCCTTAAGTGTAAGTTTGCATGTGAAATGATATGTTGTTGGTGAATCTTCTTAAAAAAAAAAAAAAAACTACGTCTAACTAAATTAAATAGGGATCCTAGTATTACTCGTATAGTTAAGTTGTTCAAAACTAAGGTACTGCATACCCTACCCTCAACTTCTGTGCACGCGGTTTTTGGTTTACATTAAATTTCCAATAAACACGATTTAGCAACAAAAAATACTACGTCATCCAGGTACCAGTAATATTTATCTCAGATTATATCCCTACATGCGGGCTACATGAAATAAGCTTGGATTTTCACCAACGGATTCCCGCAATATTGCGGTGATAAGCAGGTCATTACCCCGCCTAGGTAATCGGCACTCGAGAACATTCTGCCCCACCGTTTGTTTGTTTCAATGCGGCTTATCCTGTACCTATTGCTTTAAATATAAAATAAATACCTAAAAAAAAATTGACAATAACGGATACATTGTTCTGAATAAGGTAACTTTTAAATTACTTGTCCGTTAAATCACTGTGTTCACGTCACGAGAGCACTCGTCCCAAACGCAATTAGCCGAAGCAAGGATTATTGTCTAGTATCATGGTACGCTAGATAACAAACTGAACAGAACAATAGAAAGAAAAGATATGGACTAAGCACCGATACATTCTCTTTTCAAAAAGGAGGTTTACACTGAACGATTATTTGTTCATATTATGAACGACTATGCAAACTTTACACTGGTTGTATCTTTAATAATGATTTTTTTGTTTGAAAGATTTTGCTCAAGACTGGTCTCATTTCTCGCTGACCGCTTTCTAGAGCCAAAAAAGTACTTATTTTAAAAAGGTTCTCGTAATCAAAAATCAAAGTTAAACTTAAAAGTAAAGTAACAACCTATAATCATCCCACTGCAGGGAAAAGGCCTCTATCATTGAATTCAAGTTACCACTGCAATGATGGGAATTGGCATAATCACCACGCTTGCCAAATGCGGGTTGGTGATCAAGTAAAACTTATATTTACAACTAATAACTTAACTGTCATACGCGTGTAATTTTGGGCAGTTGAAACTATTGAACAGGAACGGTAAATTTTTCTGGGGATAAAAGGTAACCTACGAGTATTCCAGCTTATAATCTGTCTCTATGGCAAACTTCATCTAGATCCGTTTAACCGTTCTGGTGTGATTGTGTAACAAACATCAATCTAATCATACGCATTTATAGTACAAGTAAGATTTATTTCTCGTATAAATTGCTACCTACTTTACTGGTGACATAAAGAAACAAAAAAAAGTGATTTGCTGTAGCAAAGTTATTGGATACCAAAGTGCTATAGTCTAGTTTGTATTGTGGAGAAATATATTGCTCCCAAAAGAAATAACATACATTACGTTCCATAAGAAGAGCCGTAGAAGGTTATATTATTCACCCTCGTGGGTCCAATGCGCCTTTTCGATATCCAAAATAAAGATGGCAGCTTAGGACCAGAGCTTTGCCTAACTGAATAGTATCTACACTCATTAACAGTACCTATTAACGTACAAGTAGTATACAATGTTTATCGGGCTTACGTAATATTAATTATCAATAATATGCCTTGGTTTATACCTTGAAGGGATAAATCCTCAATGTTCGTTAAATTAAAAACCCACAGGGAACTGAAGTACCGTTATCGCTCAAAGAATTACGGAGCTGCAAAGGCAGTGAGCAGGACGAATATTCGTGACGGTGATGAACTCTTATAGTCGTTTAATTAATTGATTAAGCAAGGAGAAAGTTAAAAAACATCTATAACGTTCAAACATCATGAGTAAATGTGAATTGAACATAGATTAACCAAAAAATATTTTGGGTATATACCCAAGATAATTTTTCTTTGAGATTCCTTATGGCTCTCAATTTCCTTGGGATACCTTAAGTAGTATTTGTACAAGATAAACGGCACACAAATTATTCAAACAGCACTCAGCCCCACCAAAATTGTCTTCCAACTCGGATTGACAAATTGTTATTTTGAGCGAGCTCCGTTTATTCGGGTGAAGACATGATCTTCATATTATTCACAGCCGAGTACGCCGCCATTATTTAGATTGTTACATTTACTCGTATATTTACTAGCCGGAGCCGTACACCACTCGCAACTGCGTACATAACTCAAACATTTCACCTTTTTTAGTTCAGTTTGTCTTTATCATACCGTAGAAAGGGTTAAATTACAATTGTCTCTTTCTCTTCCTATGGGTCTCGTAAGAGGCGACTAAAGGAGTACTGCCAACAGAGCAGCATAGGCTAAGATTTCTAAAATTGCTGTGTTGGGGCAAATTAGGGCAAAAGCCTCCTTCAATGGGAGGCCTGTGTTCAGGTGTGGTCTAGCTGAGATGATCATGATGAAGATGTTGAGCCCTTTTGGTACTTTGTGACACGTTATTAGTTTTTAAATGCTTTGACTGACTATACTTCGTTCGTACGTACGTTAAAATGGCTCTCTACATATCAGGTAATAAATAATTGTACAAATACGAAATTAGCTCTTCATTTTAAGTTGGTACATGATTACTGTTGGTGATTACTTGTATGTCACTCTTAATTGAAGGCTTCTTTTGTGCGATTTGTCACAACTTTTTTGTTTCAGTTTATTTTCCTTTTCTTCAAGTTACCTTGGTTCTTTACCTCTGGTGGAAGAGGTTTCTTTTTAAATTGAAATAGAACTTACTTTGAATTTTACCCGACACAACCAAATCAGTCTAGTCCGTTAAAAAGTTATGCGTGATGATATAAAAAACACGATGAACCCTATTCTACTGTGGGTTCAAAGTATCTGCAACCACTAAAACCATCACAGTGGATGTTGTCGTACTCCACTTTTATGTTGCTGATCAGGTTCAGGTAGGGTTCTAGATTGTTCTCTCGTTTCTAAGATTAGGAACGAGACCTTAAAAATGGAAGATAAAATTCATAACGACAAAGCCAAGGCATGAATTTTAAGCAACCCAAACTTAACTGCCGAGAGTTATCGAATAAATATACCGAATCTAAATGAATCGTCAGATGCTTCCTATCATAAAGATTACAAAGTAAACATGGTTCTGTAATGAAACTGCCAAAAAAGTCTTTAATCTTGTTAAATACTGATTGATTCCGGAATCAGAAGTATTCACACAAAAAGAAATTCTTTTTTCTGCTTTTTTACGCGCCGCCTCACTCACAATAATTGATTAAGGTACCTTAGGGTCAGCTTATTCGGTCATGCGGCTTCAGTTGTTTATGTGTTGAAATGTTTTGAGAAAAAAACGTTTCTGTCTACAATTGCTTTAGCAAAAGAGTTAGTAGTTATCACTTTTTAAGGAATTCTCTCGTAATTTCATTTGCCAAATTATTACTTGGCAAATAAAGTCGTCACAAATAGGTACAGATGACAGTACTTTTGGCTATACAATTAGGCGTCTTAACGTTCTTTACATAGGTGCGAGTTTGCAACAAAAATGCTTAGGCTTATCTACAGGCCATGGTATAACTGTTAATTATGAAAAGGAGCTCAACACGGCATCCATTTGACGACCATTTGGATCAGCGGTAGTTTACGCTGCTTCTGACCCATGGGTCGCGGGTTCGATCCCCGCGCATTACAAATATTTGTGTGCATGAACATGTCTGTTTGTACTGGTCTGGGTGTTTTCTATGTATTATAAGTATGTATTTACAAAAAAAAAGTATACAGGATGAAATTTTAACCACCTTCCAAATTTTAATATATCAATCTACAAGACAAAAAACAAATGACGTATTTTTTCTTTTGGTATAGCTCAGTACAAAAATGTGAAGATATAGCACTTAGAAAATGTCCGCAAAAAATCAAAATTTTTTGATACGGCCGCCTATCAACATTTTTTTTACGCGTTGCGCATCTCATTTATTCATTACGATACTGTGCATAAGTTTTTGATTTTCCCTTTGTGTCTTAGCAGGTCTAGGACTGTAAAAATTGAAAACTATATTGCAAAAAATATTTTCGGGTTACAACTTGATTTACATTTTTTGCTTCATAAATAGGCTCTAAATACGATACTGAACGGCATTAAAAATTTTGGAAAGTGGTTAAAATTTCACCCTGTATAAGTAAGTTTATCGGTTGTCTAGTACCCCATACGACAGGGTACTTAATAGTAGCTTAATTTGGGACTAGATGGCTTTGTGTGGCCCAGTGAGGCATGTCTTAAAATATTTATTTATTTTATTTATTTATTTTATTTATAGTAAAAATGTTGTTTGTTTGTAACAGATTTCTAACGATTGTGGACGAATTGTTACTTTGACAAGGGAGTAATGTTGCTTGCCTTCCGATGCTGATTGTACTACACCAGCAATTGTCATTGCAAAGTCGCACCTATTCCAAATGTGTTAGATATACTAATGCTTAGCCTGATATACCTACCTACTGTCGTTTGTACTTTCACCTCCTATCAAACTTATTTATGGGACGCAAATGGAAAGTGCGCGTCGAAGCTTTATTTCGGCACCCGGGGCTAAATAAGGTTCCATCGATCTCCTGTCAGGTAGATTCATAGTCTATTGCATTACGAATTGGTATGTAAATAGGTAGAATATAAGATATAAAAATAGTGATTCGGTTTACTGAGAGGACTCTGTAGATCGACACTTTAACAAAATCATAGATATTTATATCTTTCTTTGTATAAAGGGTGACTTGGAATTTGAGCAAAATCTTAAAGGCAACTACAACCCAAGGCCATTTGCAAAATTTTATGTATGACACTTAATTATGTTAGTGTGAACCATTACTGAGTTATTTTTATTCAAATGTCTTTCAAAAAACCTTAAATAGTAAATTAAAACCCAAAGAAACAAAAAAAAGAAGAAATTTATTTTTTCATTAATGCAAACGCATAATCGACAAAGCTAAAAACGTATTACTTTTTGAAACCAAAAGCTTAAGTCTCTCGCTAAAATGGCCGACAATTAATTACGGCAATCCATGACACATGTCTAATGAATTGTCAATAAATCCTATGGATTTTGTTGCCAATCAGTAACATCCGATTAGTGTGTCGACTTGTTCAAACAGTCCGATATTTATCCTTGAAAATGATATTTTTGTATACCTTTTGTTTATTACAGTCAGTGTTACATAAACAAATGATTAGTTATGGATATTGATAATGTTTCACGCAAAGTAAACATTATTCCGAATAATCACGCTAATAATGACAGTGTTCTAATGTAATCTAGATTATTAAAAACCATTACTGTGACGTTGCAAAGGCAGTATTTTTAGTTTACATATAGCTTTGCAATGGTAGTCAGTTAATATAATCGATTAATTCTGACTATTTCTGTTTGAAATTCAATTTAATTCTTTAAAGATTAACTAATTAAACAAATATATGTGGAACTAAGGTACAAAAAAACGAAAGAACCTCTTACACCCAGCCATGAGAAAATATAGAAAAATATTTTGAACCGTCCGGGTATCGAACCTAGGACTTCAGAGCTAGCGACCCTTTGGAAACCAGTTTCTTAGCCACACAACCACGACACAGGAGGTTATCAAAATACTACCAAAATTGCTATTTAGCACCAAATTGAGAAATGTTTGAATCTCTTTTCTCCTTATTTTTTTGCCCATTGTAGTACCCGGGACATACAAATGTCCTTTATTACAGGGTACTGTATAGTACCTAGGATATAGGTGATTTCGCCAGAAAATCACAATATATTATATAAGAGGCAGGATGTAGGTAATTTCGTCCGAAAACCACATGTAAGCTATAAAACTGCCCCCAGATCCGCAGTATGAGGCTAATGAGTTTTTAAAAGGCGGTCAGAGAGCGCTAGCAACTTCATTAACCCATAACAGCTGCAGGGCTATAACATCTCGTCCCTATTAATTTTAATAAGTATAATCAAGGGTCATTTTACCCGTTTTGATTAAATTTATTTAACACACAGCCCCATGGATCACCGGTGACCTCCAAACAATAAAATGTGTATTGTGTCTCTTTCCTTGGCAGATAAGGCTTAATAGCTGGTTACAAAATAATAATCACGGGTTTTTGTCCTTTTCGTCGATATATTATTGTTTATATACCTAGTTCAAGTCAGGTAAATGTTAATTAACTGGTTATCAAAAGACATGACAGTTGCGGGTTTCTGTCCTTTTCGTCGATTTGCTATTAGAATTTTTGTTAAAGGTTTATTTTCATTTTTTCTATGCCTTTCCTTAAAATATTAATGTAAATTGAAATGGTTTCTTAAAAAAAAATATTTCATCATATATTTTTTTATTTTTTTATTTAATCTTTATTGCACAAACACTAAAATGAAGTACAACAGGTGGACTTAATGCCTTAAGGCATTCTCTCCCAGTCGACCATAGGGCCAAGCAGAAATAATTTTGTGGGCGGTGCGACATAAAAAGCAAATTAAAAGACAAAAAATTTCAAAAATTCTATTCTATTCTATTTAATTGACAGATTAGTGACAAAACTAACAGGTTTAGTTTTTAGTAAAAAAAACACAGGTTTTTATGTTTCAAGGAAACTAAATTTTTTTTTTTTGATAATCGATATTCAATGAGATCAGCAATCATGGACAAAAATAGATATAGATAATTAAAATCGGTCTTCTAAGCCTTCTTTCATCTGATAAAAATTTATGCCGATTCATCAGCAAACTTTCTTTGTTTTTCGTCGGTTGAAGACTAACCTCGGTCCTCATGTGGATATACCGCCTTTTTTGTCGTTTGGTAAAATAGACTCGCATCACATAACAGACTTACATCTTTAGCTTAGCAACGAAGCCATGTCGACACTTTTCCATTTTTTGTGAAACATTTTAAGCGAAATTGCATGACATTACAAAGATGGCGTGTTTCACAAGACATTCCCAACATCTACGATTGCTTCCAGACAACGTGTCCATAAAACATTTATGTAGACAAAACGTGTTGTGGCATATGAAAAAATATGTTACCAAGCTTGATCTCAATGTTTTTGTAATAAGGTCTAAAATACAGTGCAATGTATGTCACCTGTGTTTCGCGTGACCCCAGGGGACGTACTACTACACATCTTTTTTGTATGACTGTACAAGGGTTCGTTTGTAAATTTTAAAGTTCGCTTTTTTGAAATTGTTTTTTTTTTATCAATTACACTAAGAATTTTGCCACATTTTAGTAACTAATGTACATAGAGTACGAGTACTTCAGTTTTGAACTATAAAATTATTAACCTGTAAGTTATCTCACGATCTCTGTTTTTTCGATTCATCTTTTGAATGGGCACTCAACACTAAAAATGTAAACACTGAGTCTGTCAAAACTTGTAATACTTAGGTATCTTTATCAATATCATCACAAGCTTACATTAATCCACTGCTGGAACAAGTATCTCCAAAATGAGGATTTTGCTTTAACAACCACGCTTTGCAGGCTGATTGGGAGAATACCATGTTACCCATTAGCTTCTGACCGTACTTTTTTTAATCTCTCACGACACCTTTAGAAAAATAGGTATTGTTGTACTTTTTCTACGTACTGATACCACATAAAAATAACTCATATACAGGATGAAATTTTAACATTGCTCATTCATTCATTGCGATAAAATTTATAAGATTTTGATTTGCCCTTCATAAAATTAAAAATCGAAATATTTTCGGGTGAAAACTTGATTTACATTTTACATCTAAATACAATACTGAAAGCCTATAAAAAAATTTGAAGATGATAAAAGAGTCATCCGGGCAATATCTTCGATCGCTTAATAGTGACAATTTTTTTGATTTTGGTTATGACAATTTGTGTCTAAATGTACGTCTTGGTTTTGTTGAAAAATAAAAAAAAGATCACACAATCCAGATGCACATTAATTAAATCCTGACTAATATCTCTGTATGCGATTAGTGTGTTCGCTTCGGTCGGACATTGATTACGGCGGGCGGATATTGCGTTAGCAGTCCTCGGAAGCGTCGACCATCTGCCCAATTATACGCCATTGGATTACCAGTATAATATGTTTTCCATATCCGAAACGAATATCAGTCTGTATAGTAATCTATCTTCAATAAAAGTCATTCTAACTTACTGTATAAATCTCGTTATTTAAGGACTATTAGTAGGACTATGATTACTACTTACTTGTTTCTTTACTTCTCTTACAGGCAAACTAAGTATCTCATTTTATGTATTTCTGACTTCAAAGGGTTTACACGTCTAGAGCCAAAATTATTTTTATCCAAATAATGAATGAATATTGATATTGCCCTAAATTATGCATAATGGGGTCTACTTAGAGATTCTACAATATTAATCCCTCGATCGTGAGTTATTCCAGACACAATTGTTATCGCGGCACGCGCGTGCCTCCTGGGGGTTTAGGGATTAACAATCTTGATGTATATTTTGTAATAATATTATATGTGCGATATACTGTTGGAAATGTGAATATTTTTTACTCTTTACATGCACACACCGGGTCTGTTACATAATTGTGATTAAAAAGACACTGGCTCAGATCATTTGCATATTAAATATTATCTAATATGTTACCATATATTTATTAATTAAGTTGTGTAACCAGCTTTTGCCAGTGGATTTGGAATTTAGAAATATGAAATACATAAGTTGAAACTGTGTTCAATTTCACGTTGGTAGTTTGCATTTGCGTGGCATGTATACAAACATGTAGAAAATCACACATTATTTTATTGTTCTCTAACTTTGATACCTGTCAAAAAAACTAGTTCCTAATAAATGTTTCCTCATATCGGCTGTTACGATATACAGTGTGTTAGGTAAATGGTATAACAAGCTAGCAGCAGCCTTTGTTAATATAAGCATATAAATACTATGATTTTTTTTCATACAAACTAAAATTTTGAGATTCCGATTTGTATGAAAATATTTTTTTTATAAAAATGATGATATTAATTTTCTGGTTTCGGCTTGTTATACCATTTACCTAACACCCTGTATATTAAAGAAAGTAACTACAGCAATGTGATCATAAAAAAAACACTAAAGAATGTATTGCTACATAAACAGTGCTTCCTTCCATCCCACAAGTGGCGCAAAAAACATCAGCAAAAAATACGAGTAAATATTTAATTTTCTCAAGGGAAGCTTCAACTGGCATTGAGACAACTGCCCCGGAGCGGGGGTGGATCTCTTATTCTGCGAAAGAAATCGCTCGTCTGTTTATTTTGTTACTAACTTGTATTTCTAGTGTACAGTAATGGGAACTTTTAACAGTCATTAGAACTACTTATTAAAAGAAAGAAATGTTGTAGTTGATGTTGTAAAGACGGACATGATCAAGAAATACAATCTTACATTATTTTCACCAACAAAAGACCAATTTTATATAACAAAAATTATGTAAACCCTTACAGCAATGATATTATATCATTGCCTTACAGGATCATAAGACAGCTGGTGACCGCGATAACAATTGATTTTAATTGTGTCTGGAATAACATACAATCGAGGGGTAAATAAACTCAGTTGTACGGTTTACTTGAACCCTAAAAATCATCAAAAACACGGTATTTCTTTTCGAATTGCGGCCAAAGCATCATAGTGAAGTAACGGCTGTTACTCGTATTATAATTTCTATAATCACAACCAACGCGGCTATAATAACGAGTTCGTATTGAAATGCTTATTGTACAACGAAGTTCAAAGTAATCTCATGCCTTTAGCAGTAACAGTTATTTAGTTATTCTAATGAAAACGGAATGAGTTCGAACGTTCCAAACGAAGTTTATGTGTAAAGTTTGCTTCGGGTCTGTTTATAAATATCTGCTATTAATCTTAGGTTAGAAATGCTGAACGGTGTATTTAAATTCAGAACTAAGTTTCTAAGCAATTTAACCATAATTTAGCATAAGAATATTTACGTGAAAGGATTTCACAGCAAATTTACATAAAGTTATTCAGTATTGATTTGTAATTAACTAAGTCACAAAATAACCAGATGATTGTAGGCAACGTTATTTTTCCTCTCACTTCCCAAATACTTAGTTATTTAGGTCGTTGTTAAAGTTTGCGGTATTTCAAATAATTAAGGGGGTATTTTTAATTAAAAATGATATATTCATGAGGTAAGAATAGTATGTACCTACATATATCTTAATGATATGATTTACGTTTAAGAGCGCCCAGATTTGATTTTTGCTTCAATGCAGTTTTAAAAAGAGCTAGAAGGTTCTTATTATCTTCATATTTTGCATATAGCTATTAGTTTAACCTATTCATTCTTACTATAAGATCATGGCAGGTGTTATGTTGTCAGATCCATTTAAAGTCAAGATAATGATCATCTTCGTTCTAGAAATACTGCGACGAATCTATTGTATTGTAAGACTATTGGATTTCCATCAATTCTTATTCCTTACAAATCTATTGAGGGAATTTCAATTTCGTAAAACGATGGTGTTTCCAAGCCAACCTTAGGGCTGGTTTCGAACATAAGAAATTCACGAGTCTCGTCTATGCGGATTTTATGCGATGCGAAAGCCCTACATATAAATAGGCTTTTGCTCAGAATTTCATAGAAATTATAAAAGAGATTAGTCAAGAAATTTCAAAAAATATTTTAAAAAATTTGATAATTCATTTTTATGTAACTCGTCATCCTATTTTTAGGAATATACGATATTTTGGCACTGTACGAAATGTAGATGCTTTTTCCTTGTCGTGTTTTGTTATTATCCTAATAAGTAGCTTGGCTTTTATGTATTTATGCGGGAATTTGATGTCATGTTATAATAAACGTCTTTATTATAACGGATGTAAAAAAAACAAACGCAGATCCGAAAACCATATATTCATCTAGGATTATTTTTTTTTAGAACGATATCTGGGAAACAGCTTGTTCTGAAGATATTGAGGGTCAAAGGCACAATTTTGTTTGCAATTTTATTACAAAAACTGTTGGCAAAGGTGACTTTAAAACTTTTCTTCTTCTTCTTTTTATTATTATTTCGTTCATAATAAGGCTTTTTTAATTACGATACGCAATGTACGGCTCAGCGCGGACGAATTTTGAACTTAGCAGCCATCTCCAGCGCAGCGGTACACGCTCCGGCTGCTATACATTGCGCGCTATGAATTATAATATTTTATTGAGTCCCATAAATAAAAATCATTTCCCAGCTATAATATTTTGTAATACGATTTGGTTCGCTTTTCGGATTGCGTAGCTTCAGGGTCTGCGTTTTGTTTTTTTACAGCCTGTATTTTGAGATATATTGTAGTAACCTAACTCTTGTAACTTTATAGTCCGTGTTAAAAGAGAGTTTATATACACTAGCTACTCTATTAGATTAATATGACTGCCATTTATATTAAGGCTGATTTTACCGAATTTAAATATAATAAAAACAATAGCCTTGCCTAGCCCAAAACGCTCATGCCACGAGTATAATATTTATAAAATGCATGGCGTAACATTTTTTTATTTTAAATTAACTGATGTCATAAAATTTCACAACTTTCACCCTTTTTCTCGAAGATTTTGCATGAAATAAAGGATTATTATCCTGGAATCTTTTGCAACAAAGTTATAAATACTAGTCCTATGATCATTAACAGCATGAAATTCACGTCCAAACTTGTGCCATCCACTGTCTGGCACTCCACATAAAATATTTACGACAGAGTATGAGTATCTACCATTGTATAGCGAAATGCAGCCGTCGATTCGTGGAAATTCTGAACGTTATGTGCTTTTCAAATTCGAATTCGATAAGCTATTCGATTTTGTTGATATTGGAAAATATCGTATTGGGAAGACGATATCGTTTTTGTCTAGTATAGGCTTTGGTGTACAATACCAAATTTTAGTCAATTTGATTTCGTTAAATGTAATATGAATGACGTGTGCGTAATTTGCACCTAAATCATTTGTTAAATATGTCCTATCATCATCATGATCTCAGCTAAGCACGCTGGTTCTGTAATTTCGTGCTTCCGGTCAAAATAAGCTTCCGGCGATCCGCTCCTAAAAGGCTACATATAATTTTCGCAATAAATATAACTTTCTTTACTACCAAATTGAAAAAACTACTGGTACCGCATAAAAATTTCCACTCCCTTGATATTCCTCTAAAGCCTTCTTTAATTATTTTTGAGATTAACAAGGAAATAGTTTATTAGCTGGAAAAGAACATAGGCTACTTGTTATCCCCAACAATAAACAGTTACAATGAAACAAACATGGTAGAGATCGCTGCAAGCGATAAGACCGCCTAAATTGTACTAATCTAAATCTTACTCATGTGTTATTTTTCAATTTTATGGTGTGCAATTAAGTGTATCTATCTATCTATTTGTTTGTCATGTTGAAAGGGATTGACATGGTTGTTTTCATAGCGGTACTTTAAGGGTCAGAGTATAACGTAGTATTCTTTTTTATCGAACGAACTCGCGGGTAACAGCCAGTGTTTTATAAATCAATCAACTAGTTTTTTAGCAAGTAGTTTTTGGTTAAACATAGATAAGTCTAGTAGGAAATATTTAAAGCATCCATACTTAACTTTATAAATGGGAAAGTGTGTCTGTCTGTTTGTTTGTCCGTCTTTCACGGCAAAACAGAGCGACGAATGGATGTGATTTTTAAATGGAGATAGTTAAAGGGATGGAGAGTGACATAGACTATTTTTGTCTCATTTTAACTCCCCACTGCCCTAAAATGGTAGTGGCGTGGAAGTTTGTATGGAGCATTCTGCAATTTTCAAGGTACAAAGCTAAGAATTGGTATGCTATATTGGGGTTGGGGACGGATGTTCAAAAAGTCAGGCATCTTTTTTTTTGGACAACCGTCCCCAACCCTTTAAAAGAGGGGTGAAATTTTACTGTTAACCTAATTTAACGCGAGCGAAGCAAAAGCTAGTCTAGTGTAACATAATTTTGAAATTTTAATATTCAAAGCAAACTTGTTCAAACATCATGTTAACTTTAACCTTTCAATCGAGGTATTTGTCAAATACCTTTTATTCGATTACGTTAACTGGCCTAAACAGTAATAGATCGTAAAATTCCAATGCCCCATCAAACCGAAACTGCTTCAAACAACAGTATAGAAAAGTGCAGTACAATCAAATTAAAGAACATAAAAAAGCGTAAAAAGTTTTAAAAAGAATGTGAATAAATATCCTTTGATCGTGAGTTATTCCAGACACAATTGAAATCAATTGTTATCGTGGCACCCGAGTGCCTCCTGGGGGTTGAGGGATTAATGTTACAAATTTGTTTTACCTGTTCTAAACGGTGTTGTCTGTCGACTGATAAAAGTAGTTACGAAATCGTACAAATCTATTCCTAAATGTGTTATTAGAACTCTTTAAAAGAGTATGGTAGTTTTTGTTCTCTGTTATATAAGTTTCGATGATATTAATAAATTGCATAATGAACATTTCTCTCTGCAATGACCTAAACTCTTTAGCTGGCTTACTTGAAGTTATAGTGTAAAATGATGAACAACTAATTTATTTGAGGCTATTTGAAAATTATTCATTAACCTATAGATATTATTTATTAGGTTGCTTTATTTTAACAAAGTAAACAAGTCCAATTTTCCTTATTTGTAACTTGAACATGTCTGATACCATGACATCTAAAGTGGCGGAGTCAATAACTTGAACGTACTGTATGTATATTTACTGTGTACAAACTTTATGTTCACACATTTTGAAAGTCTCTGTATCCTTGACAAATTGCTACTTTGCAAACTAAACTGGGATTCGTTCGGGAGTGCTAAAACATTTTATGTTCCGATTTCGTCATGCTCAATGTATATTGGAATAACCTTGCTACTGTTATTGGGGTAGATTCTTTAATATTGTTTAAAAAACAACAAAATAGCTCGGATGCAGTGCAAACTTAGATATGTTACTTAACCATGGGGCCAGACATATGCCTCTCCAAACAGAAAATTTTGTGATGACATCACGCTTCGCTTAGCAGATGTGGATTGACAAAGGAAAATGCTGTTGCCTGACTTCTTCTCGTAATTCCTTGTTTGTAATCTTTTACGAAACCTATAGGATAAGAAGGATTGATGCTATTTTACGCCAAAATTTCTTGACGGAACCGGATGAAATTTAGCACGCAGATTGCGCTGACAGCTGGTTAGTAAGTTTCTTTCATCACAAAATGATGTACGGTTTTTGTAAGATTCATTTAATATTTAAAAAAATACGTTTCCAGGGTCTTAGGGTCTTAGGTAACAATTAACAGGCTACCTTAATACGCCTTTCTAAAAACAAAAGCAAAAGCGTTGACATACATTTCCTTATACTTACTAAAAGTGTCGATAGCAGATTTAAATTTTTTAAGACAATATCTTCGCAAGAGATGATGTTACACAAAACTTAGTAATTTCAGAGCAAGCAAATTTCCCCAACGGCAGTTCGGAGTTCGCAAATGAGTTCTTAATTAACTACTACTTAAGTATCTAGAGGTCAACTGCCTCGTTAATCAATCTTGAGGGGATCCTAAATGATATTTACAAAGATAAGTTTGTTTAATGGAATCTGTTTTGTACCAAGTACTATCCTGGCAACGGTATCTTTGAGACAGTGGTAATTAGTTGAAGACAACTCTCTAATTGAGTTACATTGGTTAGCGCGGTTTTGAGACTGGGATTCTTACAAAACAATGTCGTAACCACTTGGATGTCAGAAGACGCTTGAAAATCCAACAGTTAAATTAAATCTTACGTCAGAGGAATAGCTTGCTTTTCAATGGCGCTGATGAGCAAGTTTTGCTAATCACAATTTCATGATATAGCTTATTGGGATTGGACTAGTATTATTTTCTTTTGTCATGCGTTTTTTTTTTTTGCCAATGTGTGGCATTCTGATGTTAAATACATATAACAGACTGCGGTAGGTACATAACTAACTAACTAAACACTAGTAACACTAGAAGACGAACAAGTATATTTAATTACAATTTAGTAGCTAGTTGTTCAGGGTACTTAAAATCTATACTTTGTTACTATGTGTGTCTTTTTAAGCTAACTGAAAACCCATTTAACTGGTTTATATAATAAAAAAATATATAAGGAAATAAAATTAGGGACATCAAAATAGTCAAACGTCTTAAACGTTCAAAACGATTTCCATCAATTTTATGTAAAGAAACATCTCAGCAGGTTGAAAGGTCTGGGCCCATTAAACATTGTGGATTTGAAATAAAGATAGCTAGATTGCAAAAATGTTAGCTAACTCTAAGAAGTGCAATGTATCCACAGACACCACAGAAAGCGTGTTATAAGTAAATCCTACACTCGAAGAAGTCGCGGGCAAAACGCTAGCCATGTGTAAGACAAAAGAAATTAATTATGTAAACACGAATGCCTATCTGCATAACTTAGGCTATCAAGTTTAGTTAAGGTCTAGAACAGAATACTTAATTAGATTAGGTCTGCCCAGACTATGACTTTATGATGAAACCTGGCTGAAAACTAGGTCTAGGTCGGCCCCTGCCAATCCTGGGAAAGATGGATTATCTTATTAAACCAGGTGCTTTATTAAGAGTTTTTATTCTATTTCTCTATTTTTATTTGTGGTAGATAAACCTGACAATGGTCCTATAAGCGGTGTGTTTAAAATCAACATCTGTACCTCTTAAAGGCGCGCCATAATTTGTCTTCTTGGTATTGGATTAATTTTCGAATGGATATATTGACGGACATACTATAGGGTTTTATATACTAAATAAAAAATATAAAAAATTGTCTAGTGTCAGAGATTTCCAAGCCACCTATAAGAGCCTCTGACTTCCGAAGCACGTCGATAGCTCCTACACCCCTTTCTGACTCAAACCAGCTAAGAACTCGTTCCTAAATTGATCCGACTGCAGTTACTCAAAGCTTTGCGTAATACGCGGACAACCGTACTATTACAAAAACCGGATTGTTATAATCATCATCATCACCATTAGCCTATCGCAGTCCACTACTGGACATAGGCCTCTCCAGTTATACGCCACGGCGATCGTTATAATATGTATTAGGGGTTAAAGTATGAAATTGCCGTTTTGTATGGACGAAATCGAGAAAAGTCATTTTTTCGTACTAACATTTTTTTAGTTTTTTTAATAACGCCTGAACCGTTTTCGATGCAATTAAAGGTGAAAGTTAGATGGTTATAAAGCTACGCATTATAGTATTTAAATTTCTGAAAATCAAAGTATATAATACAAATATACTTAATTGAAGCAAGAAGGTCAGCTGACACATAGTAGGTAAGGGGTCTTTTAAACGACTTCCTTTGAAGTAATAGGCACTAGTATTGCATTTTTTTTAAAGTCAAAAGTTACTTTATTTAGTTTTTGATACAATACAAAAAGAATCACGCAATAATATGACAATACTTAAGAGCTATAAACAAAATAAAAAGTGGGAAAAATAATCGACCATTTCATACTTTAATCCCTATTAGTAATCATTATTTTGTTTTGATTCAAGTTCTCTCAACGAGGTAACTTTATCATCTTCCCTAGTAAATTTCAGTAGCATTTAATAACGACGCAAACCTCTGACCGACTTCAGAACTTACAAAGACCTATTAACTCAAGATCCTTCACAAAACTTGCAGCGGGGGAGGAAGTAAACTCAACTGAACTATGCTAAAGACTGAATAAGTATCTGTAAAGAGTCTGAAGTGGCGAAGTATCTATAAAGAGTCTTTTGTTTGAAGTACCTAGGTGGAGTTAAAATTGGTTTTGATTGACTAGATATTGTCCTGGCAATGTATCAGATATGACCCACAAACTTTTGCTATTCCAGTGACAAATTTTATTTTTATTTTAACTATCCTTTAAAAAAAAAGTTTTGTGATAATATAAAAATAATACTAATACAAATACATAACAGATTATTAACTTTTATATTCATGGTACTAAGTTAGCCAGTTCTCTCGTGTTCATAGAGCTTAGAGAAACTAAATAAATGCATGCTTGAAACTCCGAAACAACTAGCTCGTAACTAACGATAATAATCTATAAAATTATATAAACGCATACATACGATTAAAGCTCATATGAATCGAGTGATGGTCAATTCAAAACCAACGGCTTACCTATAAAAAAACACGTGAAATAATCTCAACCTATTTGTAACTTAAAATCAAACGGATAGAGTTCAATATCAATGGTTAATATTTACACCATGTAGTAAGGTTGATGAACTGTACCGTAGTGTGTTGGGTCGATTTATCCTGGCTTAGTACAATGGACATTAGAAGTACGTTGCCCTACATGGTATACCATTTAGTGCTACATACGCGGAAAACTGATTTTTGCTTGCTCTTACTTATCATATGTAACGTTACTTTACAAAAATCAATTGATTTCTTTATTTTACGCTAACAGTTTTGAAATGAAAGATAAATTAACTGATTTAGCTAGCTTTTATTAGGCTTCTATTGAGGCTATTATTTGAGTTTATTACGTTTCAAAAACTTGATTCTAGCGTTCTTGGACACGGTTAGGTAAGGTGTTATTCGTCCTAAAGAAGGTAGTGGGAAAACTTTAACTTCATTTCTATTTCTAAAGTTTTTTTTTTATTAGCATCCTTTTTACTCTTGTCTATTGAAATGACAAATTATTTTAAAATAAAAAAGTGTCAACTTGTTACTTTTTCAAAACTGTTATTAATAAGCTTTAATTGATGCTCTGATTGCATATCAGCAGCTTATTATATTCCTAGTATATTATTGGTGTATCATACTTTATTTACCAATTATGTACTTTTAATTTTAGATAAATCTTTTTTTTTATTTTAATACAACTTGATCATGAGATGTATTACGAGACATATAGTTTTTTCTCTCATATGCTTAGAATACAATAAACTTAACTCACTGAACATGCTTCTTTATCGCGGATATTATTCATCCATTTTCTTACTTATTTTTTAAAATTCCCTAGTTTTCACTGTGGAAGTTTGCTTCAAAGCACTCATTTAGGTCAGGTGTCAGGGTCACAGAATAGATTTTTTTTTAACTTCAATATTTCCTAGACTTATTACAGTATGTTCTAGTTGCACATATGAAAATGAGGTCAAGCTACGAGACAGTAATGATCAGTCTTAACAGCGAGGCAGAGAAAATTTTAAGACTAAAAGGTCGTGTTATAAGAATAGCTGTAGGTGTATTTATCTACATAATCATGGAACGTTCCTTACGCTACAAGAATTTGTAGGAAAATATTGTACCTATGTACAAGAAGGATGAAATTAATAAACTTCTAACTTCTTTCTAAAGGAATGAGACAATCCGTAAAGTCTATTCATTTAGTCTGTAACTTCAAGGAGTTACATTACATCCTAGGCTCTTCTTTTTTAGGGTTCCGTACCCGAAGGGTAAAAACGGGACCCTATTACTAAGACTTCGCTGTCTGTCTGTCTGTCCGTCTGTCCGTCTGTCCGTCGCTCTGTCACCAGGCTGTATCTCAAGAACCGCTATAGCTGGAAAGTTGAATTTTTCACAAATTATGTAGTTCTGT
Source organism: Anania crocealis (assembly GCA_949315895.1). Classification (NCBI taxonomy): domain Eukaryota; kingdom Metazoa; phylum Arthropoda; class Insecta; order Lepidoptera; family Crambidae; genus Anania; species Anania crocealis. The sequence goes on along the minus strand of OX438857.1, from coordinate 3,380,678 downwards.
TACCACTATAAAAACAAATACTAAAAACAAAATAAAATTAATGTTTGAGGGGGGCTCCCATATAACAAACGCGATTTTTTCCCCTTTTTTGCTCGAAATTTGTGTACCTTCTGTTCTTTACCTAGTCAATGGTACGGAACCCTTCGTGCGCGAGTCCGACTCGCACTTGGTCGGTTTTTATTATCTACATCTGTTATATTGAATATTTCAAATCGATACAGTACAACTCCAGAATCATCTTGAAAAATCAATAAAACCCTAAAGAACATCGTTGATAAAAGTAGACAAACAAGTCACTACCCGGAAGGTTTTTATAACCTGGTAGCAGTCCACCCACAGCTAATGTAAACAGTTTTTATTCTCGGATTGAGGGCGACCCTTTCCAACCTCAGTAAATGGAGCTAAAAATAAAATGGAGATATTTAGAGATTTTTTGACGATAAATATTATTAACTATTTCAAAAGGTAAAATGACAGGGTGAGTAAGGCCTAATTTTTTATTAAAATATATAGATAAACTAGCTGACCCGGCAAACGTTGTTTTGCCATAAAAATGATTAAATTACTAAAATGGCTAACAAAAAATAGGGGTTGGTGTTAAAAGGGTAAAAATTTAGGGTTGTATATATTTTATAAAATTTTAATATTTTACTACCCTACCCCTACCCTACCCCTACCCTACCCCTACCCTACCCCTAACCCTACCCCTACCCTACCCCTACCCTACCCCTACCCTACCCCTACCCTACCCCTACCCTACCCCTACCCTACCCCTACCCTACCCCTACCCTACCCCTACCCTACCCCTACCCTACCCCTACCCTATCCCTACCCTACCCCTACCCTACTCCTACCCTACCCCTACCCTACCCCTACCCTACCCCTAACCTACCCCTACTCTACCCCTACCCTACCCCTACCCTACCCCTACCCCTACCCTACCCCTACCCTACCCCTACCCTACCCCTACCCTACCCCTACCCTACCCCTACCCTACCCCTACCCTACCCCTACCCTACCCCTAACCTACCCTACCCTACCCTACCCTACCCCTACTTGTGAATCTAAACCATTCCCAGATCCCCTTGAACACACACAAAAAATTTCATCAAAATCGGTCCAGTCGTTTGAGAGAAGTTCAGTGACATACACACTCACAGAAGAATTATTTATATAAAGATAGATTTAATAGATTTAATAAATAATAAATGGAATGACAAAATGTTTATTTGGATAATCTATTTTTTTTTTACAATTTATTACATTCACCTTAACCAACAAAGACTTATGAAGTTAATATGACAATTTAATGATTTACTGGCATGTATTAAATAATAGGGGTTAAAGTATGAAATTGCCGATTATTTTCCCACTTTTTATTTTGTTTATAGCTCTTAAGTATAGTCATATTATTACGTAATTCTTTTTGTATTGTATAAACTAAATAAAGTAACTTTTGACTTTAAAAAAAATGCAATACTAGTGCCTATTACTTCAAAGGAAGTCGTTCAAAATACCCCTTACCTACTATGTGTCAGCTGACCTTCTTGCTTCAATCTATACTTCTATACTAATATATAAAGCTGAAGAGTTTATTTGTTTGTTTGAACGCGCTAATCTCATGAAGTACTGGTCCGATTGGAAAAATTCTTTTTGTGTTGGATAGTCCATTTATCAAGAAAGGCTTTAGGCTATAGAATATCACACTGCGATCAATAGGAGCGAAGCATGAGTGAAAAATGTTGCAAAAATAGTCACGATCATAATAACAGAAATTGACGCGAACGAAGTCGCTGGAAACAGCTAGTTAAGTATATTTGTATTATATACTTTGATTTTCAGAAATTTAAATACTATAATGCGTAGCTTTATAACCATCTAACTTTCACCTTTAATTGCATCGAAAACGTTTCAGGCGTTTTTAAAAATAAATAAAAAATTGTTAGTATGGAAAAATGACTTTTCTCGATTTCGTCCATACAAAACGGCAATTTCATACTTTAACCCCTAATATAAATTTGTGGTATGGTCTCACGTCAGTGAAGACCAGCACGCTTTCGTTTCCTTTCATCACGGCGAAGCTGCCGATTCCAAATAACATGTTGTTGAATATCAAAAGGGGTCCAGACCCCTTTGTAACCATTCTCGTTCCTGATACAAATGAAGTGGCCCCAATACCGAGGCATCCATTCGTGACAGTCGCCCAAGACATGTTCTTCTTCTTCATAACTTTTTGATGCCAAATGGGTACCTCTCTTTATATGCCTTTTGCTTGGAAACCTAAAGATACAAACTTGACATTTTGGCCCAGCTTATCTGGTTTGACAACCATCGACAGAATAGTGGGTGTTTAACTTCGACTACCTACTGAATATTCAGCAAATGAGTACAAATTGTGATCAGGATCAAAGATTTTCAAAGTTACCTTATTCGTGTAAGCATTGGATCGTGAAGTAGGCTGTGTTGTTTGTTTAACCCATGCCACTGTTTTTTAGTCAAGTCATCTTTGTCAATCGGAATGATCCGCCCAAATCCGCACCACTCTTGACTCCACTGTTAACAATAACCTTCACACCGCCGAAGGCAGAAACAGGTGGAGAAAAATCATAATGAAGAAAGTGATCCAGAAGGGAGGTCCTCAGCACTGAGGAAAACGAAGCAAGGAGGAGGATTATTTGGTGGGCGCAGTCGTTTGTTCCATTATAAACATCATGTGTTGTATGAGGTTTGAGCTTACCAGAATACAAGAGTTTGGGATACCATCTGTACCTTTTCTTAACTGACCTTTTTTACGCTCTTTTTCTTACCACGTCGAAATCCCTTAAGCTCAAATTATACTATTGCGACTCTATCAAAGAATATTTCCATATTGATAGGTCCATTTTTATCAGCTTTGTCACCCCCCCCCCCCTCCCCTGATCGCCAAAACTTATATAGAGGTCACCAGCAAAAGATGAAATGTGTACCTGTCAATAGTTCTTAAGACTTTATCACCAGTGCTAAAAACCACCAGATAATTACATGAGAACTGATAAGAAACTTACATTTCGCCAACTGCTTCTCACTATTTCACGTAAGTGTTCGAGTGTTCATTAAAGCGGTTGTGTGTATTTATTAAACATAGAGAATTTCCCTAAAATACATAATTTACAAATTATTATGGATGTTTGACGCATTCTTCCAATATTAAGCGATTAATTATATTCGTTTAAACAATGCAAGAGTTTTACAACAAGTAGGTAAAAAATTGTTAAATAAAGTTAACGTGTAAAAAATATATTTGGATACCACAATGTTTGTTTGTCAACTTTTTTAAGAATGCAAAGCTATTTGAAAACAACAAAAAGTAATAGTATTCAGCAGACAGATTCTTCTATTTTCAAGCCACTGAATCACCTACCCGAGACAGACAAATGCCAATGCCCTTGCATTTCTAAACTTCGTCAATCTTTAAACTATATAGAACTGTATTTCGTCTCTCTCCAACATTCACGTTTTATATACGAAGTAAATCTTCTATCTTGTAACGTGTATAAAAAACTTACATAGAGGCACCTGAGAGTCTAAGGGTACGAAAGATTTATGGCATCATATGCGGGTCTCGTCATAACAGAAAAAAATAAATAGTAAATTTGTATCGTACGTATAGAGTTATTTATAAACGTATGTTTTTTCTATTCCTATGTTTGTGTGGTTTCCCATTTTATTGGTTAGATTCCAAATATTTAGTTTTTGTAATACTAAGTATCATTATTTTTATGTTTATTCTACTAATTCAGTGAATTTATATGAAACATTTTTATACTTTACTTTCTCTTTAAGGACAACCTCAAATGCAATTCCTTTGTTCATGGTAAATAACTAAAACGTGAATCAGCATGACTCACAATAAGGTACACTATGCAAAAAGAAAATGATTTTTTAATTATTAAATCATAGCAGAATAATATGCTCCTTTGACAAAGGAATGATTCAACGTAATGCACGCAATGACAAATGAAGGTTGTATACTTTTTGCAAGAGGTAAAGAGTATTTTGACCCCCGAATCAAATAACGTTAACATGTGGTTTAACGTTATTTGATTCGAGGTTTATACCATGTACCTTATTTATTATGAGTTTCCGATAATTCGGCACTGTTGCAAGCGCCATAATCACGGAATAACTCCAGTGATAGTGACCATGAAAGTTTAAATCAGTAAACCCCATGTTAAGTTACTAAGTAAATATCCCATTGTCAACTGAAACGGAATTTCTTAAATTGCGGGTAAGACATCTTTGGCTGCAGAGTCACTGACCTGACTACATCTGATATCGAAAGCGAAACTTTTTGGCAAGATTTTCTCCATACTTTTTGTTTTTTCTTGTGTACCTAATACATTGGACAATTTAATCATTCTTCAAATTCAATTCAAATGGCTTGCCTCAGGGAAGTGTACTGGCACCCATTTTATTTAATATATATACATATGACCAACCTACATACCCGAACACTTCACGATTTCTTTACGCTGACGACCTTGCTTTGACCTGCCAAGCTAAATCATTTCCGGAAATCGAAAAGCACCTTACTGCAGCCCTTGAACAGATCCACATCTACTATGATTCCAACTCCTTGAGACCTAATCCAGCAAAGACGGAGACCTGTGCATTTCACCTGCGAAACCGAGACACTGCACAACATCTACGCATTACCTGGCGCGGGGTAGAAATTGCCCATAATGACGACCCAAAATACCTAGGGGTTGTATTAGATAGATCTTTGACCTACAAGGTTAACTGCCAAAAAGTGAGGAATAAAGTCAGCGCACGGAACAACATCATCAGGCGTCTGACAACTACACGTTGGGGTGCAGCTCCTGAAGTCCTTCGCACTAGCGGCCTGGCACTGTGCTACTCGGCCGGTGAATACGCTTGCCCTGTTTGGGCGCGCTCAGCACACGCGAAGGTTGTGGATGTCGCCCTCAATGAAACCTGCAGGGTGATTACGGGAACGCTAAAACCTACGCCTTTAAACGTCCTCTACTCCCTAGCTGGAATAGCTCCCCCGTGTGTTCGGCGCCAGGTTGCATGCTCCATTGAAAGGCTCAAGCAAGAAGTAGATAGCAGGCACCCGTTGTATGGACATATACCTTCACCCTCACGTCTTAAGAGTCGCCGCAGCTTTATGCATAACACCGAGCCACTTAGCGTGGACCCACCTAAGGCCAGAGAACAGCTGTGGTCAGATAAATTCGCCCCCAACAACCCATCCATCCCCATGGCTGAGAAGCTGCCGCCTGGTCACAATCTTCCCTGGCCCATTTGGAAGGCGTTAAACAAACTTCGTTCAGGTGTAGGCAGGTGCAATGAACTCAGGAAAAAGTGGGGCTTCACTGAGGACGACACGTGCGAGTGTGGCGCCTTCCAGTCTATGCCACACTTAATGTCGTGCCCTACCTCTCCTGCCATCTGCACGCAAGAGGACCTTTGCAACGCCAACCAGAGGGCCACTGATGTGGCCACTTTTTGGGCGCAGAGAGTTTAATTGGTTGCCATTGACTCGAGAAGAAGAAGAAGATCATTCTCATACGTTTATCTTGACGAGAATGTGGCCATAGTCACAAAACATAGTGATTACTTTCTATTGTTTATTATTCAGAGATAGTTCTAAGATCTGATCACTAATCTATCAAAATCTAAAATTATACCTTTGAATGACAAGGAGATTATCAAATTTATATAAATGAGTAAGATCTAAAGTTTCAAAGTAATATGTGTGCCGTGTAGTGATGTTCATTAATGAAGTGATCACAGAAGTACTGCCAGAAGAATATTATTATAAAAGTCTTTTTTATCTTATGGGTATCATAATAAGCGACTAATTAGGACTACCAAAGAAGACAGGCTGCACCTCAGATTATATAAAAAAAAGGTATGAAATAATGGGGGCGTGGCGCGTGCGAATCCGATATGGGCTAACAGAACTATTGCACTCCGGGTCGAAATATTTAATGAAAACATCCATGTAACGATAATTGTATCGCAATATACATTGAAAGCTTAATAATAACTAGCTGTGTTGTGAGTACTATGCGACTGCGCAATGTATCGAGGTTTAATCGAAGAGTTCACTGCCCGACGTGTGCGTCGCGACCACACTTTGTAGCGACACACTAATTTGCGCACACCAAATGACGCATTGTGTAAGCGAGTAAGTGGTAGCTGCTGTAATTGGGTCCGTGTTTGTGTGCGCACCAATGAGCGTTGTAAATTGATATAGTGTGATCCTTATGCTTACAATAGTGTTATTGTAGTTGCGTTGCACACATAAATAATTCGGAGGCACGGGTTCGCTAAGGATTACGAGTAATTTCATATCTCCTTCTTTATATGATCTGAGGGCTACTCTGTCTACCTCTCCACTAGGCCGAATGGGGATCATCAATCTTCATATAGCTAAATCACTTCGTCCAACAGTGGACTAGACAGAGGAGTGGACTAGAAATAGATTCGTAAAACAAATACATTCCCACTACTTCTGCAAGCTGGTATTTTATTATGAATAACAACAAACCCAAAAACACAATGTCGGCAATATGAAAAATTGTAACGCTGAGGTTTTCCTTAGTTTAGTTTCACGAGCAAATTTCGCTAAGCTCCGTATTTTGTATGGAAGGACCCGGCTTAGGAAAATATCTGTTCGGGTCCGTCGACCTTTGATCCCGGTAACAATGTGTTTCTTGTATGGTACATTAGGTATTTGATCTTTTGTAACAACAATACATCTAGCAGCTTAGACCGTTAAGCTGGTAGTTGTATATTTAAGTCGAGTTTTTATAAGAATCATCTGGAGAGATAAAGTTAAAAGTTGGGTTGGATAGGCACACTATGAGGTGCTGTTAACTTTTTCATATATTTAGAGATTTTTATGATGGTTTATAAAAAGAGTTGTTGCACAAATTCGCTACTATTGTCATTTTATTTTTGTCTTTTCGTATGATTTTTCTTCTAGGGTAGTCTGACGTTAGAGTTTTTCAAGTCGCCAATAATAAAACTGAGTATTTCAACAAAATTGTTCCTATCTAAATGTAACATTTAAATTAATTAAAAAACCTTTAGCTAAGGTAATATACTACAAAACAAGACACTTAATAATTTGGCTTTTCAAATCCTATTCAGGTTGAGCTAAGTTGAAGCTTCTTTTTTTGTTCAGAAAATATTTCTTAAGAAGTGGTGTTACTTCTAGAAATTACTAAAAGAAAAAATATGTTACATAAGTATAGCTTTCAAGTAAGTTAAGCTTAACAAAATTAATTGTTATTAATCTTCTTAAGCTTGGTTTTTGATCTAAAATTGAATATATCGTTACATAATTTAGTCGCTAGCAAGTCTCATAAATCGTTACGTAATTTGGTCGCTAGCTCGCTCCTTAATGATCGGCCACCGCACCTGAAATTTGAAGGGCAATCTTCTGAAGAGTATGACGTAATTGGTTATTAACAGCATTTATCAATCAAAACAACTTCTTGAATGTTACACTGATATATTTATTAAAAAAATATTTATCAAATAAATACAATAACTTAATAAGTGGTAATAAAAAAACATGACAATGAAAATAATTTCTTTAATCCTGGAAAATTAAAATCTATTTTTATTGTTCTTAAACCTAATAATACAATTGACTTATATGTTACTAGCTGTTGCCCGCGACTTCGTCCGCGTCAAATGATATGAATAATTTTCCCCGTTTTCGCAACATTTTTCGCTGCTGCTTCGCTTCTATTGGTCGCAGCGTGATGTTATATAGCCTAAAGCCTTCCTCGATAAATGGACTATCCAACACAAAAAGAATTTTTCAAATCGAACCAGTACTTCCTGAGATTAGCGCGATCAAACAAACAAACAAACTCTTCAGCTTTATAATATTAATTAATTAAGTATAGATTTGTTGTTAATAAACAGTTATCTTGATTACCTTACTATTAGTTTAACTGGTAACTGTAGAAGTTCTAAATTGGGTTTGTTGTGACCTTCAGGAAGTCTATCTCAATTAAAAATTAACAGGCATTTACAGCAGAATGGCGGTTTCACCCTTCAACTAATCAACGTTAACAATCGATTCAATTCAGCATGACGTTCGAACAGTCTAATTAGTATTCAGGTCACGTTCTTTGGAAGTGAGATCGCTTCGGGCTTCTTTTGAACTGAGGGCTTATGGAACCAATGAAGGGAAAGTCCTGCCAGTCAGCAGTTTAATAATGAACGAATTCGATTTCTAAATTTATTGCCTTTTTTTCTAGATTTTTGAGGTGTTTGTAAATACTTTTTATATTTATTTGATAACCTTTGTAATGTTATTATGTCATTGTGTAATTTCATTACTTTTTTTAAAGTCTTTATAGGTTATCAATATGCTCCAGTCGAAAAACCAATTGCGATGAATGAATTGGGATACCAAACACTGATTACTAATATTGTTTTTCAATGTGAACCATAAAAAACGTATCAACATAATACTTCAACACAAAAAAAATTGCGGCGATCACAATGTGATGGCCGATGGGTTGTGTGAAAAATGAAATTACTTCTTAATAAAGACACCATTAGGTATACTTTATTGACTAACAACTTAAGCGTATTCTGTTAGCACACAAATTAATAATGACTGCAGTTAATAAGGATTCTAATAATGGATTTGTTTCTTTCGATAACGATGGCTCTATATTTCTAAGTACTGATGTCCTTGCTGGTTAATAGACTTCGTAACGTATTGCTACTACAGCCGAAGTCGTGCTTAGAGCAAAAACTTTAATTGCGCTACCCGAAGTTTTCTCGTCCTCAACGTTTGTTTGCGCTACTACACTGTTTAAATTACAGGTAATGCTGATTGTTCTTTAAACCATTGCTAAAATTTAGAGATTTTAAACTGTAAAAATATAATAACGCTTTGGCTAAAAGGTTAATTCTATCAAAACACAAGTGACAGTTGTTGGTGGTCCTAAGCAAATTGCTAGAATAGACTGGTCGGCCTTGCAGCCTATCATATTTGACGGAGTCCATATACCTTTTAGCCAAGTTGTGAAGAACCTTGGCATCCAAATTGACAGCTCACTTACTTGGAACACACAGACTGCGGAAGTTAGTCGGAAAATTTTCGCAGCGGCAGCGTCACTTAGCAGACTTCGTATTTTTTTACCTATACCCACCAAAATTGCTATTGTCCAGACTTTGCTATTTCCCATCCTTGACTATGCAGATTGCTGCTATCCAGACTTAACCGAAAAACTCCTCGACAAGCTAGAGCGCTTGCAAAACTTCTGTATTCGACTCATTTTTGGTCTGCGAAAGTACGATCATGTTACTGAATTTCGGTCTCGGCTGAAATGGCTCCCTATTATTCACAATATTATTTAGCCCTAAATCTCCTTCTTACCTTAAAGAGCGATTCCTATTTCTGCAATCGTCACAGGATTGTGAAATGCGGTCATCCAAGAAACTGATTCTCAAATTTCCTACCCATTCCTCCAACTTTTATTCCCAGTCGTTTACCGTCTACTCTATCCGTTTATGGAACTCTTTACCTCCGCCCATCAGGCTATCTGAGTCCTTGTCAATTTTATAAGAAACGGCTCAAAGCACATTATCTAGCACTTTGATATTATTTATTATTATGATTTTTTCACTTTTGCACTCCAATAGTGAATTGCTGATCAATATTGTGAAACATTCTTCTCTCGCATATCAAATATTTTATGTAGTTTATGTATGTTTATTGTATGTATATATATATAAATATATATTGTTACTTATATATGTTTGAGTATATTATTGTTGTTGTGTTTAGGTTTAGGTTGTGTATTAAATGTAGTATTTATTTATTCATTTATGTTTAAGTAGCACTTCAGCTTTAGATGTGGTTTTGTTTAACTGTGATTATTTTCACATCAAGTGCTCTACTTCACCTTCCCCTTCCTCTGTGTAGTATCCAATGCCCAACGGTTGTCTGGAAGAAATCGCTGTTGGCGATAAGACCGCCGAAGTTGTACAACCTTTTGTTTTAATTATTTGCTGTAATTTGTATTTTTATTTCTGGTGTGCAATAAAGAGTACTCTATCTATCTATCTATCTAACGTAGCTCAATACGTAGGATAGATAGATGGATGGTCACATTAAAGTAGATACAATCAATTGACTAAAACTAAATGTGTAACATAAATGTAGGCAATGTATCGCGTCAAGACTAGCATTTTGGAACAGCATGAATTTTTCGCCTGCATTGGGTTAAAATTTCTGACTGCAAATGCTGTGACGCAGGATGATAGCTAGAATTCCTTTCTTTACCTGTACAGCTGTTGGAAATGTGAAGAAAATATTTGTTGGAAGTTCCATCAATACACTACATATTAGGGGTTAAAGTATGAAATTGCCGTTTTGTATGGACGAAATCGAGAAAAGTCATTTTTCCATACTAACAATTTTTTAGTTTTTTTTAAAACGCCTGAACCGTTTTCGATGCAATTAAAGGTGAAAGTTAGATGGTTATAAAGCTACGCATTATAATATTTAAATTTCTGAAAATCAAAGTATATAATACAAATATACTTAATTGAAGCAAGAAGGTCAGCTGACACATTGTAAGGGGTCTTTTCAACGACTTCCTTTGAAGTAATAGGCACTAGTATTGCATTTTTTTTTAGTCAATAGTTTCTTTAGTTTTTCATACAATACAAAAGAATTACGCAATAATATGACTATACTTAAGAGCTATAAACAAAATAAAAAGTGGGAAAATAATCGGCAATTTCATACTTTAACCCCTATTATTATTCTATAGCTCTATAGCTCCAGCAGATACTTTTATAACGGCTTTTAATCATCCCACTGCAGGGAAAAGGCCTTCATCGTTGAGTTCAAGTTAACATAGCAATGATGGGTACAAGCATAATCACTATGCTTGCGAAATGCGGGTTGGTGATCACAAGCCCGAGCAATGTCCGAAAATTCGAAACTTTTGTTGCTCGTCCTACGGATTGAACCCGGAACTCCGAGATCTTGGCCCGGTATTCAAACCACTAGACCAACGGGGCGTTTAATTACTTCAATAAGTACTATCTAATATCGTGTAAGTAACTTCCGAACTTGAGTTTTACACAATGTATTTCGGCACGCAAGCGATAAACGGTAATGGAAGATATAAAAAAGCTTATGTCCCAACGAAATCAATCGTTAATCAATGCCTAAGGAGCGTTTAACCATCGAAAACAATTAGAAATTCCTAATTTAACGCGTATTTTTAATTAAAAATTGAAAAAAATAAGAATTCCTAACAAAAAAATATAATCTTCTGTCACTTGAATTAAACCGTAGAAAAATATGAATTAATTCACCAATTTTGAGTAAACACTCATCATGATTATCATCACTTAAATTCGGTGTCTTAACCAAAAGTTCTTCGTCGGGTAAATTTTTTGGTTATTAGTTTATTACATACGGACTACCCTTAGGTACTAAAAATTAATTTAGTAGTAAATATTAGAACTTTCAAAATTGAATCATTGGAGAAAAGGAAATTAGGAATCATTATTTATCTCGATTAGGATTATTGACCTCTAAATATTTAAAGCACATGATTCAGTGGATGGATACTTTTCAATTATTGTTTTGAACAATCTTCATGAGTATTTTGACCTATATTAAGTACAAAGTTCATTAATTGATTGTAATTTATCTCCGATCCTACTTGAATGTCTACTTGTACATACCATGTGTTATCGAGTAGGAATATTAGCAGCAGATCTACAAATGAGAACACGTTACACGTCTGACTATAACAGTTTTGCGGGCGGGGTATATATCGGAATGCCTAATTATTTGTACTCCTATTTGTCATTGGCACACAAACTATTAGCCTAGCCCCTTCTTATGAGACCCATATTATTATTACTACCATATAGCTTTTTTAAAAGAAGATTTAGCCGTAAACACTACCCTTGGCAAGTGGATTGGCGTTCGCAGTTTGTGGCCAATGGTGCAGAAAAAACTCTAATGGTCTTTTGAAATGCATAAGACGAGAAAGGTTAGTGTATTTCTAACTAGGTAGACGCAAGACGAAACTAATCGTTCAACTGATTCTGTTTGGCTATGCCCAATTGCCGAGACAGACACATTATCGAGAGGTGAAGGTTAATATTAATATTTATTTATAGATAAGCTAGAGCACATCGATTTGTTACTCTACATATTTTATCTAGTGTGGATAATAAGCACCACAGATTGTTTCAGGGATAAAATACTTCATAAACAAATGCAAAATCTAAATCTTAAATACTATGACAGCAAAATACCTTTGTTATTTGGTATACAGGAATAGGATGAATATAATATACAGGATGAAATTTTAACTACTTTCCAAAATTTTTGTAGGCGAAAGCCTACAAAAGTATCGTATTTTGGGCACATTTATAAAGTAAAAAATGTTAATCAAGTTTTCACCCGAAAATATTTTTCGCAATATATTTTTAAATTTTTACAGTTTTAAGCCTGTTTAGGTATAAAGGGAAAATCAAAAACTTATGATTAGTATTGTAATGGACGAATGTGATGTGCATTGCATAAAAAAAGTGTTGCTAGGCGGCCGTATCAAAAATTTTAGATTTTTTGCGGACATTTTCTAAGTGCTTTATCTTGAATTTTTTGTACTGGGCTATACCAAAAGAAAAAATACGTCATTTGTTTTTTGTCTCGTAGATTGATATATTAAAATTTGGAAGGTGGTTAAAATTTCACCCTGTATATTAATCCAAAAATAAAACAAAAGCTTATCAATGTTAACGTTTCGTAAACCTAAAACACATGAACTTAACCACTTTAAAAAATAATATCATAAAATAATATATAATCCAAATCGCATATCAGTGATAGCATGATTTCTTAGGTAATCGTAATTCGTCAAAGTAGAGAGGAGAAGTTTGAATTTCAGTCAAAATTTTAATATAAAGAATTTTATTGTATTTTCAGTTAATTACTATTAATATAATTGCTTATAGGCCAAGATTGCTAATGAATCCTAAGCATAGATACTGAAGTCGTAATACCACGTCATCTCATTTCTTTTCCCAACTTTTTGTCAGAAATTTTCGGTCTTTATTAAGTTAGGGACTTACTGAAGTTTGAACGTGTCGTGCATGGAAAGTTTTTCAGGAAATTGGGGCAAAAGTTTGAAAAAAAATAAATAGGAACATTATATCTTTGTTGGCAATTTAGGCCGAGACTGAGCTAATATTTCCTAGAAGAGTAACTAAGTCCAAAAATATATTTTGTTAGTCCAAGACTTTTACAGAAACTAAACATAGTTTGTTTGTATGTGTCAAATAAATATTTCTTTCTTTCTTTCTTTCAAAGTAAATATTTTAGTAATTATTTTCGTTGAACTAGATACTGACTTTATCTAAAAGAACTATGCAAATAAGCATACTTAAAATAAATGAAGATGTTTCTTCAATCAATCAAACATGGTTCTTTTGTTTTGCTCACCGTATGATAATGACAGTATTGTGATTGCCTCGCAAACACTTGAAATAACCGGAACATTACAAAATATTGAGTCAATGAAACCTACTTCAAACCAAAATTATGAGTACCTATAAGTAGCTTAATGTTTATTGCATATATTAGCACATGAATATCTCTTTGGATGTTAACTGAAAGTTTATATTACGGTTTTCAGTCTAAAAACGGTCTAATTTAAAACTAATACTCTTGATGTCTTTTATATTGTTTTTAACTAATACAATATTTGTATTAGCAGAGAAATGTTGCATTGAAAATTCAAATAAAAGTAAGATATTTGTCTTCAATAAAATGTGTGCCAACATTGAATTTAAATATTATTTTATTCATGCCATTGTAATGAATTCTGCGAAAGTTTTGCGACGTGTTTCGACTAATAATATAGTTCAGAGAGTCGTTGCTTCATTGTGTTGTTTTTTTCTCCTCACTGAACGTACACGGCTTTTAGACCGCCTTAAAGTTTGGCACTAAATGGATCGTTGTTCTGGTTAGGACGAGCGCTCAACCATGAACGTCAAATAGTTAAAGCAATTTTACTCTTCTACTAAACTTTGCAGTACCTAATTCTACGAGTAGATTATTTTGTATTTTCTGCTTTAGGAGATAACAATAAGGCTAGGCCTGTAAATCACATGAAAACAACTTATTAGTATAGGTGTGTTAAGTGTACCTACCTAACTCATTTTACTCAATCATGTAGTACATAGTTCATGTAGGAAATCTTTAGTCAAACTAAGGTGTTTTCTAGCCGTGTTTAACTACAAATTCTGCCAGTAAAGCTAGAGTATCTTTCGTTTATAAAAACTGTATAATTTTTCGAGAGTTTTTTTGTTTTGTTTGTAATGAATAGTCGCACTGTGTTACATCAGAACTGTAAGGAAGATAACTTAGCAATAAGACCTGCGTGTTGTCCAGAATGACCCTTGTTTTAAACGGTATAAAACTTCGCGATATTCTGTTGAAACAATAACTCACGTGGGCTGAAAATATCTGGCAAGCATTTGGTAACATACCTATTCAGCACTGATTCAGATTTGATCTTGTTAGGAAAACCATAAAACTCGCCGAAGAAAAACACTTGCGATAAAAACTTTGCCTCCTCCCTTCGGAAGATATTGGTTCATCCAAAAACAGCTACAGAATCAAGAGACGCTATGCTTTTGTGTCATACTGATAAATCCATAATTCATCCATAATGACATCCTAAACTTGCCGAGACAGGCCTTCTAAAAATTTTGCTATCATATCCCTGCGTCATTTTCTACCCGAACCTCCTTTCGAGCCTGAGTTAGATCGTACGCAACTCAGCGTGAAACTATCTTCCCTATCTCCTTCTTGTAAATGTGCAAAGTTGCTTCCAAATTACATCTGCAGTATATTTTTTTGCATATTGTCTTTATATTGTAATTGAGGTTATCTTTAAATTTATTTTTATTCCAGCCAGTACTTTTTCTTCTGTAGCACTAGCAACAGTTCTACTCGTATTATGCTCTATAGCGATGATTTTTTCCTTCTTCTTCTTTGTTTAAATTCGTTGAATAACAATCGTTGAGAAGTAATAATATGTTAAATTCAAATTATAGTGTTTCAAATGTCGACATTGTAAATCATTCGAAATTATTTTATAAAAATGTTCTCTTTGTAAGTTTATTTTTCAGTAAGTAGCAATGTATTGTTTTACTCCTAAAAATTGTTAAAAAAAAGTAAAATAAAATCCTACGATCACCGCACTGCAGGAAAAGGGCCTACATCATTGAATTCAAGTTACCACAGCAATGATAGCTAGAATAATCATCACGCATAAAATGAATTGTTAAGTGAAATTGAAAATTTAACTTTTTTTAGTAAATATTCATAGTTACTTCAAATGATATTTAAGCAATAAAATTGCAGTTATAATATCAGTATTAAAACTTGAAAATTTATGTCTCACTAAAAACTATTTAACCATTCAGCTGAATGGTTAAAGCGCTGCTCCCTGCATGCAAGGAGATGCGGGTTCGAGTCCCGCCTGAGACATAATTTTTCAAGTTTAAATACTGATATTCATAGTTATAGTTTTCATTGACATCAAACCAATCAATGTCAAATGACCACAATGTGTGAAACTTAACACTTAAATTACAGGAACCAAATGTCTTAATGGTAAAAAGTACTTTACTTTCCCAACGTTTCGATCCGATTGCACGAATCATAAACACAGGCAGACGGAATTGACTAAATTCCATGAACAAAATCTTTGTCCTAACAAGTACTTGAGATTTAAAACCAGCTGTTTGTCATTAATAGCATGAAGTTTTCGGTCGATAAATAACTCAGATCAACTGCTTAGTTTAACAAAACATAACTGTTTTACTCTAAAAGTAAGATGCCTTTAAATATATACACCGTGAAATTTTAGTGGTTGTTTTCCCGCAGTAAAATGATTATATCTTAGTAGTACATTAGATTTGTGCAGTTTTTTTTTATTCAAATAAAAAAATAGCAGTTTCACGATTGTGATAAACGAAACTTGAAAGCAACCTCGAACCAATGGTACCAGCCGCGCCGCAGCCGGTCACCGGCCGGGGTCATTGCCCCTCGCGCGGTGCAGTTTATGCTGTATTACTTAATGCGTAGAGCTTCTTTTGCTTTGAACATTGATTTCGTGCGGCAAGCAGTACCCAAACACGTCACATTTTGTAAAGATACTATCGTATCTCACGCTTTTGAGTTGATGATTATTTTTTTGATTAGTTGAGAACAACGATATCTTTATTTTCAAAAAATAACTCGCTCGATTCGATGGTGATACTAAAGGTAAATCGTTCTGTTGCGGGAAAACAACCACTAAAAATTCACGGTGTATATCAACCATAACGTATATTGCCTATAATTAACAGAGACCGCACCCAGTACAGAATTTAAACGTTTTTTGTTGACCTATATTTAGGTTTTATCTTAATCTGTGAACATTGCGGCGTTATTTTACAACTCGTAACTTGGTGTACGTTGGCAGGACGCCAATGAAAAACGCATGAACACTCCAGCAGAAACATACGGAGGTATAGTGGAGGCGGGCCTGTTGAAGTACTTTCTGTGACCAATAAAACTGGAGGCTAGGGTAGGGCTTGCTAGTCAAATCACCAGACATTAGCATTGAAGCCGGATAAATGAGAGTTTTGAATTTTAGGAAAATTTCCCCAGCTGCTGAATACGTATTCAAAATTTTAAACAGCAAACAAAGCCGTCTACATTTACGCTACAAATGTAACCTAATTTTTTCTAATAGGTAAAAAAAACCTTTTCTATTTCACATCAAATGTTAGGATTGTGGGCAAGATTCATCTAAGTCATTAATATATTATAGTAATTATTTACTTACTAGTATATTGTGCCATGTGGTGCGGCCTAAAATTAAATGGCTCCACCCTTTTCGTCGTATATCTCGATATCTTAAGAAATAAAAAAGACGTGTGGCACTCGGAGACTGCCGCGGTAAAGCTATTTCATATCATTTTTTATCAACTTATGCAATTATAACACTAAAAAGTATCACCGCTGTGCCGGTCGGAGTGGGGGGTGTTAGGTTATTTTCGTTACGGAATTTCTGGATTCGGTCTCCACGCTCAGAGCCCGCGATAAAAGTTATGCAATAGCTTAATTTTATAATTTTATGTATTTTCTAATTTTGACTTTTGTAATTAAATTTTTCTGTTATTTTGGCAAATATGGTTACCACAGGCAACCATACTGTCAAAATCCTTATTTTCTTCTAAATCCTTTTAAATTTCGGAAATTCAAAATCGTTCGATCGTGCCTCGCCCCGAGTTTTAGGTTAGGTTATTTTCTGGATTCGGTCTCCACGCTCAAGGCCCGCGATAGAAGCTATGCAATAGCTTTAAAAAATCACTATCAGTTGAGAACGGGCAGCAGCGCTTCTCTTAACTATTGGCTAAAATACGATCGCCAAACTGCCTGTCACGCATAGCATGTTAACTGATGATTATAATATTGTGAAAACAACGACCAATCAAGACACCAGTGGCAGCTAAATCATAACGTCAACCCGAGCAATGTTACTCCGTATGTTTCCGGAATTGACTGCATTGAATTTGTCACGTAAGTGTAATTTTTAAAGCTTTGTCCTTAGAAGTAGACATTTAAATAGGCTAATATAAATGGCACTTTTAGACTAATATAGTACCTATCAAGTAGATAGTTAAGTACTTAATTTTACTAGGTTGTCTGAATTCTTAAAGTATGAAAGAAAGAAAAGAAAAGAAAGAAAGTATCTGGATTTATAGCGGCCACATTCTATGAAGGTGGACCCATACATTGCTTTAATGCCAAAGTGTGTTGCAATTGAAACCTCTTGTCTACGAAATAAGTAATAACAGTAATACCACAAACACTCAGACTCAGATAATCGTTTGGCCTATTGCGTACACGTTGCTATGTGAACAGGTAATTGAACAAAATCATATTTATTTTGGATTTAATTACATTTTTTTTTGTTTGTCAGTAGATATAAATTTTATAAATATTTTTTTTGTATTCGCATAGGACCATATCATAAAATTATATAAACTATATGTATATGTAATTTCTATAATGTCTGTAATACATTAATTTTACCAACGTAAAAATCCTTTAACGGTGAGGAAATATTGTGTTAATAAATATGATAATTGCTGTCGGGTACAGCAGCTTATGTTTTATTAATGAGTTTTGGTGAAATCATATTTGTTACATTATGTTTTATACATCGTTTCATGTTCGCTCTTTTATTAAAGCGACACAAGAAAGATTCTAAGAAGTGTATTATACTTATTTGACAAAGAAAATTAAATGGTACTTTGAAGTCACGCACACTTAACCTTTTAAGTTCTGTGGCAATACATAACATTTTTACACATACATTTTATTTTGTACATTTTCCGTGTTAGCGTTTAGGGTTTACCGTGAACTTTATCTAGATCAAACCGTTTATGATAACATCGGGGTAAAGCCTTGAGAAAAAATGCTTGTCGTCAAACTTTCGTAGCTTATGACACATTGAAACGAACGTGGAAATAGTTGTGATAAGAACTACGCAAATAATAAAGTTCCCTGATAAAGTACCTACATTTGTTAAGCCTACAAAAACAGGTTTAGCTTTAGGCTTGAAGAAAATTAAAAGAACTTTGAAATATCTTGTCTTCTTTGCTGTAAGAAATAAATTATTTAATATCTTCAGTAGCAAATTGGTTAAGAAGCGACATGTTTTTGCACTATGATCTCTATTCAAATTGATAATTTATTGACATCAAAACTATAATTGTAACTCTCACGTTCACTCATTCATCATTAATTTCCCATACAATTAAAATAAGTATCCTTTTTAAGACGTTCTTTTCCTAAATAGAACTATGCAATTAAATTATATTTTGTAAATATTGTACTTACTATTGTGCAGTCAGATAACTTTTAAACTACATTGTAAGTTTAAAGAACTAACCACCAAACTATCCACAGTACTTACCGTTTCATTCCGGCGCACAGAGATCTTGATAATTCTAGCCAGGCTTGTGCCAAGCGGTGTCAAACCCGTATCCTATCAGCCACATGTGGTCCTGTAACACTGGCTAACACTTCACTTCGGTCCGTTTGGCATAGTTTGGAAGTGGTTTTGCGAAAGCAATGCGGAAGGCTCGGCTGGCGGGCGCGGTTCTACGTATCCTGCCGCGGACTACTGTAACACCGGGTAGAGATGGGGTATGGGTGTGGAGATTTATCGATGTTAAAATGTAATGATGTAAGGATTTTGTGATATTATGTGAAATAAAATGTGTCAGTTTTTGAGCAACTAAAGCAACCTTGTAGAATGTTATATAGAATTTTATGTGGAAATACTATTCATCACTTTATTTAGAATCGTTGATTCAGTATTTATTGATAGTTATTTTCATGTGTCAGACAGCAAGTTTGTAAGTAATATAGATCTGCAGTTATCATCCATCGATACGACTTCAACGTTTTTTTGCCTCTACACGTCCCAACCCTTCAGGCACTCTACGCATGCGTGAAGCGGCTACGGGCAGTGAAATTACCCGTCGTTGTGGAAAATAACACCCTTACTTCGAGGTTTTTCACCCACAAAATAGATGGCGCTGCGATACAAACTTTTAGTGGGAATTGGAGCGCATTTTGCAGTCTTTTTTTATTAAACCAGACTTGATTTTTTCTGTCCCGTGTATAGATGGTAGTACAGGTAGTTGGAACATTTATTTGAAATGTAGCTCTGGCAATTTTAACGATCCCTGTTCCTACGTTTTTTGTCAATATTTGCGTTTAGCCAAGTTTGTATGAACGTAGCAATTATCACCAATACTTGAACCATTACTGCATTGACGCAAATTAAACAAAAGATGCCGCTGGTGACAGATTAGGTACTCGATCTCATAATAAATCTGTTTAAAATTAAATTCTGATAATTTAAAGTTTCCAATGTTATTTCATCGTCATTATAGCCACTGATAGTCGCCTTTTATGAAACACATAGAAGAAGAAGAGGTGGTGCCATTATTTTAATATGTTGACGCCACGCGACACTATGTTATTTCATACAATTAAATATGAAAAATTATGGAAGCATATGCGAAAGTATTACAGTATAACAATTCGATTGTTGATGTCGATTTCAGAAAACTTCAGTACTAATCATTTGCAATTTGCAAGGAAAATGATTGCGTGACTAAAATATTAATACTTGATAAGGTGCATTTTGTAAATTTCGATTTACGCTGAAAATTTATGTAGTTTTATTGTTTAAATTATACAACTTAAAACCTTAAGCAGGCACAAAGTTGAGAAATCACAAATAATAGGGGTTAAAGTATGAAATTGCCGTTTTGTATGGACGAAATCGAGAAAAGTCATATTTACATACTAACAAATTTTAGTTTTTTTAAAAAAGTCGGAACCGTTTTCGATGCAATTAAAGGTGAAAGTTAGATGGTTATAAAGCTACGCATTATAGTATTTAAATTTCTGAAAATCAAAGTATATAATACAAATATACTTAATTGAATCAAGAAAGTCAGCTGACACATTGAAAGGGGTCTTATCAACGACTTCCTTTGAAGTAATAGGCACTAGTATTGCATTTTTTTTGTCAAAAGTTACTTTATTTAGTTTTTGATATAATACAAAAAGAATTACGCAATAATATGACTATACTTAAAAGCTATAAACAAAATAAAATAATCGGCAATTTCATACTTTAACCCCTATTATTTAAACAATTTGCTCTCAAAAAGGTTAAGTTTATATAACAAGTAATAAATGATAAGTACACTATGTTCTCTTGAATTTACATTTGAATGATAAATATATTTACGCCTACCAGTGACTACGAGCGCTGTAAAGTATTCGAAACGTCGGGATTTAATGAACCAAAGTATGACAAAAAATAAACGCGAATGGAATACGTAAATTGATATACATGACATTCATTAAACTGATACATTTTTAATGAAAAAGTTCCAACGCATGTTATCCTTACTATTACCATCACAGTGTTTAAATTAAAAATGTATTAACTGAACAAGCCTACCTAACAGAAGGCTAGCCTTTTATTATCCTAGGCGCCTAGCTGCTGTGTACTAGACATTTTTCCCTGAGGGAACAAGCACATATATCGTAGCTGGATAAACATCGGTTTATTCCATTCGTATTATTCTGTGTTTCTTTATTGTATGGACCTTAAAATAAAGAAGCGGTTCTCATCTTGAAACTGTGTCTTTTAATCTATACTTATCTGTATCTATATATCTTTATTATATAAAAGAAAGTCGTGTTAGTTACACCACTTATAACTCAAAAAAGGGTGAACCGATTTTTTGGCTTTGTGGTTCTATGAATTCGTTTTCGTCGGGAATAGGATAATAAATAAAATGTTTTTATTCATATTTTTTCCAACTACGCCATATTTGATGAAAATGACATTTAAGACGTTAAACTCAAACTAATACTAATCTGAGGCGATACGAAGTCCGTGGAGTCTGCTTGTTTAATATAAACCAGAATTTGATTTAAAAAATGTATTTTCACAAACATGACTTGTATGTTATGAGTTAGTGCTGGCACGTACAAAATAGCACTACCCCTTCCCTTCCTATGGGTGTCGTAAGAAGTGGTTAAATAAGAAATGCCTGACAGACCACGGGCAGCAGGGTGTCTCCCTCAACTATTGACCTAACTGCGATCGCCAAACCCCCTGCGAAACGTGGCGTTTATGGCAAATTATCTTTTTGGAAAAGCCTGTGTCCAGCAGTGGATTTAAATAGGGGTGTTGATCAAGATGATCTTAGTTCTTTAATAATTTTAAGTTATTAGACTTTTAAATATTTTCATTTCTATACTAAACACAGGAACCAGCAATGTTGATATCAATTAATGTTAGACCATCTATATTACACCCAAATTTACAGCAATGAGACAGAAATGAAATACCTCATTACAATTTCAAAACTACACCTATGGGGCGAAAAAATAGGGTACAATTTCAATATATTTCACTTAGAAATATAATAAAATGAACGCTTACCAAATACACTCTGAGCTCTAGTATTGAATTCTTGGCACATACAGTTTCTACGAAGAAATAGCTCTCATGACACCACCATCGAAAATTGCCTTAGGTCTACGATAAACCATTATGGACTTAGCCTGTATATGATTAGAGGCTGTTTTTTGATGGCCCGGCTATCATTTCTTTACTTGATACCAAGCCAAAAGTATGTACAATCGATAGGTTTTGTAGACTACTCTATTTTAAGAGCTGTGGAAGTAGGCAGTGTATCCTCTACTTGTGTTTGAAGTCAAAGATTTTTCTTATATCAAGACAGCTCTTCGGCTCTGCCCACGTGAAATCCACGTCACATTGGGCGGTCAGAAACCTGTGCCCAGCAGTGGCATATAGAAAAATAAGATAGGTAGTCTTAATAAAATAGTGTCTGTGAAACCATGGAAATACACATACAAAAGTAAAAATTAGACTATGTTCGTATAGGATAATGTGCCTCCGTAGCATGTGGACAGATCGGCTTCTATTGCTAAAAGAGTTTTTCAAATTGGTCCAGGGCCCCAATTCCGCTAATTCACAAATGGCTCAATAGAATCGTAACTGCATCGCAATTGCATATTTTGACAATACTACCTAAATAAATGTGTCAAAATATACAGTTGTAAATTAGCGGAATTGGGGGCCAGTAGTTTCGAAGCCTATTCGATATAAACAAACAATCAAATCTCTCCTCTTTATAAATTAAGTAAGTAACAGCCTATTAATCATCCCACTGCAGGGAAAAGGCCTCCATCATTGAATTCAAGTTACCACAGCAATGATAGTACTGGCATAATCATCACGCTTGCCAAATGTGGGTTGGTGATCACAAACCCGAGCAACGTTCGTAAATTCGAAACTTTTTGTTGCCCGACCCGGGGATCAAACCTGGGACCCCGAGATATTGGCCCAGTTTTTAAACCACTAGACCAACGGGACTGTCCTCTTTATGTATTCATATTTTTAATTTCAACTGGATACCTTCCCGTGGTTCCGAGATTAATGATCTTGACAGATGGTCAGATAGACGGAAGGACGGACAGGCAACAAAGTGGTACTATGAGGGTTCCAGATTTCCTTGAAGTACGTAACTTAAGAAAATCTGAATAAGTAACTGTGTTCTTTTAAGTAAAACATGGATTTTTTTGCTCATATCTCATTTTAAATATTGATTTTTAACGTGGTTTTAAATTGTAACACTCTAAATATTGCAATGTTTTCTTCATATCTGTCGTTATAATTAAATTACACTGCAATAGTTAAAGCGTATTAAGATTAATAATTAATCTGTTCCATGGGAATGAGAAATGCTACTTGCAAATGGCTTTACCGATAATGTAATTATACTTTTATGATATAAGTACCATAAACTTACATAGTTTCTTGGGTAAGTACTGAATAGTTGAACAACTATTTCTTATTACAAATTTCATAGTATAACAACATTTTAATATCAAAATTAGCATATCTGATATGAATAACAGATTTTTAATACTTGACCAAACAAATATAACCTCACAATAATCTTAAGCATCAGTCGAGCGGTTCTCGAGGTATAAGTGGTAGAATTAACACGATTTTCTTTTATAAATAATAAAAAAAAGAAAAATAACAAAAAGATACAGGATTTTTTTTTTTTCATTCTGGTCCTAATCTTATAACATATTTACAATGCAGTAGCATTAAAATACTAATGCGAATATTTAACAAAGTACTCTAAGAAGTAAACTAAGAAAAGTAACGGCTATATCGAAAAGCCTTCATCCTTGCATTCAAGTTACCATGGCAATGATGGATAACTAAGTAAGTTATTGCAAAATTTATCAACCTCACAGACTATTTGAAACCGGGTTCGCTCCCCGCACAGTACAAATATTTGTGTGCACGAACATGTCTGTTTGTACTGGTCTGGGTGTTTTCTATGTATTATAAGTATGTATTTACAAAAAAAAAGTATATAAGTAAGTGTATCGGTTGTCTAGTACCTCATACGACAGGGTACTTAATAGTAGCTTAATTTGGGACTAGATGGCTCTGTGTGTCCCAGTGAGGCATGTCTTAAATATTATTTATTTATTTATATTTTTAATAATTAATGTGGATAACATCCTATTATACCTATTTGAAGCACTCGTATTGTTAAAATCAGAAACAGCGAAGGTACCACAAACACCCAGACCCGAGGAAATGTAGAAAACCACTATTTTCTACATCGACCGGTAATCGAACCCGGAACCTCGGAGCAGGCGACACCTGAAAACAGGTGTGTAGGTACTCCAATCCGCCACGAAGGTCGTGGTCGGTACAATACACCTAAATCAATCGTATGAAATTTTAGGAGAACTTTTAGTCAAGTATTTATAAGCACTTATTGCACATTTTTTTTAATTTATGTTATATATTTATTTATATTTATTATATATATTATAATCAAATTCCTGAAATTCATAAATTACAGTTAATACAATCTTCTTCACGTAAAAAAGGCATTTTAATGATTCTATTCGTTTCTATGCTAAGATATCATAAGTAGATAAACAATGCACATAAACAGAAAACCCTTTTTCTGCTTATTTGCTTCCATTGCATTATGGCATTCTCTACTAGTCGACCAGTGGGCTTCTAAACAGAACTGAATTACTTTGTTGGGTAGTGCCATGAAGAAGCAGCGCAATAAACTCGGTCTCTTTAATCATGAAAAAGAAGAAAATATTATGAATTCAATATATTACTTAACGGAAAAGTATTCATTTATAAAGCCGCGTCAGTTGATATCTACATAACATCAGTAATAATACACATTTTATGAAAAGCTTTTTAAACTACAATAAGTTTCAATGGCGTTCTCTGCCTTAGCTCTACGAGTAAATAATCATTTTTGCGTCATATCCAAACAAAAATCGGACTATTTTTACCTTAGCAAAACATGGTATTGTAAGTACCTACAGGTTACATATACAAGTTACATTGAGCATTAAGCAATATGGTAAGTACATATATTCAAAATTCAAAATTCCTTTATTTGCTCCAAATTTTATTTACATAGTTGTGGGACACCCCTTTTAAGTAAACTTGTATTAGGAGGGTCCCGCTCTTTCGACGTGGCGACATTTATAGAAAAAACATAGGAATAAATAAGTTATAACAAATAAATAAAAAAAATAAAATTGTGGTGTGCAATACACGCATAATACACGCACATACAGCGTGTATTATGCGTGTATTGAGCGGGTGCTATTGTGTTTGAAAGAACATGTTTGTGATTGCTTGTGTTTGAATGTGTTCAATGTGTTCAATGTGAGTGCTACTGTAATACAGATGCGTCTGGTTCATTAATTAGTTATTGTTTTATTTATTCAGTAAAAGATTCCCTTAATAGTATGTCTGTCTGTCAGAGTAACATATTATTCAAGTATTTGTTCGGTCTCATCATAAGAAAGTGTGAGTAACCATTTTGTTAAAGTTTGTTTACATTCTCGGTAGGTCAAAAAGTATATGATTAAAATTCTATTTATTTTGTTATATAAATTTATTGATTGCGTGCTAAACTGTTTTCTTGCAAATTTAGTTCTCACTCTTTTATGTGCTATTACGTTGTACGGGTTACTTTTATTTTTAATGTTTTGGTTTTTGGGGGTATTTTTATGAGTTTTAAGAACACACTGTAAGATATATAATTTTCGCACCGTTAAAACCTCAGAGTCTTTATATAGTTGTGTTGTGTTGTACAATTTATTCTTCTTGAGATACACTTTTAAAATGGACCTCTGGGCTCGTTCAATACTAATAAATTTGGATTTAAAAGTTCCACCCCATATGGTTAAACAGTACAGTAAAATGGACTGGACTAAAGTTTTATATATGTATGTCAGTAATGGTTTATCTGATACGTTACGAATATATCTAAAAAGCCACATTAGCTTTCTTGAGCGTGATGACACTGCTTCAAGTTGTGGATACCATGTTAGATTTTGGTCAATAATAATTCCGAGATATTTAGTGGACTCAACCTTTTTGAGTTTTTGGCAATTGCAAGTTACGTTGCTAGTAAAATTACATATATGAGGAGTTAAGGTTAGGTTATGGTCTGGTTGTGTAACGTTGTTGATACTAAACATGATACAATTTGTTTTTTTCAATGATCAACGTTAGAGAATTTACTTTTAGCCATTTTATTACTCTTTGCAGTCCGACATCAGCACTTGCGTAGGCCTCTTGCCAATTTTTGCCATGAAAGAGCAGGGCAGTGTCATCTGCGTAAGAGAAGACGCGTCCTTGCGTTAGATGCAAGTCAGTGAGGTCTTTGATATAGATAAGAAAAAGGGTTGGGCCAAGAACACTTCCTTGCGGAACGCCGTACTCATAAGTCAAGATATCTGAGCTATAAAGGTTATTGTCTATTTTTATTTTTTGTGTACGTCGAATTAGGTAATCAGTCAAAAGGCTAAGGAAAGCTCCTCGTACACCAGCTAATTCCAGTTTGCGTAGTAGAATTTGTACAGAAACCGTATCAAAAGCCTTTTAAGGTCTAAAAATACACATAACGATTTTTGATTATTATCAATGTAGTGTGTAATATCTTTAGTAGGGTCAAAAATAGCATCTTCGGTACTAATACCTTGGCGAAAACCATATTGGGCTTTTGATAATAAATCATAGGAATTTAAAAAATTGAGAAGACGATAATACATAAATACATCACGTTATATACACATGTTCAATAGTAAATAACTGGCCAAGTGCGAGACGGACTCGCGCACGAAGGGATCCGTACCAAAAAGGCCAAAAAATCGGGTTTGTTGTATGGGAGCCCTCTTTAAATATTTATTTTATTTTGTTTTTAGTATTTGTTGTTATTGCAGCAACAGAAATACATAATTTGTGAAAATTTCAACAGTCTAGCTATCGCGGCTCTTGAGATACAGCCTAGTGACAGAGCGACAGACAGACGGACAGACAGCGAAGTCTTAGTAATAGGGTCCCGTTTTTACCCTTTGGGTACGGAACCCAAAAATTATATGTCAACCTAACACAAAACGTCAAATTTTCCCAATTGACATTGATCTATACCTGTTGGACTTTAAAGTTGAAAATCAATTCAATGACCTTTAACTTTTTGGGTACGTTGACATGCCGTTGTATGTACTAATAATATAAAGTTTCTGCGTGTAATGTTTGCGCAAAGTTTTGGTATGGAGTTCCAAGTCCTAAAATTTATGGCAAACAAACAGTATGCAATTAATATGAAAAATAACATATATTTCAAAAGGAAGATCTGGCCTTAATGGGACTACTAGAGCTATGTGCTGCCTCCAATTGATTTAATTTTAATTCCTACTCAATATAATTATCTACTTAATTTACAGTTCAAGTTAAAACAAAACTTAAAATCTAACATCAAAAAAGCCTACCTATGTACAAATACAAAATCAAAAACAAAATCAAAAATATTTACAAATAAAAAATGTGTCCCAGATCACAGTCCAGTGATCGCGACATAGTACCGAGAAGGCCGTTCAATGCCCAAACTGATACGTTGACCGAGAAATGCGCCAGCCCTCCTGTCACCTGTACAGTCGATTAGCCGCTTCACTAACTGGCTGTAGAATTATGGAAACCCGATCAGTACAATTTTCTGGTATAAATAATTCACATTTTGAAAATTTTAATTCTAGGCCTGCATTTTTAAAATAATTATGTACAAGTAAATTTAGATCAGCCAAAACAGTATTGGAATCGCCACCAAGGGTCCCATCGTCTAAATACCATACGTTAAATTTTGAATTTAGTTGAAATTTAATTTTAAAACTCAATATCAATTCTCAAGAAACTAGAACAGTATTACCTTTGCAAATTACCTCTAGAGTTTATTGAATCACTATTAACAAACTGCTGTTCATTCTGGCATTCTTTCGTATTGTACATTATTGCTAAAAGCGGCCGCTTTTGGCGTTAGCGACGAATTCGACTTTATAAACAACTAAATGAAAAGTTTACTGTGATTCAATAAATATTAGAGGTAATTGCTAAGGTAATACTGTTCAGGTTTTTGGAGAATTGGTTTTGTTTAAAAGTAATAAAATTAACATTGGGGGCAGCACATTGCTCCAGTAGTCCCCTTACAGCCGGTCCTAATAACCTATCTATCTTCAGTTTTGGCATATCGGAGATAGAAAACTACTTCTGTCTTGGTCTCTCTGGACGGCAAAATCAGAGACAGAAGATGTTTTCTATCTCCGATATGCCAAAACTGAAGATAGATAGATTATTGGGACCGGCCTTTAATCTCCACGCTTGGCAGGCGGGTTGGCGACCGCAGCTTAGGTAATGGCAGAGAGAAGACGCTTCTGTCCGTCTTCTTTTGGCAGTACTACTTTAGTCCCCTCTGAAAACACGCATGGGAAGAAAAGGGGTGTTGGAATTCTTTTAAAACGCTGCTTCTGAGCCCTAGGTCGCGGGTTCGATCACCACACGGTGCAAGTATTTGTATGCATGAACATGCCTGGGCCCCAATTCCGCTAATTTACAAAAAATGTTTCTGATTGATTTTTTTGAGCCATTTGTAAATTAGCGGAATTGAGGACCGGTTTATACTGTTTTGGGTGTTTTCTATGCACTTATTTACAAAAAGAAAGTATTACCGTAAGTTTATCGGCTGTCTAGTACCCATGACCCAAGCTAGTACTCGTAGTAGCTTAATTATTAGGGACTAGATCTGTAAGACCAAGCGTTGCATATCTGAAAAAAAAAATTGCTGATACCACGCGACAAATAAAATTTTTAACATTTCCACAAACTATAGCCTACAATTTATTATTAAGTAGTTAACTAGAGCGAGAATAGAACGGGTGACCCGTGCACTCGGTGGAGCGTGCTAACCTGAGCATGTAACTTTGATAAAGTTGAGCTTTATTATGGTGTAATTGAAAGGAAAATGTTTGCCGCATAGGGTAAGAATAACTTAGGAACGCCAAGTCAATGTTTAAATATAAAAGTTGTTTTCCATTTCAAACAATGATTTAACAACGAAATCAAATTATAATATGTGCTCAAAACTAGTCCAAAGTTTAACGTTTTAAATATAGAGTTATGTCATATTTTGAAAGAAACGTGTCCTATCCTGCAAAATTTTAGCGAAAAAGCGCATTTTTCTTTCCTATTAACAGACTATAAAAAAATAATTTTATAGCTTTAAATCAGGCATTGCACTTGTTTAGCAGCGTCACGACGAGAATATTTTTTTAAGTCGACGACACTGCCATCTATGAGTAATAGGCGCTATTAAAAGAAAAAGTTTTTCTAGATGCTATTTGAAAGCAATGTACAATATGTAATTTTAGTAACCAGCTAATACAATAGAGGGCGTTACGATGTATTAAAATAATATAGCGTGTTTTCAAGAAAATGTTAATGATGACAAATTAGTAAACACTCGTGGCATGATGCCAGACCATTTATAATGAGTATATAGATATTTTGCTCTTATTGTACGTGTAAATAAGTAATAGCATGATTTGAGTACAATAAGTCAGCAGCGTGAATTTAGGTACACTAAATAACATACAGAGTAAAAACTTGTCCAAAATGTATTTATTTATTTATTATTTAATATTCGGAAGACCAACAGCTAACGCAACATATTACAACATATTATGTGTGATTGCTTAACTCTACTAATACTAATTATTCTTTGTAGCTTCTGTATGACATTAAAAATGACATAGCATGGAAAATGTTAAGATTTATTTTCCTTTTTTTTGTAAGTTTTTTTGCTTGATATTTTATTGGGTATTTGTTTATAGTTTCAAATTAAAATTTGCTCTGTAGTGTTTTCCGTTTTGGCGCGGAGTTTGAGATCCTTCTGCTCTTTAGGTTAAATACAGTGATATTTATAGTAAGATGATAATTCTAGTGAGAATTACGAATTTCATAATGGAACTAAACATTAAACAAAAAGTTTGTCTTAGATTTTGCATCGCCTACGGAATTTTGAGTCATTTTAATATTTGCATGCTGATAATCCCGGCAAGACATGTACACACTCCGACAATGTAACATTTTTGTACCATGTTTATACGCAAATAAAGTATTATGAATTATGATTTAAAAAGTTACGTTATGTTTATAAACATAAAGTTTCCGATATTTCAGCACGGCAAGAGCCATCACGGAAAAACCGTTCGTACTTTATCGTGGCAAAATATCATGGTAGGAACACCAAAACTCTCTAAGCTAACTCTTGAAATTAATAAATCTTTTATAAATAACAAACCAGTTGATGAATTCGGTCATCGTTATTTATCATCATCTCAGCTAAACAAAGCTGGACATCGCCTCCCTTAAGGATTTCCACAACGATCGGTTCTGCGCCACCTGCATCCAGCTGCTTTTTGCCACCTTTGCCCAATCATTTACAGTCTGCCTGGTGGGGCCCTACATACAGATTTTTTTTTTAATAATCAATGTGCTTCCTCTTGATTAAGTACTTACTTAGTCTACCCGTGACCATGAGCGGTGTAAAGGGTTCGAAACATCAGGCTAAATCAAAATAAACGCGTTCTAAATCCGTAAATTTATCTTTCATTTCAATATCTTTCATTTTAGTACTTAACTCTACGGTTAAGAAAAAGCCTAAGATGGAGTGAGCTTACCCAGAGGTACTGGTTCTCCCACCCACACCAGCGGAACACAGAAAAACTGTTTGGCGCTGGACTCCGGCAGGAGGGTGGTAGCATCCAGGCAGCCTCTTACAAAGCCTACCACCGCGCACCGATTGTCATCTAGTACGCGGCATTCCAAAACCTTGCCACTCCAACCCCCATCGGTTGTTCTTATTATGTCTACGGCCTGAATCTGTTCTTCTACGGAATTCAAAATTTTTGTTTCACTAGCTGTTGCCCGTGACTTCGTTCGCGTCAATTTCTGTTATTATGATCGTGATTATTTTAGCAACATTTTTCACCAATGCTTCGCTCCTATTAGTCGCAGCGAGATTTTATATAGCCTACAGCCTTCATCGATAAATGGACTATCCAACACAAAAATAATTTTTCAATTCGAACCAGTACTTACTTCCTGAGATTAGCGCGTTCAAACAAACAAACTCTTCAGCTTTATCATATTATAGATTTAGGCAGGGAAATACCAAGCAGTGCTCTCTCCATTGCTTGATTCGACCTTTAGCGTTCTCATAAGACCTTAGAGGTGATTATGCATTAAAACTTTTTTGTTTTACGGGCATAATTAGCATCTCTTTAAGCAGTCCGCCTTCTGCATCTACGTATATTGTAGCTAATTGATGACTGCATTGCGGTAATGAGCTGTGAGATTCATTAATTTATGCTAATTACACTCCCGGGAGAGGAATATTTTGCTTAACACATTAGCCTTATCCAATATTAATCAGGCTCTATATTTCGCATAACAAATTAATACTATGAATAGTTTCACTCTGGCGTTTAGTTGGTCTAACACCTTGGTCTAGTTGTGTACCTAAGTACCAGGCCAAGATATCGAGTTCCTGGGGTCAATCCCCAGGTCGGGCAACTAAAAGTTTCGAATTTTCAAAGCTTGCTTAGGTTCGTGATCACCAACCCGCATTTGGTAAGCATTGTGATTATGCCTAGACCCATCATTGCCATGGTAACTTGAATGCAATGATGGAGGCCTTTGCCCTGCAGTGGGATGATTATAGCCGTTAATTTATCATATAGGAGAGAGGAATATTCCAATTATCAAATTAGTTTAACTCTGTATGATACTCGTATCTGCCCAAAATAGAGTAAATAGAGCAAAATTTCTTCAAGTGGGTGTCGTTAAAGGCGACCAAAGCATACAAAACATGTAGTTTATTTTAGTCTTTTAGTCATCAAAATAAAGAATCACTACATAATATATAGTCCAATGCAAAAACCTAAAACTGGCCTCGACTAAAATATAACCCGGCCAAATTATGTCGACATGCAAAAATCATGTTGTATCTTTTCGATTGATAAAGGTTGTGCTAAGAGTGGGTCCATATGTCAAATGGGTGCACATTTAGAACTTTTTTTACAGTGATTGTGTAAACACCTAGTTTTTATATCATATCAATACTCTTAGTCTATTCAGTTATTTAAAGAGGTTTTTACGAAAAGATAAATTAAGATTTTTCATAAAAGATAAATACTCTACATACAGGCTTCTCAATATTCAATATTCTTTTAAGGTAATATTAGCTGATATTTAAAAAGTTTCCTATCTTACGCAATGTATCGAAATAAGATCAAATTATTACACAACTTGCGTGAGAAATACTAGTAATGTAATTATAATGACTGCATCAGTTAAACCTATTAATGTAATCAAAATATTCCAATTTGCATTTACTTCAAAATCATATAAAAATAAGTCGATCAAACATGCAATGGTTAATTATCATGTCTCGATAACTAAGGCTTCTCAATATTCAATATTCTGTAAATATTTAAAAAGATAAGCCAATTTGTGTAACTCGTGAGTGCTGTTGTGAATAATGATGAGCTCAAACGGTATCCATGGCAACGGGTCTGTTAATAGTCCTCAGGACTTTGTGAAGGGCTTCTGGCGAATGTTCTACCTCATAAACCCGAAGGATCATTTGTATGAAGACTTGGAAGAGGTTCCTAACTTTTATGTTCAGGTAACTTAATATTTTTATATTGTTGCTGCAATAAAAACCTCTTTTGTTAGAGCATTACATTGTATTTTCTTTTTTAAAATAGTCCAGGGCTTACGTTAAGCAAAAGAAAACTTCTTAAATGGGCAATGTCACTGGCTGATTATAATTTTCTGTTCGCAAGTATTCGTATCTATTTCTTTTTCAGAAAACCACATTCGAAAAAGAAAAAATACAATAAATATTGATTTCAAAAAGGTTTGATAATTGAAAAGTGATTTTGTGCATTTCGTGTGCAATAGGAAACTATTAAATTATAAACTTTATTTGATATTTTAGCAACTCAATTGCACTTATAATATCAGTATATAAACTTGACGGCCCGCCCGGCATGCGAGGAGATGCGGGTTCGAGTCCCGCCTGAGACAAAAATTTCCAATTTTATATACTGATATTATTAAATTATAAATTGAAATTGAAACGTGTGCGCTCTTTAGGTAAAAATCTGTTTGTAAACTATAATGCCAGTGTTTTTTTTTTTGTATATATTTATTGAACATTTATTTTGTCTGAATACCTTTTAATAAATTTATTTATTGTTTCAGTCATGGCCTTACTTTTTTATGTTTATGATAATAGAACACATAGTATTGAAGTTGGAAGGGAAGAAGGGTATCAGACTTAATGATGGTCTAACCAGCATTTCTAATGGTATATTTCTTGAAGGTGGCAGGTAAATATCACTTTTTTTACGTTATAAATTGTTATTAAAATCTACACGGAGAAAAAGGTCTAGTTTTACTAATCAGAATTTTGAGGAAGTTAACTAGAACGTATAGTGCTATACGTGACAACTACGAGTATACATTTTGTAAATGATATTTTAAAAATCTAGTTTTTAGTAACGTGAATTTTCTGGTACATTGAACACATTTTTCGGTACACTTTACCATCAAATTTGTACTGCTAGCAATACTTAATCATAGTTATGCCCATTACTAACTCATTATTTTGATCTTTACAAAGAAAGTAGTAACTGATACTATTTGACATGTTTCGTACACTTAACTTATTTACCAGATTTTTTTAGTATTTGCAATTCAGCGACTATTTATCCTTAAAACTAATTCTGATAGCACTCGCAGTTTTTTGTTAACTTTTAATAGATTTGTTTTTACAAGTCGTTCTGGTAGTATTGTAAAATATTTTTTTCTGCGTGTACTTTCAAAGAGAATAAGACTCCTGAATTATGTTCTGTGTAGGTATAATACTTTTACAGACCGAGTTTTTATATTAAAAAACCATAAGATTTAATATCTTGTACATTTTCCTTATGAAAGTAATTTAATGCGACAACATTTATACCCATTTAAAACTTCAGGAACCAGAGCAAAATTGACCCAATTAAGTTGAAAAGACGTTGGAAATGAGTAATACCTTTTAACAAAATTAAAAATGTCCTTTTAAAGAAGGTTGGTGTCTAAAATTGAAGTAGGATTTCATACCGTGATCCGTTTTATGATACTTGTGTAGCTTTTAGAAAGTTAATCCATAGTCCGTGTTTATTATTTAATTAATTTTAAATATACCTCTTAAATTTAGAAGTACATTTGCAAACGTTTTGTGGATCAGTTTTGACACAAAATAATAATTGAAAATATTTTATGTTGACTGTAGAAACAAGTATTATACTAAGGGAAAAAATAAGAAGTTAGTATTATTTTATTTTATTTATTTAAAAAAACCAAGTAAGTTTTCAGAATAAATCATCCGACTCTACTAAATCATCATAAAATTGAACACAATTAAAAACGACACAATTGTTTTTTTTAAAACTATACACAACATCAAAATGAAAGGTAACGGATGTAATCGGGACTTTATACTGTATTTTTTGTTTATTCCGACGTTTAAAACACTTCACAGCGTTCATGGCCATTCGGCCTGTTGAAGACAAGACTACCGCGCCCATGCATCTTCTATAGTGCTACTAGAGCTTTATAAGTGCTGCCCCCAATCGATTTTATTTTATTGCTTCTAAACAAAATCAATCCTCAAAAAACCAGAAGTATCCGTATTTTTTCACAAAATATAAGGAAAACAATTTGTACACTAGACGGTATCCCAATAGGCTTTAGTTTCCGGCAAAAAAAACTGCTTTATTTAGTAAGAACTGTGTTATCATGGCTATCAAAATATTTAATAAAATCCCAGATATTATAACAGATTTACCCATGAACAAATTTAAAGAAAAACTGCATATTTGGCTCATACAGAAATGTTTTTTAAATTATTAATAATATTATTTAGCAAAGGTACTATTCAATTTAATTGATATTTAATATTTTATTATTGACTCTGATATTTAATTGTTTAATAGAAATTATTCATTGTGTATGATTTACTGTTTGTAATTTGTTAATCGTAGTAGTAGTGGTAAAAGATTAAATTTAATTAAAGTTTTGCATGTCTCACCCAGACAAAACATGTTGAGCATTAAAATATATAAGTCACCTTATCTGTACCATGTTTCTAAGCAAATAAATGTATTTCATTTCATTCATTTCATTTCGAACAGTATCATTTTTAGCAACTTACCTCTAGTGTTTATTGGATCATTGTGAACTGCTTTTCATTCTGGCATTCTTTCGTATTGTACATTATTGCTAAAAGCGGCCGCTTTTGGCGTTAGCGCCAAATCGACTTTATAAACAACAAAATTCAAAGTTTACTGTGATTCTATAGATCTTTAGACGACCATTTGGATCAGCGGTAGTTAACGCTGCTTCTGAGCCATGGGTCGCGAGTTCGATTCCCGCACAGTACAAATATTTGTGTGCATGAACATGTCTGTTTGTACTGGTCTGGGTGTTTTCTATGTATTTTAAGTATGTATTTACAAAAAAAATGTATATAAGTAAGTTTATCGGTTGTCTAGTACCCCATACGACAGGGTACTTAATATTACCTTAATTTGGGACTAGATGGCTCAGTGTGGCCCAATGAGGCATGTTTTAAAATATTTATTCTATAAATACTAGAGGTAATTTGCTAAAATAATACTGTTCTAGTTTTTTGCGAATTGATTTTGTTTAGAAGTAATAAAATTAAATCATTTGGAGGCAGCACTTAGCTCTAGTAGTCCCCTTAAAGTACCCCTTAGGTTGCCTTAAGACACGCATAGGGCGAGAAGAAGTGGGGCTAAGAATGGCACTCCATACAACAACGCACCGGCGTAGAAAGGCCGGCACCACACTTCAACCTATTTAGTGGTTTTTCGATTTTTTTTTACTCTTTATTCCTTTAGATTATTATGGCGTGGAGCAGAAGCTTACATGTACACATGGATATATACAAACTGGAGGCTTGTGGACCTTCCATGGGACTACAGTACCACTTGGTTCCTCGCCGCCTTGGGGGTTGATTTTTGCTACTATTGGATGCACAGAGCATGCCACGGTGAGAGATTAATACCTTTTCTTTGACCGATCTTTATTTTGAAAATATAAAAATAAAAGTTCATATTTTCACTATCGCCATCATTGTTTTGGGACTGTTATTTAAGCAAATAAATAAAGTATAACGGCCTATAACTATCTCATTGCAGAGAAGGCCTCCATCATTGAAATCAATTACCATAGCAGTAATGGGAATCAAATAAATAACTCGTGTAAATTAAATATATACCTGAAATTAAAATGTTTCCGTCTATCTTACGAGGGAGTGTCTTAAGTGACAGGTTCAAATCCCACCCAAGATGGTCGATAAAAAATATTCAAGGAATATATTTTTAATAACCATCATCATCATAAACCTATTAAGACCAATGCTAAGCATAGGCTTCTCCAAAACCTTGATATAATCGCCACGATTTAAGGAGGAGGAGAAAGTACCTAGCTACTTTCAGTATTTTAACTTAAAAAATTATGTCTCAGGTGGGACAGTTTAAAAATATACTGATATGATAATTGCAATTAAGTTGCTAAAATATCACATAAATTGGCTAACTTCAGTTTAGCCAAAGATAGAATATGCTACGACCCATCAGGCTGTTTTATTAGCGTCTTACTTCAGCCATTTCTTAGATTAAACCATTTTAAAATATTTTTGTTTGTAGTTTTTCAACCATCCTTAAAGCTAAAAAAGCAGACAAAAAGGAATAAGGAAAGAAAATTGCTTGAATTATGAGAAGTAGACCTACTTCTCTAAAATCAAGCTATTTTCTCTTATCCAACAACCAATTGTGTGGCTTACTGAACTAAATTCACCTGAGCTGAAGCAGTCCTAAATTTATAAACATTCCTTGAATGAAAATTTCGACGACCTGAGATGGGACTTGAACTTATAACCTTTCGATTGCCGGATGACCACTCTAACCATTGAGCAACCCGACATTCTGTATGTCGACGAATTCATAAGGCTTTATACGGTGTAAGAAAACCAGTTCTGAAATGATTTAACATTCTCTCTCTAATATCACTATAGAAATCCACATACTCTGGGCGCAGCATCAAGTGCATCATACATCAGAAGACTTCAACATGGGTGTTGGCATCAGGCAGTCAGCATTGCAAGGATGGTGTGGATTTGTAAGTAGCTCCAAAATAGTAAATGGTGCTAAGTATCTGGATCAGTTAAAATTGTTAACTGATCGAGATACTTGTCTTGACAACTTGTCGATGTAGCTCGATCAGTTAAAATTGTTAACTGATCGGGCTACATCGCCCGGTCACAGGGTGGATGTATCCCGTAATGAGCGTCACAGAAAATCAAAAAGAGGGATCGCATTTGATTACTGTTCACGTTCGAATAATAATACAACAATAAATTTGGAAGTAATTAGTGCTTAATTAAGATGAGTAGGTATAAAGTGATCTTGATCCGCTCACATGGAGCCCAACTACAATTTGCTCCCTCATCTCTAGCGGAATCGCTGTTCAGTACTTGCACACCACATTGTTTTAGGCATTACAAATGAAATGCTTAAATCATCATCTTGAAAATTAATATTTTTATACAAATATTTAAGCCAAAGTGATTTAATTTAGTATGACAAAATCTCATAAAATTTTGTGAAAATTTACTACTAACTCCTTTAAGAGTATCAGTAATCCTAATTTAAGCATACGCGGAACAATAATTTTAAGCAAAGCAATCAATAGGCAAGAGGAAATTATCTAAACATTTGTTACATTTATGTTTGGCCATATTATGGCCATTCGTCGTAACCAAAACTGAATAATACGTTCACAAACAATCAGTACTCTCACTATGGCTTTCACAACTCATAACGAAAACAATTGCAACAATGCCTTTGTTTCTAACCAAAACTTAATCCACAAAGCTTTCAAAGCTAACATCTCGATCCACTCCCCAAGCCGAGCTTAATCGTAAGCTCTTCAAAAGTTCAAGTGTTTCTAAAGCGGTGTTTCTGAAACATTGTTTTTGAACAAGCTTTTAGCGGGATATTGACGCAGTTATTTCCGGTCATCTAACGATCTTAAGAACTTTGTTCTAAAATTATAATTTGGAAAGTTAAATACATTGGTATTTCAATAAAAAACGATAATAGGTTCAATACTTTATATGATATTTAAACAATTTAGTTGCAATTATAATATCATACCTATTTAAACTTGAAAAATTATGTCTCAGGCGGGACTCGAACCCGCATCTCCTCGCATGCCGGGCGCGGCGCTTTACTATTTAAGTTCAAATTTGACCGATCATGATTCTATAACAATTTTTTAATCAAATAGATAACAACTATATTTTAAACGTAAAATGTAAATTAAACTGAAAAAAAAATGTTTATGACTGTGCCTATGATATTATTTTAAATTGTACTAGCGGATCCGACAGACATTGTCCTGTTTTACCTATGATTATTGATAACGAAATAAGTAGTATGATAAAAAAATTACCCATTGTTTATTATTATTCTGCTTTATGATACATTCTTTGTGGTTTTTTTTGGCGGGTATATAAATAGTTTTGTTGGTATTCCGACACGGTAACAGGCGACATATTAGGGGTTAAAGTATGAAATTGCCGTTTTGTATGGACGAAATCGAGAAAAGTCATTTTTCCATACTAACAATTTTTTAGTTTTTTTAAAAACGCCTGAATGCATTTAAAGGTGAAAGTTATATGGTTATAAAGCTACGCATTATAGTATTTAAATTTCTGAAAATCAAAGTATATAATACAAATATACTTAATTGAAGCAAGAAGGTCAGCTGACATATTGTAAGGGGTCTTTTCAACGACTTCCTTTGAAGTAATAGGCACTAGTATTGCATTTTTTTTTTGTTTAAAGTTACTTTAATTAGTTTTTGATACAATACAAAAAAAAAATACGCAATAATATGACTATACTTAAGAGCTATAAACAAAATAAAAAGCGGGAAAATAATCGGCAATTTCATACTTTACCCCTATTATTACTGGCCATGTGCAAAATTCAGTTTTTTTACCCCCTATTCGACGATAGTAGCAGCATGCTTTCTGTCAATGTTATGACAAACGCCATACAATAAAAAAAGTTTAAATTGTCAAAAGCGATAAGGTTACATAACAAATAATTTAGTATGGTGATTGGGTTTTCTTAAATTTTCTAATTTTCCGAGCAATTTTCTTAATTTTTTCTTTCATAAGAACATTCTCCTGACAATAACAAACACAAAAAAAATCCTGACAAAAAAGAATTAGCGAAATCGGTCCAGCCGTTCACGCGTGATGCGATGACCAAGGGAAATAGGGATTCATTTTTATATATTTAGATTTTTATATATTTAGATGTGTCTAGATTATTGAATGTGGCCGGAAGATTGACGTCAAATAAAAAAGGATTCTCGTGGGTAGTGACCATCGACGATGTTTAGCAATTTTCTACGGTTTTTTGAACCATGAATTTTTTTAATTTTGGGTATTGTGAATATTTGACACAAGGAACTTAATTTACTTTTTTAACATCAATAAAGCACCCCTGTAAGAGTTATTTTAATAGTCGCTTTTATATAATTATCACAAAGAATATTTTATTTTTGTTTCAAATGATTATCTAGGTACTAAATTCAGCTGCTTGGAGAACACAAACTGGCTCGTAATATAAAGTTATAAAGTTAATCTTATTTTTTAAAAAACAAGCTAATAATACTCTACTTAAACGTGATTGATCCTTCACACCTATTATAACCATAAATTTAAAGCAAAAATGTAGAACAGAAGATTAGATAAATCATCGACTGAAAAATATCAACACCAACTTTAAATACAATTAGTTCTTACAACAAAAAAACTGTAAAATTGAAATGGAAAAAAAAATACTTTTTCTATAACAAAAAAGGAGTGTTACCATCATAGTTAACGACACCCAGAGGAACAGGATACATGGTGAGGAAACAAACCGAACAACAGAAATAATTACAAAGTCATAATAAATTATCTAAAAGTAAACAGGTGATACTGCTTACATTAACGGCATTAAGCATTTATAGCAGAAGAAAAGTTCATAGGCCATCCTAATTAAAATTTTCGGAAGCTGTTCCTTATAGACTTCGAAGTTTGTCTAAACGCAACTTATTTTCTTTTTCAAATAGTTGTTCTATCTTCCCCTGGCGCTGGCTATCCCCCCTGCCCAGTTCGTGATGCACCATCAGTTCAGCTACCTCTACATGTTCTGGATCCACACCAAGGCCATAAAGAGCTTGGGCCCTCTGGAGTACATCCTGAACACTCCAAGCCACCACAGGATCCATCACGGTAAGTAGAATACTGACTGAATTTTATTGCACATTAACTTAGAAATTGTTATAGGGACTGGTCCCACCAGCAGTCCCTGTAACAATTTCTAGACAAGTCTGCACTTTGTTACATGTTTTACTAGTTTTTACCTTCCTTTAAATATATATTTTTTATATTTAAAAAATACTTTTGTAGCTTAGCAATCCAATTTTACGTTTACGAAACTTTTTAAACTGTAATTTGCTTTTTAACTTAAATTGACAGGCTGAAAATTATATTTATTTTGCAAAAAAATATCTTACTGATGAATAATTTAAATTACTCGCAGTAAGAGTAGGACATCAGTTTTGAACCTATGCTAAACAATAAAATCACCATCAATACTCAAAATTGATAACCTACTTTCTCTTAATATTTTCGTAAGAAATTTTTTTTTCGTTATTGTTTCTCTATAAAGTATTATGGAGTACAGGGAACCTATAGCTAACCCTGAATATAACACGGAAAACAGTATCATAACACATTTCTGATTAACTTGCTTCTGAAGCGGTTGTTATAGAAATAATCAAAGATATTTGATAGTATCAGATTTCTTGTAGGTGGTTGTATTTCAATCTAAACACAATTAACGTTTCATAACGAAGCTTATACGTATTGTTATGAGCATAAAAACGATGCAAAACGTTTAGTAATGGACTATGTGACTTGAAAAATTAAGTATGATATAAGCTTCTTTTTGCAAAAAAGTCACTTTTTAAATGCATCACAAAATGTTGTGAAACAAGCATTATTTTCTATATAATCCACTTATAGATGTAAAACTGGTTACTAACATTTCTAGCCTAGCGGCTAGAAACGCTTTATTTGGCTTATTATCGTTTCTAGCGATAACCAGCGGCTGGAAACGGCTGCTTACATTTCATTGAAATATTAACATGATGTAGGTCTTTGTTTTTGTTATTTATCTTCTGATTTATTTTAAAGGATACATTTAACATAAATAGACATAAACAATGACTTTTGCATCTGTATTAAGTGTTAAAACCTCAAAATTCCTGTTCGTCCCTGAATTAAGTAAATTTGTATGTATAAACGGGATCTTTCTTGCTAAATAAATATAGCAGAACATAGTAAGTGCTACTGTATAATAAAAATAAGAGTTTAACAATAAAAAATGGAATATAATAAATTGTTTTCCGATGCTCAAAATCTACCCGGTATCAATCGGCTGGTTATTCGTTTCTAGCCGCTGGCTTCGGTAGTTACCCGCTTACAAGCCGCTGGTTTACAGCTATAAATCCACTACGGCAGCTATATTTACTTTGTGTCCTACATACCTACTTTGTGTTCTTGACCAAACATTCTTTACTTCTAATTTCAAAAACATTTGATATTTTCTATATCAATTCATCTACAATATCCATATTACTTATATTTAAAAAAGTAACAATCTAACCAATCACACAAAGGCGTGAATAAAGGGCAGTCGGCCAGTTAGCGTAAAGTTGTTCAAGTCAACAAGTTAAGTCACCTTTAGCATCGAAGTATAAACTAAGATTTATGAGACAAACTTCTTAGC
Organism: Anania crocealis; assembly: GCA_949315895.1. Lineage (NCBI taxonomy): Eukaryota > Metazoa > Arthropoda > Insecta > Lepidoptera > Crambidae > Anania > Anania crocealis. Next base: position 3,338,575 of record OX438857.1, on the reverse strand, counting down.
GCTCTATGGAAGATATTCTAATGCAGCTTTAGACACTCGCTCTAGTATAGAACTTACTTCAGTTTTGGACAAACCAAGGACTTTCAACAGGTTATAGAGAGATTTTGCTGGTTCACCTCTCGTTCCTACTTCTACAGCATATAGACTAAATATGCAGGGGACTTTTTTATCATCTTTTCCATTTTTACAGGCGTTTCATCAATTTTTTTACAGGCGTTCAGTATCGTATTTAGAGCCCATTTAGGAAGAAAAAAATGTAAATCAAGTTTTCACCTGAAAATATTTTTCGCAACATAGTTTTCAATTTTTACGGTCCTAAGCCTGTTAAGGTATGAAGGGACAAACAAAAACTAATGAATACTATCGTAATATATGAATGAGATGCGCATCGCAAAAGTGTTGCTAGGAGGCCGTATCAAACATTTTAGATTTTTTGTGGAAATCTTGTAAATGCTTTATCTTGTTTATGCTATACATTTTTGTACTGGGCTATATACCAAAAGAAAAAAATACGTCATTTGTTTTTTGTCTCGTAGCTATATTAAAATTTGGAAGGTGGTTTCAATTTCATCCTGTATAACCGTTTTTTATTAATTCGTTTTATCATCGTACCTTAATATGTTTTATTTTTATAGGAAGTAACCCATATTGTATTGACGTCAATTACGGGGGAGTGCTGATTATCTGGGACAAACTCTTTGGGACGTTCAGACCTGAGCAGAAAGGAGACCATATCATTTACGGGTTAATTTACAACCAGCCTTCTTTCAACCCTTTACACTTACAGGTAAGTTGGCCATCATTATTTTATGGAGCCTTCTGACGTCCGGTGCTTAACTTATAATTTTCACATGATGCTCCAACTCGAACCCTTTTATGTTGCTGGAAAGTTCACTACGCTTACCATTCTCCCCGGGACAAGTAATTAGGATTTCAGACCTAAGAAAGAGGTTCATTTACCCATTAAGAAACTGGACAAGTGCAAACCGGACTAGACGCAAGTGTACGGAGGGTACTGTACAAATTTGTAGGTACGTTTTATACTTATACCTATTAATAGATCTGAAACGAAAATCGCAATTTTTTCCTTCAATAATTTCCAAGTTTCTCCCATTTCTTTCATGATTTAATGACAATTGTATAGTTTTTAAATTTGGCTTAGGTAATTATTTGTAATGAAAATGTTACTCGCCAATTTCATAGTTCTAGGTCAACGAGGTAAACCCTTTTAATTTAATTCCCTTGCGATTGTCGAAATGAAAATTCAAACTGTTTGACAAAATATTTATTTAATTTTTTCTTTGTACCTACTCGTATTTTTACACAATGGTTGGCGTATTAAAATTTGACGGCGATTCGTATGTAATCTTTTAAAACTGTTGTTATGCAAATTAAAAATACGATACATAGTATATAAATGTCGACAGCTAAAGATGGGACTTGGATATTAACAAAAACTTTGATGGAACTCCGCTAGCTTACAGCGTAAAGCCTTGAATAAATTCGTCGACATATATAATTCCCTCTATCGCATTGGATACTGGTATGTCTGTCATGATAGATGTTAGGGATGATGTTATTAAATAAATTAATTAATTAGTAGCTCAATTGGTTAGAGCAGTCGCCTGGTTAGCGAAAGGATAAGGTTAAAATCTCATCTGAGGCAGTATATATATTTATTCAAAGAATTGTATAATTACTGTAATAGAATTGTATAATAAAATAATATCTGTGTACCTATCAGATATTTTTTACCGTCTACACAATGCACCATTTAAATTAACAAATATAAAATAATTAAAAACAAACACTTGTTAGCCCTGAATGCTGTGTCCCGAACTGCTAACATCGTTTTGTTCGCAGTTCGGGCTCGTCCTTCCCGCGTCTCGCCCCTCACACCCCGCACAATTGCCCTGTCTAGGAGACGTCTTCTTCGGACGAATGTATGGTTTCATAAACTGTGGTTAGATTATAAAAAATAATATTAGGTAGTCCCATGCCTGATTAACGATGTTTTAGGGTAGCTACACACATAAGCATTAAGGCCCGCATTAATTAGCAAAGCCAGGCAGTAAAACAGAAGTTAAATGTTCAGGAATCACAACCTTTTGGGGTGCTGGGATCTACCTCCTAGTGGTCCACCGTAGGCAACGGAATATTTGGTTTTCTAACCATGATGACGGCTTTAACCAAGATAGGCTTCGTAAGAGGCTGGCTGGATGCTACTCCCCCCCTTCTGCCGGAGTCCAGCTCCAAACAGTTTTTATGTGTTCCGCTGGTGTGTGGGAGAATCAGTACCTCTGGGTAAGCTTGCTCCATCTTAGGCTTCTTCTTAACCGAATAGTTAAGTATGTAGTCAAAACAAGCCCGTTATTCATAAAATATAAAATAAAACCTGCTCAAATCGAATCTAATGATGTGTGTCAACCTGAATGAACTACCCAATCTACACAAGCTGTACAAGTGCAGTAAACTTCGGCCAGCTTTGTTGTTCGATTAATACTGCTGAACTGGCCCCTAATTATTCAGCTAACCAAATCATATCACAATCGTAACTGAATAGCAGGTTTTGACAGTTCTAGTATGGGCTAAATGTCAAAATCGCCCAATTCGATCACGATCGAACTGCAATTGAAATAAGCGGTCCGGGTGGGGGGTGCAAGCAAAGGGGGTGCACTAAAATAACACTTAATTTTTTTTTCACATAATGCTAAAAAGCATAGCAATCAAAAAGAGATAGACAAATTTTCAAAATTTATTGGATTAATATATTCATTAATATATTGTGTAGACGGTAAAAAATTACACACACACACAGACACACAGGTACACAGAATTTGTATAATTCAATTTTTAATAGTACCTGAAGTAACAGTATTTTTTTCAGACATTTTACACAAAGTACGTGGTGCAGAAGTTCCAAAGCTATGATAGTTGGAATCACAAGTTTCGCGCTGTGTTCGACATGCCAAGTTGGAAGCCCGAAAACTCTATCCGTTTCAAGGACATGGCAGAAGACGTAAGTATCTGATGACTTTTCAAAAGATTCTCAATTTAGGTATGTGATTTTTTACTTAAGTTTATATAATTTTTTTTTAATGAATTCGCATAACTCAAAGTAGGTCCAGGTAAGAGCCTTGTGTCCAAGTGGACTAGTTAAGATGGTGATAACGATTATTGATGTTTGATAGATTTTTTTTAAAAGACGTTTCCTTTAAGGCGGCTTCAATAAATAATTTACTCAATTTCTTCCTTTATGAAAAACCCATAAGATAGGATTGCTCATAAAAATAAAAAGAAATTGACGATTTAGCAGAGCGAGCTGTTTCAAGTTTGGAATTTCATCCATCAGATCCATTTTCAAACCATAGAAAATAAAAACATCCTATTACTGGCTGTCTTCTACCAAACACTGCAAAGTATTATAAAATTTTATCAGTCTGATGAAGTGTTTGCGAAAACATTAAATTAAATGACATAGTGCGACTGCGACACGACTTTCTATGCCCCGAAAGAATATCACAGACCTGTGTGGCCTAAACAGGATGTTAGGTAAATGATCAATGATATTTAAAAAGTATAGATAGGTTATGCCCTTACAAAACTATCGAAATATCTGTGCCGCTTGCGAACAACTGCACACATGCGTATTTCTTATTTAGTCCTTGTCATACTCGTGAAAAGAACAATTACTTTCTCTTTCTATGATGGATTTTAAAAGACGTCACAATTGTGAACGTTTTAGGGACGCACGTTGAGAGCGCATGTAACATGTCTATTACTTTTTAAATATCATTGTAAATGATGATATAAAATTGTTGACTTCACCATAGTATTTTTATGCATATTATGTCAAAATAGGCTTGTTTCTGCTCGTTATACCATTTACCTTACACCCTGTATAAGAACATTTAACTAAACGTTATTATAGTTAAATCTATACTAATATTATAAAGCTGTTTGTTTGTTTGTTTGAACGCGCTAATCTCAGGAAGTACTGGTCCGATTTGAAAAAACCTTTTTGTGTTGGATAATCCATGTATCGAGGAAGGCTTTAGGCTATATAACATCACGCTACAACAAATAGGAGCGAAGCATCAGTAAAAATTGTTACAAAAATAATCGCGATCATAAAAACAGAAATTGACGCGTACGAAGTCGCGGGGAACAGCTAGTGATCTAATATAAGTCACAGTAGCTGTATAACTGTAACACTTTTTTGTTTCCAGCCCGCAATTTACACGAGAGTAAAATATGACGTCGTTTTGCCTTTGTGGTGCTCGGCGTACCTCCTGACGCATTATGTTCTGGTTCTCTGCGGATTCCGTCAGCTGTTTTTGATGCATACGGTGAGTATGGTGTTTTAAAACCAAATTAGTATTGAAATGTTATGAGTGCGACTGTTTGTGAGGATGTACGGATAGATAGATGAATGTATGTTATCTAATTATTGTGTTTTAGGCCACACACACACACACACATAAAAGCTAAAACTAGCTTATGTTAACATATCAAATCAAAATCAAATTCAAATCAAATTCGTTTATTTTAACGTAATTTTTACATAGCTGTAAATGTGATTGGAGTCTCCTTTTCGACATCATGTTAATGTCTGTACCAGGAAACTCCGCTTTTCCATATCATACTGACAATAATATCTCACGTTTCGAATATTACGAATCTAAAAACAAAGAATAAAATGAAAACAATAAGAGAAAGGAAACTAGTAAAAAGCAGTAAATCTAAAACATGCTTGCATTTTTATGTGTATGAGAGGAGCTGTATGTACCTATTTATGTATATGATGTGTGAACATATGCATATAAATAGTATAGGAACCTAAACCTAAAAACCTTAAATATATAGGTATTATAATAACTAAGATATATTATTAATAGGAGTCCCCTTTAGGCAAGATTCCGCAGATACTAGCAGCGTTTTCCCACTTTGAATAGCAAGACTAATTCTTTGTCCGAGGTAGCTGCCAGCTCTTCGGTCTCCTATGATGTCGATTTACCTTTTTGCTATTTCCTTGAAAAGCCTTACAGCGCTATAACCCAAGGGTTTCGACACCGAATGGGACAAAATCATATTCGGAGCCTAGAATATATAGCCTAAATACACCCTGTATTGAATGTATGTTTGTTGCTCTTTAAAGTACTGAACGAACGAAAGTTTGCAATCAAATTGCTATTGTATATTATAAATACAATTTCTTATATAAACAAGACGTGTGGCACTCGGAGACTGCCGCGGTAAAGCTACTGCATAGCTTTTTTATCAACTTATGCAATTATAAAACTAAAAAGTATCACCGCTGTGCCGGTCGGAGTGGGGGGGTGTTAGGTTATTTTCGTTACGGAATTTCTGGATTCGGTCTCCACGCTCAAGGCCCGCGATAGAACCTATGCAATAGCTTAATTTTATAATTTTATGTATTTTCTAATTTTGACTTTTGTAATTAATTTTTTCTGTTATTTTGGCAGATATGGTTACCATAGGCAACCATTCTGTCAAAATCCTTATTTTCTTCTAAACTATTTAATTTTCGGAAATTCAAAATTGTTCGATCGTGCCTCGCCCCGAGTGCCGTGTTAGGTTTTTTTTCATTACGGAATTTCTGGATTCGGTGTTCACGCTCAAGGCCCGCGATAGAAGCTATGCAATAGCTTAATAATTTCGAAATCTTGAGATTAAATGTGCACAAAGCAGGCAAAGTTCTTGTTCAAGGCATTGTATTTTCGAAAAGTTTGTACTTAGGTACTTACACCAATATTAATTACTAAACAAAACTAATTACAGAGGACAGTATGAAAGTAATAAAAATGGCGTTAAGTACCAAGATAACTTGACTATTGCCCGTTAATAACACTAAAAGCCACAACTGACCTCATAAACTATCACGTTAGACTTTATTTAGTATTTTTCTCTGAAAAGTAATGAGAACAAACGTTTTATATACAATCAACCAACCTACTAACAAGGAATGGAAAATGAGAAAAATAGTAACAGCGTAGTATATTTTCTAGAGAAAATCCAAGAGTGATTCTTTTCTGAAGCCAAGAAAAGGTTTTAGAACTGTTTAACAAGAACACATTCTTGTTGTTTTTACTGTGTTAGTAAAAGTAAGTAATCTGTTACATAATATGCATAATTTAAATACAGTTTTTATTCATGTAAGTGTTACGTAAACTTTGAAGTTTGTACAGGTTATATCTAATGTTAAACTATTTTCAACTTAATTATGGCTGTATAGTTTTAGAATATAATCTTTTCTAGTTTCAAACACATGAACTTACGACAAAAAGAGATCTCATTTTTAGAAGGTAGTTCGCCACTCATAAGTTGAGATCGGCTGGACGGATTTTTATGATTTTGGTATTTTTGGATTTGTCCTTATCAGGAATAGGATAATAAGAATTTAAAAAGTTGGAAAGCCAACGTTAAAAAAAATGATACAACTTATGTTTTCCAAAGTCGTCAAAGTCAAATACTATTCCGAAGTGATACGAAGTTCGCGGAGCCCGCTAGTTATAAATAAAGAAAGGTAAGAGAAAGAAAACTAGCAGCTTCCTGCTAAAAGTTATATAAAGATATATATGCATAAAGTAAAAAAAAAAAAGAAAAATACATGTAGGTAACTAGATAAAACCAGTTTGAGAATATTAAACAGTTAGACAATTACTATAGTGTATTATGTTACTAAAGTAGTTTAATAAAAATTGCTCTTCAATTAGTACCTGCCAAAAAACTTTCAAACGTTCTTACACGCTTGTGTAGAAACTTATTCCAAGACTTTCCCGGGCCATCGTCTGGAGACCGTTAAATATTCGTATTGAACGTGGCCACAAGTTGCCAAGTTGGAAATCCAAGAAAATATTCCCTGGAGATTATAGGAAGATGAATATATTTTACGAAAAAGATCTGAATTTTTGTATCCATATAATATGTTTACAGTTAAAATACACTTTAGCCATTTAATGTAAGTACTGCATAATTTATAATTGTTGACTGAAAATCCACGACTTATGTTTTTATTTTTCACCTTTCTTCAACAATATTTGTATATAAATAGGTAGGTATAATATTTTTGAAGCCTGTTATTTTTATAAAAATAAAATTGGATTTGTAAAATTATATTTTGATTTGAAGTACAAACATTTGATCTATGATGATGTGTTTTTTGTATCGATATAGGCAGTAAATTTTCTAAAAGAGAATTTTAATAATAAAGCCCTTTATTCCGATACTGAGACAGACGTTATATGTGTAGGTTTATGTTGCCCTATAAAATGTGTCTAATTTTGGCGTGTCTTTTGACATAGGCCTCCTCTAATAGTTTCTACTGTCGTCTGTCGCCGGTAACCCTTCTCCAGTTCGGACCTGCCGTCAATTTTAAGTCATCCTCCCATCTGACAAGTTGCCTTCCCCTGGCTCTCTTGCCATCTCGGGGATACCATTCGGCCACTGCTTTTAACCATTTGCCTTTTGTGTCGCGCATCATGTGGCCTGTCCATGTCCACTTTAGGCTGTCGATTCTGACTAGGATATCTGTGACCTTTGTTGTCGATCGGAGATCTATGTTTCTTATTCTATCCTGTCGTTCCACACCGGTCATATTTCTCTCCATTGCTCTCTGGCATGCTGCGAGCTTTTCCCTTTGCAACTTGGTCAGCGCCCATGTTTCGCAACCATATGTCAAGACTGGTAGAATGCACACGTTGAATGTTTTCCTTTTCAGTGACATGCCCAGGTCCTTAGCCTTCATTATTTCTTTGAGTGACCTGTATTATTTTTCCACCCATTACCGATTCTCATGTTAATTTCTATTTGTGTTTGGTCTTTGATGGAGATTATTTTTCCCAGGTAGGTATAATCATCTACATAGTCTAAATGGGTGCCGTAAACTTTAATTTAAAGAGAATTTTACGTCAAATTTAATCACACACCGTTTCACGCAATATCCGTTTTCTATCTTAAATGTACATGAAATAATATCACCATCTGAAGAGGCAAATTATATGGTAAATAACGATAAATAAAAATAAAATCAAGAGGTAGCTCCTTGTATTTCCTTTCAAATACATGCTTTTTTAATCTGCTTGTCTGCAACAGTTTTTTGGTTTAGTAACATCCTATAAAATCATTCTACAGGGAAAAGGCCTTCATCATTGAATTCAAGTTACCACAACATGGATGGGTACCGGCATAATCACAACGCTTGCCAAATGCTGGTTGATGATCATAAATCCGAGCATTGTTCGAAAATTCGAAACTATTAGTTGTCCGACCTAGGGATCGAACCCGGGACCCCGAGATCTTGACCCGGTATTTAAACCACTTGATTGACGGGACGTTTTTTGGTTTAGTTAGTTATAACTCATATTGTGATATTCATATATTGTATTCAAAACGCCTAATGCTTTTAATAGCAAAACATTTTGTTTAGGGTGTTGCCAAAGAAAAAACCATTTCCACACTTTTAAAATAAAATTTAAACTATAAATTTGCAATTCAACAATATGATCATCTGGTTTAATCTTCTATGGTCACTATCACTAGAGTTAATTGATACGGGTAAACCCCGTACCATGTACCACTACTAAGGTAGGTACATGGTATAAACCCCGTATCAATCAATTCTAGACATATTATTATTTTATTTATAAGTGGTGTAAGAGTTTTACAAGCTGCTTATTTTCGGCCTATGACGTGATTTGCTTACAATTTCCATCAGTGTGACAGAAACAGGAACTAAAAGCTTAACTTGCCTTCCGAAGCACAATAATCTCACTCCTTCCAGACCCTAGCTAACGCTGACTCGACCGGGAATCGAACGCTTTGTGTAATAGTCGATCCACGGTACCCCGGTATCATATTATTATATTGCGGGCTCCCCTTTTCCTACTCCACTTGGCCCATTATGCGTAGGGGGGATTGGGGTGGTTAGTCCAACCATCCCAACTCTTTCCAGAAGCACAGAAGTCTTTTAGAACGTTTGCAGGATTGAAAGGGAACTCGGTGTGCCGAGGATAGGTGCCCGATAGGTAGCTACCCCTGTGCATTCCGAAATCACATGGGCAGCCGGTGCATTCAAGTCTAACATTGTTTTCTCTCCTCAACAGAACATGCTGACATCTTCAATCTTCATTCTACTGCTGTACATCCTTGGTTCCCTAACTGTCTTCGGGATGATTCTGGACGCTTCTCCTAAGGTGCCAGTGTACGAGACGATGAGGTGTATTGGCTCGGTTCTTCTGATTAGATGGTTGAGTCCATATAACCCTTGGGGTATGATCGGCCCACTGCAGTGGTTGTATGTAGTGTCTGGACTGTTTTGGATGGTTTTTGTGGGTAGAAATGTTGAGATCAAGGCTGACAAGAAAGGCGAATAGAATTGTTTGTATTAATGTTAGCATAATACCTTTGTGTCTTTAAATAAACTATTATATTTTATGGTATTCTTAATACAAGTAACATAGTGGTTTTTTATTGCCTAAAACTAAAACGAACAATGTCTCTGTGCCACAAACAAGTAATTTTATTATCAAAACTTATTTTTAATAATATCTTTAGAGAAATTGTAATTTAAAAAAAGTATTGGAGAAAGTGTTTTTAAAAATAAAAATAAACATAAAATATTACGTTAATAACTCTTCGTTTTTCGAGCTTGTCAACATGAGTGCGATATTTCCTATACCAACAAATATTCAAAAAACTCTTTTTAAGTTTATTTTACCTACCTACCAAAACATTATAGTTATAGATATCTTTTCCAAATCAAATTACTCCTAGACACAGTCGGTAAAATTTATCGAAATGATGAACGTCAATGTTATTAGTATAATATACTTAAAACTGCGAAACCCTGTTTAAGGGATACATTTTACGAATTGTTGTAATCTTTCTTACAGTATGTATGTGTCTTTTAGTGAGATACTTCGCCCAAAACTGTTGTTGTAGCTAAACAACATAATATTCCCGCTATAAACGTTTCACTTAAAAAGTCGTCCCATTTAAGTTACCCTAGCTCATTGAAAACTTCGTTTCCCATTAACTGTCCCCAGTTACTCAACGCTGTAGCTATATCACTCTAATCTGATGTAAAGAGGAAGATGTCTAGCAGTTTCATCTTAGTTAATTTGGTAAGTGCAACGTCAAAATCTATTTGATAAGTATGATTTGACGATGATCATGAAACAAAGTTATTAATGACTAGCTGTGCCCGCGACTTTGTTCGCGTGAAAAATAACAGTGTTGTTTTTTCGTTTTTCATTTGTTTGCGCAATTTTTGTGCCCTAAGAAACAAATAAAGAAAAAAAAGCTGCATTGGTCGAGCAGTTTTCGACTTTGGCGCTTAGCAACATTCATTTTTATTTATATAGAAGATGGATGTGTAGTCGCGTGACGTTCGTTTATGATATCAGCCTAAACTGGAATAGTACCTACCACCCCTCTTGTCCTTTTAGTGTCTTTAGCGACAGTGACCACTGAAAAAGTACAACCAAAAAAGACGGACAGCGAGGTTTTCTTTTGCCAACCCGCCCCACTACCTATAAGGACCCATCAAAGAGAGATTAGATAATTTTTAAAAACTGCGCATGCATGCTAAGCGCCGGCACCGTCTTGAAGGTGGATTTTTTAACAGGGAGCCTGTCAGCCGCAATAATAAAAGTAGTAGAAGTTTAATGACTTATTCCTAAAGTCCAGTGTTACGATTTTATGATACAGTAAGATAAAGTAAGGTAGGAGACCCTATGACGTCTAGATGGATCGTAGTTCATGTGAAAACTGTGGATATAGTGAGATAAATGACCTTCGTGGTCGTCGGACTGAGACATCGGTTTTTAAGTAGCCGCCAGTTCTAAAATCCCGTGTTCTATTCTCGAGTCAATGTAGAAAACAATTTATTTATATTATAGTAGTGTATCTTATGTAGACTCCATGTCGCCATCTGAGGGTATTCAAAATGTACAACTATATTGATTATTGTCACGTTATATGACAACAAGTACTTAAGTAACTTATTTATTTGCATGGGTACCGAACCTGTTAAGGGCTAACAAAAGTGATTTATAAATACGCAATCACAACAAGGATAACGAAAATAAATAAACATTGACAAATAAAAAAACGATTAACGCAACAATCAATTAGATTGAGCGAGATGATTTAATAAATTAAAATGATGCAATGTCAAGTTATGTTGCCTATCGAGTTAGATATAAACAAATAACTTGCATTTTAACCGTTTTGTTTTGTGTTAATGAACAGTAAACCGGTCTGATTTAAATTAAATTTAAATAAATCTTACGAATTGAATAAATTTAAGTACGCTACAAAATAATATGCTAACAATACAAAAAAAGTGTATCTAATAAAACAAACAACACGTGACAACATCGTGGTATGGTCTTGCAAGCCTCAGTTGGAACTTACCTAAATTACATCTCGGAAAGTTTAGTTATAACTTTTGTAGAGACTGTCAACTTAGTACCTTCGTCTTTTGAAACTGAATAAAGAAGGTCTATAATGTCTGATCTGTAATATCTGTAAAAAAAACAAATAAAAGATTGTAATTTTTTAATAAAATATTTGATTCAACGCTAAATGTTCGCGTCAAATTAAATAAACTGACATAAAAAATATTTTGTTATCATTTTTTTTCACACACTAAAATTGGTCTACCTAGTACAAAAATTGCATGATCACACGAATTATGATCATCATCATCATCAGCCTATAACAGTCCACTGCTGAACATATACGTCTCCAGTTGCAAATTAGTTATAAAAAAAACCTGTTCGGGTCAGTGGAAAAAGAGCAACAGACTATTTTTAATAACACTACATTCAGTGATGTATCCTGCCAGCTAAGGTTTTTCACACTAGTCTTTATGTTCATTGAATAATTTGAAAAAAAAAACAAGTATTTTTTTATCGTTTCTATGATAAAAAAGTAGAGCAAAGCAAATAATAAAAAAAAAACATAAATATCAGAGCCTCATAAGTACAAACAGGCAATCAGTGGTGGAAAGAAACTCTACTGTCCGTATTCACCCAGAAGTACCGCTTCTTAAGTAGCATCTTACGATACTCATAGGAAAAGAAAATGTAGTGTGTATTTTGACGACCATTTGGATCAGCGGTAGTTAACGCTGCTTCTGAGCCATGGGTCGCGGGTTCGATTCCCGCACAGTACAAATATTTGTGTGCATGAACATGTCTGTTAGTACTGGTCTGGGTGTTTTCTATGTATTATAAGTATGTATTTACAAAAAAAAAGTATATAAGTAAGATTATCGGTTGTCTAGTACCCTATACGACAGGGTACTTAATACTACCTTAATTTGGGACTAGATGGCTCTGTGTGGCCCAGTGAGGCATGTCTTAAAATATTTTATATTTATTTATTTATTTTTGTATCTGCATCAAACACGAAATAATCATAAGAAGGGACGCGTAAAAAACTCAAATGATTTTTACTTGTATTCGAATAAAAAGTATTTTTTAAATGTATTTAAAATATTTATTAAAAATTCAATTTTCAAGTTACGATCATTTTGCGTATCGACATCTTCCTATCAGTTTCTGGTATTTACGAAAACGGAAAACATTTCCATCAAACCGATTTGATAATAAGGCTTATTTATAGACGTTTCAATTAGTAGAAAAAATACTTCGTATCCATTCAATTGTCTATCATAAGCTTTTACGTAAGTAAATCAGATTTATTTTGCAAGTAAACCAAGCGAGGCGACTTAACACGATTCGATGTTTGCAATTGTAAAACTCTAAATATGTGTTAAATTAAAAAAAAAACTATTGTGAAGTGCGGGCATCGAAAAAAACCGGCCAAGTGCGAGTCGGACTCGCGCACGAAGGGTTCCGTACCATTGATTAGGTAAACAACAGTAGGTACATAAATTTAGTTAATGTAGTGCCTAGCTGTTGCTGAAAAGGATGAAAAAATCGCGTTTGTTGTATGGGACGAAATAAAATAATTAATTATTTTATTTAGTTTTTAGTATTTGTTATTACTGCGGCAACATAAATACATAATTTGTGAAAATATCTACTGTCTGTCTATCGCAACTCTTGAGATAGGTACAGCCTGGTGACAGATAGACGTACAGACGGACATTGAAATGACACGTCAAAATGTTATGGCAATTTAGTGACAAATTTCCGCCCTTAAATAAAGACCAAATCTTACAGAAGAAGAACGAGCTAAAAGACCTTAGCCTGGGACACGAGGTCTGCAGTTAGTCCTTTCCTAAAACGAGCGTTGATAGCGGTATGAGTTGGATCATACTGAAAAAGGCGTCATTACGTAGCTTCCTAAACCTAATGTCGACTGGCAAGGCCCAGGCACTGCTCCGAGTTACGACACTTTTCCGCACTGCTATGGGCCTGGCACCCGCATGGTGAATCCATGGACACAAAGAAGTTACGTTTCAGTACAAAATTCAAAAAACAACGTGATTTTTACTTTTGTTATTATTTAAGTTGTTGGACATAGGAGTTAAAATGTGGCTTTCCAAAAGATGATGATGATAATGATCAGACTCGTAATATTAAACTTATTCTTCTGTTTACAATACTTGTTTTACTTTACTGTTAATAACTAAAATTTGCATTTTCATGCAAAGTAGCTTAGAGGTTATCTACCAACATAATTGAAAATTCATGTTTGTTTGTTTGTATTTGCTATCGAGGAAACTTCGGTATGTTGTCGAACATAACAGCTAACAATATACTAAGAAACGGTTAACTTCTTTTCCCGGTTTTCAGTTAAGAGGCCAATCACAAAAAAAATCTGGTTAACGATTATTAAGTAATTAAAAATTGAAAGATTGGTAAAATTCGGAGGCTGTCTTTCGATAATCTTTTAATTTCCACTACTACAAACAACAAGAAAAAAGGATTAACATTGTCGTGTCACGGTCTTTACTTTTTATTTAAAAATAAACCCAAAAAAATACCAATGAATATGTTTAGCTGTTGTGGTTTTAGAGCTCAAAGCGACCTCAGGTTTTCGATCAATTTTATTTTAAATGAATTTTAAATGTCCCAGATATAAAGTAACCTTAATAAATAGCTGTTAAAATTTAAAAAAAAATTGTAATAAGCTTCTTATCAAAACCAGAGGAACTTTGAAATTCAACACGCTTGTATTGGAGTGAAAGATAAATTTACGGATTTAATTGTTACTCTACCTTACGAAGTTAATTAGGGCTTTGCGTTTTATTAAAATTTTATTTTGACCGACGCGTCGGGACTTTGCAAATACATAACAGTGTTCGTCGTCACGGGTGTTCTAAGGAGTTATTCGTCTTACAGAATGTAGGCAATTTGATAAAACTGCTAAACTACCGCCCTTGATTTTTCATCAGTTATGTTCCTATTCAGCTAAGCTATAATATATGCATGTTAGGAAAATGGCTTATCAAGCTAAAACCAGTATATTATTATGTAAAGTAAAGTAAAGTAACAGCCTATAATCATCCTATTGCAGGGAAAAGGCCTCCATTATTGAATTCAAGGTACCACTGCAATGATGGGTACTGGCTTAATCTCCACGCTTGCTAAATGAGGGTTGGTGATCACAAACCCGAGCAACGTTCGAAAATAAAATTTTTTTTTTGTTGCCCGACCCGGAAATCGAACCTGGGGCCCCGATATAATGGCACGGTATTTAAATCACTAGACCAAAAAGTCAAAAATTCGATAGTCGATTTTGAAAAAAAATAAATATTTTCATACAAATTGGAATCAAAATTTTTTAGTTTGTATGAAAATAAAAATGATGACATCAAATTTCTGACATCACTATAGTATATATGCAATGTTAACAAAGGTTGGTTATGGCTTGTTATTATTTACCTAAGACCCTTTATACTCGTAAGCTGTGTTTGAATTGTTCGCACTGTTGCCAACGTTTATGGACTTTACATTTGTTTAACTCAAGGAATTTCTAAATACCTATGTAAAACTTCCTTAGTTTAACTTAATAAAATCTCTTGTCAAACGCATGATAGATTGCAGATTCTGATATAATAGTATAAGATCCCACTATACAACGACCTTCACCGAGCTGTTTAATGGATGAAAAGTTTTTTATATACAATTAAATATGCCAAAAAATATATTGCAAATGGGTTGCCTAAAAAATTTCAGTCCAGAGTAGAATTTTTAAAATTTGACATCCAAATTTCATGACTTTTTTTTGCATTCAACCGTATACCACCGTGTTCATAAATGAATAATATTTATTTGTATTTAACTTTATTTAACTAACCAGACCGGTGCAAGTTACTAGTTCGATTTACCTGTTTATATCTGCCTACTCAAGAGTTGTGACGGGAAAAAAATAGTCAACCTAACGTTTGCATATTCTTTGGGCTTTATATTTTCGATTGGTATGAAATTTGTCTATTAACCAAACCAGAAAAAAAAATTAAATTCAAATAAAATAAAAATTGATTAATCATACTCTGGACTGAATTTTTTTAGTCAACCCATTTGCAATATATTTTTTGGCATATTTATTTGTATATAAAAAACTTTTCATCCAATAAACAGCTCGGTGAAGGTCGTTGTATGGTGGGATCTTAGACTATAAGTCCGCGCGCAAGTTTCCACTAAGCTGACCATATTCGATATTTGTTCAGCTCTTCAGAAACATCAATGTTAATGCCACTTACGCAATGGCCTCCTATATGTTATCAAACAAAAGGTTTAAATTAACGCTGTGACGCACTGTCTCGGTAGCTTAACGGCCGGTCCCAATGATCTATCTATCTTCAGTTTTGGCATAACGGAGATAAATAACATCTTCTGTCTCTGATTTTGCCGTCCAGAGAAACAAAGACAGAAGTTGTTTTCTATCTCCGATATGCCAAAACTGAAGATAAATAGGTTATTAGGACCAGCCGTTAATGGACAAAGCACCGCGCCTGGATAGCATGGGAATGCGGGTTTGATTCCCGAGTGAGAAAAAAAATTCAATTATAAATTCTGATATTATAATTGCAATTATATTGTTAATATATAACACATTAATTTAAAATACATACACTGCAGTTGCAAGCAATGGCTAGCTTACTTATATAAAATGGAGCAAGTCTATTAAGGTGTCTCGCCCCGCACGTGTTATTATTGATAGACATTATTAAATAGGTTTATTATGACGATCAGGAATATTCTTATCTTCAATGTAATCCTTAATGCTAATGACTGCATATGATGCAACATAGTGCATAGCTTTCATAATGATACCTATAAAATATATTAATTGATTAGTGTATTGACGTAGTAATTAGCCTTTGCTTTAAAGGGTCCTGACTTCGAATCCTGATTTAAATCAGTTTAAGTAAGTAAGTAACACCCTATAATCATCCCACTGCAGGAATAAGGCCTCCATCATTGAATTCAAGTTACCACTGCAATGACGGGAACTGGCATAATCACCACGCTTGCCAAATGCGGGTTGGTGATCACAAACCCGAGCAACGTTCGAAAATTCTTGTTGCCCGACCCGGGGATCGAACCTGGGACCCCGAGATCTTGGCCCGGTATTTAAACCACTAGACCAACGGGGCATCAATCAGTTTTGTCATAATTTATCTGTAACCCAGTCCCCTAATTCGCGTAACCGAATCGTATCACAATCGTAATTGAACGACAGGTTTTTGACAGTTCTAGTATGGGCTAAATGTCAAAATCGTCCAATTCAATCACGATCGAATTGCGATTCGGTTACGCGAATTAGGCCCCAGATGTGGTTAGAAATAACCTGGTAAAATTCGTTATCAGTATCGTATATTACATAAAAACATTCAGCGACCGAAAAACTCCTCACCAAATGACCGACAACAGAAACATTTGCGTGAATACAAAGTAGCAATCAACTTTAAGTAATGTGTCTAAGGTTGATATTCCATTAAGGCATATAAGCATCACATAAGGAATCATTACCGCTGTTGCGCTAGATACGTGTTTATTATAGAAGTGGTGTAGCACCGTAATAATCCCACGACTGGATAAAGATTTCCTTTCAAGAACGCAGCAATAAGCTTTGGACCATTCGCATTAGTGCACCGAGCAAAATATTTACCCACGCTGTGTCTGGAATTCGTGATCCACGTGAGCTCGATGTAATGTCTTGAATAAACTGAAGAGGTCTGTTCTGATGCCTTGATATGACCTGTCTACTGGCTCTCAACTTGGCTACCTGAATGATACGAATGAATGAGTATTACCAGAAGAAGTTCCTTCAACACTCTTAAGGAGGTGATTCCTATTATATTTATTAGCTGTATTAGTACCCCATAACCCAAACTACCAAATACTCGTAGTGGTTTAATTTTAAACTAGATGGCTCTGCGTAGCCCAGTGTGGCACGTCTTAAAAAATATTATTTTTCCTTAGTACACCCGTTGGAGGAGAAAGGAGAAAGTCTTTTTTTTTAATAAAGTAACATTTGCCACAGCTGATTAATAAATATATTTATTAATAATTAAGAATGTATAAATATACTTAGGACCTTAAAGTTATAAAAAAATTATATTGTGTCCATAACTAAACTGAATAGCGCTAACCGATTTTCAAAATATGGCTAGTTCTGAGGTTCTGGGTTTGGTCCCTGGATGCGTCAGTATGGATTTTCATAGTAGAAAACACATTGTAATGCTTAATTTATCGCCTATACCTTGGAATCAGAACGTAGTATATAAAAAAAATACATTATATATTGAATTATTTTACTCAGTGTTATGCGCATACCTGACACATGGAACTCGAGAGTATAAGAGCCCTTCACACTAGCCTTTTTATAGCGTAGTCGTCAAACGAAGGAACACAGAGGCATACATTTTTTTTAACACCGAGTAAGATGTATGATGCAATTTTTTATATTATATAAATTTTTCTCGAAATTATTTAACATACGTATTTTTAGTTTATTTACAAGTGGTTTATATTGTAAGCTTAGAGCATTTCAACGGGAGACGCCATTGACAGGCGTACCCCGCTGCCAAAGGTATGAGACCGCCGGTCATACTGGTTATATAAAACTAGTTGCCGCACGTTCCACGTCATACAGCAAATGTCAGTAGCGCACAACACTGATCTGAGCTAAAAATGCCGAATTGCAGCGTTTTTGCGTGTAAAAAGAGGTCGGAATCCTCTAGTTTACAGTAGGATAACTTTACTTTCCATTTTTAATTATTATTTTGACTTAATATTAACAAATAATACAATAAATTAGCAAAATAACATGAAAAATTCTCAATCAATAAGTGTTGCCACTAAATAGTACTCGTATCTTATTTAGGGTCAATTTTAAAGATGTAGTTTATAAAATTTGACTTGATTTAAACGTCTAATTAAATATGCGTTTTGTTTATTACTACAAATATTATTGAAAACATATAACTGCATAATTATGTCTCGACGAAATAAAACATGGCAATCTGTAATCTATAATCAATTATTCAATTCATTATAGATTTAATATTTATTAATAAATCATAAAAATAAATCATCAAATTTCAACTAATTTATATTTTAAATTGTTATTCTTTCATTGTTTTAAATACGTTCTAGTAAACATATCACGAAATTATGCAATTTTTAATTTAAGATCTGACCACACTGTAGGAAAATTAGGGCTGTGACAGCCTAAAACAAATGTCGATATCGACATTATCAATAATGACGATGGTTTAAGGTGGTTAATTAATTAGGTACTTTAAGATTGAGTTTCATTTATTATTTTTTACTTTTTAAAGGGAACTTTTTGTGTAGGGTTTTTTTAATAATATATTTTTATTTTATACTCTTTATAGGTAGATTGTGTTAAGTTGTAGATAACTAGTCTGGCCATAAAGACTGTTACATTAAAAAAATTTTTTACAACTTATTTATTATTTAGAATTTGGAAAAAAATCTTGCAATTTTGCGGAATATCACATATTTTATCATGTTCGTTATCAAATTACATATGGAAAGGGATGTTAAAGAAAATAGGATTGCAGTGGTCGCCTTGCAAAAAGTGAGTCCGGTCATATTCCAGACACTTCGAAAGCTTGGTATCAGACGTATTTTCGTATATCGTACTATCAATAGATACAACAACACTACCTTCAAGTCAGAGATATAAGGCTGGTATAATACCAAATGTGCTCCGAGTTATTATACCAAAAATACCGTATTAAACGGTATAATACCATTTCATACGGTATTTTTGGTATTTTATCTTTTAGAGTGTAAAATAATTAGACGTACTTTAAATTGGGAAAATTATTGGGTAACTAGCTAATAAACGTTCGTATTTCGTTCGTATTCGTAACAAACAGCCTATGTTAGTCTAAGTAGTCCAATACATCTCGATGCTTAAATTTCTCAAAATTGGTTCAGTTGTTTTAGCGTGAAAACGGAACATGTAATTATGTAAGGTACACACTTTCATATTCATTATATTAGTAGGGAAAAATCGATTAAAGACATCGCTTATAGTGGAATTTTGATGAATTAATTTTGTTTCGTACTAAGAACGTTTAGGCGCATCAACATTTCACACGAACGAAAACTAACTACAAAACGCGGCGCGCGCACAGCATTTAAGTTGAGTGAGAGATAAAGAAGGATTTCATTCGCGAGATGATGCACAAAGTGGCAACGTCGCGCAAGCGCAAGTCCCACGTCTTTGTTGTGTATTGTGCATTCATTACATTTACATAAAAGAATTGTTAATCGTTAGCGGGAGTGCGTTTAATTGAAATAAACAAGGAAAAAAAACGAAGTTGAATTGAATTTATATGATCCGTTAAAATACGAAAAATACCGTATTCTATTGTAAAATACCTGAAAAATATCGCCCATTTCGTATTATACCGTATTTTTACTTCAAGTAGCCTATTAATTATTGGCTGAACTCATCGATAGTGACATATCGATAGTGTCTTACTCTAGCATTCCTTACACGAAAATGACGTCATCTTGTATACTGATAGGCTGTTCATGCGTGTGTTTAAACATGTGTGCGTGTAGTCTGTGTTTGCGTTTGACAATTTCTTCGTATGCGTGCGTAACGACATGATCGAAAATGAATTTGTGTGTAATCGCTGTTAGTGTGCGTTCCTCGCCCCCCGCACCGAAAGTGGCAGAATTATTTGTATGGATATTAGTACTCATGTCCAATCCCTTTGGCTAAATAATCAAAGATTGTAAGTCATCAGTCAAAGGTAAATCAGTAAATAAGCCGTTTAAAAATTAAACTTGGATATATAATGTTTTTTAATAAATAAATAAATAAATAAATATAAGGAAGTTAAACACAAAAAATAATTAAAACTTTGTAAAAAATATGAATAACAAAAAACCGTCATGTTCAATGTTTCGACAAACGCCCAGGCTCTAGAAACGCTTTTTTTTTTTTCGGGAAACGCCTTTAGCCATACTATGCAACAACGGGACTGTCGCATCGATATTCATATGAATATTCATTTAATCACATTAAATTTTTAACAAAAGGTACCAGTTATGTCAGTAGCTTAAGGTATATGTACCTAGACATGTGGGTCCCGTCCCGAGTTAGAAGACTCTACTAGGTAATTAGTCCTCCGGTGCCATTCAGTGAGCCGGAACTACGGGTTAGTATGAAGAGACTCTTATAATGATTCTGCCACACCTTCGTATTGTATTCAGACATAGCGCGACAGCAAAGCAAACTGTTTGTCGCCTCAAGATCAAGGTCGGCAGACTCACGGCTCAAACGAAAGTTGTTTAAAAGCTAAGGCATACGTTATGTTGCATAACTCAACAGGTTATTATCTAGATTTAAGTATTTTAATCCTTTGTGAGTCATGACAGTTTGATACCTGTTTGTAAAAACAAAAATAGACTGTTAGGTACGAGTACTACTGATTGCTACATGCGTGAATCAAAGTTGTAGGTAGCGCCAAACATTTTAAATTGTCTATGATGAATTACAGATAAAATATTTAGGAAAAAAAATACTTATCAGTAATAAAGGTACAAAAAATCTTAAACTTTACTTTTTACTTAGGCAGAAATAACATTAATAGGACAAAATACGAACTATTGAGCTAGCATGTGTTGAGCTGGAACAATTTATAATAATTAGCGTGTATAGCCCCCCCAAATCTAATTACCATATTTTTGAATCCACTATGGATGAGGCTCTGAGAAGGCTATCAAAATCGTGTAAAAAAGTAGTTGTATGCGGTGATTTCAACGTTAATATATTAGAAGACACACAAACGTCCACTCAATTTCTTAATCTCTTCAAGTCATATGATTTAATAAATCTTTTCAATGAACCTACCAGGGTAACGCCCACGTCGGCTACTTGCTTAGATAATATTTTTTGTAATGGTAAAGTGTTAAAAAAAAACATATTGAATTGTCTAACTTCAGACCATAGTGGACAGGAAGCATCATTTGAGCACCATCGTGTCCCAAACATAGTAGATTATGTGTATAGGCCGGTTACTATTAATAAAATAGACAGATTTAAAGCAAAAATTGAAAATGGTGTTAATTTACTAAAGCCTGGTAGTCAGAATGTTGATCAATTATATGAGGGCCTTTTTGGTTTGGTAAAAAATGAATTTGATAATCATTTTAAGCAGAAAAAAGTAAAAATCAACAAACAGAATTGTAAGTTTAATGAATGGGCTACACCTGGTATTTACAAAAGTAGAAAAACACTATATGATTTGTATAGTCTAAAAGCTGAATCTCAAAACCACAACATTATAGACCATGTTAAAAAATACTCCAAATTATTTAAAATAGTATGCGCCAAAGCAAAGTCAATTTATCTTCATAATTTAATTTCGGCTTCCAAAAATAAAGCGAAAACTACTTGGAATATTATAAATAAAGAAACATGTAGACTAAAACCAAGCAATCCTGCTTACTCTCTCAAATTAGGGGATAAGTTAATAAACACGAGCACAGAGGTTGCGAATACATTTGAGAATTTTTTTTCAAATATAGCTTCCTCCACTACTGAAGGGCTTGCTTCTTCCGCTGATCTAGCTGAATCCCTTCTCAAGTCGGCTGTCGATGAGTGCAAATTTTCATTTAATTTTAGACATATAAACCCTGATTTAATTATAAAAACTTTTAGAGAATTGAATATGAAAAAAACTGAAGATCTTTGGGGAATTTCCGTTCATATTATCAATACAATTATAAATTCAATAGCCCCTCATCTCGCAATAATTTTCTACAAATGTATTGATGATAGACAGTTTCCAACTTTAATGAAGTTTAGCAAAATTATTCCATTATTTAAATCCGGCGAGAAATGCGATCCCGCTAATTTTCGACCAATATCTATCTTGCCAGTACTAAGTAAAATATTTGAAAAAATTATGTTTAGTCAACTTTTATCGCACTTTAATTTGAATAAATTATTACATCACAATCAATATGGATTCAGGAAAGGTAGAAATACCCCTGATGCGGGAGTAGCACTTCTAAAACACGTATTCGATGCTTGGGAGAGTAGGTTAGATGCTATAGGTGTTTTTTGTGACCTGTCAAAGGCATTTGATTGTGTGGACCATAAAACGTTAATTAAAAAACTCAGACATTATGGTGTTTCGAATGATTCGTTAGATTTAATTAACTCATATCTCACAGGTAGAACACAAAAAGTTTGCATTGATGGAACTGAGTCTTCAGGGTCGGCCCTTATCATGGGTGTCCCTCAGGGATCAGTATTAGGACCCTTGCTATTTTTAATATACATTAACGACCTTCCATATTATATGTATAATCTTTGTGAGATGGTATTGTTTGCAGATGACACTTCAATAATTTTTAAAATTAAGAGGGGCGAATTATCATTTGACGATGTTAACAATACCCTCTCTAAATTATTGCATTGGTTTGCTACGAATAATCTTTTGCTTAATGCAAGAAAAACAAAATGTGTTAAATTTACTTTGCCTAATGTAAGGTTTTCCGCCACAAATGTTATTGTAAAAGATGAGCCATTAGACACAGTAGACTCCTCTACCTTTTTAGGTATAACTGTAGACTCTCGACTGCAATGGGGTGCTCATATCAGGTCTCTGTCTGGAAGACTTAGTTCTGCTGCTTATGCTGTGCGAAAGATAAGACAATTGACTGATGTTGGAACGGCAAGATTAGTATATTTTAGCTACTTTCACAGTATAATGTCATACGGTATTTTGTTATGGGGCTCAGCGGCAGATATTGAGTCTATTTTTATATTGCAAAAACGTGCTGTGCGGGCTATTTACGGCCTTAGACCCCGTGACTCTCTAAGAGAGCTATTCAAAGAGATCAACATACTAACAGTTGCATCTCAATACATTTTCGAAAACCATAATGTTACGTCCGTAAAAACCTCGAATTTTTTGTCAAAAATAGTGACGTACACAATTTCAATACCCGAAATAAAGATAAACTTGCCGTTCCAGGATTCAGACTGCGAAAAGTAGGTAATTCGTTCATGGGAAATTGTATCCGTATTTTCAACAAATTACCACTATCAATTGCTGACCTCCCTGTACATAAATTCAAATCATATATCAAAGTTGTTTTAATGAAAAAGGGCTATTACACTATTGATGATTATATAAATGATAGGAACGTTTGGCTTTAAATTGTATCAGCTCGCACTGGCATATATCTTATGTAAACATGTTTATTTAAAAAGAGGCTGACAATAGTGACCGAGTTTCTTGCGCTGCTTCTTCTCGGCACTAGCCCACATTTGTCCCGAAGCAGTGGTAGGTTAAATATTGGGACGTGTAAAAGCGCCTCCAGGGGCCTATTTGCAGAAATAAAACTGATTTTAACTGATTTTAACTGATTTTAACTGATTTTAAATCCCGTAAATAAAATGTCAGACTGAAGTCGTTTCCTAAGGAAAGGTACAAAAAAAAGGGCTCGCAGCCACGCTAGATCTATCGAGAGATGTCTCAGCTAAGCGATTAGACATAGTACGATACAGCTTTTGGAAACTAGTCACAAAGGTCCCAAGTGGTGTTAATTATTATACCTTTGCATTTCAAAAAGTTTATGTTTTTCTTAATGATAACTAGCAGAGAATGCTAAGTATTAGGTTTCAGTGCGAACTAGTGGACGCGAACTGTAAGGGTCTTGCGATTTACATTTATCTGCAGGTTAACAGATCCCTTTGCGGTGATAATCTTCGTAAGAGGCTGCCTGGATGCTACCACCCTCCTGCCGGAGTCCAGCGCCAAACAGACTTTCTGTGTTCCACGTGTGTGGGAGAACCAGTACCTCTGGGTAAGCTCGCTCGATCTTAGGCTTCTTCTTAACTGTATACTTAAGTATGTAGTCAAAAGCAAGCCCATAATTTATAAAAATAAAAATAAACTGTCACTTGACTGTACTTGATTAACCTTACTGTTGACAGTAACCTTAGATCACGTTTTTAGCCTGACCGGAGGCCGTTGGTTTATAAAATTGAAGTTTAATGTGTTTGAGGCCTTTGGCAGGGCTTTAATCCCTCGATCGTGAGTTATTCCAGACACAATTAAAATCAATTGTTATCGCGACAACCGGTTGTCGCTTGGGATTCGAAGCGTTTAGACTAGGGTTGACCCGACTAGTCGGTAAAGCCGACTAGTCGGCCATATTTGTAGTCGGCGACTAGTCGGCGACTAGTCGGCTGAAAAGGCCGACTAGTCGGCCCGTTTTTTGCTCATATTAATATACCTAAAATTTCATGAAATTGAAATCTTTACTGTTATTATTTTTTATTAGAAATACAAAATCAATTTTACAATGTATTTTCAGTGCAATTTAGAACAGGTCAGGAAACTAAGAACCATTCGTTCGATACATTAACTGATTGGGCTTAGATCCAGACATTAAACAAGTAACAAAAAAAAAAGAACCTCAAAAAATTAAGATGACAATCAGATACAAGAAGGCACTTATAATAAAAAATGCCAATACAGTGTGATTAGAGCATGTTACTCTAATTATTATAACCTAAAGCAATAATCAGCTTGGCCGACTAGTCGGCCATTTCGTAGCCGATTAGTCGGCTAGTCGGCTAGTCGGCCAAAGTGATAGTCGGCCCATCTCTAGTTTAGACTAAAATCAAACATTCAACGTGCTTTCCGAAACAATTTTAATTTTTTTAGGTAGAGCGCTGACATCTGTATTTCTAGATTCTTAATTAAATAGATTTTGACGACCATTTGGATCAGCGGTTGTAAACACTGCTTCTGAGCCATGGGTCGCGGGTTCGATCCCCGCACAGTACAAATATTTGTGTGCATGAACATGTCTGTTTGTACTGGTCTGGGTGTTTTCTATGTATTATAAGTATGTAATTACAAAAAAAAAGTATATAAGTAAGTTTATCGGTTGTCTAGTACCCCATACGACAGGGTACTTAATAGTAGCTTAATTTGGGACTAGATCTCTGTGTGGCCCAGTGAGGCATGTCTTAAAAAATATTATTATTTATTTATTTATTATTCACTGTTAAATATTCCAGAACAAAATCACCATTAAAAAACATTTAAAACCCTTACTGGCACTAACGAAGCTGACATTTTGAACACATCTCATACGGCATTCAAACAAAAAATTGTAAACAAATTAAGCTAGTAAGAAATGAAGGCAAACAACTATTTCTTTTTATAGTTTTAATTTTTTTTTATATAAGTAAAGTAAAGTAAGTATGCACAAATTTTTGAAGACGACAATTAGATTTATCCATTTATTGCACTAACACTGGAATGGAAGGTCATTGAATTTTAATGTGAATAAAAATGACATTAAAAGATAGAACGCCTTTAAAGTTAATTTTTCGAAAACTAACGTTTAAAAGTTATTTTTAAAAAGATATCCGTATTAAACAACGGTATCAATTCTATATTATTACCGGTATTTCAACTCCTACTACTGACAGCTTTGATGCGATCCACAAATAGTTCCTAATTTGTATTCGCATTCAGCATGATTTAGACGTAATTAGTCATAGACGAGGATAACAGTTGATTACCTAATTACATACAAGGAAAAACATTTACCATGACTATCTAATAGTCGTAATAGTCAGAAGGATTAATTTTAATTTTTTTACGATTAGGCTAGATAGTACAATGGCCACGCCATGCCAGGTGCAAAACAATACGAAGTAACGTTTATGAGATGTGAGGAATGGAACGCAAGGTATGAAGGGGAAGGAAAACGGAATGAGAGAAGTGAATGATTTTTGAATTTCAAATTAACGTTCGAGAAAGATGTCAGTCATTTGGAGTTGTAGAAAGACGAAGACGAAATTATAATAGAACTTTAAAAAAATACATAACATATTTCTACAAAAAGGAAATAAATTTTCTTCAATGCACAAAAATGACATGTAAATACTATAGCTCATCCAGCGGCCTTCTGCGGCCTTCACCAGATCGTTGTTCCACCTGGGAGGTTCACCAAATCGTCAGTCTACACACTTATGCCTATAACCGAGAGCGCAATATCACTGAATATCGCAGATGAAGGTATTGTAACCTGGATATGTTGTTTACATAGTAATTTTTTCGTGTGCATAAGCACTTGCTTATAGCACCTAGCAATAGTTTTTGTTTCAATACTAGTAGGTATATTTATGTTTAAGTCTTGATATGTCAAAAGATATCATAAAAAGATAATATAATAGGGGTTAAAGTATGAAATTGCCGATTATTTTCCCACTTTTTATTTTGTTTATAGCTCTTAGGTATAGTCATATTATTGCGTAATTCTTTTAGTATTTTATCAAAAACTAAATAAAGTAACTTTTGACTAAAAAAAATGCAATACTAGTGCCTATTACTTCAAAGGAAGTCGTTGAAAAGACCCCTTACAATGTGTCAGCTGACCTTCTTGCTTCAATTAAGTATATTTGTATTATATACTTTGATTTTCAGAAATTTAAATACTATAATGCGTAGCTTTATAACCATCTAACTTTCACCTTTAATTGCATCGAAAACGGTTCAGGCGGTTCAACTAAAAAATTGTTAGTATGGAAAAATGACATTTCTCGATTTCGTCCATAATATTTCTTGTGGCTCTAAATTGTGACTAGATTTATGTGTACATTTCTTTTAATGCGCTTATTCGTCAATGTAAATAAACTTTTATACAAAAAACTGGCCAAGTGCGAGTCGGACTCGTGCGCTGAGGGTTCCGTACCGACTTTAACTGAATCAGGGGTCCACTTACTTCCACTTAGCCAAAATACCACAATATTTTATTGACTGCAAAAATAACTTTGTTTTTCGTAGTGTTTGTATGAAGGACAAACATTATGTTTGCGGTTGTTAAAAATGTGCTATTTTTCAAAAAATACCGGTTTGATCTCGTTCAATTTAATTTTTGTTGAAAGTATTTGTTCAGATCTACATTACATTTTTTTTCCAAAATTTTCACTTGCTTAGTTTAAAAGTTAGAGGGGGGAACACCCATTTTACCACTTTGGAAACGTCTATCTTCCAAATGTTAGACTTTTGGCAAAAATGGTTCTAGAAACCACTATATCCTTTTAAAAGTCCTATCCATAGACACACCCTATACGCATAATTTGAATAAAAAAAATTGTTTAGTTTTAGTATGGGAAACCCCCTTAAATATCATTTTTTTTTTGTATGAGAGTCGTAAAGCGGTCAACAGGATACACCTACCTACCAAGTTTCTACTGTGTAATGCTTATACTTACAGAATAAAGTGGCTGTGACAAACGGACGGACAGACAGACTTGAGGAAACTATAAGGGTTCCGTCTTTTGCTATTCGGCTACGGAACCCTAAAAACGTAAAGAACTGCCTCAATTTATGAAGTAAGTAAAACAATGTTGCGTCGAGGTATGACGATCGAATTATTGTTTGTTTGATTGTATTTGTAATTGTAATTGGTTTTCGTTACTTTTCTTTTCCAAACAATTTATTGAGTAATGAAGAAGTTTATTATGATGCAGTTTGACCAACAGGGATGAAAAGACGCTGCTACTACTTCTAGGTACCTACTCCTCTATTTGATTTTAGCTCATCACTTAAAGTTAATTAACATTTTTAAAATTTTATTTTTTATTTTGCTATAAGTAGTTAACAGAAATTGGTTATAACTAGAACTGTTATGTAGATAAGAATTCTAGTAGTATCAATTATATTATTAATATCACATTTCTTTGCTGTTACATTGTTGACAACAAGGCTGTGTTGCTTAGGTAAAGTACAGTTCATTACATCAACTCATCTTACATCTAAAATTACTCCTTCTCTTATTACATTTACATTAGCTGTCATGTTTGCATATCATTTTCTAGCTATCTGACAGATGATCTGCACGTAATAAATCCTCATTATTAAATCCTAAATGAATATAGTTCCAGTTAAACTACGTCGTTGTTTTTCAACGCTCGAGCTTTTCCTGTTAGCT
Organism: Anania crocealis; assembly: GCA_949315895.1. NCBI lineage: Eukaryota > Metazoa > Arthropoda > Insecta > Lepidoptera > Crambidae > Anania > Anania crocealis. The sequence continues at coordinate 3,310,103 of OX438857.1, read as the reverse complement.
TAGAAAAATAATTGCGGGAATAGTCGTGTCTCGTGACAAAGTAATAAACCACAAAAGCTTATGAGAAGAACTATAGATACAGCATGACTTTTTCATCACCTTCCAAATTATTTATAGGCGCGTATTGTATTAAGAGCCCATTTATGAAGTAAAAAACCTAGGTCAAGTTTTCACCCGAAAATATTTTTCGCGACATAGTTTTCAAGAAGATCAAAAATTTATTAATAGTATCGTAATGAATGAATGAGATGCGCATCGGGTAAAAAAGTGTTTATAGGAGGCCGCATCAAAAATTTTACATTTTTGGCGGACAATTTCTAAGTGTTTTAACTTAAAAAATACGTCATTTGTTTTTTGTCTCGTAGATTGTTGCATTTAAATTTATATATCTATAATTTATAATCTATAAGTGTGCACCACAACACAATCAATATTTAAAAAAAAAACTAATATTATTTTTATTGATGAAAAAGGAAAAATAACACTGCCAAGATGTAATCCTTAATGGGTACTTGACGTGGGCTTCGTTAGTCACACGGTATATACATACGAGTACTTAAACAATATAATATTTGATATAAATGCAAGAATGTGAGTATATTGCTACTGCAACTACCATGACTACGTTATTTCATTGTTGCTGGTTTCCTCACGATATGTTCCGTACCTAAGCATCACCGCATCGGCAAATGGTAGCTATATCCTTGTAAATTCTATGAAATACAAACGCTCATGCTGTGGTTTGTATTCACGACTTGAACATAATAAAAGATGATATCAATAAGATCACTTACGTCACTTATAAAATGATATTTAATAAAAATGGATGGTTTACACTAACCCCCGTATTTATAAAGAAGTAATTACTTATTGCTTAAGAAAGTCATAACTTAAAGTGTTCATACCTAGTGCTTAAGTGAAAGAAATTGGTCACCATTAATAGTCATATTATTTGGCTGAAAATGCTAACTTTTGGTAGTTATAACTTCTAGTAATTTCTTGATTAAGGCATACAAATTGTGTCTCAAGTAATTACTTTTTGTCAAGTAATTACTTTTACTTGTTTATAAATACGGGGGTAACACCACCAAACATCCAAAGATTTTTTGTTTTTGTGGATATTTGATTAGTTTTTTTTTTATAGAATTTCTTCTTTTAGTTTTATTTTATGAAAATCACATTCTTTAATCACATCACATCATTGACATTATTATACCTTTCGAATATTTTATTTTACAAAATATTTTTTTTTCAAATTCAAAATTCAAAAACATACAACAACAAGAATATCGAGCGGTGCGACTACGTGTCCGTGACATCCACTTTAAAAGGACCTCACTCAGCATGTGCCATGGCCCAAGTAGGCCATGGCGCTGGTTTTCAGTGTGCCCTGCTGAGTAAGGTACACGGACGTCTACTAAGCTACCTCCGTTGTAATTTAAATAAATACTACATAACGATAATATAATATAATATAGTACCCTCATAAACAACTATAATATAAAGAGTATCCTTATCATAGCACACTTTGAGGTTTTGATTTTTAGGTTTCAAAAATTATAGTACAGTACAAAGAAACATTTCCGAAGCGGGGTCTTCAGGGTGGTTTGCTTCCTCTATAAATATAAAAAACAACTACTCTTACGTAGCAAAGGCTATGTGGCGCTAAACACTATCAGATAGAAACAGCAAATAATGCTGGCGAGTGTACCGTAACTTTACCCGTAATGTAATAGGAACCTAGGCATAAGAGTTGCCTGTTGCGTTATTGACTGTGTGGTAACCATTTATGAAATAGTGTCGGTATCCTACAAGTCGTATCGATTGAGATATTCATTTACCTATATATCTATACCAATACAATTAAGCTGAAGAGTTTGTTTGTTTGTTTGATCGCGCTAATCTCTGGAATAACTGGTTCGAATTGAAAAAATATTTTTGTGGTGGATACTCCATTTATCGAGGAAGGCTTGAGGCTATATTATTTTAAAAACTTCTTAATCGCGATCATAATAACAGAAATTGACGCGGATGAAGTTGCGGGCAACAGCTATGAGACAATATCGTGTTAACGATCCCACAAACAAGTCATGAATGAATGGTTGGACTCAGTTGAACTGATCTTTATTTTCTACCAGGATTTGTTAGATTTGTTTCCAACTCGATTGGCAGAGTATTTATTATTAAAAATCATCTGAAAAACTAAAGATAATTTAATTAGAAGATACAATGTATTTCCTATAAAAAAAATTCTAGTAGGCTATATTTAATGGACATGAATCTGTTCTGAAGGGTATGCAACCACTGTTGATCGTTTCATTGATTTTTTATTTATAATAAATTAGCATTCTTAATAGCTTCTTATGAAACAGCAAAATTGAAATTTTTAATCTGCTTAGCAAAAAAAATCCATGATTCCCAGCCCCATTAACATTATGACATGCTTATTTAAAGTAATTGAAGCGTCCAGTAGGTCTAACACAAAAAACTATCGAATTCGAATCGTTTGCGTGTTCGTATCGCCATCGAAATATTAAGACCCGAGTTCACCAATATTTAAACAGCCGGTAAACATAGATTGACGATTAATTTGACACAACTCCCATACAAAATATGTCAAATAATATTTTAAACGCTGTTTAAATTTTAACCGTCTGTTGGTGAACTCGGGTCTTAGTATGAAAACTTAAACAGCGCCCGCGCGGTCAAAAAAAGAACTACAAAACAAAGCACGAACTTTGTGTCGTTTGCTTTCGATACGCAAACGATTCGAAGTCGATAGTTTTTTGTGCTAGAGGTACTGAACCAACTCAAAATATACAAGCGCTACGATTTTCCTTATATGGATAATTCAAAATAGCCAGTCTGCAGAATAGGTTTATCCAAACAGGGTTGATCTATTGTGAAAAAAAGGCTGCCCGTTTTATGCTGACAGTGATACTACATTAGCCATTTACGATACCTATACATATCTCATAAGACTGATGAATTGCTGCCTCAAAACGTCAAGATGGGCGCGAAATTACTGTTTCTTTTTGGCCAGCGGGCCAATCTGGTTTTGGGATGCCAAGATTGATGGTGTAGACTTTGGGTTACTTCTTTGTAAAATTAACATTATACTATAACAAATAAAACAACTTCAAATGCATTGTTTAACGCAAAGTAACTATTTAACCCTTTGACGATTGGATATTCCAGACACAATTAAAATCAATTGTTATCGTGCCAACCGGTTGTCACTTTGGGTTTGATTTGTGAAAATCGGAAACATTCAAGGTACCACAGAAATCCAGACCCGACACATATATAATAATTTCTAATACATTAAACCCGTTCGGGTTTCGTTCTCGGGACCTCGGACAGAACACACCTTGTTAACCGATGTGTACGCCACTCCACCGAAGAGGTTGTCATAAACATTAAGAGGAAATACAAGGGCCGTTTTTCCGTACAAACGTAGTCCCCTGTTTCCTCCCTGGATAAAGCCAGTAGAGCAATAATTTTTATTATAAAAATCTATGGCCACTATTAGCATGTTTCTATGTTTTCTGTTTTTTCATAAATTAATTAATAAAAAAGATATGAGCCCTCAAAAATCGACAAAAATCGCCAGATTTTCCGCTGTGTTCATACATCCAGCAAACAAATTTGGCAAAATATTAGAAAAAAAGGAGAACATACGAACACGGCCAAAGCCTTTTTAAATTTTTAATGTAAAAAGTATTTAAATCGGTCTAGTTTTGGAAAAGTAATCGGGGGACTACGAAACGTTGATTTGGTGTGCTTTTAGTAGGTATTTTCGGTTCAAGAAGCAGTTGTCTCTGTCGCGCTCTGCGGGCGAGGCGTTCGGGACAGCAATAGATTTTACAAATACCTATTTTTCAATTCTCTCGCCCGTAGTGTTTCCTCTTAATTTGTCTAGCAAAGAACAGGACCAGCGTTTTATTGAAGATCAAGATCCAGATGTAGACATTAGTTTTATAGTTTCTTTGCTTATCTACGTGTCAGAGTGTGTAAGCGGCTCAAAGGCGTACGATATGGCTTAGTGACTGTATCAGATGACAGCAGGGATTATAATTACCTGGGTATTTCTAACTCTAGTTATAGTTACCATCGCTAAGTGATTATAGTCTTGATTATGATGTGGTGACTTATTTTTATTATTTCGGGTCTAAACTACTTGTCGTATATTTATTGTTCCTAATTCTATAAATATGTATTTGATACTGTCCATGTTAACTATTAAAAAATAATAAATAGCTTTTAAAACCAAGTTATTTAATATTTGTAACAAAACCAAATGTTTGACTACAGCTGAAAAAAAAAACAGAAAATAATAAATACGTAAACCGCCAGTTATTCTCTAGAATCGAAAATATCGTCAAAAATAAGTAAACTAACAACAAAACTATATATATAGGAAAATACGTCATGTCTTTTATTAATAGCACGTGTAAATAAAACAACAAAATATAACAAATATACGAGTAATTCGTATCAAAATCCGCGATCTGTTTACGGAAGAGAAACTTGGAGGTAGAACATATATCTTTTAATGTACTGTTATTATTATTTATTTATTTAATTAAGCTTTATTGCACAAACTAACAGTTATTGTACAAAAGGTATACTGAATGCCACGTGGCATTCTCTGCCAGTTTACTAGTAATAACTTCTAATAGTTTTGTAAGCGGTGCGATAAAAAAAATTGTAATCAAATACAATTATCAAAAAAAAGATCAAACTTCACGTACATCAGTTCTTCATAGGGCTCCTCTTGGATTGACCTTAGGTCAATCGCATCCAGAGCCCCACCGCGAATTTTAACGTGAACATTTTTAGTAATAGTAATAGGTAGTAATATCTTTATTTGCCCAAAACATGGTAATAGGGGTTAAAGTATGAAATTGCCGATTATTTTCCCACTTTTTATTTTGTTTATAGCTCTTAAGTAAAATCATATTATTGCGTAATTCTTTTTGTATTGTATCAAAAACTAAATAAAGTAACTTTTGACTAAAAAAAATGCAATACTAGTGCCTATTACTTCAAAGGAAGTCGTTGAAAAGACCCCTTACAATGTGTCAGCTGACCTTCTTGCTTCAATTAAGTATATTTGTATTATATACTTTGATTTTCAGAAATTTAAATACTATAATGCGTAGCTTTATAACCATCTAACTTTTACCTTTAATTGCATCGAAAACGGTTCAGGCGTTTTTAAAAAAACTAAAAAATTGTTTGTATGGAAAAATGACTTTTCTCTAATTCGTCCATACAAAACGGCAATTTCATACTTTAACCCCTAATATAAAAGTTCACACAGATTTTATAATGCTCATGTCTTACTACATTATATAGCATGCAAAATAACAATTATTATTCATAGATATTAACCATAACACAGTGAAAATACAAAAAAAAAATGTCAAATTATAATCATATCATTTTATCAGTTAGGTAAATAGGTTTAAGTAGATATTATTACAAAGTCAAAAATAAGAATAAAACAAAGTAAATAATAAATTCATAATAATTTCATTAAAAATGTCAATTAAATTGGTATTATTAATGGTTTTTTTTGTCGAAGAATTCTTTAAGACTATAAAAATTATGCAGATTAAGCCACTTGAACAACTTAGTACTAAACATATTTTCATTTTTCAGGTCTCTTAATTCGTCAGGTAACATATTAAAGACCTTTACACACATTTTTAGACAACTTTTACTATATTTCACAGATTTAGCAATGTCATTTAATACAAGTCTATGTGGTTTTCTGCGAAGCCTATCAATAAAATCAGTTGCTCTTGTAAATAGTTCTTTATGCTTATTAACAAAACTACCTACTTCAAGAATGTAAAGTGAGGATAGCGGCAATAAACCAAGTTGTTTCCCAAACGTTCTACATCTGAACAATCCAATTCATTAAGAGATTCTTGAAGTTCATTCTCGACTATCTATCTCAGGTATGTAGTATAACGGCCATTTCCAATAACCTATCTATCTTTAGTTTTGGCATATCGGAGATAGAAAACAACTTCTGTCTTTGTTTCTCTGGACGGCAAAAACAGAGATAGAAACTGATTCCTATCTCCGATATGCCAAAACTGAAGATAGATAGGTTATTGGAAATGGCCGTAAGTAGTGGTCCATAATGCCACGTGTATATTACAAATATTCACTGGGGCAGTTGTAGGCGATCAGAACTTTAAAGAATCCTATTTATAACACATGGAATGATTGGCAAAGTACAGGTTTTTATAGTTTCTCCCGGCTAATAAAACCGCTGGATGATTTCCAATAGAAAAACCAAAAACCATTCTTAAATCCTGAATTATCGTTTATAGAAACTTGATGTCAGAGCAATCATGAATGTAGTGGTTATGTAGAGCAATATCGCTGGCCCCTGATTGTCTGCAGCTGGTTATTGACCTCTCCAATGGGAAGATTTTGGAGTATCACAGTTTGGCCTATGGTGAAGAGAAAAAGTGTTTGCCCATCTTCAAGACCAAACTCCTTTGGTTGCCTCTTACTGCACGTCTAAGAAGGAAAGGGGTGCATCTATAGCATATTTTTTAAAGTAAAGTAACAGCCTACGAGTATAATCATCCCACTGCAGGAAAAAGGCTTCCATCATTGAATTCAAGTTACCACTGCAATGATGGAAACTGGCATGACCACCACGCTTCCCAAATGCGGGTTGGTGATCACAAACCCGAGCAACGTTCGAAACTTCAAAACTTTTTGTTGCCCGACCCGGGGATCGAACCTGGAACCCAGAGATCTTGGCCCGGTATTTAAACCACCAACCAACGGGGCTCTTATTTTTTTAATGTAATTTAATGTTTTTATCAGCCAGCCCCAAACATCCATAGAGATTAGATTTTTACTATTCAAAGTAGTATCTATGAAAAAACCTTATCCGTGACCTTTTCTAAACAGCAATAGATAATGTCAAACCCAAACCTTCCATAACTTAGACATCATTGAGGCAACGTAAAGAGATAATAATATATCGAGAATCCTTATCAAAATCACAATGTTTAACACTTCGCTATGAAAAACAGATGATAACATTGTTACATTTAATACTTGAATGCTGTAAGTTCTAATTTGTTTTAAGATTATATTTAATATAAATGCGATAAACTCTTTCAAACACTAACATCATTCATGTCACTAAATAATTTGTTTATTAAATGAAATATTTATTGAGTCTAAAAAGCACAAAGTTACAGGCTTAGTTACTGATATAGTAAACAATATCCATAATATTTACTGAAAATTATTAAAATACAATCAGCTAAATGCCGAAGGAGGTGCACCAGCGGATAGATACACGGCGGCAGCTCAGTCCACAAACCGAACAACTTCCACTCCGAAACCCACACGAAATCCAAAAAATATATAATATAATATTTATTTGAAGTTTAATACAAACTGATCAGTAACCGATTTAATTTGTATAAAGATCCCAATTTTATTCCCGGCATTTTGGGAATGTTGTAGAACAAAACCTGCTCAGCTTCACGGGAAAAGCCACCACCAAAGAGGCTCCGCGCCACTTCATTAACACGTTTTATAACATAAAACTATTAAAAAACCGGCCAAGTGCGAATCGGACTCGTTCCCATGAGGGTTCCGTACCAACTTTAACTGAATTAGGGGTCCAATTACTTTCACTTAGCCAAAATACCACAATATTTTGTTGACTGCAAAAATAACTTTGTTTTTTATAGTGTTTGTATGAAGGACAAAGTAATATTTGCGGTTGTTAAAAATGTGCTGTTTCGCAAAAACTACCGGTTTGATCTTCTCGCGACCGGACCGAATCTGACCGGTTCGGAATTTTTGTTGAAAGTATTTGTTTAGATCTACAATAAGTATTTTTTTCAATATTTTTACTTTTATAGTTCAAAAGTTAGAAGGGAAGGACATATTTTACCACTTTGGAAGCGTCTATCTTCCAAATGTTAGACTTTTGGCAAAAATGGTTCTAGGAACCACTACGTCATTTTAAAAGACCTATCCATAGATACCCCATACGCATAGGTTTGAGTAAAAAAAGTTGATTAGTTTTAGTTCTATGTATGGGAAACCCCCTTAAATATCATATTTTTTTCAACAGGATACACCTACCAAGTTTCAACTGTGTAATGCTTATACTTTCAGAATAAAGTGGCTGTGACAAACGGACGGTCAGACAGACTTGACGAAACTATAAGGGTTCCGTTTTTTGCGAATTCGGCTATGGAACCCTAATAATATATTTTTGAATTAATGTAATGTAACTCACGCATTAGTCATCGAGATCATAGCATAACCATCTTTCTGTGCCTATGTCTTGTCTGCTGTTATGTTATGAAGTGATTAAATGAATATGAATATACATATACAACAGTAGCACTGGACTCCAAACTGGGATTTCCTGTGTTGTGGAGACCAGTCTTCCCAATTTAATCAAATTATTCTTTATTTTTATACATTTTTCATGCTTATTTACATGTGTCCATACAGATTCACAAAGTGTATTCTTAAGGTAAAACGCAGTTCAACATAACTTTGCGCAAAAAAATGCATCCTAAGGTTTATAGGCTGTATTTATTATAAGAGTGAACTTACTAGTATTAAATTAATAGCATAAATTTAAAAAAAGACTGACAATGCTGACCGACTTTCTTGCGCTGCTTCTTCTCGGGTTTTAGCCCAGGCTTGTACCGGAACAGCATTAAATATTGGGACGTTAAAAGCGCCTCCTGGGGCCTATTTGCAGAAATAAAACTAATTTAACTTTGTGTCCCGCCCACTGCCACTTCAGCTCAGCAATTCTTCGAGCGATGTCGGTTATTTTACCTAGTTTTCCTAAAGATATCCTCATTTCTGATTCTTTCACGCAGGGAAACACCAAGAATTACCCTCTCCATTGTTCATCCATTGTGCGATTTTCAGCATTTTTATTTTAAGCCAGCAAACTTTGTACCGACATATTTTTATTCGGAAAAAGTAAAGCGTTGGTTGAAAAAATTACACGGACCAAAAATAATAGAGCACCTTCTCGTAATTCCGTTGGGAAAATGATTTAATTACATTTGAAAGTGCGGACTTTACTAATAAGGTTATCATCAAATTTATTGTAATGTTGTAAAAAACGGTATTTATCTACATTTGGTAAAAAACGTGACATGTTGAATCTCATTAGAAGTGATAACCTATTGACATACGCGACTACTCGGACCCGAAATCGAGACCTTTCGATTCCCACCCGGGCCATTTATGATAGGAAACTTTTATGAATTGGCATAACTCGACTGGGTTCATAAGATTTTGTGGTTACGCATCATTACAACTGAACTTCTGTGAAAATGTACTTTAATTTTATATTACTATTTGTCAACAATCTTAGGATTTCAATCTTGCTCGAAACTGTTGTTGCATTATTGTACACTCGACAGCACATCAAGATAAACAGTTGAACTGCGATAACAGCTTTTATTACGTTGGGCATAAAGGCGGTCTCAAGGTCAACATGTATAGTCTGATGTGCCGCCGTGTGTACTTAGATTATAGATGATTGTAATCTGTTCTGTTTTCCAAATAAATAAAAAAAAAATATATATATATATATATATATATATGTTTATATCGCCTATTGGACAATCGAACTCAATTACTGTTTAATTAACATAATTTTGATTAAGGGGACTAGAAGAGCTAAGTGCTGCCCCAATTGATTTATTTTATTACTTCTATAAAAAAACAATTTTCAAAAAACTAGAAAAGTATTATTTTAGCAAATCACCTAAAGTATTTATTGAATCACACTAAACTTTTCATTTAGTTGTTTATAAAGTCGAATTTGTCGCTAACGCCAAAAGCGGCCGCTTTTAGCAATAATGTACAATACGAAAGTATGCCAGAATGAACAGCAGTTAGTTGACAGTGATTCAATAAATACTAGAGGTAATTTAATAATGATACTGTTCTAGTTTTCTAGCAGCACCTAGCTCTAGTAGTCTTCTTAAACTAAAATCAATTCAAGTAACGAATGATTAATCTAATGGTTGCTAAAGCTATTGAATAAGTAAAGTAAAGTAAAAGCCATTGGATGTTTTGCATAAAATACAAAAAAAATGAAAATATTCTTAGAGAAATCGCAGAGTACACACAATATGTGGAATTATTGCCAGCTATTGCTTCACATCTTTTATTTATTCATAATTAATTTGTATGCTACAAACACTTTTATTTTTCTTTAATTATTCCTGTTTTGGCTTTAACATAATAGCCATAGTTTTTAAACGATAATAAACGATGATTAAAATATATTTTTGAGTTTTTTTTTGTGTATGCAAGCATCTATAGATGCTAATAGCATGTATCAAGCATGAAAACATGCAAGCGTAATTGCATACATGCATCTAACTGGATTTCCTCGTCTCCGGCGCTCTTTGGGTACGGAACCCTAAAAATGACGGTTTGATAAGTTCATAGATTCTTCCCAAATTGATTCATGATACAAAAAGGTACCTATACAATACCAACCCAAAATGTCTTTGAAAGACCTATTCCACGATGGATAAGACAAAAAAACATCGACACTATAAAATATGTGACTGACGACCTCCGTGGCGGAGTAACGTACACCGGTTTTTAGGGTGTCGCCTGCTCCGAGGGCCCGGGTTCGATTCCCGGACATGTCAATGTAATAAAAAAGTATTTTCACATTTTCTCGAGTCTGGGTGTTTGTGGTACCTTTTTTGTTTCTGATTTTTACAATACAAGTGCTTTAAATACTTAGTTAGGTACTCACTTTGCGAATTGTCCAAATTTTGTTAATGTGTGTTTTTATTTGTAGAAGAGAAGAGATCAAAGATATATGCATACGTATGCCAAGTTACAGATTTCTATAATCTTAATATATATAAATTACGTGTCACGTTGTTTGTCCGCGATGGACTCCTAAACTACTTAACCGATTATAATCAAATTTGCACACCGTGTGCAGTTTGATCTAGCTAAAAAGATAGGATAGCTTACATCTCAATTAATAGCCGCTATATTAATTAATTGCAAATTATTTGTTTTTATTTACCAAACTGTGAGTTCCATACGATTCTTACAGATAAACGTCATATTTGATGAGAATGACAAGATGTCAAAATAAATTAAATTATAATGAGGCGATATGACGTTCGCAGGGTCAGCTAGTAGTAGGTAATAAAAGTCCGTGAGTATGATCACTTGTTTAGTGAGTTTAACCACCAGATGAACAGATAAACAGACAGACGGACATGCTGCAACTAAAACAGGACTCTAAAAATGGATTGAAAATCATTACAATATAAAAATTGTACTGATTGTTTGTTGTGTGATAACACTTTTTTATATTGTTTTGAAAGCCATTCAAAAAGTAAACACATCACGAGCTGTGTGACATACGCATCTGGCTGCTGTGGTATTAATACTACGAAACGAACACTAACCCTCCACCAGCTTCGGCTTATTTTAGACCATGTAGACTAGTTTTCGAAAACATTTTATAAAAACTTATTGAGACAAAAAAAAAATAAAGCACAAATAAGATTATAATAATATCTATACTAATATTATGAAGTTGAAGAGTTTGTTTGTTTGAACGTGCTAATCTCAGGAAGTAGGTACTGATCCGATTTCAAAAAATATTTTTGTGTTGGATAGTCCATTTATCGAGGAAGGCTTTAGGTTACATAATATCACCCTGCGACCAATAGGAGCGAAGCATATTGCAAGCAAGCAAATTGACGCGGACTAAGTCGCGGGGAACAGCTAGTCTTCTATATTTATAAAAGAAAGTCGTAGTTAAAAAACTTATAAGTCAAGAATGGCTGGACCAATTTTAATGATATTTGTATTTTTGGTTTTATCTTCGTCGGGAAAAGGATAATATATAACATTGATAACATAACGTCAAAAATAAATCAATAAAATGTATTTCTTTACATTCTTTCCAACCACGCCATATTTCATGACAATGACATTTAGGACGTCAAAATAATAAACTATTCTGAGGCGTCACGAAGTGCGCGGGGTCCGCGAATAAGGAATAAAATTCATAAAATGAAATTCCGGTCAAAATTAATGCTTATTACAAAAACGGATTTGATTGTTGATTCATTTACTAAAACATTACTTATACAGAAAAATTACACATATTTTCTGATTTCCATATCATTCAAACGGTTAAAATCATATACTAGAAAAAGTTGAGTAAAACATATTATAAAACAGTACAGTATTATTTCTAGAAGTAAACTATTTAAGGCATTCATTGTCTGATAACCAAAATATTTATTTTCCCTAACACTGTACAAAATCATTACAAATAAGTAGTTTACGCGAAGAAGTAAATATAAAAATACCATAACCTAAAAATCTCCACTAACACCTTATCTATCCAGCCAGATAAACCCAAGAAAACACGATAACCGTGAAGCCACAAATTAACAAGCAAGCATACGCAGTGTTATATTACTTGGCTTAGCGCACTGCCGACTATTTATACGTATACGACCTCCACGACGCTAGTGTTTGTATTCAATTCACAAAGCGAGAGCGCGCCGCTCGTTGCGACAAATCGATACAATAAATCGATATTATTCCCGCGTCAAAGAACTAAGATATTAAAGCCCCGCGTCGAAAAGTTTTCATACTTTTTTGGGATCGCGTTCGAACGGTTAAACATCGTAGGGTTATTGACTGAGACCGATTGGTGTTTTTTTAGTTAAGTGTTACTCGTAGTTAGAATGTAATAAGTATCCGTTGGGTGAAGACAGAAGATTGCTTGGTATTGACTATCTGTGAGTATTTATTTTAATATTTTTTATACACGATATTTTGTTTTTTGTTTTATCTCTTATATTACAAGGCGTTTTTTGGTATTGTATCGGACAATAATTCTGTCAAACTATCTGTGGTTTTTATTAGTTTAAAATATTATTATTTGCATTCATTTCATGCAAAAGATAATGTTATGTGTTGTTCACATTTATACATAGATACAGTTGTGATTTAAAACGTGACACATAAATATTTAGACATGATATGAAAAGAGTTTTTTTATTAAATGTTTTTTTTTATACTTTCAAGAGTTGAATTTTTATTGTTAATATTTTATTTATCAGTCGGTAGATTCTTTAGCCAATGTTTCCTTGGCTTTATTTTTAAGTAACCGAAGCCTAACAATATGCCGATGAGCTTTATCATTAAACCTATATGAATCAATCAACTTCGAAGACTAAATTTACGATCATTATCAAAAATACATAATAATATCTAAAAGTAAAAAAAGTAAAGTAAGAGCCTATAATCATCCCCCTGCAGGGAAAAGGCCTCCATCATTGAATTCAAGTTACCGCAGCAATGATGGGTGTACTGGCATAATCACCACGCTTGCCAAATGCGGGTTGGTGATCACAAACCCGAGCAACGTTCGAAAATTCGAAGCTTTTTTTTTGTTGCCCGACCCGGGATTCGATCCTGGGACCCTGAGATCTTGGTCCGGTATTTGAACCACTAGACCAAAGGGGCGTTATACATTAATCGTATTAAAATTGCATATTTGATAGAACACTTTAACCCTTAACAACCCAGTAAGCTTTTCAAACGTAACTGACCAGAAGTGTCCAACGGACACCATGTATACTTCTAGGGAAAAAGACAATAATTATAGACTGTAATTTAGTTTTAAGAAATATTATTTATTTATTTACATACATATAACTATTTGAAATTGTTTAAACTAATTAAATATTTATTTACAAACATTACAAATTATTTTTTTTACAGAGTGCTCAGAGCATACATTTCGGTTGCATTTATCGCAGCATTGTTTAGATGTTCTGGATATTTTTGCAGGACAAATGTGACAGCGCTTCTTTTTTTTTGTAGCAGGTTCAGAAGATTGACCTGCTTCTTGATTGCATCCAACTACATCTTCAATAGCTGCTAAATGATAATTTGTCAGGCCCTTCTTGTTACGTCTCCTTATATGCGGTGTAACTAACTCAGTTACAACTTCACGCAAAAAAACTTTCCTTAGTACACACTTCTTCCGTTGGTTCCAAGTAGGATATAAATTTTTCCATATAATTAGCGATGCAATGCCAACCACATCTATAATATTTTGGAAAAATGCTACAGGCCATCTGTTTGTTTTACGTCGAACTGTGTACTCATGGACCATCTGATCAAGCGTGTCAACACATCCCTTGGTGGAGTTGTAATACAATTTTATTTCAGATTTGTTCTTATTGCTCACGTTTACTTCATTACTATGATGCATCGTAGACAACAAAATAACAGCACGGTTCTTTTTTGGCACATAAGACACCAACGTCATATTTTTGCAAAAACCGAAGACATTTGTTTCTACGTCACGGTTTCTGTGAGGTTGAAAATTTGAAGGAATACAAGTTTTATTTTTTCTCATTGTTCCAACTATTGTTAGTCCATTTTCAGCCAAGGTTTTAGCAACTTCAATGCTCGTAAAATAATTGTCAAAAGTAATGTTTCTGTTAGTTCGAAAATATGGTTCACATAACTGAATGACAACATTATACGCCAAATTTTGCGCTCTGTTAGTACCTTCTTTTCCAAGATAAGGTATGCCATACAGCGGGAAGCTAGTTTTGCTATCACAAATCCACCAGATTTTCATACCATACTTATCAGGTTTACTCGGTAAATATTGTTTGAATGATACACGTCCTCGAAAAGGTACTAACTGCTCATCAATTGTCAGGTTTTCAGGATCTAGTATTTTTATCATCAAATCTAAGAAATCGTAGCAAAGCAGCAAATCTGTTTTTACCCATTGTTGCGCGAAATATTGGATTTCCAAATTTTGGGTCCCAATTGTCTCTAAAGTCCACGCCTCCTTGTTTATTTACACCTATAGTCAATAACAGACCTAGTAATGCTTGCATTTCGATTGTGTCCGTTACTTTCCATCGATTTTGTAACACTCTTTGCGCCTCAGAATTGGTATGTTTGACTATTATTTCTAGGATATGTTCGTCAAAAAAAAGCTTGAAGCTATCTATTGGATCTATTATGTGTTTTCCCGGCGGTAGAACAACTTTATGAATACCACCACGAATTATATTGTGGCGAGGAGTTCTACTTTGCTTCTCAGGTTCTAATTTCCACTTCGTTCCATCTCTGCTTTCATAAGTTTGAGTTGAAACGTATACTTGCAACGGTACATCATCACTGTCACTCCATAATTGTTCATCTTCATCCTCAGAAGCTGGTTCTGTCGCATTACTTTCACTATCAGAACAACTGTCAACAGCAAAATTTTCTTCATCTTCGCTATGGAACTGATGCACATAACTGTTTTCATCATCATTTTTGTCAAGAGCACATTGAATTTCATTGTCTGTTAGTATTGTTTTAGCCATTTTATAAAACTAAAACAGTTTCCGGCACTTTTATTACGAGACACACGTCTAAGTACTGATACAAAATAATCGAAACTATGAGGTGCTTATACCACAACTATTTCTAGTATAAACAAATTCTTTGTGATTTATTATAATTACCCACTTACTGCGATATAATTCTGAGTACAATGTAAAAAACAGTCTACCTTCATACTCGAGCGCAACAAAGTGTCTATCGGACACTTGTGGGTCGATAAGTTACTATTTTAGTTTATTGTAAATAAATGCTATATGAAACACATTGTAAATATTTTTATTACAGATTTAGAATCTTAAAACTTTGCAGATAGAATAGATAATAGTCGTTTTTCGTAAAAATAAAAACTTAACTTTTTATGCGTAGATGAACAAAAAAATGTGTCCGCGAGACACTTGTGGGTTGTTAAGGGTTAAGCCCCTTCACACTTGAATTTTACTAGCATATAGGCGTTTCTTTAAATATACGCGCAGACGCAGCGAAGCTAGCTACTCGAATCTATCACTTTATAAACTCTGTATGCCACGATACACGTTTTTCAAGCGCTTACGCTCAACAATCGTTAGTGTGTAGAAACCCGTATTGGATCGTGGCATTCATTAATTTATTATGTCAGCTGTTCTATTCATAAACAAATCATTAACACAGCGTAGTAGTATTACAATGAATATGTTTGGCGCAGATGCCTCAATGAATATGATGTAAAATATTTTTTAATTTTACACTATGTAGATGCCTTTTTTACAGTTGTTTGATATTTATTAATTAATATAATTATGTGATGTAACATGGAAAGAAAGATACATCGATCTACACATTAAATAAATTTAACACCAACACATATTAATAAACCAACACTTATGATATTAATTAGAAAAATATTACACTACTTAGTTGCGTAAAATTTTAAAACCAAGCAAAATAAGGTAAAAATAAGTCCATTAAAAAACTTATTTATCGTCGTGGTTTACCGCAAAAAATGTATATTGCGACACTATCAAGGGAATCGAGATTTTTAGGGTATTTTCCGTTGACCTAGTATTGTGAAATTTTGCAAATAATAACCTCCTTAAACTAAGAATATAGAGAAAGATCTGAAAAATATAAATTTCTTAGTAAATCCTTCAATATAGTCTCTATGTAGCGCAGTCATAATCTAAATACTCGTATATAAAAATGAATCCCTATTTCCCTTGGTCATCACATCACGCGTGAACGGCTAGACCGATTTCGCTAATTCTTTTTTTGTTTTGTTTGTTATTGTCAGGAGAATGTTCTTATAAAAGGAAAAAATAAGAAAATTGCGCGGAAAATTAGAAAATTTAAGAAAATTTAATCACAATACTAAATTATTTGTAATGTAACCTTAGCGCTTTTGACAATTTAAACTTTTTTTATTGAACATTACGGCGTTTGACATAATATTGACAGAAAACGTGCTGCAAACGATTACAATTTCCAGTGCGTTTTCAATGTCGATAAATAAATTTGTATCTGAAATGTTTTTTCATTAATTATACCAATTTGAAATCAATATTCATACTTAAGACAGGACAACGTCTGTCGGGTCCGCTAGTAATGTATACTGATACACCTCTGTACGGAACTCTCGATGGGCGAATCCGACTTGCACTTTCCAGTTGTTTATCTCACTTTTATAAAGGCGTCTGAGTAAGCCTAAAACTGTCTATGTGTCATATTTCTCCAACAGTTTCTTTAATTGTCGCTATCCGAGCGAAACGTGGTTTTCTACTCTATATGTCAGCATTATGTAATTATTATTTAGTATAAGTAAATGATTTTGATTCTGTCTTCTACTTATGAGAATGACTTCCTCCGTGGCGGAGTAGTGTATAAACCGGTTTACAAGGCATCTCTTGCTCCAAGGTCCCGGGTTCTTTTTCGGGTCTGGTTGTTTGAAAGCTTTAACTAGTTACACACTTTGTGATTAGAACTATGTATGTGGTTATTTTTTTACATTTGAGAGTCTACTGATAAGAAGATTAATTGGGAAATACTTCTTTTGGTAGATTGATGACCTGTACATGACGTATTAAAAAGTAAAGTAAAGTAACAGCCTATAATCATCCCACTGCAGGGAAAAGGCCTCCATCATTGAATTCAAGTTACCACTGCAATGACGGGAACTGGCATAATCACCACGCTTGCCAAATGCGGGTTGGTGATCACAAACCCGAGCAACGTTCGGAAATTCGAAATTATTTTGTTGCCCGACCCTGGATTCGAACCTGGGACCCCGAGATCTTGACCCGGTATTTTAACCACTAGACCAACTGGGCGTTACCTCACGTATTATGTTCATGATATTGTTTATCAATACATCCATAAAATGGGAATTCGTGCAGCGCGTTATCTCCAACTTTATTTTGTATGGATTTGCCCGACGTGTTTTCAATATTTTGTTATGTTATCAGTATTATTTTGCACAACCCGGTTTTTCTATGATTAACGCCCCGTTGGTCTAGTGGTTTAAATACCGGGCCAAGATCTCGGGATCCCAGGTTCGATCCCCGGGTCGGGCAACAAATAGTTTCGATTTTCGAACGTTGCTCGGGTTTGTGATCACCAACCCGCATTTGGCAAGCGTGGTGATTATGGCAGTTCCCATCGTTGCAGTGGTAACTTGAATTCAATGATGGAGGCCTTTTCCCTGCAGTCGGATGATTATAGGCTGTTACTACTACTTACTACTATTTTACTATTTTGTTCAATTGAATTGTTTTTTTTTCAATAAGTACATTTCAAAACAAATTATTTTATACTTAGGTATAAGTTATTACTTACAACTCATATTCTCTCGATACATAAAATTAAGAATTTGTCGCGAAAAGACTTCTATTTCATAAAGGTTCCCTTAAAATTATAACATTAATTTCTATAAAACACCCCATTGCTCTAGTGATCTAAGCACTTAATGGGCCAAGATTTCTGGGTCCCGGATTCGATCCCCGAGTCGGGCAACAGGAATTTTTAATTTCCGAATGTTGCTCGGGCTTCTAATCATTAATTTGACGACCATTTGGATCAGCGGTAGTTAACGTTCGATCCCCGCACAGTACAAATATTTGTGTACATGAACATGTCTGTTTGTACTGGTCTGGGTGTTTTCTATGTATTATAAGTATGTATTTACAAAAAAAAAGTATATAAGTAAGTTTATCGGTTGTCTAGTACCCCATACGACAGGGTACTTAATAGTACCTTAATTTGGGACTAGATGGCTCAGTGTGGCCCAGTGAGGCATGTCTTAAATATTTATTATTATTTATTATTTAATTCGCATATTATCAGTTAATCAGTTTTATTTCTGCAAATAGGCCGCAGGAGTCGCTTTTACACGTCCCAATATTTAAACCTACCACTGCTTCGGGACAAGTATGGGCTAGTGCCGAGAAGAGTGCAGCGCAAGGAACTCGGTCACTATTTGGCAAGCGTGATGATTATGCCTGTAAACATTATTACTCTAGTAACTTGAATTAAATGAGGAAGGCCTTTTTAGGGAAAAGGCCTAGTGGGATGATTCTAGGCTGACTTTACTTTTTTTCCTAAATATACCTACTTTATTTATTCATGCATGAGATTATAATCTAGAGACAATCAAACGAAACCTCTTAGCGTCCATGGATTCACCGTCGGGTCCATCGCGTTGTCAAGAAAGATATTCAGGACAGTGTCTGGGACTTGCAACCCGGGTGTAGGTTTAGGGAAAGTCCTTTGGGTGGTGTTTGCTGCTCAAGCAAGCTACAGTCAGAGGCGGAACTGCAGATGATTGCCCGGGGTAACAACACCCGGGGTGACAACGCCCGAGGCGATAACCCGTAGTTCTGACTTACTGGAGGGCATGGAAGGTGCTTAATTAGGTAGGTTACGCTAGTCCTGGATTCTAACTCTGAGTGGAACTTAACCAAACTCGCAACGTATTTACGAGTAAGAACGGTACGTTTTCCCCTTTTAAAAAAGGGAGAGCCATCATTACAATTTTTTTGTTTCAAATCTGCGATGAGTTTGGCCAAAGCTCAACATTTTGAATGTTGAGCTCTACCAAAAATAAATTCTTGACAATTTAAAGTTTTTGATACTACTTTATTTTTATACATATCTTAATGTATTCTAAGCAAGCCGGTTTTTTTAATGTGGTATCCATATTAATGTTCAAACGACACCTCAAATTTAAATTGTACCTAAAACTGCTATGACATTATTAATGTCAGGTATAATGTATTATACATTATACCATTATTCTTACTGAATAGGTATTAGGTAGACTGTAAGAAGAAATAAGTGTTTACTTCGCAATACTACTGACCTCGTATGCGATGAAAAGTAATAATAATTTAATTATTGTTGATAAATACGAGTAGGTCAATTTATAAATAGTTTTGTAACGGCAACTAACATTTAGTAACACAGTAACACAGTTCATATTTTTTTATAATTTTATTGACCATAGCTTAATTTTCTGCCATTTTCTGACGAAAATAAAAAACATATGATACAATTATGTTAGTTTGAGAATCAGACATTTCTGAACCAATTCATATGGAACTTGATATGTGGTTTTAGATCCTGAAAAGATAGTTTTTATACTCGAAATTGCCCCATAAAGGTAGTTGAAAAAGAGTATGCGGACTCACTATTTTTTAGTCAAGTTTCATAATGCTAATGACGTACGAATGGCAGAGTGAACCTCAATTATTGACTCAATGAGAAATGTTGCTGATCTCAAAGTAGTAGTAGTAGTAACAGCCTATAATCATTCCACTGCAAGGGAAAGGCCTCCATCATTGAATTCAAGTTACCACAGCAATGATGGGTGTACTGTGTACTGGCATAATCACCACGCTTGCCAAATGCGGGTTGGTGATCACAAACCCGAGCAACGTTCGACAATTCGAAAGTTTTTGTTGCCCGACCCGGGATTCGAACCTGGGACCCCGAGATCTTGACCCGGTTTTAAACCACTAGACCAACGGGGCGTTCTGATCTCAAAATCGGACAAAAAATGTATAACAACACACCAACAATGGACTAATATGCAAATAACATTAGGTTTTAGCTATTTCATATTTTTTTTGTTTCCTGTGTATGCCTGATTAATATCTTCTGTAAGAAGAATTGATGTCATATTAACAACTTTTAGTATCAAAAATAAAAGACCTTTTTGATCTTTCATAACGTCGTAATTGTGTCATATGATAGAGGCAAACGCCAATCATTTAGGAGATGATAGTATTTGCTTCGTTTCACCGCGAGGTCTTTAGGTATGTTAGTTTCCCGTCTGTCTGATTGCATTTTTATTTTGTTTTATTGAACAACATAACTAATCGTAGATTTTAGTAACATTCTTTATTGTCAGACAATAATTAGTCTGTCATACTATACCATAGTCATCAGGGTGACTAAGTAGCCAGCAATTCGCATTGTTTAAGAGCCAGGTAAATCAAATGTATTGTAATAAGAGATACCTATTAGTTGGTACTCTTGCTTACTTAAAATCGTTTAAATACAATACACTGATAGTAAAACAATGCAAGACTAATTTGTAATTCAAATGCCACAAAAACCAAACTAAACTATTCAATTTTAACTGACAAGTAAAATAAAAATATAGGTACTAGTGGTGTCACGCATATTTTTCGCTTAAAGTATGTTTTAAGTTAAGTAACAGTCTATAATAGTCCTCTCAATCATCATCGGCAAAGATCTCCGTCATCATGTGTATGACCACACAGAATTTTCTACCAGCTTGACCGATTCAATGAAATTTTTGGTCGATAAGATCACACAGCTATAGCTCAAATTTAGTAAACCAGCCTGAAGGGGGTAAAAATGGGGTTGGTGGGCTTAAAAAAACAAAAATTCAGGTAATGCTGATAACATAGCTGCTACGGGCACATTCATATAGCCGTATTGAATCCCGTTCACAATTAGGTACATTTATTTATTAAACAAAGTGTTTAATATTATATTATTCAATAAAACCTGTTTGATTGCACTCTTGGATGTTGAATTAATTTAAATTGTTATCGTCCTTGATAAGGGCAATGTCAACAACCGAGGCAGAGACAGTTACGATACTAACCTAGAAACCTATTTGATAAATCTTTGTTGGCGAAACGCGTTTTATTTGCACTGGCAACAATATTTTGTTTAAACAAGGTGAAAGGTTGGTAGAGTATCGTGAGCCAAATAACGTGTGAAATGTATTCTAGTTTATGGATAAAAAAGTACAAGACGATTTTGATGAGTTGCTTTCGGATTTCAAAAACGGTTTTATTCTTTTCATATTATTATTATTAGTTTGATAAACATTGTTTAGATTTAAAAATATATAAAAATATATAACTGGCAGCATTATACTTATGTTCTAATTTACGAACCTTTTGTAGCAAAAATAACTACTAAGCTAATTGTACTAAATAGTCTAAATTTGTTTCAAATTATACTTGGGCGTCAAAAAAATCGACCCATTCCAACCCCAACGAGATAATTTCCATACAAACACGCTCAGTTCAGAGGTCTACAAATATAAAAGTAACAGTGCTTTAGTCATAATTTCAATGTAAATCGATAGCAACAAAAGTTTAATTAAAATAAAATAAAACATCTATTCAGGTAAAAATAAAACTATTTTAATCATTATCCGGAGACTAATGAAGAGTATATGGGAAGTTTTTAATAAAATCAATAATTTTACTTTTTATTTTTTACTTAAATATTAAATATTGTAAAATTTTAAATTTACAAAGGAGGGTGATACTACACAGAACGCGATATACTCCTACGAGTACCTTATCTAGAGCGCGATGAATTTTACTTAAACAAAGTTGCGGGAGAAGCACTGGATAAACATAAATAATTAATGTTACAAATAATTTGTCTTTAATAAACAAAAAGCCTACTTTTTATCGTCATACCCGTCAGAAGTCAGATCCGTCCTTACATAAACAAAAAAATCCACAATAATGATTCTGTCACCAAAAATTCACTATCATACCTAAATTTATAGTAATGATAGCAACCAATATCAGAGACACGATTTTTTTTTTATTTTTTACTTATTATACCAATATCAGAGACACGATTTTTTTTTATTTTTTACTTAAATATGTCTATATTGTGCAAATTTTAAGTATTAAAAAGGAGGGTGATACTACACGGAACGGGATATAGGTACTCCTACGTTATCTAGAGCGCGATGAATTTGACTTAAACAAAGTTGCGGGAGAAGCACTGGATAAACATAAATAATTAATGTTACAAATAATTTACTCTTTAATAAACATAAAGCGTACTTCTTATCGTCTCACCCCTCAGAATTCAGATCCGTCCTTACATAAACAAAAAAATCCACAATAATGATTCTGGCACCAAAAATCCACAATGATACCTAAACTTATAGTAATGATAGCAACCAATATCAGAGTCACGACTTGCAAATCAGTTTACATAATGTCAGAGACCGAAAGATAACCAGAGGTCAAGTTGTCAATAAACTATGGTAATATTATTAAACTTGTTCCAACATAATTTACTGTGGTCGTGAGCACTGTGTGAACATAAAACTATATACATAATATGTATCGGCGAAATAAATATGTACAAATAAATAAAAGTGTAATGTCTGTTTTTAAGCTATTGCATAGCTTCTATCGCGGGCCTTGAGCGTGGAGACCGAATCCAGAAATTCCGTAACGAAAATAACCTAACCTAACACTCGGGGCGAGGCACGATCGAACAATTTTGAATTTCCGAAATTTAAAAGAATTTAGAAGAAAATAAGGATTTTGACAGTATGGTTGCCTATGGTAACCATATCTGCCAAAATAACAGAAAAATTTAATTACAGAAGTCAAAATTAGAAAATACATAAAATTATAAGATTAAGCTATTGCATAACTTCTATCGCGGGCCTTGAGGGTGAAGACCGAATCCAGAAATTCCGTAACGAAAATAACCTAACACCCCCCACTCCGACCGGCACAGCGGTGATACTTTTTAGTTTTATAATTGCATAAGTTGATAAAAAATGCTATGCAATAGCTTTACCGCGGCAGTCGCCGAGTGCCACACGTCTTTTATTTCTGTTTGTTATTACAAATTAACATCTTTTCACTAAATGCAAAACTTATCTCAGTCTAATGTCCAAATAGGCTATAAATATCGGCCGATATAATGAATAATTTATAGGTTTATGTATTAAAGAGATAAAATAGTACGAGTAACAGCCGAAAATAGTTTTCTTTTTTTCGCAAATAAAAATGCTAATAAATTCGAGCTAAATATTTCAAGGTTATTTAGGTACTGATTGTATGGTGCTGGCACAAAACTATGAGACTTTTACATATATTTTTATAACTGACTTCCAAAAAAAGGAGGAGGTTCCCAATTCGACTGTATTTTTTTTGTATGATAGCTGACCTTTGCACCTTGCTTCTCCTTAAGTTTGTCGTGGTACTTACTGGACATCCTGTATTTTTATTTACATACGTAAATTTAATACCTTCATCATCACCAAGCCCGTTGGTCTAGTGGTTTAAATACCGGGCCATGATCGCGGGGTTCCAGGTTCGATCCCCGGGTCAATCAAAAAAAATTTACAATTTTCGAACGTTGCTCGGGTTTGTGATCACCAACCCGCATTTGGCAAGCGTGGTGATTATGCCAGTACCCATCATTGCTGTGGTAACTTGAATTCAATGATGGAGGCCTTTTCCCTGCAGTGGGATGATTATAGGCTGTTACATCATTACCAAGATGATGATGGTATTAAACTAAAAAAAACCGTTTGGTTTATGTGGAGTAAAGTTAGGTTATATTTTAAAATCCAGTTCGAAGTCACCGCCCAAAATATTTAGCACAGAGTGACACGAAATCTAAATCTAGGAGTTAGGAGCTTTGCACTATTTACACCCGAAAGAAACATGTTTGATGAAACAACGCTGGCTTGCAGCGAAAAGAATATGCTTGACAAATTGAAGCCTGTGACGTAGTGTCTCGGTGGCTAAATGGTAAAGCGCCGCGCCCGGTATGCGAGGAGATGCGGGTTCGAGTACCGCCTGAGACATAATTTTTCAAGTTTATAAACTGAGCAAGTTACTATCTTTTCATTCATAAAATCCCAAAAGATTTTTTATAAATAGACTAACATGTTTGACAAGCTATAAGAAAAGGTACATTAAAAACACAAAATAGTGTATCAACGTCAGACCAGAACAGACCTACCAAGTCCTGTGCTTACCACGATTAGTTATAGTCTAAGATCCCACCATACAACGACCTTCACCGAGCTGGTTATTGAATGAGATGTATTTTATATAAAATTAAATATGCCAATAAATATATTGCAAATGGATTGACTAAAAAAATTCAGTCCAGAGTATGATTAATTAACAATTTTTTTTTAAATTTTAATTTAATTTTTTTTTACTGGTTTGGTTAATAGACAAATTTCATACCAATCGAAAATATGAAGCCCAAAGAATATGCAAACGTTTGGTTGACTATTTTTTTCCCGTCACAACTCTTGAGTAGGCAGATATAAAAATCGAACTAGTAACTTGCACCGGTCTGGTTAATTAAATAAAGTGAAATACAAATAAATATTATTCATTTATAAACATAGTGGTATACGGTTGAATGCAAAAAAAAAGTCAAAATGAAATTCAGTTGTCAAATTTTAAAAATTCTACTCTGGACTGAATTTTTTTAGGCAACCCATTTGCAATACATTTTTTGGCATAATTTAATTGTGTATAAAACACTTTTCATCCAATAAACAGCTCGGTGATGGTCGTTGTATGGTGGGATCTTAGACTATTAGACATCGTGTGTAGTTCTTTAATTACCTATTAAACTGGGCGCCAATTCCGCTAATTTACAAATGGCTCAATAGAATCGCACTGGCATCACAATTGTATATTTTGACACATTTATTATGGAAATAATGTCAAAATATATACGAGTACGATTGAGATGCAATTCGATTCTATTGAGCCATTTGTAAATTAGCGGAATTGGGGCCCTGATGTGATGATACTGTCAAATTGTGTCCAGTGATAGAATACAAATACAAAAAATACAAAATATTTTATTTGTGATTATAACATTGAAGAAATTTTGTGATTCCTTTTTTCGTGTCATGTGGTTATGTTTCAAAAATGATCTAGTGTCAGAAGTTTCTACTCCGCCAATTACAGATAAAAAGTTTCATATAAATTTTATAACCTAACGAATTTTCCTTTTAATAACAATGCCTATCAAAACAGCAATTAATTTTGAAACAACATAGATCTAATTAGCGAACCCTCGAGAGCCATTAACTGTCATAAAAATATTCCTAAAACGTTAACCCGAATTTATTTAAATGGCTTTATAATTGTACCGACCATTAGTGGTTTAGGGCATAATCAATTATTTTCTATTGCACAATAAAACATAATTATTGCTTAGTTTCTGATATAACTTATTAAGTGTTTAACATATTTGCAAATATGGTTCCGCATTAATTAAAAAGCCGATTGTTTTTAACAAATTACGATTGATTAAGTGACTCGGTGTTCCTCGTACTACTCAAAAGTTGTTAGATTTTCGGATTTTCTTTTCTAAATTTTCATGGATCCGGTATTCCGGATCTTATATGCACAATAGGGCTTATGGTCGTGGTCGGAAGGTGAAACCGTTTCTCCCGGCTTCTGTCGCAATCGTGACCTAAGAGTGGACTTTTTAACAGTAACAGACAATTTAGATGTTTTTTGTTTTTGATACAAAACTAGTCCCATTTTAATTTGAAAAACATCTTATCTACAGGTAGATAAATAGGTATACAGCCTTTATAAACTTATGGATACTTAAAACTTTTTTCACAACAAATTGAACTGACGATAAGCAAGTATAAGCTGCCAATTTCATGTCGGTGCCAAACAAAAAATACCAATAACCACCATTCACCGAGTAAAAATTTGTGACTCATTTCATGTTTTTCATAGGTTTTTTTAGAGAAAATACATTAATTAAAAGAAAATAAAGTGATTTAGCGGTATGATTTTAAGTTACCATCAAAGACAAGCTCAAAAATAAGACCTATCCTACTTTTTATTTTGATTCATGGTTTTAATGTTCCGCCATTGCAACTCTAAAATAAGAAACAACTTAAACCGAGATAAGTACTTTTGTTTATTAAGCAAACGAATCGTGTCCGGATAGCCTAATGAACCTGCAAGAGATATTATTAAAAGTTTTAATTAAATAAAAATAATTGAGTTCAACTGTAAACGATTCCGGTCACTTGGGAATAAATACAGATAAAGATGAAGAAGAAAGAATTGCCAAACTTAACTAACTAAATTCCTATTTTTCTTCCTACCTCTAAATAAATAAACCTTATTACAAATTGTTTATGACAAAACTTATAAAATAACTATCAACTACCGAACCCTAAAAACGAATTGAATCCGTAAATCATTAATTTTAATGTGTTTGCGTATATTCTGCCCCTTTGTGTTCGTCAGATGCTTTTGTCGGGGAATCAAGAGGTCACCAAGTTCCCGCACGTTGATAATGTTATCACGGGCTTTTCTCAGTTAATTGGAAAAAACGGTGCTACACATACAAAGAACGTATTCTCCAAACTGTCAACAAAATAAATAATATATGGTAGGGCTCGATTAATATACCTAGTCAGGTCATAAGTTCTGTCACATGTGTAATATGAAATAATTTAGACATGTTTATTATTTATGTAACCATTTATATAGCAAAATGAACTTAATAAAACATAGATTCATATGGTAATAAAGTTTATTCAAAATGACCCCCGCGATTTTGAATACAGGCCTTCAATCTGCGCGGCCAGTCGTCTATCGCAGCACGAACGAGCTCCATGTCAATATAGGCGGCTGCCTTAATCAAGGATGCCTTGAGTGACTCCAAATCAGGATGAGGCTTTGAGCAGGCCTTTTCCTTTTAAGTGTTGCCATATCTCGTAATCTAACGGACTCAAATCTGGACTGGAGGAGGGCCAGTCTTTTTAGTCCGGATGAAGTCGATTTTACGCGCCGCCAGTCAGTCTTGTGTGCTTTTTGCTCTATGAGCTGGCGCAGAAATCCAGACAGAACTTATGACCTGACTAGGTAGCTATTAAATTAAATGCGAAAATACTTCTGACTGCCTATTACGCTCGGTGAGTAGTTTAGGCTACATGCCTAAACTACGTTACCGATTTTGATGAAATCGGGTACAAATATAGTTTTTATTTTTTTTTATTAATAATGGGCTTGCTTTTGACTACATACTCAACTCTACGGTTAAGAAGAAGCCTAAGATGGAGCGAGCTTACCCAGAGGCACTGGTTCTCTCACACACGCGGAACACAGAAAAACTGTTTGGCGCTGGACTCCGGCAGGAGGTGGTAGCATCCAAGCGGTATCTTACGAAGCCTATACCACTGCAGATGGATCTGTTAGCCGTCATCATTGGTTAGAAAATTAAAGATGCCGTTGTACAGGGTGGACCACTTGGAGGTAGATCCCACCACCCCTAACAACAACCCCACAAGCCTAAACTATATAGGTAACCGATTTTGATGATATCTGGTACAAATATAGATTCAGTCTTGAGGAAGGAAATAGGCTATTTTGCATCCCACTGCTGGGCACAGGTTTCTGACCGCGCGATATAACGTCTTATTCACGCGGGCAGATAGTAAGAGACACCGATGGCCAGTTGGGTGGAATGATGATCTGTGGGTAGGCCCTCCACCAGGTGGACCGATGATCTGGTTAAAATTTCGAGAAGCCCCTGGATCCATAGGGAAGGCCTATGTCCTGGTAGGCGTCTTTTGGAAATGATAATGATTATGAGTTGATGTGGATTAATCATCAGTTTAGATAGCCTTAGTCGCAATCACGGTTAGTATAAATGGACAAATAAACCTTATGTATAAATAAACAATACGGTTTCCTTGTCAATCGACATTATTATACTTCCTTCCGTGATAATAAAGATAACGATAAAGAGTATCTCCTATTATACGAGTACAGATGACAAGACAGCAGGATAAACAAAAATGCATCTTATGTAGTTGTTGTAGGTGTGATTTTGCAACAAAAATGTAGAGTTTTATTTGATATTTTAGCGACTTAATTGCAATTATAATATCAGTATATAAACTTGTTTATATACTGATAGAAATGTAGAGTTTGATGTGTGTCACTTTAAACTTAGCATCATACACATGTGAACATTTTTGACAGTCGTCAACAAATCATACAAAAAAGGTTATGGTTAGGTTTAGGTTTAAAGATATTTATTCTCAAAAAAGATTATGAGATTAGATATGGTTAGGGAAAGGACAAGTGCCTTCATAGCTTTGATTCCATCTGTACAACCGTGCGTTAGAAATTTAAAAAACATTTTTTTTGTAACAGCCTATAATCATCCCACTGCAGGGAAAAGGCCTCCATCATTGAATTCAAGTTACCACAGCAATGATGGGAACTGGCATAATCACCACGCTTGCCAAATGTGGGTTGGTGATCACAAACCCGAGCAACGTTCGAAAATTCGAAACTTTTTGTTGCCCGACCCGGGGATCGATCCTGGGACCCCGAGATCTTGGCCCGGTATTTAAACCACTAGACCAAGGGACAAAACATTTTATTTTAACATAAACCGCAAGGTTACATCTAATATTAAGTTCATACATACGGTTACATTGAAGGAATTAAATGATTTAGGTTTCGGATTCGTTCACGGATACAGAATATTAATTTGCGGATTATCGTTTAATTTTGGATGGAATAATTAAAATACAAATACCTTAGGCATAATTTTACGTTATTCTTTTTTATCTTTTGGTATTTGGTATCACAATCAGTCATAAAAATAACAAATATTTTTTGTGTTAATTTAGCGGGAAAAAACATTACATACTGACGTATCTGCCAAGACTTCGCCAATATCCGATTTACATGGTATTCGGTTACGGTTACAAACATTATTCATTTCGGATATCCGATATTCTGTTTAAGGCTACGAAACCATAACATCCATGATACTGTGGATAGTAATACGGGTTAAAGTATGAAATTGCCGATTATTTTCCCACTTTTTATTTTGTTTATAGCTCTTAAGTATAGTCATATTATTGCGTAATTCTTTTTGTATTTTATCAAACACTAAATAAAGTAACTTTTGACTAAAAAAAATGCAATACTAGTGCCTATTACTTCAAAGGAAGTCGTTGAAAAGACCCCTTACAATGTGTCAGCTGACCTTCTTGCTTCAATTAAGTATATTTGTATTATGTACTTTGATTTTCAGAAATTTAAATACTATAATGCGTAGCTTTATAACCATCTAACTTTTACCTCTAATTGCATCGAAAACGGTTCAGGCGTTTTTAAAAAAACAAAAAATTGTTAGTATGGAAAAATGACTTTTCTCGATTTCGTCCATACAAAACGGCAATTTCATACTTTAACCCCTAATATTTAACGATTGCTTACAAATTTCAATGTCAAAGTTTTGCTTTGCAATTTTATAGTTTATCTCCGTATTGTTAGGTTATTATTTGATTGATTCTAATCCGGAATAAAGACGAACCGAACTCATATTTTACGTTTATGAACCGAACACAGTTACACAATAATATTATAATTTTTCATTGCAACATATTTTTAGCATACCTACATTTATTTATCTGAATTGTTTATACACTGCCTATATGCATGCGGTAAGTTATCTTTCAATCTCTTAATAAATTTAAACAAAACAGTGTATGTAATACTATTATCAGGCTATTAAATAATAGATTTCCTTTTTTTAACGTTAGTAATATATGGTAATATGCCGCGTCTACGAGTAAGCTCTCATAGACGCGGCGCTTTTTTAAGAAGGATTTACAATTAAGGCCGATTTCGACGGCTTTTTCGTTTCGCTTTTTCGAGATTAAAGTTGGTACCTTCTATCTAATTTTTTTTATGGTACATGGCCTAAAGCATATATGAAACTAGGAGTCTTGAATTAATTCATCGACACAATTAATGTCTTAGTAGTCCATTGGTCAGCCTCAGAGCAGTCGCGAGATAGGTCGCAGCGGAGGTTCACCCTTAAAACGGGTCCGCGATCTTCCTCTTACCTACCTTTTATTTAAATTATTAACTAATAAAAAACTTGACTCACAAATTCACAATAAGTTGTAGGTAGAATACACACAGCAGGTTTATTTCTGGTATCGTAATTAAAATGATGAAATGAGAAGTAACTTGGTAAAAAACTGCTCGTTTATTGAACTTTAAAACTGCCCACTTCCAAAAGAGTGTTAATACTGGCCATTAAAATACTTCTAAATTTGATTGTACTCAACAATGCGCTTAGCGAGTACAGACCTTAGCTTTAACGACATCTCTAGTAGCCATTCACACTGAGTTAATGAAGCCAAATGGGCTGGCAATTAGTTTCATTGCGCCGATTAAATTGGGGTCATAAGTTGGCAGCCGGATAATAAAAGAGACAATTTTTTTTTGTTAAAATTAAAACAGCATTATTTAAAGAAGATTTGTAGCAAGACGTGTTAAGTCGTCGTGAATTTATTGTGAGAAATTTTCGATTTGAAGATATAAAAACACAATAAGAAAAATAACCGACAAGCACCTACTTGTTCTTAGTCTCTGCATGTCTGTTGTTGTTCAAATGTTAAGTTGGTATCGCCTGAAAGACATCTCCTATGTTGCTACTTTCAGATTTAAGATTTTCCCTTAAGGTAGACTTCGGAGCAATGCGGCTTGCGGCTTGCGTCGTGCGACATGCGTCACTTGCGGCCCACGCGGCCATGCGGCTGTACTCTGAATTAAAGGCCAAAGGCCAAGGAATGCGGCCGCGACGCTTCGCTCGGAAAGGGTTTCATACACTCCTTTAATTCAAAGTACAGCCGCATGGCCGCGTGGGCCGCAAGTGACGCATGACGCACGACGCAAGCCGCAAGCCGCATTGCTCCGAAGTCTACCTTTACTGTATTCCTTTTCAACACACAAAACCGTACCGTAAAAAAATTTTAACCTTCGTCAGTTCATAATTGATCTACCCCACCGTTAGTTTAAAATCTCACGCATTGTTTTGTAAACTGACTGATCTCACAATTTTACGGTGACATAATAATCTATTTCTTAAATTTTATCGAAGTTAACACCATAGGTACGTTCAAGAAAAAAGTAAGTAGGAGCTGGTTCTTAAATAAAATAGGTTTCAATTTTAGTAAATTTTCATATGACTTGAAATATTAAAAAAAAACGTATTGTACATAAGTATCTAAAAAAATTATAGGTGTGTATTAACTTCACATCTCCATAATAAAATGCTTGTTCTCAAACTTAAGATGGACTTAAAACTTTGCCTATTGCAACTTTCAATTACGACAGCTTTTGTTGCCTTGACAATCAGTTCATAGCGTTTTTGATTATAAGTTTGAGTACTTAAGAGAATAAGTTCACTCAACTGCGGTTATCAACCAACAATAAAAAGAAGAGGTCATCGATTGTGGAGTTGGATATAATCTTTACATTTTTGTTTACTGGAAATATTTTAGGAATGTAGTTGCAGTTGGCCATCCGAACTAGCAAAAATTTACGATAAAAATTAAGCTTCATTCCAAATAACTTTCCATCTGTCGAAATCTCCGAGTTTAATGCACATATACAAACTATTGGTTGGAGATTACCTTTGAAAAGAACACGCCGACACGAAAGAAGAAGATAACCTTTAAAAAAATAAAAAAGTTTGACAACCTCTGAGTTAACTTACAAATTATTGATGTGAATTTTCCTTTTGTTTTTAGATAAAACGTCACCATGGCGTCGAACTACACATTCGCGAACGCCACGTCTACCAACGGGTATTCGGATGCTGTCAGCGAACACCTCAAAGGTGTAGGCAGACTCTTCTATATGCATTCGCCTCAAGAGACCTTGTACGAAAGGAAAGAAGATGTACCTAACTTCTTCAGACAGGTGAGTTGTCAGCCTTATTGTTTTTTGATCAAAGGACTGTACGTACAATGTTATGATGTCATTTTGTTGATGATCCTAGTTGTTCTTGTAATAAAATAAAAAACATTTATATGATATTTATTTTAGTTATCAGTGTATTTAAACTTGAAAGAAAACATACTAAAGCGATAAAAACTACTTGAAAAACTGTGACGTAATGTTCAAATACATAAATTATATTATCCTCCAATGGTTTAGATTCTCGGTCGGAAAATTCATAGAATAAAACTTTTTACACTCGTACGTGTTAATGGAATAGCAACAACAGAAACCCCTGAATTTATAAAATAGCAAACATATTTAAAGTTAGTAGTTTCGTTTAGTTTATTCAAATGTTTCGCTAGCAATCTAGCGTACTTCTATTATAATTTTAGTTATTATTATAGTACTTTCCACAAGTGTACTTAAAAAGATAATTCAAATAAACATATCAGAAATATCACAGTGTCAGTTCGAAGTTCACTGTAGCAGTATCAGTCATCTTTTACTATAGTTATTTTTTGTTCCGCAAAAAGTTATGCATTGGTACTAATTACTTAGTACTCATTGGTAAAAGTACCACCTTTAAAGTAGGAAATTATTTTTACCGTCGTCTGAAAATCGAAATCCATCTTAAAGTTTGTGTATTTCTCTTGATCAACCTAACATTTTAATATCACAGATTAATTAATAGAATAATTCCGGGTCACTTAACCTGCGTTGGCATCATTTGGTTTAAAATATTTTTAATCGCGCATTAGATACATGATAGTGGCCAGTTAAAAATGATTTAAAAACTTTTTTACATTCCAAATTCAATCAGTATTCTTGACCTCAATATTGATAAAACATTCTAATTACGTAATTAAAAGAGATAATAGCTGTGTTAAAATATGATATAGTACTATGCTTTATTGACAAATAGGGCCTTGAAGAATGAATACCTAAGTTAATTGTGACACTACCTGTCTTTAAAACAAAATGTTAAAAGATTTACATGAGATAGTTATTGCCTCATTAACATATGCCAGATAACGTAAATGATTATGATAATGCTAACACAAAGATGTTTTAAAAAATATTTATGTTTCTCATGAATTAAGTGTATTGGTTTCTTGAATTTACGCGAATACCGAATACAATATGTATATTGAAATAAAAGATATACAAATTTTTACAGATTTAGTCTAGCCGTGACTATAAATGCTGCTAAAATGTCGAAATGTCGCAGTGTCGGGATAAAAAAGGAACTTTAAAAACGCGAGATATATTCGTTAAAAACCTAAAAAACCTAATGAAATGCATTAGAAATTTCTAAACGCACTCACCGAGGAAGAAACTATTTCGACGACCTCCGTGGCGGAGTGGCGTACACACCGGTTTTCAAGGTGACGCCTGCTCCGAGGTCCCGGGTTCGATTCCCGGACGGGTCAATGTAGGAAAAATGCGTTTTTCTACATTTTCTCGGGTCTGGGTGTTTGTGGTACCGTCGTTGTTTCTGGTTTCCAAAATACGAATGCTTTAAATAGTTATTCAAATTGGGATCAGAACAATGTATGTGACGTTGTCCACATTTATATTTATATTTATATATTTTACATTTTTGTCTCTCAATATTTGTTAAAGAAGTGGCGCTAGTGTTAAACTGGCGCCTCTTCTTGAGACAAGAAGCTAAGAAATACGATTTAGAAGAATGGAGCCATCTAGACACAAATGGTTGTTAAAATGGATTTATGGAAGTAGGTAGATGTGTTGCGATTTAATCAGTACCTTTACACATCGTCTCAAATAATTTTTACGGTCTTGTCATTTGTTGTTATCTAAGGTATTACAGACAAACAAACAATCTCCTTTGCCCTAGCCATTCCCCATTATTTGAGGGTTGGTTTTCTTATTTTTGCGACGCCAGAACTGTCTGTCGGT
Source organism: Anania crocealis (assembly GCA_949315895.1). Lineage (NCBI taxonomy): Eukaryota > Metazoa > Arthropoda > Insecta > Lepidoptera > Crambidae > Anania > Anania crocealis. The sequence continues at coordinate 3,275,673 of OX438857.1, read as the reverse complement.
CCTGGTTGTTAAAATGTTTGCTTGGGCAAGCTTTAAGTGATATGCTACCGTAGACCACCAGGTGGCTAGTAGTGGTCATTTTATTCAATTTAAAATTTTGGCATTCGTAATAATAAAAGATTTCCCAGTCTAGACTCTGCATCACTGAACTAATTTGTTTCTAAAGGGCTCATTACATTTATCTCTACCCAAGTTAATTGAATAAGTAAGCAGAATCTCATGATTTTTAAGTATTAGAATTTCGCTAAAATATCTTCAAGGGTAACTTAATAATACATAAAAGTATTCATACCAAAACAATTCTAAAAGGTTAAAATAAAACCATTTGCCACTTTGTGAAAGCTTATTCTGGTATTTTGTATTTATTCATATGATTCAACATTTACAAAAAGCCCTCGGGACGTTTCAACTCTGTGATTTAATGCTCTCAATGAAATAATATTACGTTGCCCTTTGACAGTATAAATGCAAACGTTATATCAGTTATATTTGTTTTTAAAACAATTTCAACGTTATTGGTATATAAATGGAAACATATTAAATATAAATGAAAGAAGAAAAGACAAGTAATAAATAAGTATTACTTTAAACTTTATTCTTTCATTATTTTTCTCCTCTTCCTTTCAAAAGGGAAGGAAGAGGTGAAAAATAATGAAAGATGGAACTGCTTTTTTTTGTCGTAAGGCTGTTTTTTAATTTATTGTTAAAAAAAGTCCCAAACATCGGTAAATTGCTTCATAAAAGCCCAAATGGCAATCGTTATTTGACCAATGAACCAAAATCGAAAAGGAAATTAAAAAAAAAACAATTATGGATAAATAATAATAATTTTCCTTAAGCTTTAGTATGGTTACAGAAGCCTTTGATTTGACGGGTCCTTAATATCAATATTATCGTAACCAGGGTTACGCAAGGAATTGGACCCTTATCAATAACGCTTAGAAATAGTTAGTGATGTACAAAACTCGAATCCTCGAGTTAAAATTTTATAGACTCGAGGCGTATTTAATGACATGAGTTTAATGAGCTTAGACTACCAAGTCAAATTGAGTACGAGCACTCTCAGCAACGACTCAAATTACCACGAATGTTAATAAATAGTTTTAAAATTTGAGACTTGAAGCTCAAAAAGGACAAGAGGTAAATTCAGACATATTTTAGATGTCCCAGTTATAAAGGTAACAGTCAAGCTCAACCAAAATGAGCGCAGAAAAATAGTCGTACACACACACACAAAGATTCGAGTGCTGAGAAAAACTCCTGCACAGAAAAAGACTCGCTCCGTAATGCGCACTTTGAGCATCGCTAAAGCGCGCCAGGCAATCCATTTAAAGAGTCCCTGTAAACGAGTTCGAACCCGAAGCAAAAGGACTTAGAGGACTCGAGTCTTATACAAGTACATCACTTTAAATAGATGAGGCAATCACTACACTTCAAAGTTTTAGTTCAACCCAATTTACTAGGCTCTGAAACTCAAAACCGATTTGTCAAGAGTATCGGTCGCTGGCCTAGTATTATTAGTTAGTTCTCGGATTACATTGCATAGTGAACGTCTTAGGTAGTCATATTACAGCGGTTACATTATTTCGTCATTATGCAATACTGACGTGTACATTTTCACGCTTAGTATGATAAACTATTTAAGATATAGGTTCATGTAAGTGAATGATTCGCATTTAGAAAATATTGCTAAGTAAAGTTCATAATTCGGGTCTGTGATTTAGGTTATGTTGCTAGCACTTAACCATAGATATATAGATATGAAATTTAACAGTACATAAAAATGGTACCTCCAGATGAAAATGTCTGACTTGTTTAAAAAAATCTTCTCATTGATATCGCTATCTTTTAACCTCTTTTTATTAGCTTTTCCTTAACCGGATTGTAATTTAAGACGTCGAAGGGTTTTTGCTGAAAACGTAAAAATCCAGATGAAAAGACCCAATTACATTAGAGATCTAATTTCGGGTCGAGAAGGGTTTTCACGCTTACGTCGGTTCCTCAAAATATTGACACAACAAAATACTTTTGCTAATGTATTTCTCGTTTCAAGAAACTCGACGTTTTCCATGAAAATCTATAAAGCTAAGTCTTACTGGTTTTTTTAACCGACAAAAATAAACCTTCAAAGAACAATCACACGAATCTTTGACATTTAAATAACTCTATAACGAAATAGTTTTATGTTTTCTATTTACACGATAATACTTTATCTTATACTTTATCTTGTAGCTTCAATTGCTCTATCTATCCTCCATGGTATACCAAAGCCCTGTATAAAATCGTCATTTATTTGAATTCATGGCACATTGTTAATTAGTTTTAATAATGCAAAATATTGGTTTTCTTTTTGAATTTGATTATAACCACTTTTATCAAATTTTTAATTTATCCTAACTTAATATGAGACTAGCTAATTTTTATGTTTTATTATGAGCCCATAGTTGACCCATTTATACATTTATCTGGATGTATAGAAATAAGATTATCAGGCCACAGAAACGTAAATAAATGTTTAATGCGACAAATTTAAGCGAATTTCTTTCTTAAATTAACATTTTACCTAAATATTTATTAAAGGAACAATCTGTTTGGTGAACTTTGTAAAATCCGGCTATATGACTTCAGAATAAAAAAAAATGTGTTTCTTAGTTTTAATTGTACTTAAACGTTTTTATATTGTTCCAGTCATGGCCGTATTTCTTCATCTTCATGATCCTGGAACACATTGTCTCTTACTAGCGGGCTTAAGATTAAAGGAACCATCTGTTTGGTGAACTTTGTAAAATCCGGCTATATGACTTCAGAATAAAAAAAAAATGTGTTTCTTAGTTTTAATTGTACTTAAACGTTTTTATATTGTTCCAGTCATGGCCGTATTTCTTCATCTTCATGATCCTGGAACACATTGTGCTTCGGTTGAAGGGCGCCAAAGGTATAAGACTGAATGACGGGATTACTAGCATATCACACGGGGTACTACAGGAGTGTGGAAGGTATGTTTCTTAACCATACATCAAAACAGGGTTGGAATGTTTATATAAGTCAATAGTAAGGATTAGTCCTTAACTCTTGACTTAAAAAAATATATTCAAATGCCATGTTGTGTATACATTCTACAAGTGTTTTAAGGGGTGAATAAATGTGTGATGCCTGAAAAATACAAGCCTTCTCCCCACTATTAGCCAAACGCCGGTCGACAATTAACCTGGCAAAAGCTGGCATAAATATGTATAATATATAGGTAACGTTAATCACGATCAAGCTGTGCAAGATTTCTGATTTTTTTTTCATCGCCATTCAAGTTGTGCTAATCTTTACTTAAATTCTAGGAAAATTTTAAATAGTAGATAAACTTTGCATAACTACCTACAATCAATCAATTTCAAAGCTAAGTTTCAGTTTTAACTAAATTGCCTATCGGTAAAGCGTAACGGTTTGTCTATATGAGCAACTAGCTGTTCCCCGCCACTTCGTCCACGTCAATTTATATGAACGCGATTATTTTTGCAACATTTTTCACTGATGCTTCGCTCCTATTGGTCACAGCGTGATGTTATATAGCCTAAAGCCTTCCTCAATAAATGGACTATCCAACACAAAAAGAATTTTTCAAATCGAACCAGTACCTTCAGAGATTAGCGCGTTCAAACAAACAAACAAACAAACAAACAAACAAACTCTTCAGCTTTATAATATTAGTATAGATTGAGATTAATACCGCTCCACTGGTCGGCTATTTGCACAGCCTGATGACCTAAATTCATCTGGTTGATTGACCAAACCCGACTACAAATTAAAATTGCTAGGATATTAAGTTAATCAAAAGATATTCAAATAAATCTATAAATGAATAACAAGTCGACATTCCCATTTGCATGGGATGTATTAGAATTTAGGGTACGTTAACAAAATGAATAAATGGGGCTTTCCAGGTTTGGTTGGAAATTTTATAATTGTGATTATAGGATAAACCGAAACTTATTTTTTTTCTTATTCTTAGTTACTTACTTCAATATCTCATTTTCCAAACATTAAGTAAACCGATACAAAATTGACAAATGCAGCGAAACGAAACTTTTTAGCATCCCCATCTTGTTGTCGAAAATGGTACTTAAGACTTGCAACCTAGGTGTTTAGGTTTACAATATTCCCTCCTTCTGATGCGTGTCAGCGCTCACCTTCACTGCCTGAATAATCTTCTCTGTCTTACCATATGATAGATAGTACCAAATAGGCAGAATCCTAGTTATTCCGTAATTGAGATTTGTTTTTGGACAGCAAACTTTTAATAGCGAAGCGAAAAAAGGCTTTCTAATAGTCAATTCGCTCGATAAATAGATAGAAATAGATCTAATCGTCTAGCGTATACACTATTATAAAGCAACTTGTGTAAGGCCACAGGACTCATTAGAGTCCTTGAAAGACCAAGGAGGTGTCTTTGTACGTCGAAGAGCATTTTTTCTGGTGTGCTTCTCACTCTCACTTCTACCGCAAATAAACCAGATTCTTCGTAACCCTGTATTATTTTTTTTTCAGGCTAATATGGAGAGGAGCCGAGTCCTATTTATATACGTGGATTTACGCAAACTACAGAGTAGTGGAGCTGCCTTGGAACCACACATTCACATGGTACGCGGCAGCCATCGGGGTGGATTTCTGCTATTATTGGATGCATCGTGCTTGTCATGGTAAGTCATTGATGATGACACTAAAAGTTTGTTACACTAATAGCATTTAAGATAAACTCTACGTTACGAAAAATAGGTGTAATTTAGTTTTTGTAACAAAGTTGGTCTGAATTGTAAGGGATATTTAAATTAAAAATAGAAAGAAAGGAAGGATGAAAGCATTATTATTTGACACAAATTAATTAGATTATAACAAAATACATTGATTAATGCTAGCAAATTAGTATTAAAATAGTCGTAGATCAACACAGTTCCTACTACGTCTTCCCGCAAGACGTGTAGTAGGATCTGTGCACACATTTAATAATAAAAACATTTTTTTACGTTCTACTTAATTCCATTAACAATTCTTTATCAAAGATATGGTTTGTTTAATACTATAGAAAGTCCTCATTAAAGCAAATACCCAACATAGCTCTATGTCGAAGTTGTATCTACTTAACGTTGTGTAATTAAGCATTACTTAGTCTTTGGTTACATAATTTGATAATATTTACACAATAATGACGACCATTTGGATCAGCGGTAGTAAACGCTGCTTCTGAGCTATGGGTTGCGGGTTCGATCCTCGCACAGTACAAATATTTGTGTGCATAATCATGTCTGTTTGTACTGGTCTGGGTGTTTTCTATATATTATAAGTATATATTTACAAAAAAATATATATTTATGTAAGTTTATCGGTTGTCTAGTACCCCATACGACAGGGTACTTAATAGTAGCTTAATTTGGGACTAGATGGCTCTGTGTAGCCCAGTGAGGCATGTCTTAAAATATTTATATTTATTTATATTTATATTTATAATGACAAAAGACAGACTTAATCCATTTATTTTCACCGACAAATTTCATTTCACCAAAAGAGTGTCTTATAACGGGAAGGTTTTCTAGGAAAACGGTCAAGAACAAAAAAGCGATTTAATATTAAAAAGAAAAATTATAAAAAGTCACTGCAAAAGTTTTAAACTTTCTCGGCCATCTTGATATCGATTTAGTAATTTTTCCTTATAACGGTTTTAATATTCTTTTCAACAAACGAACAAATTTCTCGTGCTGCATCGGGCACAGTTTTTCTTTTATTAAATGTGGTAAAAATTTTCTCGTTAGCCGTTAAATTAAATTCATAGTTCGGTTTGTAACCAGTTTTTGTCAAAGCTCTGACAAAAACTAATTAAAAATCTGAGCTTTTTAATAGTAGTTGCTCGTTATAGCAGGAATTTGGGCAATTTCAACTTATTTCCTTTTCTATTTTTTATTTCTAAAATTGTTAGATTTCATTACTTTTGTAAGTGTAACTATAATAAGTTACATATTTTAAATTTACTATTTGTAAATAAAGATATATTGTTAATCTCGCAAATGGCTATAAGAATTCGACTAATTTTATATTAGGATAAAGTTTTGCATTTTAAAAGTTTGACTTTTGACGACCTCCGTGGCGGAGTGGCGTACAAACCGGTTTTCAAGGTGTCGCCTGCTCCGAGGTCCCGGGTTCGATTCCCGGACGGGTCAATGTAGAAAAAATGAGTTTTTCTACATTTTCTCGGGTCTGGGTGTTTTTGGTACCTTCGTTGTCTCTGGTTTCCAAAATACGAATGCTTTAAATAGTTATTCAATTTGGGGTCAGAACAAAGTATGTGATGTTGTCCACATTTTTTTTTTATTACTATAAATGATAGAATTTTTTTTAAAAGCACAATTTTCTCGACTCCTCTTTATACTATAAATCTGGTACCTTCGTTGTTTATGGTTTCCATAATACGAGTGCTTTAAACAGTTTTCAAATTGGGATCAAAACAATGTATGTGATGTTGTCCACATTTATATTATAGTGTTTTCACTGGTCGCTTTTATTTTAAGATACAGTTTAATAAAAAAACAACTAAAGTAGGTAGCCACGGTTCTGAAGATATTATTATAAACAAAACCGTCTAACTCTGACTACATGACAATAGTTATACAATACCTGCTGTACATACTTTAAAGGCAGGTGTGCCTGATTCATCGGCGCCTGCATGATGATTTTAATAACCCAAAACTTTGCATGTCAATTATCAATTTTGTCTTATTGATATTATTATTATGTAAAGACGACAGCTTTTCGCGCTTCAAACTGGGCCAATTTTAAGCAGTAGAAACAGGCCTAGGGCCTTATTCAGCTATTTCAATCGCAGTTCGATCGTGATTGAATTGGACGATTTTGACATTTAGCCCATACCAGAACTTTCAAAAACCTGCTATTCAATTACGATTGTGATACGATTGGGTTACGCGAATTAGGGGCCAGTAGCGAGTTTGCTAAATAGCTTAATTTGCAGGCCACGACATTATCTGTTAAATACGAAAACCGTATTTAACTGGACATCAAATCACTCAATAGCTTTGGAGGCTAGAATTCCATTAGTCCAACGATGTGCCGAATGTCAAGCACATAGTGAGTGAATGAGTGTGCTTCTATTCATGACGTATACTCATGCTAATTAACAATTTGTGTGATTTCAACACATTAAATGCGTTGTTTACAACAAATCGGAATAAGAAAAAGATAATCGCATCTAGTCATAAGAAATTTCAGTGAAGTAAACTGTTTAAAATGTAAAACCAAATAAGACCTAAAATAATGCGGTGGTCTTGCACTGAGTTCTTGATTTGTTTTCAATCAGTGAACATGACTGTTCTAAACACAACATTACTAATGGATATTTCTAAAATAGTTTTTTTTTTCATACAATTATCAAGCTTTTCCTCCAGACAAATATTCTCCTGGCCATTAAAAACGTAAGAAAATACGAGTATCAATGCGGTGATTAATTTTTATTCATATTACCTATAGATTCGTACAATGCGTTTTTGTTATGACTTCAGAGGTCAAATATTAGGGGTTAAAGTATGAAATTGCCGATTATTTTCCCACTTTTTATTTTGTTTATAGCTCTTAAAGATAGTCATATTATTGCGTAATTCTTTTTGTATTGTATCAAAAACCAAATAAAGTAACTTTTGACTAAAAAAAAAAAAGCAATGCTAGTGCCTATTACTTCAAAGGAAGTCGTTGAAAAGACCCCTTACAATGTGTCAGCTGACCTTCTTGCTTCAATTAAGTATATTTGTATTATATACTTTGATTTTCAGAAATTTAAATACTATAATGCGTAGCTTTATAACCATCTAACTTTTACCTTTAATTGCATCGAAAACGGTTCAGGCGTTTTTAAAAAAACTAAAAAATTGTTAGTATGGAAAAATGACTTTTCTCGATTTCGTCCATACAAATCGGCAATTTCATACTTTAACCCCTATTATTAATAATGGAGGCTAGCTATCAAATTTGTCATTTCATCATTCTCTCGAGCGGACCCCTAAAAACCCAACGTTTGTCGTCTTCATAACTCCTGACATGAACCGTCTCTCAAACGTTTATTCCCAAATTAACTTCCAAGTTAGACGAAGGAACGCATTAAGGTATGATATTCGCATTAAAATTTCAATTCTTGCTTTGCGCAGATTATTTACCGAGAGACGCGTCTAAGAGGCCCTTTTTTCCAGAGTCGTCCAATTAGAGGAAGCTTTGATCCATTTAGCATTTAAGAAAGTTATATAAGGTGTACGATAAAACTAACACAATTTGCTTTATAACAAATAAATCTTTGTTGATGATAGAATAATTTTTGCTATGAATGAGATATAAACCGTTAAAAAACATGTTTAAAAAATATTTCAATAGATTCAATGCATTATACCTAAAATTTACTGAATTATTTCAAAGGTTTTTAAAATGTTGACAACATTACATACATTGTTCTGACCCCTAAGTAAGTGACTGAAGTGATAGACGACCATTTGGATCAGCGGTAGTAAACAATGCTTCTGAGCCATGGGTCGCGGGTTCGATCTCCGCACAGTACAAATATTTGTGTGCATGAACATGTCTGTTTGTACTGGCCTGGGTGTTTTCTATGTATTTTAAGTATTTATTTACTAAAAAAAAAGTATATAAGTAAGTTTATCGGTTGTCTAGTACCCCATACGACAGGGTACTTAATAGTAGCTTAATTTGGGACTAGATGGCTCTGTGTGGCCCAGTGAGGCATGTCTGAAATATTTATTTATTTATTTATTTACCTAAAGCACTTGCTTTGTGGAAACCAGAAACAACGAAAGTACAGGAAATACGCAAACCTAAGAAAATATAGAAAAAAAAATTGTTTTGTACATTAAAAAACCCATCCAGGAATCTATCGACCTGGGAGCAGGCAATACTTTGGAAACCGGTAGTATGCCATTCTAGTTAAGTTTATTTCCAGTTAAAACGCATATTGAGCTCTCGTTGGTATTTTATTAATTAGCAAACTTAAGTTCGGTTACAAATAGTTATGAAAGTTTTTTGTCCTTACTATTTAGAGATCCTGCTCACATTAATAACATGACTATCTTTTTTCAGAGGTACACATCCTATGGGCACAACACCAAGTGCATCACACTTCCGAAGACTTCAACATGGGAGTCGGTATACGGCAGTCAGTACTACAGGGATGGTGTGGCTTTGTAAGTATCTGAGCTTCTTCTTGGTTCAAATCGTGCTTAGGTGGAACTGTTACTATGTTTTTGTGGCTATGGCTATAGTGACTGATATGTGACTTGATGTATTTTATGTTTTTTTTTCTTAATAATCTTCCTTGTTCTTCCAAATTAAGTCTTTTTTTGTTTTTTCTTCCTTTGTGCATGAGTTGTTGTGTTTTAATTCTAAAACCTCTCATATGTTTTGTTTTGTACCAAATTATTAGCAAAGTAATATTCATCGTTGGAAACTTTTTTGGCTAATGTGTTAATAACATAATTTTGTTTGAAATGTAACATTTGAGCTGTATGTTTCTTTTAATAATAATTAAAAAATATATATATCGGTAGTGGACACAGAAAATGGATAAAGGTTAGGAAGGCGATATAGGCGGGGCAAGCGCGCCACAGTGGTTATGAGCATATGCTTGTAAGTGAGCGCTGTGATTGGTTTCTTACGACGAATAGAGTCGCGCGACGTCAAAAGAATTCGCTTGATTGGCGTTCTTAAACTCGTCTATGTGTAGTGGGGTGCAAGGTCTCCATCCTCTCTGTCTATTAACATTTATGTTGCTGTGCCCGAACAGGGTCTCTAATTAAACTATATTTAATACTTGTAACACCTTTATAACATTATGGAATGCAATAAATTATTTGAATTGAATTGAATTGAATTGAAGCGGCGACATAGGTTCTCATACAAATGGCGCATGACAGCCTTTCTTACCTTTTCCCATGTTCTATGGTAGTGGATACCCCCTGATGTTTAACCATTCGATACTCTAGTCCTATAAGGGTGTCGTAAGAGGATCTTAAACAGTACATGCAGAAGAAAACAGAAGCAGCGATTAGTCTAATTAATTACATCGGGGTCGCTAACCCGTCTGTAAATGACGCTGCTCCATGAGCAGAATTTTGACATAATACAGTGGTATGATTGTGTCAAAATTCTGCTCATGGAGATGCCAATATGCAGCTGGAATCAGGAATGATGATAATGATACTTTGTCAATATTAAGTTTATTTTTGTATGACTTAAAAAACGTATTCAGAATTTTCCAAATCGCTTGTTACAGACTTCTGAAGAGACTCGTTTTTAAGGCTTCCATGTTGCGACAGAAGCTGGTAGTAGTTAATTAACTTGCTTACTTAGCACGACTATAACCTCCCCATGTCTTTCAAATATTAAGCCTATTCAGAAATTTTCAAAATTGACCCTTGCGTAAAAGTCCACACCGCACCACTTGACAAAATGTTGTCAAAAACCATTCATCGTCAAAAATTCAGACATATTATTATGCTCGTGTATAAGATAAAAACACAGGTTTAAACCAGCGACCTCTTGGCTTTGTAGTCTGCTGCGCAAATTATCAGACCAGGGAGGACAGGATTTGTAACCGATATTCAGTGAACAGTAAAACAAGATATCATGTTATTGGTTTTGTTCATCATAAATCAATGTTCACACAAGAATTACGTTGAATGCTATAGGTTGTTATTGATTCGCTTACAACTGAACAAGCTTATTAATAACTAGCTGTTACCTGCCACGCTTCGCTGTGGCACATTGTGATTGAATGGTTTTTGTTTTTTATGTTTTTTTTTCGCGGTTGCGGATAAATAGATAAAAACAATCCTTGATGCGGATTACACAGGGTGAAATTTTAACCACTTTCCAAATTTTAATATAGCAATCTACGAGGCAAAAAACAAATGACGTATTTTTTCTTTTGGTATAGCCCAGTACAAAAATGTCAAAATAAAGCACTTAGAAAATGTCCGCCAAAAATCTGAAATTTTTGATACGGCATCCTAGTAACACTTTTTTTACGCGATGTGCATCTCATTCGTTCATTACAATACTTTTCATAAGTTTTTCAATTTTCCTTTATACCTTAACAGGTCTAGGACCTAAAACTAAATCGCGAAAAATATTTTCGGGTGACAACTTGATTTAATTTTTTTACTTCATAAATAGGCTCTAAATACGATACTGAACAAATATAAAAATTTTGGAAAGTGGTTAAAATTTAATACTGTATATCATGCTAAAATTTCAGCTCGATCGGTGCTGAACTTTTTGAGCTTTTGAAGCGTACACAAACCAACAAAACATTTTTATATATATAAAATATAGAAATTTGATAATACGTACTTACTTGAAAGATAAGATAAGAAATTTTACTCAAGATTAATAGCTCTTTTTGTAATTAAAAACTTTTGGAATAGGATATCTGATGTATCAAATAGCAAAGTAATTTAGACCTTGTCCAAAAGTAAATACAGAATAGTAAATACTGAGTGCCAATAAATAAATAATAAATAAATATTTAGGACATGCCTCACTGGGCCACACAGAGCCATCTAGTCCCAAATTAAGGTACTATTAAGTACCCTGTCGTATGGGGTACAAGACAACCGATAAACCTACTTATATATTTTTTTGTAAATACTCGTAATAGGGGTTAAAGTATGAAATTGCTGATTATTTTCCCACTTTTTATTTTGTTTATAGCTCTTAAGTATAGTCATATTATTGCGTAATTCTTTTTGTATTGTATCAAAAACTAAATAAAGTAACTTATGACTAAAAAAAAAGCAATACTAGTGCCTATTACTTCAAAGGAAGTCGTTGAAAAGACCCCTTACAATGTGTCAGCTGACCTTCTTGCTTCAATTAGGTATATTTGTATTATATACTTTGATTTTCAGAAATTTTAATACTATAATGGGTAGCTTTATAACCATCTAACTTTCACCTTTAATTGCATCGAAAACGGTTCAGGCGTTTTTAAAAAAACTAAAAAATTGTTAGTATGGAAAACTGACTTTTCTCGATTTCGTCCATACAAAACGGCAATTTCATACTTTAACCCCTAATATATAGAAAACACCCAATGCCTACATTATATAATTTTCGCAGGAACTAATAATGGTGAAAGTTTACACTATTCATAAATGCTCCAGCCTACCCATCATTGCCGTGGTAACCACATTTCAATGAAGGCCTTTGCCCGGTAGGATGATTACAGACCGTTACTATCCATCGTCTAAAGTAATTTAAAATTATTATGGATAATAATTTTATAAGATTTAATAATAAAAACACATTACATTATGTTCGGTCTGGTGATTGATTAGTGTCGTCGGCATGCCTGTTTCCTTTTTTAATTGCTAAATAAATTTGAATGAGGATATTTGTGAAAGTAACGAATTTTTGACTTTTGCATTACATAGTAATCAAATTATATTTTCCTAAAAATATTTTTCGTTTGCACGGTACGAGTATAGGCCTATACTACCTACCATAGCTTAGCTCTTTCAGGCTCTGGTACCCTCTGTACAGTAAATTTTCTCGTGAATATCGCTGAGATCGCAGGCCAGTCATGGCTGCGAATACATTTACGATATTGAACCTATCAAATTATGCTGGGACGTCAATAATTTAGAATTCACTCGCACTTAAACGATACAGTATGTGTAACACAGTAGGTTTTTTAGACTAATCATCAAATTTAGCATCGATATATTATTTTTCGTGCCAATAATATAGAGAAGACGCTGTTGGCCATCTTCTTCTAGCAATATTCCTTTAATTGCCTCATCAACCTAATTACGACACCTATACGCTGAGAAGTGGTGGCGTTATTATATTTTAACCAGGAATCAAGGAACAGGGTTTTTTAATATATCGTAACATCTGCTTGACTACTAGTACTTACTCTGGGATCTGCTTTGTTTTTCGCGGTAATGATCTCAGAATTTATCCGTTTGAGAAGTTTTCATAACTTCAGTTTTTACACATTGTATATAGAATGTAAAAAAAGACAAGCCAATTTTAATTCACTGGTCTAAAATAGTCTCAGGAAAAAAAATCCAAAAAATCTATTGAATTTCTTTTATCCGAAACGAATGCGATTCAGGTCAAATTTTGACAGCCTGTATATGCCATGTGATGCTGGTACATATTGAGGCGACTAAAATACAGCCAGAAGAAGATAAACAGTAGCCTATACATATAATTCACTCCATCATGTCCAAACTGCAATCGTTAGAATTCTATCACTCGTGGTGATTATGGCGAAATCTTTCTTTTGAAAAGGCCTAGGTATGTGTAGCGGCTGGATGTGGAAAGCCTAGGACACAGATTTGTGGCGTAACTTAAGAGGACTACTAGAGCTATGTGATTCAATAAATACTAGAGGTAACTACTTTTAAACTATCGCGTTGCATAATTATTTAAAACTAGCGGACCCCGCGAACTTCGTATCGCCGCAGATATTGCATTTTGACGGCTTAAATGTCATTGTCATCAAATATGGCGGGGTTGGCAAAATTTGTTGTTTTTTTACTTTTTTTAGGCAATTTAAAAAAAATCTCTGCGTAAAAACCATCCTCGTACTTCAAGGAATATTCTAAAAAAATAATTAGCGATATCGGTTCAGCCGTTCTCGAGATTTGCGCTTAGCAACATATTCAGCGATTCATTTTTATATTATAGATGTAACAAGATTTATCGCGAACATACCTTATTTTATTTGCCTGACGTTTTACGTACTGGAGGTAATTCGAAATACGATATAAAATGATACTGTTCTAGTTTTTTGAGAATTGATTTTGTTTAGAAGTAATAAAATTAAATCAATTGGGGGCAACACTTAGCTCTAGTAGTCCCCTTAAATTGATTAATGTGTGTGTGTACCTGCGATAACGGGGCTGCAAGAAAACGGGCATTCATGAGAACTGGAGAGCCTAGAACCCTACTGTTTGAACCTTTCCACTGTGGCAAAGATAATATTAGCCTTAAATTATGTTTTGACTTTGTTTGGAAACGTTTAATATCGTCAGTATACTAACGTAGCAAGAACAAAATAGAACACAAAAATATTTTTCTTCGAAGAAATTCCTGTTCGTATAGAAACTTTTTGGCCTTCCATGGGTTGAATTTTGAGGAAAGCTAAAACGTACTTTGTTATTTGTTATGGAAAGTATTTTCACGAATTCTCAAGAAATATCAAGAAAACAAAGTTCTAGACAAACTTTCAATTGCACTCACACTCATACTGTATTTAGATTCTATAATAATCTTTACCATATTTTTCACCATTTTAAATTTCTAAAATTTATTTTACGTAACAGGGAATTACCCTTGATCGTAAGTAATGTCTACAGGATGGTTAAAAATTATAATCTTGCATTATTAATTTTATTTTACCGTAGTAAGTAAAATAAAATTAATAATTGCCAAGAGCCAAGAGGTTTATAATATGAAAAAGATATATTGGTGTTAGTTAAAAAAGTATACATGTACAAACATTTTTAAGAAAGAAATTTGTTTTGAACTTTATCAGCAATATCCGATATCACACAACATTACATATACAATAAATACTCATTTAAAAATAAGTTAGGTTTATAAACTCAGAGTGTATTGTCAACAGATTTTCTACCTACCCCTCGCGCTGGCCATCCCCCCTGCCCAGTTCGTGATGCACCACCAGTTCAGCTACCTCTACATGTTCTGGATCCACACCGAGGCCATCAAGAGCTTGGGACCTCTGGAGTACATCCTCAACACACCAAGTCACCACAGAGTTCACCATGGTAAGTCCTCAAAAGTCGTTTGAAGAAATATTTTGAGACGTTTATACAATTACATGTGGTACTTTTTCGTTGTGAAAATGACTTTGTTTTGTAAATCTTGATTTAGCGACCTCTGTTTACGGATTTTGAATTATATTGAACCCTTTTCTATTTTAAATGTGTTTCAGTGTCAAACCATACCTTTTTTCTAAATCTAAATAACAGATTTAACATTGGATTTAACTCAAAATCCTCACTAAAATTAATAACAGTTTTGCCAATATATCAAAAAATAATCATTTGGAACCATTTGTTGTACCAAATTTCTACCTAGGGCGTATAAATGTAGAAATGTGGTACAATTCTTTTTTAAATACTTTAATCAATAGAATACTATACAATAACAAATAAAATACAATAATAACTAAACTCCTAATACCGTATTATACATATAAACACTGTCCCGAAAATTCGGAATAAATTGATGGATGAATGAATAAAGCACCCTGAAAACAAAACTGTTACAACATTTTGCCTTTAATCCCTCAACCCCCAGGAGGCATGCGCGTGCCGCGATAACAATTGATTTCAATTGTGTCTGGAATAACTCACGATCGAGGGATTTAAAAACATTACCTTAAAAATCACACCTTATTGCTGGCGTAATCTTATTCGCGAGACTTCGTGATTTAATCAAATTATAAAAAGATTTAATAGGATAAACTTAAACGAAGATCCAGAATAAAGGCAGCCAATTTTTGATAGATTACCGGGTACATCAATTTCAAAAGAGCAAAAATGCGAATCTAATCACTGCGATAATGGAAAAAGGAAATTTCAAAATGTCAGATTGAAATGTTCGTATACATCTTGTCAGCTTTGGTGAAATATTTTAATGCCAACCTTTGTGTTATTGTTATTATTGTGTTTTCAAAGAATTTTGAAGTCAACAACGAGTTGTCCGTCTGTCTGTCTGCCCATCCGTTTGGCTGCGTTGAAGCATTAATAATTTAGTATCAAAAAGAAAAAATTTTGTTTCAAGATAAGTGTTACCCCTTTCTCTCTGCAAATTTTATGAATATTTCCTTTTTTCACCAGTATAATTATTGGCAAAATTACCAGGAAAGCTATAAATAGGGTTCACATGTTTAACGTAAAATGTAAGCACTCGGATATCGGCAATTTCGTATATATTCCATTCAAAATAAATAATAAGTTGCTCCTTACAACAGGTAGTAAATATAAATCAATTTAAAATAAATACACAATGTAAGAAAACTGTTGTCAAGTTTATTTTAAAACAATCAGACCAACTTAACGCAAGTAAAATATCCTATGTTTATAAATAAATCCTATAAATCAACCCACTGTAGGGCAAATGCTTCCATCATTAGATTCCAGTTACCACAGCAATGATGGGTACAGGTATAATTACTATGCTTGCCATATGTGGGTTGGTGATCGCAAACCCGAGCAGTGTTCGAAAATTCGAAACTTTTGGCTCGATATTTAAACCACTTCTAGACCAACAGGGCGTTATATAGACGTGAGTATATCAATATGATAATATGATGTATTCTGTTTTCATCAGGTAGCAACAAGTACTGTTTGGACGTGAACTACGGAGGAGTGCTCATCATCTGGGACCGCCTCTTCGGTACCTTCAGGCCTGAGACTGATAAGATCGAGATCGTGTACGGCCTCATCTTCAACCAGCCATCCTTCAACCCTCTGTACCTCCAAGTCAGTATAAACAGTGTTTACTTTATTTCATTCAATTCATTTATTGTCCATTAGATGACATTAATCCTTTAATAACCAATTAAAACCTACAAAAATCTTTAAAATTGTTATTGGTATGACAGCCAATAACATTTTTAAAGATTATGTGCTTATGTGCTTATGTACATAAGCACATTATAATAGTCAAACCGCGAATACGTTTAGCTTCGATGTAAAATAAATCCTAGACACACAATCAGTTGACAAAAAAACGAAAGTGGCCACCGAACATGAATGCTCTTTTACCTTAGCATCTTAAGGTAGGAATAATAGCTGCATAGTATTAAACTTGAATAGTTCAAAGTATCATTTTTGTTTGGGACTGTATACCCATCTATTTCTTACACTTTATCTTTGTAGTAAAGTATGCTTTTGTTTTTCTAATTTATGATGCATTCTATTTGCTCGTGAATATTCGTTTTTAGGGTTCCGTGCACAAAGGGTAAAAACGGGACCCTATTACTAAGACTTCGCTGTCTGTCCGTCTGTCCGTCTGTCCGTCGCTCTGTGACCAGGCTGTATCTCAAGAGCCGCGATATCTAGACAGTTGAAATTTTCACAAATGATGTATTTCTCTTACCGCAATAACAACAAATACTAAAAACAAAATAAGATAAATATTTAAAAGGGCTCCCATACAAAAAAAAACGTTTTTTTTTTGCCGTTTTGGTACGGAACCCTTCGTGCGCGAGTCCGACTCGCACTTGGCCGGTTTTATTATATCAGTGAATACCTACGTAACGAGTACAAAGTTCATACAAACAAATTAAAACCGCTGTCTTTGTCAGATTTGGCATAAGTGTAAAACACAGTTTCACATATTTACAATTTTAGGGTAAACTAAATATTTCGTGTATAATCATAGAAAATCGTGATTCGTAAAATGATATTGACTGCTTCTTAAAACAATCTTCATCAGATAATAAAGTTAAAGATACCAGTATATAAACTTGAAAATTTTTCAAGTTTATATACTGATATTATAATTGCAATTTAATTGCTAAAATATCAAATAAAGTATATAAATAGCTGTTTCATCTTAACTGACTGTCAAACATCTGCAAAGATGTTTCTTTCGGGTGTTGGGGGTGCAAGCTCCTAACATTTGATGAAGCAACGCTGGCTCACAGCGTAAGAATATGCTTGAAAAATTCGCGCCGTGTCGCAGTGTCTCGGTGGCCTAATGGTATGGCGCCCGCCCGGCATGCGAGGAGATGCGGGTTCGAGTCCCGCCTGAGACAAAATTTTTCAAGTTTATATACTGATATTATAATTGCAATTTAATTGCTAAAATATCAAATAAAGTATAAGTTAAAGATACCTTTTTTCATAGTAACAATTACACAAACCTGGCAGGGACGCAACTAATACTCGTATAGTAAATATTTTTTAATAACGGATTTTGCGAAAGGACCGTATTAAAAAGGTCTAAGCAATCGCTCAAGTTTAGAGTTTATGAGTAGGAAGTAGCTAATAAACAATTTTGTAATCATTCGAATCCTACATCACTAATGTACAAAGGCGATAGAATATTTTAAGAAAGTTACAAATCCGTATGAAAACTTTGATTATGTAACCCAAGGTGTGTGAAAAATTCATATATCACGTAAGCTACGGAAACTACTCACAAAAAAGAAAGTAAAGCAAATATTTAGTAGAAAGTAGCGAGGATTAGTATTGTAGTTACCATAGTTTTATAGAAAACGTCACTTAGGCCCGAGTTCACCAACAGACGCTTAAGTTTAAACAGCGTTTAAAATATTATTTGACATATTTTGTATGGGAATTGTGTCAAATTAATCGTCACTCTTTGTTTACCGGCTGTTTAAATGTTGGTGAACTTGGGTCTTATAATGTACAAAAAAGTCCATGATTAACTTTTTAATGAATACCTCTATCAACCTGGTCAAAGCTGGGGCTGGCCGCTTTTATTTACAAAAACATCCAACATGGCTTCTATAATGGCTTTTACGTTGCCTTAATTAGTCTTGTCGTGTTCCCCCAATTTGTACAATCATGTAAATTAATACTCCCTAAGTTTTGCGGCAGAGGGATCAATGTTGTTTGTAAATAAAAGCTGATTACTTACATAGAAGCAAATGTAAGTTTGTTTCAATCAACCATTATAACCAGTCTCTGTATATCAATCCCAGTGGGTTTTGTGTGGAATAATGCCTTTTTGTTAGATGTATTAATGTTGGAATGTTTTGTTCAATGAATCCACAGCAAAAGTCAAAGCCAAAAAAGGAATTTTTTACAATTTTTGTTGTTTTATTATAATATTTAACAAAATTTTAACCAACAAAAGACTGAATAAGTTCACAAACTTTGAGTTGGTGAATGCTAGTAGCTTCGTGATATACTGATCGATGATTGTTTGTTCGCTACCGACTTTTTATTTGTCTGGTTTTTTTATATAAATTTTTACAAGTTTTTTTTATTTTCCTAATATTTAAACGCATTATGAAATGAGTCAGAAAATAATAACACTTTGTTAAAGCTTTATCAAAACATGACCTTATTGACAAGTTGAAACACTTTGTTAAATATTTTCGTTTTAATCTTATTACGATTATACCTATTTCTATGGGATATCATGTCATGGTGCTGGCATATAAAATAATTAGAACCATACCATGACAATTCTGGGAATCGAACCGGGCACATCAGAGCTGGTCACATCTTGAAACTCAGTGTTTACGCCACTGCGCTACAAACGTCACCAACGGAGCTCCTTCGGTACCTAATATGGCAATAATATTTTTTATCACACTTTACCTGTGTACATTATGAAGCAGGCCCTAAAGATCCTTAGTTATTCCTTATGCTAGCAACAACTTAGTATATATATCTCTTTTTCTACCAATGTTCTGCTAGTCTCACTAAAAATATAATCCATATTTCAATTTGTCGAAAACGCCTGTAAAGCTAAAGAACCTAATTACGTGAAAACAGAGCAAATAAAACCTGATCCAGCGTCCGGTCGTTGCTAAATGGCCCCCAATTAGTGTGCCGTTTTTAGTGCCAGTTAATTAATTGCAAAAAAACATGCTACAACTTTTTAAATTTAAGCCCCTGGGGTAGTAATTAAACGCTGCACGTTATAATTGTGTTATAGAATTACTTAATTCATTTCCAAATTACCCACGAACACAGTCGAGGAGTAATAATCTGATTTTATTTTCTCTTAACTTAGGTTTCTCTCATCATCATTATCAATAATGAGGCGTCGAAAAGACGCTACTGTCCGTATTCTTCTGGCAGTACACCTTTAGTCGCCTTTTACGACATTCTCTTCTTTCTCATACGGATTTCATCATATCTAAGTCCTTGAGGCAAGGAAACACTAAGCATTGCTCTCTCTTTTGCCCGTTATTTAACCTCCACCCTTCTTCAGTTACTTTAGCACTTTTGAATCCTTAGACGTAGGTTTTTTTAGCGTACCCGGCTAGTTTCGTACCGCCATATTTTATTGTTGAATAATTTGTAAACTTCCGAAAATCTTGTTTTAGTATCAGTATATAAACTTGAAAAATTTTTTCTCAGGCGGGAAAAAAATTTTTTCAAGTTTATATACTGATATTATAAGTGCAATTAAGTTGCTAAAATATCAAATAAAGTCTTGTTTTAGTATTTATGCCCGCCTTAGCTTCCCACGGGTGGTTTAGGGATGTACCAAGCGATGCTCTCTCTATTGCCTGCTGTGCGACCTTGAGCCTCTTTATGAGACCTATATTAAATGATCATGTTTAATAATTATTTTAATTTATTTAGGTAACTTTTGTTGCTTGTTTCAGGGCTTCTACACTGGCTACGTTTTGGAGAAAGTCCGCAAGTTCAACACCTTCGGTGATAAGTTCCGAGCGGTGTTCTACGGCCCTAGCTGGGAACCTGGAACCCCACGACTCGGAGACGAAGCCACGAAGGTTGATGTACGTATATTTAGCATGACATTCACCTATCTGACATCGGGACACATGACATCATAGGCTTATCAAGGGAACTTCAAACAATGTTTAAATAGACTTATTATTAGTCGATATTAGTCACCAATATAGATAATAGAATTTTGATGAACAATCGCCTCATGGTATAGCACCCGCCCGGCATGCGAGGAGATGCGGGTTCGAGTCCCGTCCGAGACATAATTTTTCAAGTTTATATACTGATATTATAATGTTCGAAAATTTGAACTCTTGTTGCCTCACCCGGGGATCGGAACCAGGACACCAAGATATTGTTACAAGTTAATAGCATACAGGAGTTCAAATGACTTATTTAATAACGCTTCGTTGAGATATAGATTTTCATAACATTAAATAAGTAGCTTTATTACCTACGGCCGGTGAAAGGATAAAAGAAGATATAATTTTTACTATCAGAGTTCAAAATTTAAAGGTTTTTGTTTTAAATTAATGTTAAGGTATTAAATTACATATGTTCTTTACCCTTCGCTTATTGTGGGTGTCTATTAGGTCGGCTACTTGGGAATGATGAATGATAACTAGGTTTCACTGGAGATAAACGGGTTTATTGTCTAAGGTTCCTAAAGTTACATGACAAATATCTGACTTAATTACTATGCTTAGAGTAAACCTAACAACCTGACGGGACCGGGAGTGATGTGCGACTGGCGCGTTGCGCCCGCGTTCCTTCAAATGTTTGCTCAGCATTGTGCAATCGGTGACGCCACAGTTCCTTGTTGTATTTATAAATTAACAAAAAAAAATAGCAATTTTTTTTAAGTCCTCAATAACTTGTATGTTGATGCTGATTTTTTACCACGCTTTTATTAGCTTGGGTTGTACCTATCTATATATGTAATGGAATCTTTGAGCATAATTTTCACCAATTTCCAGAAGTTTGATTAATTTGAAACTTTGCACACGTATCAAGGACCGATGACAATGCAAGAACAGTTTCCCAGTTTTCCTCTGGAAGAGGGAGTAAAAGAGATAGAGCTAGCGCGCGATCTGTATCAATTACGATTCCTGCATAGCTTTGGACTTACAGTCGGTAAAAAAGGAATCAAATCTTATAAACTAAACTAAAAAGCAAAAATTAAATTATTGTATAAAAAGCGTGGGGGCTTGATTTAGATTGTTGTAAATATTTTATCAATAATTTACTATATCTGTGGATATCATAACAAGCACCCCACGCTTTTTTTACAATAATATGTTTTTTTCAATTGATTACTACAGTTTTATTTTCAATTTTTTAGTTCAATCTGTTTTAAAAGCGTGGTTTTTTAGTTTTTTAAACTATAATTTATTTTTTCTGGTCTTCCTTCTCGTGGAATTTTATTTTCAAATTTTAAATAACTATATGAGTACCGATCCAATTAATTAATTAATTAATTCGTATAAATACGTGCCGAGCTAACTGGAGCACGTATTATTTTTAATCTTTGAAAATGGCCGTTGTACAGTCGTCTTCTTCTTATCGTATACTCTTATACTCTTCAAGAAAGAGTTTTCCAAGCCGCCTTTTGTTGACATTTGACATGACTTGTTCTTACGCCATTTTGCGACAGACTCTTATGGCTTAAATTGCTGTACCTCAATACATACAGGATGACTTTGTCATCATCTTCAAAAGTTCTTGTAGGCGTTCAGTATCGTATTTAGAGCCCATTTATGAAGTGACAATGTAAATCAAATTTTCACCCGAAAATATTTTTCGCAACATAGTTTTGTATTTTTACGGTCCTTAAGGTATGAAGGTATAATAATAGTGTCGTAATGAATGAATGAGATGCGCATCGCGTAAAAAAATTTTGTTACGAGTCCGTATCAAAAATTTCAAATCTTGGCGGACATTTTCTAAGCGCTTTATCTTGACATTTTTGTACTGGGCTATTAATTCCAAAAGAAACAAATCGTCATTTGTTTTTTGTCTCGTAGATAGGTTATCATATATCGCCAACTGTACTTCATCCGTTTTTTATTACACTTCCAAAACATGTCGTAACGTAGAGATGTCTGTATTATCCCGCTGTTATTAACACATTCCTGTTCAGAATTTGGAATTTTGGATACTCTCTAACGGAGGAATGCCAATATGGGTTTTGGTGGAGCTAAACTTAACAGTGCAATACCAGTTTTGATGTGTGAAACATGCTAAGATTTATTATTTGCTTGAATAGTTTCATTAGTAACTATACAAATCCAATATATTCCTTAGGTTTGGGCATAAATCTATACAAATAAAATGAATTAGCAAAATGTATGTACGGGTATAATTTCCAATAGACTGCACAAAATTGGATAATTCTTTTCTGTTAAGTTTGAACTGGTCAGAAAAAATTATGTGGAAGGAAATGTTTGGAAATATATAAAAAATAACTGTTTCAGACATTTCCATGTGAAAACTGTACTTAAAAGGTCGAGTCCACAGAACATGGAAAAAGGTTAGAAAGGCTGTCATGCGCCATTTGTATAGGGGCCGTTGTCGCCGTTTGATTTTAGAACGAGATTAAAGAACTCTAAAGCGAATCATCACAGCGCTCAAGCATTTGCTCATAGCCTCTGTGGCGCGCCTGCCCTACCTTAGTGCAGAAATGAAATTATTGAAAATAGTTGAACTACAAAATTATAATTTCTTTTTTACAGATTGAGCCTAGAGAGAAATATGACATCCATCTCCCGACCTGGTGCAATGTATACCTTGTTCTGCACTATACCATCGTCTTGTATGGTTTCTTCGAACTGGCAAGCAGATATATGGTAAGATGAAATGATATCAGTATTGTGTAGTGCTGGCTAGATATTATTTTGGGTATTATCTGTACTAATATTATGAAGCTGAAGAGTTTGTTTGTTTGTTTGTTTGAACGCGCTAATCTCAGGAAGTACTGGTTCGAATTGAAAAATTATTTTGTGTTGGATAGTCCATTTATCGAGGAAGGCTTTAGGCTATATAACATCACGCTGCTACCAATAGGAACAAAGCATCAGTGAAAAACATTGCAAAATAATCGCGATCATAATAACAGAAATTGAATTGAACGAAGTCGCGGGCAACAGCTAGTGATAAATATTTGGGATTTAATCCTGTAAAGTTTGGGCTCTTTTCTAGCATGAACTATAACTTGCTCACTCGGTGCCGGTGTGGGTAGTATGGTGTATGTACCCAGGCCGGTGTTAACGAGCGGAAATCAAAGACAAAATAATTTTCAAAATTCATATTTACTAGATAGCGTTGCATATGCAGTACTTTTTTAATCGATTCCACTCATCAAACGTATAAACGTGAATTTGTATGATTCTGAACTTGTTTTACAAATTTATCATAAAATGGCCAGATCCAAACTAAAATTTTCGCTAGAAACTCAAGAAACTCTAAATTGCCACTCAAACGGTATACTTATACAAAAACAAAAGTAAAATAGCTTAATCATCTCACTGCAAGGCAAAGACCTCTATCATTGAATTAAAGTTATTAGCATTGATGGGTTAATAGATAAGGTATAATCACCACGCTTTTCAGATGTGGGTGCACAAATACGTGCAATTTTCAAAAATTCGAAAATCTTTTTGTTCGACCCGGATTTCTAACCCAGGAACCCAAGACTTTAGCCTGGTACTTAAACCACTAGACTAGTGGCGCGTTTCCTATACCTACCTTTACAATATGTACAAGATAATTTATTGGCTAAAGATTTTTCACTTTTCACTAGAAAAAAGTATTAAAAAACGATTTCACAGCTCATTAAGTGTCTTGTTGTTATAGAAATTGGCTTTTACCCTCTTTATATTTTCCGAGCAAAATATAAAGTATCACAGCGTAGCTGCTACATAATTGTTTTCTTAAACCTACTCTTATATTTGTTTGCTTTCTTTAACTTATTTTCGGTAAATTTTCGGCTCTAAATGAACAGAAATATCTTTGTTTATTTTGTTCCAATAAAACATTGAGTCTCAAAATTATATACAACTTTGTATAAGTACTTGACAAATTTAATTACTTAACATACTCATGTAACGTCGCTCAGCGACCTATACAACGTTCTATAGCGCGCTCGGAGTTTCTCTGAAAGATACAACTCGTAACAAAGTTTTCCGACAGAGAGTTAAGGTTTTTGACAAAGCGTACAGGATAGCCAAGCTAAATTAAAAAGCAGTGTGATTATGCTCGTATTTATTCAAGAAGGCCCCGACGGCCATTGGCCTGATTTCAAAAAAAGCTAGGTGATATTTTGGACCGGCATGTCTTTTGGTCTACACATTTTGTTGCAACTAGCACCTATAAATGAATAAGCTGATGTGTTGCCGTTTGTACCATTAACCGCCTGAAAATAATAACTAATAGTTTTTTCCTTTCTTCCAGGGCATGACTCCGATATCGGTGCTGACATTTGTATTCTACATCATCTCCTCCTTAACCATCATCGGGATGCTCTTCGACAACTCGAAGTACGCGGCTATACTGGAATTCATCAGGTGTTTTGCTCTCGCCTTCCTCACTAGAAGTGTTGTCGACACCAGTCCTCTAGGCACCTCCTTACAAGCGTTCTACGCTGTGTCAGCTATGTTCTGGGGTTTGACCGGGTTGAAGTTGCTAGAGATTGAGAAAGCTCAGAAGGTTGAGTAGACCAAAGATTTTTTTAAGGGTATACCTTGTAAGAATGTATAATGGTGATATTGAGTGTGGCAATTATTGCACACTAGATCAAAAGCGATGTAGGTAGGTCAATTGATTCAGGATTTGTACCATGTCTGCACATCTGTACATCCGTAAGCATAGCGTTTACAACAGTGCCCAAATATAAACCCTAAATAAATTCACAGAAAAGCGATGTAAGTCAAAATAATTTGTATTCAGAATTGCCAAAATTATGTGCCTTTTTACTATTTAAAAAACGTAAGAAAAGGTATTAAGTAAAATAATGCATGCAATTTAATGCAGTCTAAGTACCTATTCAGGTTTATCTGTTTTGATTTAGGTGCGACGTGGTATGATAGCACTTGACCACAAAATCAAATCGAAATGAACTTACAAATGTTTAACAGTGCCTTATATAGATAAACATTATTCAATTTGTATTATATAAAATACTGAATATACTGCAATGGTCAGTATAGTAAGAGTTCATTATTTTGGTATTTTCACAATGTTAGATACTTAGGTACATACAACAAATGAACAAGAGCGAGTGTATAAAAATTATCAAGTATATAAAAATACGTAGGGTAGAACTGCCAATAATAACTACCCACACTACCAAAATACCGAAGATACATAAAAACAATTTTGCAATAGCAGTCCTAAGTTATTGTTTTCATCATAATTATGATTTTGAATTCAAAAGAGGTATACCCTAAATGATTCCTGATTGACTGACTTGGATATAACTAGTCGAAATGATACGATTATACGACTGATGTAAATGGGCCCTAAGATTCTGTTGTTAGAATTTTTGTATTTTTGTCCAACGAAAATATTGAATACTTAAAATATATAAGTAAATAGTGTTTTAAATTATAAATTTATCAATACCAATTTTAGTATTGTATTGCTACTTATATTGCCCTTTTTTGTATTCTGTCTAATACCTCAAAATAAATACTTAATTTACAATCTCCAGTATGCAATAAATTTAGTTTAAATATTATATAGAGGTTGTAGTCTGTAACAAGAGCAATATTAAAAATATCTCAGTAATTGTATGAATCGTTACTGCCTACTCAGTCCACTGATGGGCTTTTAAAAATGATGATTTTGCCAATCGCCAAGGTTAGCGGCGAATGCAGCAGTGGCAGTAGTTTTGTGCCGGCACTACACTAAACACATGGTAAAAAAAACTATTTAAAAACGAAACCGGTTCTTAATTTGTCGAAATATTTTTTTTCGTTTTTTGATTGATGGAGTCCTAGGGAACTCGAGAGAAATGTTTAACTTTAAATTGTACGAATTATGTTTTTGTTGATTTTTCATAAGTGAAATACGTCATCTTGTGATGCTGCTAAGCGGATACTGAAAGCTCGGGTATTGGAGCTACAGTAATACTTGAAAATGAATTGTTTATTTTGATATTCATAGATTCAAAATAAAATTCTCTTTAGTAGGTAAATCATGTTTGTATTAATTGCTATTGTTACAAGCTATACCTTTAGTAAGTATAAATTTGTTACCCATTATACAGGTGAAATTTTAACCACTTTCCAAAGTTTTTATATGCGTTCAGTATCGTATTTAGAGCCTATTTATGAAGTAAAAAATGTAAATTAAGTTGTCACCCGAAAATATTTTTCGCGATATACGAGTAGTTTTAAATTTTTACGGTACCAGACCTGTTAAGGTGTAAAGGGAAACACAAAAACTTATGAATATTATTGTAATGAATAAATAAGATGCACATCGCGTTAAAAAGTGCTACTAGGATGCATTATCAAATTTTTTTGATTTTTGGCGGACATTTTCAAAGTGTCAAATCTTCACGTTTTTGTACTGGGCTATACCAAAAGAAAAAATACGTCATTTGTTTTTTGCCTCGTAGATTGCTATATTAAAATTTGGAAAGTGGTTACAATTTCACCCTGTATAGTTTTATTTAAATTAGTTTATTTTATTTATGAATACTTTTTACACTAAAACAGAATTTCTGTTTACAAATACAAATTGTGATTGATTGAACACTTTAGAATATAACGCTTGGATCTAGATAATAGTTTATGAAGTAGTGGTTTTGCATTTATAAAATAGAGGTAAAAAATATCGCTTTTTTATAAATAGCCGAATATCACACGCTTTGCATTTCATAGTGTTTAAATTATGTTTGATATTGTATTTTATGTGTTAGTAATAAATTATAGTTACCGCAAAGATAGTTAAAGTTACTTTTACCGTTTTAAATAATAAACTGCAATTAAATATAATTTGACGTTTTATTTATTGAGTTTACGCGAATACTACATTGAAATGAAAGATATGTTTAACGGATTATAGTATGCGTTCATTTATGATTTAACCCGACGCAAGGGCCATTTTTCCATACAAACGTAGTCCCCTGTTTCCTCCCTGGATAAAGCCAGTAGAGCAATAAGTTTTATTACAAAAATTCATGGCCACTATTGGC
The DNA here is from genome assembly GCA_949315895.1 of Anania crocealis. Classification (NCBI taxonomy): domain Eukaryota; kingdom Metazoa; phylum Arthropoda; class Insecta; order Lepidoptera; family Crambidae; genus Anania; species Anania crocealis. The sequence continues at coordinate 3,247,980 of OX438857.1, read as the reverse complement.
ATGGTTTTCTTTTTTTCATAAATTGATTAATAAAAGAAATATGAGCCCTCAAAAATAGAAAAAATTCGCTAGATTTTCCGCTGTGTTCAAACATCCAGAAAACAAATTTGCAAAATTTTAGAAAAAAAGGAAAACATACGAACACGGCTAAGGCCTTTCTTTAATTTTTAATGAAAAAAGTATTTAAATCGGTCTAGTTTTAGAAAATAAATCGGGGGACTACGAAACGTTGATTTGGTGTGTTTTTAGTAGGTATTTTCGGTCCAAGAAGCAGTTGTCTCTATCACACTCTGCGGTGAAGGCGTTTGGCACTGCGTGATAGCAATAGATTTTACAAATACCTACCACGGGCAGACTCTCTGCCCTCTCGTGCAGTCTGCCCGTGACCATGTACGGTGTAAAGTGTTAAATTCGAAACGTCGGGTTAACTCATAAATCAAATATCCGTATCAATAATGCGTAAACATACCTTTCATTTCAATTATTAGAAGTTTGTTCCCACATGTCATCAACAAAAGGATAATTTAGCCATAATCGCCTCGCTTGGCAGGCGAGTTGGAGTCCGCAGTTTGGCCAATAATTTTTTGTCGCCACTTTTAACACTTAACTCATTAAGCTCCTCCATAGATATAAGTACTCTTCGCAAGGAAAAGGCTACACAGACTACGTAATAGATGTTGATATAATCTGTATTTAATTCTTGTTCATTTATTCACTGATCAAACTGACATATTTGTCCAAACAGCGTAGTGTCCTCTCACAAACAAACAAATACACTCAACATCAAACTCTATCTCGTAGACATACGGTTAGAAATGTATCAAGAATAAACGAGGTTGTAAATGAAAAAGTTACTTATTCAGTAACTCGCTAAGAAAGTCAATAACAAAGTTATCGAAGGGTGAAATCGTAACGAAAATTGTGGACGAATTGAATGAGTCGTGAAACATGTTTCAAATGGATTTTGATTTAGGTAATCAGCTTCCGCGGAAATAAAATCATTACGTATAAATCCACCTGTCAAAAAAATGAAATTTTCCCCAATTGACATTGATTGAGCTAAATAAATGTTCTGGAAATGAAGTGAAATCTATGGTTAGGCGAATAAAAATTTTTGCCACCATATCATTCATTAAAACCTTTATTACTATTTTTTTCACCTATTACCATTAGGATTTCAGACATAAGTATACGTAGTGAAAGTAAAGTACCTAGGCAGAGAGAACGAGAAAATCCTATTCTTTAATAAAACTTTTCTCATGCCCAAAATTATATCACAAAATAAAACATTACATTCAAACTTGTTTTCAAATAACAGATTAAATTATGCAGATATTACTGGTTTCTTTTAATTGTTTAACGCGATTGATCATAAACTAGGCGTTAACTATGGGATGGATTAGTCTTGTTACCTAAGTTCTTCTATTTTGCGTGCGATAAACTATAAATACGCGCCAATTTAGTTAAATAAACGCAAAGGAAAAAAAGAGTATAGGTCCTAGTTTAATTATTCTTTCCAACACAACAGCGCAAAGGAATAAAACAAAAATTCCCAGCCACAGATCCCGAAGTCGTAAACCTTACCATACAGCCTCAGTCTGACTGAAGCCACGGGAGCGTGCAAACGTATTTTCCTAAACGCACGCTTCAGTTCGCTGTATCGGGCGTTTGTGAAAAAAGTTCTTGTCTGTAATTTCTTTGGTCAAAAAAAGTAATGTGCAGTGAATTGTGAAAGAGTCATTTGAATTCGGAATTGAAAGTGAGTTTTCAGTTTAATGAACTCGATATTTTTTTGGTAAGTTGATTTACGTATTGTGGTTTTACTTTTAACGTTAAATTATTAAGTTAATAAATATGTTTGAATTATTATTTAATACGTTACACAAATGAAAAATATTATGAATGCCGCACATAAAACATGAATTGTTTTAAAAAAAAATTGCATAGTCCCTGCAATTTTTTTTTTTTTCAATTCATAATTCCAACTTGTGTTGTTTTTAAAATATATTAATTAAAGTATTGTTACTTGTGGTATTCACTGAATATAGTAATTTAATCTTTTGAAAGCCCCTATCTAGAGATACTAGAATTAATTGTTTCGGGGTTTTTATGAGTTATAATAAATAAATAAATGTGGACAACATCACATACATTGTAGAGAGTTAGGACTGATATTTTAGTACTGTTGCAACAGTGCCATGGTACAAGCAAGACAGATACGTGGTATAAATCCTGAATTAATTTACTCTAATCGTTAATTTTACTGATTTGCCGTAGTAACTTGAATTCTACGTATAGGCCTTGCATTGGGATGATTATATAATATAGACTGTTACTTTACTTATTTTATTATTTATTTTTTTAGATAATATAAAAAGACTCACTCGTCCAGTCGTCTTTCTCCAGACTAAACGAAACGGGGATTACACGATTACATAAAAACTAAATGCAAAGATTGTTTTTACATAATTATTCTTTCCCTATATTAAACCACAGAGAAACTAGTCGTTTTATTTGTCTGATGACATAACAACCGAATGCGAGTGACACGACGACTCTAAATATTGTGTCCTCCAGCCTCCTCATTATTTCTTCCCATAAGCCAGTGCCAACACACTATACAATTTTTGCTGTCTCACAAAATTGTGAAAGAATATAAGAAATTTTGTTAGAAGAGTCTTAAAGAAACATATTTCATCTGCTCTAAAAAAGAACATAAAATTTAATCGAGCTTATATTTTTGAGATACGTGTAGGTATCTTTTTTGTCTTGTGGAAAGTGGTGTACCAGTTTTGACAAAATTTCATGTGTCAGTAAAATAGCGATAGGAGCTATGAAGTTTTAGTACCAGCAGCTGTCAGAATATATTTGCATGGGAAAATCAACCCTGTTGTTCTCTGCCGCACAAATAAATGACTTTAATCCTTAAGGTGATAAACTAATTTCTTAGCCGACCGTACCAGCACATGAATAGAATAGGACCACGGCTATTCCTTCTTTGGGTATTTCAAGAGGCGACTAAAAGACTCCCTTAGAAAAAGATTGGCTATATTGTCTTTTTTGCGATCGCCAACAAAAAAAGGCGGTGGGAACATACTTTTTGGGAGAGCCCTGCCCTGTGTCCAGCAGTGGACTGATGATAGGTTTATAATGAAGTTTGTCTTGTTGCGAAGTTATCCGATTGAGTCTACCTCTTTTATCTTTAATATTAATAATGGTGTCTCTTAATTAGTCTTGTCAAAATTAATAAAGAAATAGATAGTAAAGGAAATGCAATAACAATATGTAAATGAAACTCATTTGTATCTTAAAACTGGTAATAGAATGTTTTTTTGCAAATAAAAATGGCCGCAAATTTTTTTTAAATTAATACCTTTTATGATAATCCATTTACCAGATAAACTATCAAGTTAATAACAAACTGATAAGGTGCCAAAAAAACTTAAATTTGGCACCTGCTTATTAGATATTTTAACAAAAATTGTAAAAATAATCATAGCTTTGGTCACCTGTATATAGAAACGAGTAGAAGTATAGTTTTACTTGTCCAATACACATAAAAGCTGAATGTGCAAAATATAACACAAAAATGCCCTTGCACAATGACATCACGACACCAAATAAAATGTTGGCCATTATTCCGCCCCATTAGCTAGTGCCAACACACTTTTTGTTTGCTCACAAAATATCGTTACAGAATATGAAACACATTGATAAAATACAGGCTGTTTAAAAACATTCGTTGAATTCGACCAAATATTTTATTCGGGATGACATCTAAGATAATATGAAGAAAAATAATGATTACACCAAAATACTAATACTTAAAAATATTTTACGTACCTACTTCATTATTATTTTCGCCTCATGATGCACGCGTTTGTAAAATTTGAGATAGACGATGATTTAAAATTACACTTACTAGGTATGATACTTGGTACTTGTACGGTCTTTGACGCTTCGGACAGTTCCGTAATATTGCAAACTTATTAAACAACTGAGAATGCACGATATTAAATAAAAAAATATAACATTTAATAAACGGTAATATACATACAAAATTTGGTTTAAAGGTCAACAATAAATCTTAATAATAAGGTTATCAATAAATCTTCAACGCTCCGTTGGTCTAGTGGTTTAAATACCGGGCCATGATCTCGGGGTCCCAGGTTCGATTCCCGGGTCGGGCAACAAAAAAAAGTTTATCATTTTCGAACGTTGCTCGGGTTTGTGATCACCAACCCGCATTTGGCAAGCGTGGTGATTAAGCCAGTACCCATTATTGCTGTGGTAACTTGAATTCAATGATGGAGGCTTTTTCCCTGCAGTGGGATGATTATAGGCTGTTACTACTTACTACTTAACCTTCAACCTCTAATTCTGGCTGTTGATTGTTTCCAGAGATTTTTTAATATTATTATTTTAATTCGTATCGCTTCCAAAAGTAACTAAATCCAATAAGGTGGTGCGAGCAAACTTTATTAAAAGGGGCTAACCACACAGCCGTACATAGAAATACCAATACGTTGTAAGTAAAATGCACATCTACCAACAAAATAAATGTACTAGGTATGTGTATTATTTGAATTGCACAACTCAGGTGGTTATATTTCTTATTTGAGATTTCCTAGACTCTTAGCAAAGTAAAATTCGTTCTGCAAGTATGTAGGAGATGCTTTTACACGTACCAAAATTTTAACCTACGACTGTTTCGGGACAAGTGTAAGCTAATGAAATAAGATAGATAGATAGATAGATATACTTTATTGCACACCATAAAATTGAAAAATAACACATGAGTAAGACTAAGATTAGTACAATTTAGGCGGTCTTATCGCTTGCAGCGATCTCTACCAGATAACCTTCACGTAGAGGAAAGTTGAAATAGATTTGAAAGAAGAAGGCTGCGGAGAGTATTCAAAAGTACACGTAAAAAATATATTAGATGTAAAATTACAATTTGAAATATATCTTATATTACACGCATAGTAAACTACATAAATAACATTAAATACAGTATTACATACATGCATAATAAACTACATAAACTATACATTCAATATACATACATAACATATACATATACAACTACAAACCCAAATACATTAAACGAAAGAGGATCACGTGACCAAAAAGTATCAAGAATAGGAATTACAAGTTAAAATTAGGATAGAAATTAAAGTGAAAGAAAATAGGTTTTGAGTCTGTTTTTAAAAATAGGAAGTGATTCAGATTGCCGAATCAACAATGGAAGAGAGTTCCATAGACGTATGGATTTTACAGTGAATGACCGCGAATAAGAATGGGAAGAATGAAGAGGAGTTACAAGACGGAGTTTATTGGAAGACCGCATATTGTGACCTAAAGCGGACCGCAAGAATTGAAAACGCTCCTTTAGATAAGATGGTGATTTTGGATTAAATAATATTGAGAACAAAAAGGAAAGAACGTGAAATTCACGCCTGCGACGTATAGGTAACCATTTTAGCAGAGCTCGGTATTCTGAGATATGATCGTACTTTCGCAGACCACAGATAATATGAATGCAGAAATTCTGAAGGCGCTCGAGCTTGCTTAGGAGATTTTCGTTGACATCTAATTAGCAATAGTCTATATAATCAAGAATGGGAAAAAGAAGGGCCTGAACCAAAGCAATTTCAGTGGGTATTGGTAAGAAATTCCATAGTCTAGCCGTTGTAAACACTCTCCTGCAAACTTCCGCGATCTGTGTTGCCCAGGTAAGAGTGCCATCCATATAAACACCCAGATTTTTATCAACAGGGCTATAAGGAACATGAACACCGTCAAATATGATGGTTGGTATGAAACTCCAGTCAATTCGGGCATATTGCCATGAGCTACCCATCACAATAACCTGCGTCTTAGAAGGGTTAACCTTAACTTAAGTCCGTATGACCTACTCCAGTTCAAAATAGTATTTAAATCTGTGTTTAGGACATTTGCCACACTAGAGAGGTTTTCAAGGCTAAGAGTATCTACTCGGAAGCAAGATACTACTGTTGAAGGGAACTACTAGAGCTAATTTCTGCCCCCAATTATTTTATTTTATTACTTCTAAACAAAAGCAAATCTCAAAAAACTAGAACAATATTAAGGTATTTAAGCAAGTTACCTCTAGTATTTATTGAATCACAGTAAACAAGTATGTAAAATAATATGTTTTGTATTACCACAGTATTACTTATATTTCCGAATTAATTCCATCTCTGCAAAGATGTGCAAACTCCTGGTATAGGCTCAAGTTAAGCAGTGTACTGAATTGAGCTGATGTTGGTACATTTTTATGCCTGTCGTGCGTCTCTCGACCTATTTGCTTAATGGAACGTGCTGCTATCTAATTGAATAAGCCCAATAATAGCCGGCTGTTACCTTATGAGCTGGTACTCGCGTAATGGCGCAATATACGAGTACAATGCTGTAATAATATTTTGATTGTTTCATTTATAACCGACGACAAACGAGGTTTATGCTATTTTTGGTTTATATAAATGACCTTCCCTGTTACTTACATAATCTTTGTGAGATGGTATTGTTTGCAGATGATACATCAATGATTTTTAAAACCAAGAGGGGCAAATCTTCATTTGACGATGTTAACAATACCCTCTCTAAATTATTGCATTGGTTTACAACAAATAATCTCTTACTAAATGCAAATAAAACAAAATGTGTTAAATTTACGATGCCAAACGTAAGGTTAGCTGCCCCTCATATAATTGTTAAAGATGATCCTCTAAACTCTGTAGATTTTACTACCTTTTTGGGTATAACTGTAGACTCTCATTTGCAATGGGGTGCTCATATTAGGGGGCTGTCTGGAAGACTTAGTTCTGCTGCTTATGCTGTGAGAAAGATAAGGCAATTGACTGATGTTGGAACGGCAAGATTAGTATATTTTAGCTACTTTCATAGCATAATGTCATACGGAATTCTGTTGTGGGGCTCAGCGGCAGAAATTGAGTCAATTTTTATATTGCAAAAACGTGCTGTACGGGCTCGCTGAAAGAGCTCTTCAAAGAGATTAATATACTTACAGTGTCTTCTCAATATATTCTCGAGAATATTATTTACGTTCGTAAGAACATACATTTATTTCTTAAGAAAAGTAACGTACACAATTTTAATACGAGAAATAAAGATAAACTCGCCGTTCCAGGCTTCAGACTGCGAAAAGTAGGAAAATCGTTTATGGGAAATTGTATCCGTATTTTCAACAAATTACCAAAGGATATTGCTGACCTCCCTGTACATAAACTTAAATCGTATGTTAAAGTTATTTTAATGAAAAAGGGCTATTACACTGTTAATGATTATTTAAATGATAGAAATGTATGGCATTAAGTTGTCCCAGCTCGTACTTGCTTAAACCTTGTAAAAATTACCTTACCTTGTAAAAATTTATTTAAAAAGAGGCTGACAATAGTGACCGAGTTTCTTGCGCTGCTTCTTCTCGGCACTAGCCCAGACTTGTCCCGAAGCAGTGGTAGGTTTAAATATTGGGACGTGTAAAAGCGCCTCCTGGGGCCTATTTGCAGAAATAAAACTGATTTTAACTGATTTTTAACTGATTTTATGAGTATAATTTTTTTTCTGTTATAAGTGACCCATGATAATTCGACGATCACCTTTGGATGTGGACAGCTCAAATCCTATTTAGTTCGAAAATGAAATACCATCTCTGTTCTCAAATGGTTGGAAGCTTGGGATTTGAAATAGTTGCCATACAAGAATCATCAATGGTTGTCACGCACAGACTCAAAATTAATAGCTTATTTCGTTTTAAACATCAAAAAGCAACAAATTCAAAATACCTACACTAACGACACCAATCTTCAGAATGTTCCTCTTCCGTCTGTTTGTCTGTCTACCTGTGCGTCTGTGTGTCTAGCTAGACCCTTATTCCTAGAAACGCGCTGGGTATTTTTAAATTGATACCAAATACTAACTTCTGCGGTCCTTTATAATTGTAAAAATAAAAATCAAACCTCTAAATCTACACAATGTTTAGCGTTGGACAACTGTAGGCAATAATCCAAAAACTGTTAATTCGTTCTTGCATCGATCATCTTTAAGTATTTTGTGGTGGTACGGATCCCAGAGTTCAAGTCCGAATCAGAAAGACCCGGTTTTTTCATAAGAATAAAATAAAACATCTTCCTAAATTTTGACGATTGATTTCAAATTCAGTAGAATAAGTTACATGAGTAGTTATTTTATAGAAAATTTGTTTTTTACCTACAGATTTCAAGAACATAAACAATTCTGGTTATATGCTCATTAGGTTCTTCGTGAAAAATAGAGTTACAAGTGCTCATTCTGCTATTTGGGAGCGATAGTTGGCCTTTTTGTCTTTCCCTAGAATGGTTTGATGAGATCGTGATCGGTTTTGTTCTACCTGCCTCATCAATTCTGATAACAAAGATAATTTAAAACGCAATTTCCCATCCACAAAAGGCTTTTGATTTCAATTTAAGCTTACAACCTTGTCAGACCCAGTTATACTTAATTGTTCCCAAGATAGTTTTAATAAAACGAAGTCTCTCAGAGTAGTCTCAGACTTCTAATTGAAACTTTTGCCGAACCTTGTTAGTAATTTAATTTAAATTTATTTTATAAGATTAGTTCACAAGATACAAAGACAACAACTTTTAAAGGAATTCATTTTTTGCTATGGCTAGGATATTTCTCGGTAGCATAATATCTATCAATTTATAATAACAAGTAAAGTGGCTTTTGAACTGTCTCCGTTTATTGACTTTACCTCGGCTCCTCTACAGCAAACACGACGAATTGAATTCGATTATTTCCGTTCGTCTTTCCCTTCTTTTGGAGGCAAAATTGAATGGGTATATTTTTACAGCTGTAACACATTTGGCTCACGATAAACTCAGATATACTATTCTCTTATGTGCGAATCAACAGGAAATTGGATATCAACATGCAGCTTCTGCAAACCGATTGATTGTCTGAAACATAGTTGCCGGAGTTTCATTTGACTGAAAACGGTTGACTGATGTCTTTTTACGTATCTTTTGCCTTATTTTTAGATCTTCGAAATATCGTATGGCATAAGCATCATTATAATAATACCGAACAGTGTTTCACTTAATTTCAAAATACTTTTGAACTGTTAACAACCACAAACAAAGGGTTTTATACTTTTTTCGTTTTCCCTAAGATCTATGTGCCGTATTTTAACTTCAGCGAAAGATTTTGTAATTTAATATATATCAAAGACTAAAGATATTGTATTTCAGACTGAATGAAACTTCGGAATAACCAAAAAAATCAATTGATAATAGGTAGGTTAATATTAATAAAACTAAATCATTTTCGAGTTATAGATAGAAAACCACGGCTTCTATCGCATGATCAATAAACCATGACTACATTAGTTTAGTAGTGAAACTACAATAACCACATTTCACAACAAACTTGCAGCAATATACGAGGGCGCTCATCCACAAAGCGCAGTATAAAGTTGACATAAAATTTTCACTGCCGAACAGAGTATAACATCATTAACCTATTTAAAACAATAAACAAGCTGTACCAGAGCATTGAATAACTGCCTTTTATGGTTACAGTTAAAAAAAAACTCACCATATCCATCATACAGTTTAAATCTTCATAGAATTAACATTGAAATTGTAGTTATTCGGATTGTAAATAATGAGAGCTTTTCCTTAAAGTTTGGTTACTCGTACATTGAAGTCGGTCAGATTATTGATTATAATTAATTGTAACGTCCGCGTGTCCTCTTTTTTCATTTTGTATTATTTTTAGGTTTGGTTATTTGTAAATGTAATTTACGAATCTTTGACATTTAATGACTTACTTTATATGATAAGCAATTTAATTGCAATTATAATTGCGGGTTCGAGTCCCGCCTGAGACATAATTTTTCAAGTTTAAAAACTGACTACATAATGACTTTGTCACGGAATGGTATTTTCCGATTTTTTTTTCTTGTTTACATGGCTTACAGCCTGCCTAAACGTTTTAGTCACCTTTGCTTCTTCAAAATAAGAAAATTTGTAGTTATTTTACAATAATCTTTAAGTCTCTAAGGAAATTGGTTTTGTGGTTTTCAAGTCTGTTTTCATTATCGCTATGAATGTGAGCTGATTCCATTATTTCGATTGCCAGAAATTAAACTGTACCTTCGTACAATCGAGCTGAAATGTATTCCATGTTACACTCTGACCTCTCTAACAAAATATCATATCGATCCTTTTAAATATGAACATGTTTATCCCTAGAACCATATATTTTTATGAATAAATATATTTCTGCCTATACATAATGTATCCTTTTGCCAAATTTAATTTAGATCCTTTTAGCCGTTTTAGAGTGATTCAGTAAATATAGCAACCAAACATTCAAATTTATAATATTAATAAATTAGTATTATTATACTTTATTTGATATTTTAGCAACTTAATTGCACTTATAATATCAGTATATAAACTTGAAAAATTTTGTCTCAGGCGGGACTCGAACCCGCATCTCCTCGCATGCCGGGCGGGCGCCATACCATTAGGCCACCGAGACACTGCGACACGGCGCGAATTTTTCAAGCATATTCTTACGCTGTGAGCCAGCGTTGCTTCATCAAATGTTAGGAGTTTGCACCCTTAACACCCGAAAGAAACATCTTTGCAGATGTTTGACAGTCAGTTAAGATGAAACAGCTATTTATATACTTTATTTGATATTTTAGCAACTTAATTGCACTTATAATATCAGTATATAAACTTGAAAAATTTTGTCTCAGGCGGGACTCGAACCCGCATCTCCTCGCATGCCGGGCGGGCGCCATACCATTAGGCCACCGAGACACTGCGACACGGCGCGAATTTTTCAAGCATATTCGCATGCGAGGAGATGCGGGTTCGAGTCCCGCCTGAGACAAAATTTTTCAAGTTTATATACTGTTAGTATTATTAGTACCATAAAGATCAAAACCAAATTCATTATTACAAAGCAGGAAATCAAAATTCAATTGCGGGTAGCAAATATTTTAATGATTCTCTCGTTTGACTTATGTAGTGTTTGCTCGTAATGGTAATTTCTACTTCTGAGAAATATAACATTCGGGTTTTTATATTGCCCTCGTATTTATTTTTCGAATATTTTATTTTTTGTTTATTTTATTGCACAATTAAATCTACGGATTTAAACTGAGATTGCTGAATGAATACTAAAAGCATTTTTTATTATTCAACTATGGTGCCAATCAGAAAATGTACAGGGCCGGAACAATTTGAGAATAATGGAGAAAAAGCAATATATTAATTGATACAAGTTATATTTCATAATTTTTGTGTAATTAAAAAAAATATGACGCTAAAAGCCAGAAGCTTAATTGAAATGTTAATGATCGTTTTTGATTGGCGTTAACCCTTCGGATCGTCAACCACTCGCTAATTTGTTTTTACTACCGAAGAACAAAAACAGGCTTTCAGTACGGGGTCGTATTAATTTTTGATGTGAGAACATGGTCCGATAAGGTAATATTTCAAAGTTGTTCCCGCTTAAATTGGAAAAAAATAAACTCATTATTTTACGAGTATTTATTGAAAAATAGTGTTTATAAACACTTTTTACCTACATAAACAATTATATTTTATCAATTTACTATAGTTATTATCTGCTTTTCCCAGTTGTACAAGACTAATACAACATAAATCACGTTGTCACGACATTTTTGTCTCACATAATTATCAGCCCCTTGCCTCGCCAAACTCATTAGGTAATCGATCGTTTCTTTGCCATCCAGTTGTCCGTCACTAGCCATTAAGCCTTGTTATGTCCCTTGTAATTAGGGGACAACATCCGAGAGAAACCTGCAGTAGGTTTCTCGGATGTTTAGAGTAAGTAGATACTATACAGGCCCCTAATTCGCGTAACCGAATCGTATCACAATCGTAATTGAACGACAGGATTTTGACAGTTCTAGTATGGGCTAAATGTCAAAATCGTCCAATTCAATCACGATCGAACTGCGAATCGGTTACGCGAATTAGGCCCCTGGTTGTTTCATAAATATCTTGTTAAGCTAAAACTAGCCTATGTGAACAATTGCTTATTATAAATAGTATAGTAAAATCAGAACTTTGATATTATCATTTTTTTTTCATATAAACCAATAGTTTGAAAACAATTGTTAAAAAAATGATGATAACTTCACTGCATAACTCCCTGCAGACATTTTTTTTCTTTTTTTTAACGAGTGGAAAATACGTTACGCATACGACCGCCGCTGAAGGGAGTGTGGTGGAAGTTATGTGGAACTCTCCCCTGCACATTTATCCGCCGTTAGAAGATCCAGATTGATGTACAGGAGCCTACCCACTAAAAACTACACGGCATCTCTCGATCACCTTGGTGCCACTGAGTCATCGAACTACTCGCCGGAGCAGTGACACCAGCAGGGTTGCGGGAAGGTTTAAGCATAATACCGCGGCCTCACCAGTGATTGTTCGTCCTTCGGGGAACCGGAAAATCAAGGAACGTCCTGGGATTTGAGGTACGCTCCGAGTCAGCAGAGACCGTGCATGGCAGGGCCCGGGCCTCCCGAACCCAATTCCCTGCATACCTAACTCCAACTTAGTAATTTATAAAACTTCCTTTAATTTATTTATTTATTATTTATTAGAAAACAAACGGTTATACAGTTTTCATTTAAGACTATAACAATTGTTATAAATATAATCCTATAGTTTCCTTAATTGTTAATAATTTTATATTAATAATGTGAGAATGTTTACTTACACATACTACGCTTACATAATATGGTCAGAGAACAATAATTACAAATAAATATTTAAGACATGCCTCACTGGGCCACAGAGAGCCATCTAGTCCCAAATTAAGCTACTATTAAGTACCCTGTCGTATGGGGTACTAGACAACCGATAAACTTACTTAAATACTTTTTTTTTTAAATACATACTTATAATACATAGAAAACACCCAGACCAGTACAAACAGATATGTTCATGCACACAAATATTTGTACTATGCGGGGATCGAACCCGCGACCCATGGCTCAGAAGCATCGTTAACTACCGCTGATCCAAATGGTCGTCAATAGAAGAAGAGAAGTGTATTGCCATAATATAATAAGTTAGATTACGTAACAAAAGCTTTTTTTATCGTGTTGATTGTGCAGCAAAAGATATCAACATTATACAACCTGTCATTATAAAGTTTACAGACACGCCTTATGAACATATTCTTACAATATGATGTTTTACAATAGGGAATATAAAATAGGTTCTTTTTACGACAACGACGCTCATGTCCACGGGGTACTCTAAGAAATAAATTATGTAGAAGCAAGGGGGCTAGTTAATGAAGAAGTGGCTGGAAAGTAGTCCCATAATCATCATCATCATCATCATCAGCCTATCGCTGTGCACTGCTGAACATAGGCTTGTCCAGTTGCACGCCACTTAGGTCGATCCTCGGCTTCTCGCATCAAGCACCTGCCCATCTTGCGCAAATCATCACTCCTGGCCTAATAATCATCACAAGCCTATTTCATGCCACAACTGGATACAGGCCTGTAAAATAGGGAATATAGTAATAAACTCCTCGATTAGCAGTCGGATTGATCATCGCAGTTAAGCCAATGGTGGAGGGGAAGTCGCTGCTGCCCTTCTTCAGGCAGAACTAGTTTATATTTGTGTGTTCCTCTAACGTGCCAGCACCACACAACATAAAAGTAATTTACTTGTAAGTACATATCGACGCCTCAGAAAGAAAACCCCGGGAATGCATTTTTGCTTATTTATTTCTTGCGAGAATACCTCGCAACGCATATCCTTATCTCAGTCATTTCTTCTCTTCAAGGTTTCTTCTTTGACACTTAAGAGATTTTCACTCTAAGGCGTCGATATATTATGAATGTTTTTTATTAGTAAACACCTGCAAATAGCATTCATTGTGGCACTGGTCAATGTAATAATTGAATTGTCCTGACTGAAGAATTTTAAAGTTACTTTTTTTGTATTCAGACACGAGGCAATATAATACGATTTAGAGGAATACGGTCTGTTTTAAACCGACTTCAAAAATAAGGTTCTCAGTTTTATCTGTATTTTGTCGGTTATTAACTCGCGTTTGGCTGAACCGATTTTGATGTGGTTTTCAGAAAATGATACGGTACATTTAGGAGGTTTTGGTAGCAGCTAGCTTTGAAAAAAGGAGGTCCTTAGTATGACCCGTAAATAGAAAAAACTAAAAAAGTGTGTGTGTGAGTTATGAGGTCGGAGCAACAAAAAAGATACGTACTGAAAAGCGAAGACTTCACGGAAATCAGTTTTTAGTTTTGTTTGAACCATTTTAGATCATGTTTTAGTGCTTTACGTCGCAATATGATACGAAGCATTCATAGGAAACTCGCTCAGTTATTTATTTGTATGGTTTTAGTCCTAAATTGAGGAGTCTTTTCCCTCCTTTCATTCCTTACCACTGCTCTATAAAATTTGATTCGCTCAATCTCATAAGGCACTTCCATTTACGATATCACATGATATTCAAATCTCCAGAAATTTAGGGGTAGGGTAGTAAAATATTAAAATTTTATAAAATATATACAACCCTAAATTTTTACCCTTTTACCACCAACCCCTATTTTTTGTTAGCCATTTTAGTAATTTATAAATAAAGTATAAAAAAAATTTGATCATTTTTATGGCAAAACAACGTTTGCCGGGTCAGCTAGTATAATATGTATTTCTGTTGCCCTTATAACAAAAAATAGATACTAAAAACAAATTAAAATAAACAAAATATAAGGGGGCTCCAACAGGAAGGCACTACATTAACTAAAGGATAACCCCATTTTAGGGCCCGACGTTACAACAATGAAAATTATACCAAAAAATCCCTTTTATTTTACTTGCGTATTGCTCCAAAAAATAGTTTAATTGGCAATGGACAAGTGGAGAAAATGGATAAAATACCTACATATTCACTTTATTTGATATTTTAGCAACTTAATTGCACTTATAATATCAGTATATAAACTTGAAAAAAATTTTCTCAGGCGGGACTCGAACCCGCATCTCCTCGCATGCCGGGCGGGCGCCATACTATTAGGCCACCGAGCCACTGCGACACGGCGCGAATTTTTCAAGCATATTCTTTCGCTGTAAGCCAACGTTGTTTCATCAAATGTTAGAAGTTTGCACCCTTAACACCCGAAAGAAACATCTTTGCAGATGTTTGACAGTCAGTTAAGATGAAACAGCTATTTATATACTTTATTTGATATTTTAGCAACTTGATTGCACTTATAATATCAGTATATAAACTTGAAAAATTTTGTCTCAGGCGGGACTCGAACCCGCATCTCCTCGCATGCCGGGCGGGCGCCATACCATTAGGCCACCGAGACACTGCGACACGGCGCGAATTTTTAATGAAAAAAGTATTTAAATAGTCTAGTTTTGGAAAAGTAATCGGGGGACTACGAAACGTTGATTTGGTGTGTTTTTAGTAGGTATTTTCGGTCCAAGAAGCAGTTGTCTCTATCACACGTGAATGCGTTTGGTACTGCGCAACATTAGATTTTACAAATACCTATTTTTGAATTCTCTCGCCCGTAGTGTTTTCTCTTAACCTGTCCGGGAATCAAACTTGGGACCTCAGAGCAGGCGACACCTTGAAAACCGGTGTGGCGGAGTGCCGCCACGGAGGTTGTCAGGAAGATCAGCTCATTAATTTACAAGATAGATCAATCTACATTGAACCCATTTTTCTACATAGTCTCTGCTCTAGTTGATTGCGGTACCTTCGTTGTTTCTGACTCCAATAAACGCTTTTATCTTCTTACTTTGTGATCAGTGCAATGTAGGTTTATTAATATTTTTTTTGATGTTGTTCAACGTTAACTTCAACGGCCTAGGAACTTGACACAGTATATATGGAGGTCACCGGTGACCCCCATGGCATGTGTATTATTCACTGTAGGTACTCTGTTTCTCAAAGATATTGGCTTCATTAAGAGACCAAACACTCTAAAAGTATCAATAATTCATAGCAAATTAATCGCTTATAACTTTCACGTTTTTAATGTTAGGTTAGGATTCACTTATTATAATTGAAAAATCTGGGCTATCATTCAATCTGTTTTTAGTAACGAAATTTTAAAACATGGTTCAATGCGCATTTCATCATTCTGCAATAATTAACCCTCTCTCTTTTTAACGTGTTAACGTTATAAAAATGGACAAATTTTAACACGATCATATTTTTTGATTGCCTGACGATTCCATTGCGTTACATGGTTTGCGGAGTCATTATTTAAGGTGGGAGTTTAAAAATAATCACGAAATTGCTTTAACTAATTGACATTTAATGTTTCAGTAAGTCGTTTCAAATATTTTATCAAAGTTTAGATTTATGATTTGAATCAATGCTTAACGTGTAAGTACGAGTATATAAAGGAATATGGACTCCTCCTCAGAAATTAAACAGATTTTACTTATTTTAAAAGGTACATCCTTTTCTTTATATTAAGCACTCCGCACCACCATCTACTCTCCATTGTTTGAACTGAATCTAGAAATTATTGTCTGCAAGCAATCATAGCGATAAGGCCATCTAAATTATAAATTCGTTCCTCATCTCTCCCCTCGTACCAAAAGTTTTAGAAATCCAAACGTGCTGACACTGGTTAGTCCTCGTCCTATAACGCCAAAACTATTTGGCTTGTCATTGCCCTCATAAATTTTTGGAAGTGTCAACATGAAAGGAAAAATAATTCACGACGCTATTTGCCATAAATACCAACGGGAAGTGATGGCTTTTTGAGTAAGTTTATTTTTAGCTCATCATTAATATAAAGCGAAACCTTAAAACTTTTATTCTGTTCAGTTCAGTTCTGTTTACAACAAAGTAGTTGTAACATTAAGGTTTTTTTTTTGTTGCTTCGCTATAGCTCGACGCTATGAATGATGGTGTTTTTGAAAATCCAAAGTTTAACATCAAAAGTATTTTACGTTTGAGATCAAAATTGAACTGTATATTATTTTATCGGCCTAAATCACAAACAGTTACGGATAGATGGCCGCAAAAACTTCTGTTATATGCTTAATGGGTTAAATTGTAATCAGCTTGCAAAGTTTTTTAGGGTTCCGTACCCAAAGGGTAAAAACAGCACCCTATTACTAAGACTTCGCTGTCTGTCCGTCTGTCCGTCGCTCTGTCACCAGGCTGTATCTCAAGACCCGCGATAGCTAGACAGTTGAAATTTTCACGTATTATGTATTTCTGTTACCGCAATAACAACAAATACTAAAAACGAAATAAAATAAATATTTAAGTGGGGCTTCCGTACAACAAACTCGTTTTTTTGGCCTTTTTGGTACGGAACCCTTCGTGCGCGAGTCCGACTCGCACTTGGCCGGTTGTATTTTTATTGTTAACAGACGCAATTGTTTAAATAATAACGCTTAATAGAAGGAAATCCAGTTAATACACTGAAACTAACTAAATTCAGCATTATGACATAAACAAAACTCAATATTTACTTGGTAAGAAAATTACATGGGGCCTTAGAATCATGGGGCTGTACTCTTAGATGTATTATAATAACAATCTTAATAATTATAAATGACGTTTGTAACCAAATCACACCAGAATGGGATCCGGATGAAATATGGCACAGAGATAGAACACACGGTGCATTTTCAGCCACCTGTAAAACGAAACCAACGATATTGAAGGGGCTCAAGGAAACTTCTTTGCTGCTTCGGTCAAGGAGTTTATTAAGATTTTATTAAATATTTACACAAAAACAGAAAAACTAAACAAATCAACACAAAAATAATATTGTAGAAAAACGTATTTGCCGTGTCGCTGTCAAAAACTCGTCTTCCAAATTCAGTCTTATAATTTTCAAACTGTAATGGCCAGTCTGTCATCGTCACTACAAAAAGTCCGTAACAGATATGTAGGTAACTATTATGTACAACATTTGGACATTCTATTTGGATCAGCGGTAGTAAGCTGCTTCTGAGCCATGGGTCGCGGGTTCGATCCCCGCACAGTACAAATATTTGTGTGCATGAACATGTCTGTTTGTACTGGTCTGGGTGTTTTCTATGTATTATAAGTATTTATTTACAAAAAAAAAAGTATATAAGTAAGTTTATCGGTTGTCTAGTACCCCATACGACAGGGTACTTAATAGTAGCTTAATTTGGGACTAGATGGCTCTGTGTGGCCCAGTGTGGCATGCCTGAAATATTTATTTATTTATATTCATATTATTTTATTTATCAGTTTTTTTATAAAATTGTAAAATATTGGTTTAGCTATTTATTTTGAAACACGCTGTGACGCCTACAGATGTATGTAAGGATTATCCAACCGGGACCTCGCTGAAGTAAAATAATACGTCTCTGCGCGTCACAGCGTGTTACGAAATTAAGTCTATTTAATATTTAAAAAAAAAATGTTAATTAATAACACTGCCATGATGATACACATAATGGTCACATGACGTGAACTTTGTTTGACAGGTGGTTTAAATGCATCGTGTATATACTGAAATATCACATAAGCAACCTTTCATTCCGGAAAAATGTATGGTGCCCGTGGGATAGTTGCAAGTTCTTCAAATTCCACCCATACAAAGTCAAGGGCAACAGCTAGTATAAATTAATATTTTCATGAAACCTATGAACCGTAAACTTGAGCTATTTTATGAAAAAGGTGATTTCGCCCCGGAACCGTTAAAAAGTATCAAACGTGCCCTAAATTTTAAATGGCTTAGGAAGCGAAATTTCGGAGCTTTTCGGCCAAAGTTTCGGTAATGGCTTTCAGACGGTTAACCTCTTCACGGTTGATTAAACTTTTGATTCAGCGCAGCCAATGTTAGATTTATCTACAAAATGGCACTTAGAGAACTATTAAGGAATGTACTGGGATATTTTACGGTATAGAGAAAAGAAAATAGACGTTATGGTAATGTGGAACTAGAGGAGAATGTTTGGAGTATTGTGGACTCATTTCACACCAATGCATCTATACTTCAAGAAGTCGGGATCAAGCAGTGATTTTATCGGTACGCCTTCTGAAACATTTCAGGATTCACAGAGTGGCAATGTCTTTTATGAAGCTTCTTACAGCAAAAGAGCGTGTGAGCGACCACTTATGAGATAGATCGATTTAATCAAAACTAGTATACAAAGCCTATTAGTACCTATATAAACACAAGAGGCACGCCGTCAATCAAGGCAGACAGCAATGGCGAAAACATCATGCAGCATCGCAACTGTCTGATGATGACTACGACCACTCTGACCACCGGTATAACTTTGAGACAAACACAAACACGTACACATTAACACACACATACATACATATATATATATACACACATAAACAAGTCAAATATCGAACTTTCGTATCGAAGTCTGTTCGAGAAGTCATTGCCGGACGTCTGTCTCTATCATATTTTTCATCAAGAGCTACCTTAACAATGTTATTTTCGTTACAGACACGACAACGTGTTAAATCATAAAAAGCAATAAACATTCCTTTTGAGTAATAACAACTTCGTAGATAAATCTGCCGTAAGAGTAGTTTTGGATATTAAATCTTATTTTGCAGGAAATGCTTTAGCACCGTTGCTATCGAATGACTTTTGTTTCAATTCTACATATTACCAAACTAGCACACCGCCCGCGAATCCGTTCACGTGGGAATCATTCTCTATTTGTTATTCTCTATAATATATTATGAAAATATTGAACCTCCATACACACTTTTAACTTTTAACTCCTTTGATTTAATTTTCTAGGATAAAAACTATAGATAGGTTGTGTAAGACCTACAGGAATAGTTTTGAGTGTCTCAAACGTGGATTTTTGAAAAGAATTCCAATTATTAAAAATTACTAATCTTTTCTTACAATTTAACTGTGTACGTAGATACGTAACGACCCGATTGTGACAATGTACAGTCAGCTACAAAAGTATGTTTACACTTTTTGGTTTCACTAAGCTTATGTGGATGCATTAAGAGTCAACATTAGTCAAAAGTGTATACATGCTTTTGCTGCTAACTGTACAGTGGTTGCTTACTTTGCGCTTCTGATAGATTTGTCTAGCATGGGACTTCAAGTGGTCAAATGCAGCGTAGCACCAGCCCTTTTCATCTAATGAATGTTCTAAGAAGCGTCTTTGAAGCACTAACAGAAGAAGGCGGGTAGCAGCGTCTTCCCTTTATCATTGGTCAAACTACGATAACTAACCCACCTGCCAAGCATGGTGATGACTCATAAATCCTACCTCCTAGTGGTCCACCCTGGGCAACGGCATCTTTGGTTTTCTAACCAATGATGACGGCTAACAGATCCCCCAGAATCCAGTCGAAACGTCGGGTAAATAAATAGGTATTTATACCTTCATAATATTTAACGCGATAACGACCCGTTAGTGTACTATAAATAATACATAAAATTTTGTACACCACTTTCTTGGCTAAACGTACGTCGTGCCGTCGTCACGCCAATACGCCAATAAGTACGCGCTTCAAAAGATGCCTGTTTTCTTCAACTGTCCCTGTTTTAAATAGCTAGTTAAGGTAAGGCGCCGTGACAAAATTCTTAACTTATAATAGCATTGCTGGGCGCAAGCTGAAAAAGATTGGAGGATAATGTGCTATCGGATTTTTCCAAACCCCCTATTAAAATTTTAATCAAGTAACGTGTATATTCTCCATCCCCGTCGCCATCACAGGTATTTTTATATTTACATTGTAAAGCGAATCAAAGCATGATATTAATAGCCTTCTTTTAATTGCTCCATTGTGAGGTTACCTTTGTCTAAAATCCAATCAAATCCGGCAAAGGGATGAGTTAACAATCCAGTATGGACAGAGGACTCTGGTGAAATCTCATAGTAAGTTGCATTAGAGAAAGGTTTCCCACCTAAATTGAGTAGGAACTTAATTCTGATGGGAAATATTAATTAAAACCTCATAAAGCTACGAATGTATTTATGCCTAATTAAGTAGTGATTATCAATAAAACGATATTGAAGTGATTTCATTTCACCAACATGGTATTTCAGTTTAGACATTTGTCAGACAAAATTGTTTTAGACTATATATTCCTTTCTAATACTAAGAACTAATAACTCTGGTATTTGTTTATTATCGTAAATACTCGTAATTTTCTTATTCCTAAAGAAAAACAAAATTTTAAATATTTCTTTACAATTTGGTATTCGTTCGAAATAGAAAAATGCGACAGTGAACGACACTTAATATAGTCACAATAATTTCGATTATTTTTTGCTACACTCGGAAAGGGTGTTTGTGCTGGCATATTAAAAGAATAGCGCCGCCCCCTCTCTTCCTATGGGTGCCGTAAGAGGCGACTGAATCGCACTGGCATATATCTTATGTGAACATATTTATTTAAAAAGAGGCTGACAATAGTGACCGAGTTTCTTGCGCTGCTTCTTCTCGGCACTAGCCCAGACTTGTCCCGAAGCAGTGGTAGTTAAATATTGGGACGTGTAAAAACGCCTCCTGGGGCCTATTTGCAGAAATAAAACTGACTGATTTTACTGATGAAGGAGTATTGCTAGGAGAAGACAGGGAGCAGCATTTTCTTTCTAACACTGGCCAAACTTTGATCGCCAACCCGCCTGTCAAGCGTGGCGATTATGGCAAAATCTGCCTTTTAGAAGGTTCTATGTCCAGCAGTGGACTACCGCTGTTAATGATGGTGATAACAGGGATTACTTGTAACCATGTTGACATATTGCAATGAGTGAACAAAACAAAAAGTTAGGTTATAAAAAACCTTGGTTTTGTAATAGAACAAAAGTGTGTTAGTTGTTTATTACGTGAAAAGACGAAAATAAGCCATAAAAAAGATGGAACGTTTTGTTTTTCCTCAATTTAACTTACTCGTTTACCTAAAGACAACAAAGATATCTGAAACATCAGCAATGAATTCATTTCCAAAATAGAGTTCCATACATAGTCCTGGTGTACGGTCCATCACCGTACATTTCTTACATTCGCAATAATGTTACTATGCGCGACTGACCTAGATTACTTAAAATACAAACTACTTAGGTATTATATTCGTTTTACGTATTAGTTCGCACTTATTGCCTAGCAAGACGGCCGCGACTCATAGCATTTTATTTAGTGTGTAATTTCCATATTAATAAATATACTGCAATCAACAAGGAGTTTGGATTTACATCTCATCAATATCAACATAGCAAGAAAGTTGTATGGTTAGCAAGAGACCATACACCTGGTGTCAGAATATTCCAGGCTGTCTTTAATAAGATTTAGTATGATGACTGACTGATGACTATTCTTTATTTCCTTAATGAAAAATACGCACTAAAAATGTTAAAGCTATCCACGACCCGCAAACGGTATTGGCCGCAACATGTTTTGAAATCCTATCTTTTGTATTGTTATTTCACAATAACATTCGTATTTTAATGGATCAGTTTTAAATCTAAATAATCAATTTAAAATTTATAAGGTGCAAACGTGTCACTTTTAGTTTCCAATACTGACACAGAACACTTTTTGATCGTCAATGACTATGTGTTAAGTGAAGAAAGGGGGGTGATGATTTCATACCGGTTCTATAGAAATCAAATATTCATCGCTAACTTGTATCTGACACAAGACACAAAAGAGTCCACGTTTGTGACCTGGGCCCCAATTCCGCTAATTTACAAATGGCTCAATAGAATCGCAATTGCATCTCAATTGTATATTTTGACACGTTTATTAAGGTAGTAATGTTAAAATATACGATTGAGATGCAATTGCGATTCCATTGAGCCATTTGTAAATTTTCGTAATTGGGGCCCTGCTTTAGTGACTTCTGAATAGTTGCCTGGTTTTCTATGTTAAGAAACGTAACATATTGCCAGGTCAATGGAGTTACCCCAGATGTTATTAATTACAAAGAATCAGATTAGCAATTTACTCTAGTCATAAAACTATCGTCAAAAACATTTTAAAAACAATTTCGCGACCCAATAAAAACAGGATACTTGAATGAGTTAAAAGCATCATTCATCATCAAATAAATATGCGCAGAGACAATAGGAAAGAAAAAATAGTATCTTTTTTGAGGGCAAGTAATTTGAAACAACAGGAAAATACGCCATTGTTCTTATTTGCATCTTCTTCCCGAATTTTTGCGAATGATTTACATGATTTGAATTTGATTCTATTTCAGTTTGGAAAGTAATAAGATTTCCTTTTAGAACAAGGCGTATATAAACTCGACTTTGAATGTGGGCCTACTTATAAGTCAAACTAAATAGATGAGACAGACACGCCTGACCATTTCATTAGATTTGTTAAGCTTTAGATACCTACTATGTAAATTAGGTTTTGACTGTAACTTCGTAATACTTCATTATGAATTTTAAACTATCTCACAGGATTGGTGCTTTTAATAAAAAGTAACCTATAAGCTTCTCCTGCCTGTAATCAATCCGATCCATTTAGTCATTCGCCATTCTGTAATCATTTCTAATATTAGTAACTTCAGTAGTAAAGTAAAGTAAAGTAACAGCCTATAATCATCCCACTGCAGGGAAAAGGCCTCCATCATTGAATTCAAGTTACCATAGCAATGATGGGTACTGGCATAATCACCACGCTTGCCAAATGCGGGTTGGTGATCACAAACCCGAGCAAAGTTCGGATATTCGAAACTTTTTGTTGCCCGACCCGGGGATCGAACCTGAGACCCCCTGAGATCTTGGCCCGGTAGTTAAACCACTAGACCAAACAGTGCGTACACTGTGCCAAACTTCAGTAGTATACCTACTTGATAAATTTACCTATCTCTAGAGATTCGCAACTCTTTTTTCCAGCAAATTGTGTTGCTTTTTCGGTTGTAGCTTTTAATTTATTACTGTTTACATAGCCTGGTGTAAAAAGAGATAAAAACACAATTTTACATTAACAAAAATGTTTTTCGCCCACCAAATTAAAATTGTAACCTCGAAATAACAAAGGTTCGAAGGGTTTCATTAAACGTTGGCCTATCTAAATCGTTAATAATCCCGGCCGACTCCATTAATACGAGTAAACTTTCTGATCCCCATTAACGGAGTATTTCAGACGTGCGATTACCATAGCATTAGGAACTCTGTTGATATTTAACAAATCATCAAAATATTTGTCAATTTCTTGCTGGAAACGAATCAGTGAAACAGTATAGGATAACCGTAAGGTTAAGGATGCGTTTAGAGACAGAAACACGTACGATATATATTTACGAAAAAATCGATAATACTCTGTAGTTTTTAAGCTATTGCATAGCTTCTATCGCGGGCCTTGAGCGTGGAGACCGAATCCAGAAATTCCGTAACGAAAATAACCTAACCTAACACTCGGGGCGAGGCACGATCGAACAATTTTGAATTTCCGAAATTTAAAAGAATTTAGAAGAAAATAAGGATTTTGACAGTATGGTTGCCTATGGTAATCATATCTGCCAAAATAACAGAAAAATTTAATTACAAAAGTCAAAATTAGAAAATACATAAAATTATAAAATTAAGCTATTGCATAGCTTCTATCGCGTGCCTTGAGCGTGGAGAAAGAATCCAGAAATTCCGTAACGTAAATAACCTAACACCCCCCACTCCGACCGGCACAGCGGTGATACTTTTTAGTTTTATAATTGCATAAGTTGATAAAAAATGCTATGCAATAGCTATACCGCGGCAGTCTCCGAGTGCCACACGTCTTTTTTATTTTATCTTTTCACTAAATGCAAAACTTATCTCAGTCTAATGTCCAAATAGGCTATAAATATTTTTATTTAAATTAATTATCTCTATTAGGAAATTCTGTTATACCTTGTTTCCCGGTCTAGTCGTATTATTTATGCATCACTTGATTTTTTGCTATTCCAACGCCCTGTTATTCCTTCTTATGGATAATGTTAATATTTTTTTGCTACTATCTGTTACACCGCCCACAAAACATTAAGGTTTTCTTTATTTACTTTGTTTCTGTCAATTAGTATAGCTGTTGTCTCTTGCATGCTGTTGTCACCTATTAATTAAGTTTGCGCTTAGCCTGTTAAATCTACATAAGTGTGTCTACTAAGCATAGTACTAGTGTAAACTTGTAGGTGATCTTTAAAAAAAAAGCATTTCTGTCTAGCCCAAAGGGTAACTGGTAGAGACCGACGTTTGGCATTATGTCCCTTTGTTATTTTTTTTTTGTGCGATAAAGTTGTAAATAATTAAATAAACATTTTTGGTTATTACAGAATACAGAATCTAAAACTATCACTTTACCAAATATGATTTAAAAAACTTAGAAGGTGTCAAGGGACACCAGGATGGAACGAAGTTCATTTTTAGTAAAGGAATTGTAATAAAATTTTATTTTATTTTTAATTCTCTCTCTCTCTCCCTCTCTCTCTCCCTCACTCTCCCTCTCTCTCCTTCCCTTGTCCTCTCTCTCTCCCTCCCTCTCCACTCCCTCTCCCCTCCCTATCCCTCCCTCTCTCTCCCTCTCTCTCCCTCCATCTCCCTCCCTCCCTCTCCCTCTCCCTCCCTCCCTCTCCCTCCCTCCCTCTCCCTCCATCTCCCTTCCTCTCTTTCCCTCACCCTCTCCCCCTCTCTCTCTCTCGCCGCACGGCTTACAACTATTCCAAAACTTCGTTCCAATAAATAACGTAACGATGTGATGTTGCACATCATTGTTCTGATTGCAAAGCAAATAACTAATTAAACACCTATTTTGTGGGGATCAAAATCAACACAGCTCAACAGGGAAATTATGAAAACCCTACGGTTTTTTCTCTACAGAAAGTGATGATTTAGGTAGGTATAAAATGTATAGATCAGTTTTTTATAACCGTTTCGCTCGCTAGGTTTGCTGTTCGCAAAATTGTTTGAACTTTGTCATTCATTAATGAGTTCTGACTTTAATTAACATCTAGATGAATGAAATCCTCAAAGACAAAGTTGTGAAGGTATTTGCAACCGCGGAGTGACTTGTCAAAGGATTGCTTTATCAAGATTTAGATTTGACACAAACATTCTTTCGAAAACTTTAACCGAAACGAAAGTCGTTGATAATATTTGGCAGTATTAAACTAATTTGTGTTGTTTGAACTTTGGCATCGGTCTAATAGGTATGTCAAAAGGTATGGTGTGACCAACTATGTCTATGGGTAAGACCACACCAATTATATACATTCAAACCTTTGCTATATAATATATTAACAATATATTAACAATATATTAACAACAACAACATAATGACTTTTTCAACACCGTCAAAAATTTTTATAGGGATTTTTTGTATCGTATTTTAGAGCTTTGTGAAATAAAAAACGTAGTATCAGTATACAAACTTGAAAAATTATGTCTCAGACGGGACTCGAACCCGCATCTCCCGCCCGCATTCATTCCCACCCCATATTTTAGCAATGAAATTGCAATTATAATATCAGTATATAAACTTGAAAAATTATGTCTCAGGCGGGACCCGCATCTCCCGCCCGGCATGCGAGGAGATGCGGATAAGCGCTGTTTTTCATAATTAATGTTTTTGTTTGTAAACATTCACAATACAATAATAAGCAATTTAACTCCTTTTATTAACCGACACACACACACACAAGAGACACATTTTGATACACATTTTTTACGCGATTCGCATCTCACTCATTCATTACTATACTATTCATAAGTTATTGATAATCCCTTTATACCTTTACAAGGCTTAGGGCCGTAAAAATTGAAAACTATGTTGCGAACAATATTTTCGGGTGAAAACTTGACCTACGTTTTTTATTTGATATTTTAGCAATGAAATTGCAATTATAATATCAGTTTGTTATGTCTCAGGCGGGACTCGAACCCGCATCTCCTCGCATGCCAGGCGGGAGATGCGGGTTCGAGTCCCGTATTGAAATGATAGTTTAAACTTACGGTTTAAATGGATTGAAAATTGTATTATGTTTGTATATCGGTTCGGTTCAATTAGTGAGATGCGAATCGTGTAAAAAATGTGTACCAAAATGTGTATCTTGTGTGTGTGTGTGTGTGTCGGTTAATAAAATGAGTTAAATTGCTTATTATTGTATTGTGAATGTTTACAAACAAAAACATTAATTTTGAAAAACAGCGCTTATTAAATTTATTAATCTCGAACCAACCTTACACAAATTGGCAATATGATTTTATTAAAACCTCTTCCACTAAGTGTCCTCAGCCTCAACCCATCGTATAATTTGCATAAAGTTCAGCATCTTTTGAAGGGATATCTTAATAACAAGGCCTGAGGCCCAAGAGCCAATCATAAAAGACCTTTGGTTGACTTAAATCTAATAAAATGAAAATGAGAAAATTTCTCTGCAATTCCATAGCTAATAGCACTTAGATGTGGTTAAATTTAAAGTTAATAATAGTTGTCAGAGTTAATATAATTTTGTGATGAAATGAAACTACCGTTTTGGAGTTTAGATCTATGAATTGGAGATTAAGTCGACAATGGGTTTGTATCTTTTATTTATTTTTGGGTGAGATTGACTAGCCACGGATTTTCGACATTTTGAAAATCTTTTCAATAGTTCAGGAGTGCAAGAATTATGATTAGATTTTAGTAGGTAGTGTTGATTTTTAAATAGAACATAGTAGGTTGGTAGCTTACATTATATTAAAATACACTATAAAAAATACATAGATTGATAGACAGTAATATTTAAAAAAGTTATGCATCATCATACCAAAAGACTTATGAATAAAATCCTAAATTTTTTTGCAAAAAGTGGATTTTTCCAGCGCTATTTGCTACGCTTCCATCGAATTTTCATTTTACAACTTTGGGCTGTATCGCCAAGAAAAACATTGAAATCAGCCCGCTGTAAAAAATGATGTGTGCTCAAAACAAAAAACACAAAAATATATATTTTCCCATCGTTAAAAAAGAAGTTTTGAACCTTTCTACATTTATCGTTAGTAAAAACATACCGAGGTCCCACTATCTAATTTTCCACCGATCACTCTTCATTTTCTTCAAAGCCCCTCTTGAGGACCAGATCACGTTCACTCCATTTAGGCCCCAGTAACGGATAGCGTGTAATTTTTATTCCATTTTACGTGGAATTGACCTATCGCTGTCTTGAGGGTAGAAAATATCCCGAAGAGTGACAAATAGAAGGGTTTTGGAGCACAATGATGATTGAGATCTGAGTTAGGCTATATTTTTGGTGTTGCGGGCAGTAAACTTGTATTATAGTTCGCTAACTGCTGAACGATTTTTTTAAATACATAATAATACTAATATTATTTACGAAAGTAGCTTTTTGTCTCTCGCTGTGGTCGCGCCCTTATGACTGAGGAGTTTGTACAACAACGGCAGGTCAATCTACCCAAAAAGTTAAATGTCAAAGAATTGATTTTCAACTTTAAGTCCAACCAGTAGAGATCAATATCAGTTGAGAAAATTCGACGTTTTGTGGCAGGTTGACGTGCTGTTGTCTGTACTATTTGCCTCCTGTCATTCTGGCCCGATTGGGAATACTTACATTTACCAACTCATGTCGGTAAATCCTAAGACTTACTCTCAAATCTTAAGATTTACCGTAGTTCGAGCTTTTACAGTAACATTATAATTATCTCCTAGCATAATTATTATTTTTTATAAAACCAGTTAAAAACACATAGTTATTTAACTAAACAATTAATTTTATTTGTGTGTAGGTTCTACATACACCGTGCATTTTTAACCGCCTAAGTAACGAAGCCTACTTTATGTAACCGTTGTGAACCTATCTATCTTGGCAGTGTTATTTTATCAATACAAATAATATTAGAAAAATAGAACCTATAGATTCAGACCATTCATTTTTAAACACGCTGTGACGCGCACGGACGTATTATTTTTGCAGCCGGTCTCGTGAATAAAGATCCCGTCACAATATTTCAAAATTAATAGCTCAATCAATATGTTATATTTTTTTTA
Source organism: Anania crocealis (assembly GCA_949315895.1). Taxonomy (NCBI): domain Eukaryota; kingdom Metazoa; phylum Arthropoda; class Insecta; order Lepidoptera; family Crambidae; genus Anania; species Anania crocealis. Next base: position 3,218,940 of record OX438857.1, on the reverse strand, counting down.
GATTATTTTAAATGATGAATAAAAATAACATTGCCAAGATTTTATAGGTACATACGTAATGGTTAAATAATGTGGACATCGTTTTTCAGACGGTTCAAAAATACACGGTGTTAGTAACAATTGACGGATATTTACATATTTTTAAATATATGCATATTAGTGCTTTGGGTCGGTTTGGGTATATAATATAATATGTTGGTCATGTGTTGTGTTGAGTTTCCTCTCTTCTCGTATTTAGTATTTAATTTTTATTTTTTTTATTTGTATAAATACTTGTTTATTGCTTGCTTGTCAAATTGTATAATGCGTCCACAAGTCTGTGTTTCAAAACATACATTTGGTTTTTAATTAGGGAAACCTGTCATTAGCTTTACTTTAGGTACATTTCATAATTATTTATACTGTAATCTGTAACGCTGTTGGTTTCTATAATAAACAAAAATTTTAAAAAATAAAAAAATAAATCAGAGAACTATAATATTAATTTAGTAAAATGATAAGCTATCACACAGTAAAATGTAGGTTAGACAGAAGTAACAGCGGATATAACATTGACAACATTTCTACTATAGAAGCACTTTCGTGTGTGTTTGTGATCTTGAATACGCGGAGGGGCTTGTCTTGCCTAGTATTATATTTAGCCATTAGATTTAGCCACCAACGTTGTAATAGCTCAGGTGGTAAATCGCACGATCCCAAAACCATAAGTAATTCGTATCTGTCTTACCAAAAAAATCCAAACAAAGCGGTCTTCCAGGTACTCAATATATAATAAACTGGGTTTTAACAACAATTCATTATTTTTGTTTCAGAATTAAAGCTGAATCAGATGTAGTTGTATAGACAGAAGCTGAAAAGTGGCACCTATGAAGCGAAAACTATGTGTAGCACCGTCTTTCAACTGTGAAGACGATATGGAGGAGCTGAATGTGGTAAGTCGTGTTGATAAATATTTATTAAATTTACTTGTTTATATAATCAAGTAAATAAATAACTTGAGGTGTATAAATTTATCTTTTAATATTCTCAAATTAAGCAAATACGAGTACTTTAATCTCGCGACACGCTTTTGTATCATATAAATTGTGTCAAATGTGTAATAATAACAACGTTATGTTCACAGTACAAGTTATAGAGTAAAAGTTTTTTTCTTTTTAGTGATTTTCAAAAGCTTGTCTCTAAAAATGTTTTTTTACTTATGTTTTATTCTGATCCTATATGAAATAATTACAAATGTGGACAGCATCAAATACAATGTTCTGATCTTAAATAAGTTACTATTTAAAGCAATATTTTGTGGAAATCGGAAACAAGTAATTATACAGGCCGTAAAAAAACTAAACGCTGACCCTGAAGTTACGTAATTTGAACATCAAACCAAGTCATTATTACTAAATATTATCGCTGGGAAATGATTTTTTCTTGGACTCAAAATACACTATAATTCATAGCGCGCAATGTATAGCAGCCAGGACGGCGCGCTGCTGCGCTGGTGATGGCAGCTAAGTTCAAAGTTCGTCCGCGCTAAGCTGTAAATTTCGTAGTTAAAAAAAGGCTTATTATGATTGAAATAATGATTTTTTGCGGTTTTTAGGAAAAAAGCTTTTAAGAAACCTTTTGCAACAGGTTTAATAATATACTGATTTAAACTTTCATGGTCACTATCACTAGAGTTATTTAATTCGGGATTTATACCATGTACCTTATTTATTATGAGTTTCCGATATTTCGGCACTGTTGCAAGCGCCATGATCACGGGAGATCAGTTCTCCCGTGATCATGGTGGTACATGGTATAAATCCCGAATTGAATAACTCTAGGTTTAATAATGAAATGGAAAACAAAATTGTGACTTTGACCCTCAATATCTTCGGAACCAGCAGTTTCCTAGTTATGGTCCTGAAGAAAAAAAAAGTGTGGGGACAATACGTGGTTACATATACAATGCCTACCTAATGATTTTGTTGTTCCATTGTTTCACGACTTTGTATGACTAATAAATAACGGGATTTGAAAGAAATCATCCTACTTCAAAACGTTTTATAAGTTGATTTCAAAGACAGTAAAATAATATACTCTATAAACATCTGACGATATTTTGAATTGATTTTCAAATTTTAAATTATATTTTAACTTTGATTTAATTTAATTTACAAAAGCATAAATGGAATTTGGATAGTATCTTTTCTTCAAATTAAAATTTAAACCAGCACAATCTATGCATAACTAAACAGATAATTTGTACAACTATTTTATTGCAAAAGGTTTTGACTAAAAATATGATAATAAATAACCTATTAATAAAATATAAGATACATTAAAATTTAGGTATCCTCCTCATCAGGTAACTCTTCATCGATTTCTGTTGAAGAAGCATACTTCGGAATCTTTTTCTCAGATACTTTAACAGTCGGTCCTGCCATCTCTTCATCTAACCTTGTCTTATGTATATTTACAAAATCATCGTAGGGGTTCAAAGCTTGTCGTCTCTCTTTACCTTCTGCAAGTGTCGCATCCCAAGAAAACGCTACTTTATATGGATTATCCTTCACCGTTTTGACAGCTGTATTTTTAATGTAATTATAGTCTTCCAAATACTCTTTCTTTAACCCAACTCTGTCATCAGATAGCAAACTCTGTTTAATTTTAGCTTTCTTCTTGATAGCTTCTGGGAAGAGTATTGCTACAGTATCGTTGAATATGGTTTTCTGATTTTTCATGATTTCTAGCATTCTTCTTTCTTTTTCCAACCGCTGAGCCTCCAACTCTCGTAATGGTTTTTCATGTTCAATTAATTCAGCTCTATTGATTCTCTTTTTAACTGCTATAGTCCTTTCAATAAGTTTTTGTATAATTTTTTGCCATCTTTCTTCAGGACCAATGACTCTCATCTTTTGTAATCTTCTGGCTTCCGCCTCTTCTTCTAGCCTTTTTTCTTCTTCTTCTCTCAGTCTGCGCTTTTCTTCCTCCTTCTCTGCCAATAAAGCGCCTTCTTTTCGCTTTATTTCTAGTAAAATCTGTGGATTATTTTTCATCCATTCTTCTTGCCAAAATATAAAGGACTGCATGACTTTTAGCTCTCTTGCAACCATTGATTCCATTCGTCCGACATAAGTAGGATTTTCAATCATAAAAATAGGTGGATTCAGGAACATTCTAAATGAACCATTAACGTCACTTACTCCTGTTATATTCTTAGCCAAAGGTAGTGTGTGTAAACTGACGCCTGTCAACATTGTACCAGATAAGGTTTGAACTGAAATAGGCTTATCACTTCTTAACAATAAGTCCCAAGTTTCAAGATCACCCTCCGAAGTCGAAATGAATAATAAACTTGCCTTATACAATGACCAAGCCCCGGCTGTCAAACGATATGGCCTTTTCTTCCAAACTAATGGCCGTTCCAACAATTTGTCAGACCAAATAGCGAATATTTTACCACCAACTGTCAGTGTTATATGATTTATAAAGGGATTCCTCTCAGTGCACGTCACGATACCGTCGTGAATACAACAAGTAAATTTTATCTCACAATACTCTGAGTTAACGACTTCCCCAGTGTTAAATTTATGACCTTCCCATGAAATTCGTCTTAATTCACCATGCTGAGAGCCGCAGTATATAACATTTGAAATATCTTTCTCGGTTTGTGGTATGATTTCGCAACAGAAGTACTTTCTTCCTGAACCAGTGTTTTTAGGTGTATATACGTATCTTAATGGCGGCAAATTTAAAGCAAAAGCTTGTAAACTTAATATACGCGGTTGCCCGGCAATGCCTAATAATATTTTATAGCAAGGCTGCAAGTTACGGTCTAATACCTTATATGGAGAAACATCAACTAATAAACCAGATGGTCTCCTTAGCACTCTTTTCGACTTTTTTACTTTCTTACCTTCGAACGAAGTAACGTTTTCAACAGATAAATTCCAAATCAATAGGTTGCCATCTTCGGACCCGGTAATAAACATAAGAGAACGTTTTTTAGGTGGAACCATTTCAGTCTTACCGGTCGGCGTAACCTGAAAGTTAGGTGAAAGCCACCTGATAGCCGTCACAGGGCCGTAATGACTGGTCATCAAGTTACTTAGGACAGTTGACTGAACAACAGCATTATCTTGAACAGATTTCATCCACCCCATATGGGCATTCATAGCAATGCGATATTTTTCTCTAGTTTCACTCAATACTTCAATCCTCTCAACATTTTCCAACTTATTAGTGATATCCCACACTACAATTTGGCCGTTAATACAACCCCCAACAAGAATATTTTCGTCGAATGGACAAAATGACAAAACTTTTACTTCACGAGGCGATTCCAAATAAAGTTTTGGGATAAGGCTATCGATATGACTCCAAATTAAAACTGGATTTATTCCATAGACTGCCCTTTGAATTGGATCAGGTCTGGTGCTCAATGACTTCATAATAGTAGGTGAGGCATCGGCGTAACAAATAGCAACAATCCCGGACCACATTGGATGAAAAACAGCACTAGACACATATTTGTCTTTAGCTCTTACATCAGTAAAACAGACGTACTCTTCAAAAGTCATAGAGTCATAAATATCCACAAGTTTTTCGGCTACTAAGTTAGGATAATCATTGCAATACATGTCCATAACGGTATTGAGTTCAACAATAGAATTCATTTCATCTCTCTTAGATGACATAAATCCATTAATCATTTTTATATACGATGGCCTTCTCATACGTTTCATAGCAGCTCTGTACGCTATGAGACCAACTTCATCTGGAGGTTCTTTTACTTCTTCTTCATCCTCATCAGAACCTTTTTCTTGTGTTTCTTCTTCGTCCCCACCACCAGCACCAGTATCGCCGCCACCTTCAATATCATCAACTGTACCAAGAGCATCAGCAATAGATTGAGTCCACATATTTTGAGGATATTTCAAGACTGTCTGAGCAGCTCTATTGATATTAGCTGGAGCTATTTGGGATGCGCAATCTACTCTCCTTCGATAAACATTATTGAACTTTTGTCTATATGGGGTTAACTCAATATAGCCATCTCGTGATGCATTAGAATCTCTTACTTTAAATTTTTGAGGCTGATACACAGTTGGGAACTTAGCTTTGATCTCCATCTCCATTAAAGGTCTTGTATTTACTGGAATCAACTCTATTATCTCAACTTCACTGCCCAAACTCTTCCAAGGCCTAGGTTTTTTCTGAACAGCCTTTTCTAGTTTTTTCTCTTGTCTTTTTATGAACTTGTCAGATTGTTGCTTGCAGTGGTCTCGTGCTTCAGTAGTGCAACAAACATAAAACTCATCAACATCTTTGGATTCGTCTACCACGTAGCCCATCAAAATGTCTTCCCCAGTGTAGGCTGCGATTTCGGCTTTCAAAGGAAAAAATTCTGATAGCTCACCACCTATATCAACGGTCTCCATGATTTTAGCTTTGCTTACCATTTTCCATGGGTACTGAGCGTTTACATGAGTCCCAATCACCATTTCTATTTGTATTTGTGTTTCTTCTCCTAGTACGACTTTGTATACTCCATCCACTTCGTATTTTGGTATAAACCTCTTCCTGCGTGGTTTTGGTTGTAGAGTTGCCATTTTTGTTTGGGTATCTTCACCTGAAATATATTTATAATTTATTTACTGATTAAACTATCTTTAATTGTATTGCGTGTTGATAACGTTTGACGTCTATCATGACATAACATGACATAACAGTTTATGATTAAAACGAAACGTAATGATTACTTGTTCAGTGGGTTATGTTTTCGCGGCCAACAATTTTTTGAAAAGAAAAAGTTTTTTACAGATTTTTAAACGATTATATTCAAGGCTATACTTTTAATACAATGCTAATGCATTTTAATCTAGATTAACACTTACGCAACATGGCTGTAGAAGTGTTAACTGATCGCATCGCGTAAACTTTTTTATTTTATGCGTGATGATTACGCTTCTTAGACCCGGTAGACTATTTAGGAAAAGGCTTTTGTTCGATACGGTAAGCTTCTATTTAACTTTAAAAAGTAAACTTTTCTTACAAAATATTTAACCAACGAAAGGCGTGAAATAAACCTCTAATTTAGGATATCAGTATATAAACTTGAAAAATTTTGTCTCAGACGGGACTCGAACCCGCATCTCCTCGCATGCCGGGCGGGCGCCATACCATTAGGCCACCGAGACACTGCGACACGGCGCGAATTTTTCAAGCATATTCTTACGCTGTGAGCCAGCGTTGCTTCATCAAATGTTAGGAGTTTGCACCCTTAACACCCGAAAGAAACATCTTTGCAGATGTTTGACAGTCAGTTAAGATGAATCAGCTATTTATATACTTTATTTGATATTTTAGCAACTTAATTGCACTTATAATATCAGTATATAAACTTGAAAAATTTTTTGGCTGGCTCACAGCGTAAGAATATGCTTGAAAAATTCGCGCCGTGTCGCAGTGTCTCGGTGGCCTAATGGTATGGCGCCCGCCCGGCATGCGAGGAGATGCGGGTTCGAGTCCCGTCTGAGACAAAATTTTTCAAGTTTATATACTGATATTATAAGTGCAATTAAGTTGCTAAAATATCAAATAAACTCTAATTTAGGAGCTAAAAAAAAACAATGACAACCATAATGCATTGACTTAAATTGATACTCTATAATCATGCTCACTTGCTCAGTGATTCCACTGAGCAAGTGATCACTATGAGTGATTCTTATGTAAATTTCTCAAGTTTTGGGCTTACAATTCAGGATATTTTTTATTCATTTTATTTTATTTATTTGGGATAACAAACAGCAATCACAATGAAGCTTAAATTGTAAAAGTAACGAAACAGCCAGTTTTTGTTATTGTGAAGCCCACACCATTATCCTCAGATTAGTTCTTGTGATACTCGCTAGCCCAATACTTTCCAATCAAATTTTACATCTACAGTTGCATACATTTTGCTTAAGTGTGTAAGTATATTTTATCATACTCGTATTATGTATAAAAATTGTACCATCTCAACTGTAAACTGTTTTGTGTTTAAATAAAATAAAATAAAATCATGCTTTTCATCAGTTCAACTTTTGTTACACTTTTTCTGTAAATCCTATTAATATTACTCGTATAAGCGCGAAATTTTGTAAGAATGTATGTATGTTTGTTACTCTTCCACACTAAAACGATCTGACGGATCTGTATGAAATTTAACACGGTGTTAGTTTATTGGCTGGAATAACATATCGACTACTTTTGATCCGGGAAAAAGTACGATTTCCGTGGGATCAATATACTATAAAGAAATTCAAAATTCCACGCGTACAAAGTCGCGGGCAGCAGCTAGTCATTTTATATATCCGATACCAGCAGTATCTGTTACACTATTGATTTTCCTATTATCTAATTAGTCCAAATATTGAAATGTACCGCTAATCCTCCAGCTTTGTATTAGCCCGGAATACTAAATATGCGTGAATATTCCACCGATGGAAACCAAATAGAATGGAAATGTTATTAATACAGGAATTTCGAGTAATTGCCTTTATGTTAAATATGCAAATGTGTTTGAACTTCATTAACATGTCGATCTGAGTAAATATTCCCTTTGAACAGTTTGGTGTGGTATTTGGTATTGTTTCAATTAACATGAAACAGATAGCTTGTAAATTGTTTAGTTTTTTTAACAATACAACTTTTTGAATACCGCTATTTAATAAATCTGAAATTTAATTTGTTATAAATAGGTATAAGGTCTACCACTCTATGAGCACCACCCGTTTTCCTCCTACGGGTATCGTAAAAGGTGACAAAAGGAGTGGTAGGAGAGTATTCTTTCCATCATTGGCCAAACTGCAATCGCCAACTCGTCTGCTAAGCGTGGCGATTATGGCAAATTCCTTCTTTTGGGGAGACCTGTTTCCAAAAGTGGCAGAGTTGTCCAACAACAGCACAAGCTATTTACGAGTATGATGATTATGACACTAAGTTTGGTAATAAAAATCGTAATTAGTTTTTTTTTATAAATATTGGGCTTGCTCTTGACTACATACTTAACTATACGGTTAAAGAAGCCTAAGATGGCGCGAACTTATCCAGAAGAACTGGTTCTCCCACACACCAGCGGAACACAGAAAAACTTTTTGGCTCTGAACTCCGGCAGGAAGGTGGTAGCATCCAGGCAGCCTCTTACGAAGCCTACCACCGCAGGGGGATCTGTTAGACGTCATCATTGGATAGAAATCTAAAGATGCCGTTGCCCAGGGTGGACCACTAGGAGGTGGATCCCACCACCCCAAAGTTATAAACTGTATAGTCAGGTTTATAAACTGTATGTGGTCACATGCTGCTCAACGAATCAAAAAGGTTTTTTTTATTAAGTAAAAATAATTATAAGTTAACTTAGAAACTCGATATAAAACTTGATCCAAACTTTTATTTGTGAACTTTACTAAACAGACATATGAATAGTAAAGTTTTCAAATCAGATATTATTATGTTACTTTTATTTTTATAGAACAATATTCTATTTTATGTTCATCAACAAAATCTTAAATAATAAAACTGTCGTTTATTCGTATTTATTTGATACTACGAGTAGCAGTTGCCCTCGATTTTGTACGTATGGAAATCTTACTATTCCGCAAGAACCGTCCTTTTTTCCGGATAAAAAGTAACCTATGTGCTATCCTAGCCTATAATCTATTTCTTTGCTACATTATTTATCTAGACCTACTCAGCTTTGAAGCGTTAATGAGTAACAAACATACACCCCATCTTTTACCTTTATAATATTAATAAGTTTGTTATTATCTATTAACAAATTTGAACACTTACCATCTTTCTCTTTTTCGTCAGCTTCTCTCTTTTCCTCAATTTCATCACCAGAACTAGAATCCGAGAATATATCCTTAACCACCTCTTTTGCGTCATCATCGTCATCACTCTCACAAACCCACTTTTCCAACGGTTGTAACATTGCATTGACAGAATAGGGACGGAACGATGGTCCGAGACAGAGACGATGGTAAACAGAGACGAGACAGATACGATGGCCCTACTACGCAACTCGGAGCCTGTAGTATCGAGTATATCTGTCTCTTTCAAACACTCTAAGATATCTGTGAAAGAGACAGAGTGAGTGAGATAGACGGAGACGAATTTACGGAAATTCTGTTGCGTAGTGCCTCAGTTTAAACGATATTTTGTAAATTGGCTTGGGAATGCTTCAGAAGACACAATAAGCCGTTGGTCTGGGCTTCTGTCGCTAGATGGACTTCCACCTTGTTCTTACTACTTAGTAAGAACTAGGCACTTCAGAGGCCTGTTAAAGGCTGCTTGGAAAATTCTGGCGCCAGATCATTCTCGAAGGACAATAACACATTAAGAAAAAAAATATAGATAGAGTAAAAAGTTTCGAATACTAATTTGGAACCTTATGTAGGCTCAACACGGCCGATCAAAGATCTTAGGTAAAGGTTAGTTTTGACTTATTATTGCTTGAGCTACTTTTTGGGTTTGGTTTTGGTCAAACATGGGGTTGTTTTGAATACAAAGCAAACAGTTGCCTTGCAACCTGGGTAAGTCTTCATTGCGCATGCGTTGCGAGAACCTGGTACAGCCTAGTATTGGAATTAGGGCGATGGATGCAGAATTTGCATTTTGATTAATGAAAGATATAAAAGAAAATGGTATCGTTTGAAAACAAAGCTTAAGTGGTTATTAATAATTAAACTCTTAAGAAGTCTGTCTGATGTTACGAATGCTTTATTTTGATGACATTAATAAAACATTTCTCAGACTTGTTTAAATAGCATTCAATGTAAGTTATTTTCAAAGAATATGGAATACTTGAACTATAATTTTCCGTTACCTTAGATAAGTTGTCAACGTCCGTTTTAAGTGGGACTCGAACTCAGAACTTTCCGCTTCCAAGCGACTGCTCTCATTATTAACTCTATTGTCTTTTTCAAAATCTTATTGTCAAGCTAAAATAGATACACTCATTATAAGTCTGTGATACAACATAGTATTTTATTCTACTTTGTTCCGAGTTCGTTTCCCGGATGTGCCAATACAGAAAAAGTTTTTTTTGTATTGCATCTGATCGTGTCTATGGTTGGTAGTATGTCATAGCCACTTTATTCTGAAAGTATTAGCATTACACAGTTAAATTTTGGTAGGTAGATGTATCCTGTTGACTGCTTTACGATTTTTATACAAAAATAAAAAAATATTGATATTTTAGGAGGGCTTTCCATACATAGAACTAAAACAAAAAAAAATTTTTTTACTCAAACCTATGTGTTTGGGGTATTTATGGATAGGTCTTTCAAAATGACATAGAGGTTCCCAGAATCTTTTTTTTTAAAGTCTAACATTTGAAAGATAGACGCTTCCAAAGTGATAAAATGTGTGTCCTACCCCTCTAATTTTTAAACATAGCAAGTGAAAATTTTGAAAAAAATACATAATTTAGATCCTAACAAATACTTTTAACGAAAATTGGAAATAGTACATTTTTAACAACCGCAAATATAACTTTGTCCTTCATACAAACACTATAAAACACAAAGTTATTTTTGCAGACAATTAAGTATTGTGGTATTTTGGCTAAGTGGAAGTAAGTGGACCCCTAATTCAGTTAAAGTTGGTACGGAACCCTCAGTGCGTGAGTCCGACTCGCACTAGGTCGGTTTTTTTTTAAATTTTGTTCCAAGTTTAAAAATTCCACAGCTATTGTTTCTAACTTTCTTTTTTCATTTCAGTCAGCTCTATCCCGAAGGAAAGAGTCGGCAGCCCCGTTGACGGGGGACAGAGACACCACTATCTTCCATCACGTTTTCGCTTACCCACTGGCTCTCGTACTACGGCTACGAGTATTACAGGTATGTAAAACTGGTAAAACTATTGTTAATTATAATCTTTATATATTTTAAATTATTAGAAGATTTCGTATCCATCCTGCAGCGTCATTAATTTTGACATTTTTAAAGGTCTTATCATTTCCAAAAAACCAAACATCATATTAAATCCGTTACACTTTTTAGACGTAGGTGTATTTAGTTTTTTCAATATTACATCAATGGTGATTAATTATTTTTGTAATTTCTGTCAAATATGGCGAGAAAAATATATCTATTTATTTTCATATCTTGTCGTATATTTTTCTAATATTTTATTAATTTATTAAAAAAAACTTTTAAATCGGTACAACTTAAGAGAAGTTATGCGTAGTAATAAAATGTGTGTATAATCTCTTTTTTTTTTCACTGACATAATATTTATTTTTAAAGTTAAGGATTATTTTTACGTGCTATCTAATATAACTCACACATGCAAAGCTATTATTTGAGGCAGTTAAGAATAATCTGAATAAAACTATACTTTTTAATTGTGGTCTTATTATGACAGATTTATCTGGCACATATTTTACATTATGTTTTTGAAAAACATGTTAATAATCGCAGTTTATGCGAAACAACTTGTATTTTTATCAGATTAAAATTCTAAAATTAACAAGGTAAGTAGAAACTCTGAAACAAAATATGCCGACACCACACGATACTATGATAATAAAGCTTAAATCAACGACAGTCAACGACTGTAGGGTAAGGTATTAATTCCTGTTTATCTGTTATAATGCTCGCATCCTACTTATTTATATTATTTCTAAGCGTAGCAACGCAAATCATTACCGGCAGCGTTATTTATAGAAATAACGAACGCACAAAATTTCTCTAGATATTTTCAAGCTTACCTTGTCTAAGTCAGCTTAGAAAATACACTCTGAAATTTTACATAATATAAGTATGTAACAATTTAATATTATAATAAAGACTTTGATACCGTGAAAAGTCCCAAACTTCTCGTAGTAACACTATTTAAACTTGAAAATTTTGTCTCAAACGGGAATAGAACCCGCATCTCCATGTATACCTACCGGTCTCGGTGGTAAAACGTGTATGGAGATGTGGGTTCGAGTCCCGCCTGACATATATTTTCTCAAGATTAAATACTGATATTATAATTGCAATTAAGTTACTAACATATAATAAAAAGTACTCGTACTAAGTAATAGGGGTTAAAGTATGAAATTGCCGATTATTTTCCCACTTTTTATTATGTTTATAGCTCTTAAGTATAGTCATATTATTGCGTAATTCTTTTTGTATTGTATCAAAAACTAAATAGAGTAACTTTTGATTTTAAAAAAATGCAACACTAGTGCCTATTACTTCAAAGGAAGTCGTTGAAAAGACCCCTTACAATGTGTCAGGTGACCTTCTTGCTTCAATTAAGTATATTTGTATTATATACTTTGATTTTCAGAAATTTAAATACTATAATGCGTAGCTTTATAACCATCTAACTTTCACCTTTAATTGCATCGAAAACGGTTCAAGCGTTTTTAAAAAAACTAAAAAATTGTTAGTATGGAAAAATTACTTTTCTCGATTTCGTCCATACAAAACGGCAATTTCATACTTTAACCCTAATATAATGCTTAAACATAGATATAAAATGAGAGCTAAATATAAACAAATTGCAAGTTGAAACGTCGGAGATTTGATTTAATCTATGAATTGAATGAAGCTACATATAGCTTTAATGAAAAAATAACATAAGCTACCTTAATGAAAAAAGACGTGTGGAACTCGGAGACTGCCGCGGTAAAGCTATTGCATAGCATTTTTTATCAACTTATGCCGGTACAACAAATGCCACCTAAAGGCGGGTTGCTGAACTAAAGAGACAAGCATGATATTTCAAAAAGTCATTAAAAGCTCTGCTATTCATCGATAGATGGAAAAACTAAAAAGTATCACCGCTGTGCCGGTCGGAGTGGGGGGTGTTAGGTTATTTTCGTTACGGAATTTCTGGATTCGGTCTCCACGCTCAAGGCCCGCGATAGAAGCTATGCAATAGCTTAAAAACAACCTAAGATAATATAGAATAAGGAAGCCATAGAATTAATTAGGTCCTGTTCGTCGTCTGTTGAAATATCATCAGCCTAAATAGAAACTCATGAATATTTAGATGTTTCTCAAGTGCTTTAAACTGTAATCTGGTTAACACCACAAATGAATAATTAATCGTTCACGGGTTGACGAGAGAGACGACGGTTTCATATCAATTATGAAAGGTACGAGTAACTAAAGTTACAAACTATAAATAACTTGAGATTTCAACTCGAACCTTTTAAAGGTCATAAGGATAATAAATATTGTATACTTTTATTTATAAGGAAGTACTGTCAGTACTCATCATGCACAATAAATAAATAAATAAATATTTAAGACAAGACAAATGCCTCAATGGGCCACACTGAGCCATTTAGTCCCAAATTAAGGTACTATTAAGTACCCTGTCGTATGGGGTACTAGACAACCGATAAACTTACTTATATACTTTTTTTTTTGTAAAAACATACTTATAATACATAGAAAACACCCAGACCAGTTCAAACAGACATGTTCATGCACACAAATATTTGTACTGTGCGGGGATCGAACCCGCGACCCATGGCTCAGAAGCAGCGTTAACTACCGCTGATCCAAATGGTCGTCTGAAGATTGTAAGGTATGATATTATTATAATATTATCATACGGTCTTATGATCCTGTAGGAGTTAATCACAATTCTATCCCAAGAAGCTTACAGCTCTCCATTTCACCCTATATAGATATAATCCAACCATAACAATCACAGAACGCGGAAAAAAATGCTCATACTTTTGCCCAAACATGAATGTAAGTTAGCGCTGTGATTGGTTTCTTCTGTCTTTTGAAAGAATTCTTTAAACTCTTTTATGTGTACGAAACTCGCATTTTTAGGGTTCCGTACCTCGCCTCGTAAAGCGCCTCCTGGGGCCTATTTGCAGAAATAAAACTGATTTTAACTGAAAAAAGGGTAAAAACGGGACCCTATTACTAAGACTTCGATGTCTGTCCGTCTGTCCGTCGCTCTGTCACCAGGCTGTCTCTCAAGAGCCGCTATAGCTAGACAGTTGAAATTTTTACAAATTGTGTATTTCTGTTGCCGCAAAAACAACAAATACTAAAAACCAAATTAAATAAATATTTAAGGGGGGCTCCCATACAACAAATCCGTTTTGTTGGCCTTTTTGGTACGGAACCCTTCGTGCGCGAGTCCGACTCGCACTTGGCCGATTATTTATTATGTGCACAAGTAGTATTGGGGCGCAAACGGCAACATCAGTTCTCATACAAGTGGCACAAGACAGCCTTTCTAACTTTTTTCCATGTTCTGTGTACACAATAGTATCGATGCTTTGTTTCTTTAGAATTTTTCCGTCGGTACTTCCACTGTAAACCCCCTGCAGAATGCTGGTGGCAGCGCTAAAACCGGTGGCCGGATCTGATGCCTTACTCTGTAACACGAAGCTCGTATTTACGGATATATCTGTCTCTTTTAGATACTTTGCGACATCGGTATGAATGATAGGGACAGATGGATTCGAATATACGGACATTGTGTTTCGGAGTAAGGCCTCTGTTCTTGAACTCGAAGTTTGGGTCACCGTCTAACGGCCATTTCCAGTAACCTATCTATCTTCAGTTTTGGCATATCGGAGATAGAAAGCAACTTCTGTCTTTGTTTCTCTGGACGGCAAAAACAGATATAGAAACTGTTTCCTATCTCCGATATGCCAAAACTGAAGATAGACAGGTTATTGGAACTGGCCGTAAGGTGTGGGCAAGAGACAAACGGCTAAGCGTGATTGTGATTTTCGCAACATAGTTTCGAATTTTACGGTCCTAAGCCTTTGAAGGTATGAAGGGAAAATCAACAACTTATGAATAGTATCGTAATGAATGAATGAGATGCGCATCGCATAATAAGTGTGTTGCGAGGAGGCCGTATCCAAATTGAAAAGTTTTTGGCGGACATTTTCTAGGTGATTTATCTTGACATCCTTGTACTGGGCTATACCAAAAGAAAAAATACGTCATTTATTTTTGTCTCGTAGATTGTTGTATCAACATTTGAATGGTGACTAAATTTCATCCTGTATTGTGTGTTTTGTCCGGTTACTATAGTGTAAGAAAAGATTTCTTAATCACAATTCTATCCCAAGAAGCTTACAGCTCTCCACTTCACCCTATATAGATATAATCCAACCATAACACTTGTTCCATTACTGTTTACCTCTAAAGGGTTACGGTTAGTCGTTCGCGTAAGCATTATGGCCACACTATGTGCGATATAGCTTTATTGTGGTAATATTGGCGTGATAAACGCAGAACTCTGTTTTCATATCATGGCGTAACACTTGATTATGTTACTGATCTAACTCTGTTATGTAACTAGATAACCTTCTGTTTTGGTGCGATAAACATATGGTAGTTGCACAACAAAGAATAGCGCTACCATTTTTAGTCATAAGGGTGTCGAGAAAAGCAGCTACTTGTGGCAATTCTTTCCTTTCTTTAATGTTTGTGTTTGTTGTTGTTGTTTTAAATCAATATTTATTTCTTTCTTTCTTTCTTTCAACTAAAGGAGTAGGCCAGGAAAAACGGGAAGCAGCTCTATTCTGCGTCGTTGGCCAAACAGCGATCGCCAACTCGCCAAGCGTGGCGATTATGGCCAAATCCTCATTTTGCAGAGACCTATGACTATTATTGAATTACATAAACTGCTATATATTATTTGATATTTTAGCAATTAAATTGCAATTATAATATCAGTATATAAACTGATATTATAGGTTTTCTTTCAAACATTCTTGCTGAATTGTTACACATAAAATTAAATACGAAGCGAGGTTTGATGCACTGTATAAATCAACTGGATTGGTCTGCCCGCGACATGATTCATGCAAACGAGTCCTAACGTCAGGAAGATAAATACTATTTCACTTAAGTGTTAAGATTTAGGTATGGACTAATGATAGTCAAAATGAAATAGCTTTGGACCAATGTGATATGTGATTAAATAACAAATGAAATCAGTAACCACTTTGCAATTTCACTCTGACAGCTTTAGAAAATACATTGCTCAAAACCCTACAGAAAATACTCACTACTCAATACTTTATTTGCAATAATGCAGGTACAGATTTATATACAATATGAGCATTATAGAAAAAGGTAAGAACAACAAGAAATTCGAACGTACTATATTTAAACAAAGCTCAATTATTATTCAAGTTAATTAAATGCCCAGGTATAATAGTATGTACGCGTTGACTAATTTACCGACAAAGTAATTAAACCGTCTTGCTGCGGTGCCGGTAAAATTCCACTGAAACTATGTTTGAATTTCCAATAATAGTATTTTCCAGTAGCTAGTGGGTACAGTTATTTAAGTATATGGTATTTTTGGTGCACTTTAATGTAAGTAGACTGACGTAAACAACTAAAAATCTTACGACATTTTATGAATTATTTTCTGACTTCTAACTTCTAAGTAGATGAACCTGCGATGCAGGATAGTATGGACATATGGCGATTTGTATGGTGAGGTGTAACAGCGCCATCTGTTGTTTGTCGTCGGAACTGGTCGAACTCCTGTTTGTTGCATGGAGTTAGAAGTCGCCACAGGTGTCTTCGAGTAATCAAAAATATGACGAAATAACATTATACCCCATTTTTAAACTTGGTTATAAAGTAGCTTATGTCCTTCCCCAAGCCCTAATCGACCTTCGTACAAAATTTCATCCAAATCGGTTCAGTGGTTTAGTCATGAAAACGTAACACAGAGACAGACAGAGTTACTTTCGTATTTACAATATTAGTAATTATAATTTAATTTAAGTAGGGATATGTTCTTCATTCATTACTGAGGGAGGCCGGGCGTTTACAAAACGTTTAAGATTTACTGAATATCGATTTAGCATTGTGAAATGCCAAACATGAGGCTTCGAAGGTTTTCATTTTAAAATGACATCGGAACTCAGGACTCATCAAAATTGCAAAAAGCATGCAAGGCAGGTGAATGAACTATCACATCATTCCAGCTATGAATACTGATTTCTGTTTTATTATAAAGCATAGAACGAGAGACACCCAGGAGAAGCTGTTGACTGTTCGAAGAGACTCGTATACTTTAGTTGATCTAGTTTAGAGAGTCGCTGAAATGTCGGCTATCTGGCGAACGAAAGGGCGTTACACAAAATTAATAATTCAAGGAACTTACAATTGTCCAATAAAACATTTCAACCATTACAATATGTAGAGTCAAACTCCTAACTTGTAAATGTTATAATGTGTAGAATTTCGCTAAAAAAAAAAGCTAGCTCATTCAAAGATTTAATCAATTCTGAAAGCCCGAACTAGGTAGATTAGGTTAAAATTAGGTTAAGATTAGTGTAAATTAGTAGTAGTTAGTAGACAGTTTATACAAATAATATGGCAATTTTGTTCAGTATATAAATGTTCCTTGATGGTCAAGGAACATACAATCAGATCAACTATTTAGTTGATGTATTGGATAATTAATCTAAGATCAACTTGTCTTTTGTGAACACTGTTTTATGTATATATATGTGTGTGTATGTGTGTGTGTGTGTAATGAACTAAACACACACACACACACACACACACAACAGAGAGATAAGTACCTAGTACCTACTACAATAAATTAAGACATGCTTGTTTCTGAGGGTGAGAGGCCTGGTGATCTAAAATACAGACAGGAAAACTGTCTAATTTAGACTCCAGTCTCACACTTACATTGTAATTGGCACTTTATTTGGTATGTTGTACTATTCTGATCTGTAGCAATGTGTTTGTGAGAAAATAAACTTTTTTATTATTTTATATATTTATTATATTTTATCAAAACAATATCCAAATCGAAATAGGATCTTTATAGTCATTACATATTTTTTTACGTCGGTTAAAAGGCTGTTACACAAACAAGTGGACATTGGGTTGGTACGTGTATATTCTAAAATACCATTCCTTTATTAAAATAACATCTTATTTAATGGCTAAAAATCAGGATCCATAACGAATATTTTGTTGATTAAGATCATTAAATGCTTTTAAAGTTATGTTTTGACAGTTTTGACAAGGATGTCAATTGAAGATGTCAATTTATTGAAGAATCAGTATACCCAATTCTTAAAACGTAATAATATTTCCTCTTTAGGTAGGGCACCCTGAGAAATTACTGACTTTGATAAGTACTATTTCTTCTCTTAGTAACTTTAATGAAGTTAATTAGTAAGTGTTGGTCATGATAGCTTTACTAATTACGTTATCTGACAAGAGTTTATTAATGAAGGCCCCGGGAATATTACACATTAATTTTAAATTAATTAATCAGTGTCAGCAGCATAATGAAATCTGACGGTAACATGGTATAATTTTGAGTTTGCAGGCGGAAAAGGGGATTTTTTTTAGCTTTCCATATCCATCGGTAGCCAAAAAGGCCTATCAGTAGGCTTCCTCTTGTCCGTCTGTCTGTCTCTCAGAAGCTATAATAGGTAGATAAATGAAGATTTAACGCTGCCGAAGTATAAAAAAAAAGTTTTACTAATATTTTCAAAACATCTGCTTTTTATACATTGTATCCTTAGAACATTTGATTAACATAATGAGGCGCGAGGGTCTACTCTCAGTGTGACTGAGTATCATTCATTCTGGGAGGGGATTTTCTATGCTTCAACTCAGCCTTAAATTTTTATTTTTTAAATTTTATTGTTATAGTGTTGATAACCCTCTATTTTGTATTTAAAGTAATCCGTAGACAACGGGGCTGATTATACTCTAAGAAGTACCTAACTGTTAACAATGTTAATGTAATTTATGAGTGTAATTGTTTGTTGTCTCTAAAATAAATTTTAAAAAAAATGTTTACAAAGGACAAGGTAATCTTAGATTCATTATCCGTTATATCAACTGAATAGTTGAGCTAATGGT
This sequence comes from Anania crocealis, assembly GCA_949315895.1. Taxonomy (NCBI): domain Eukaryota; kingdom Metazoa; phylum Arthropoda; class Insecta; order Lepidoptera; family Crambidae; genus Anania; species Anania crocealis. The sequence continues at coordinate 3,200,074 of OX438857.1, read as the reverse complement.
CAAGTAACATTGAAATACTGAACACAAATTATCATATTTTTTTGTATAGAACTGTCTTCTAACTACTACTCATTTACTTACCCTTATTCTAACCTAATCTTCCTGACTCGGGCTTTCAGAATTGGTTTATTCTTTGTATAAGCTTGCTTTTTTTTAGAAAATGCCTCGTTATATTGTAATAACACGGCATATTATGTCATTTACTCGTACAAGTCAGCAGTTTGATTCTACGTACTGTAATGAATGAACTGTGTTATTAGGAAAATAAATTGTAAGTTAAAATTAAAAATAAAGTTCCTTGAATTATTAATTTTGTGTGACCCTCTTTTGTTGGCAAGACAGTTAACATTTCAGCGTCTCTTGAAACTTAATCATCTAAATTATTTGCTTCCTATACGAGTTATAGTAACCAATCTCTTCAAACAGTCAAAAGCTTCTCCTGGGATTATCTCGTTCTATGCGTCTATGCTTTATAATAAAACAGAAATCAGTATTCATAGCTAGAATAATGTGATCGTTCATTCACCTGCCTTGCATACTATTTGCATTTTAGATAAGTACTGAGTTCCAGACTGCCGATGTCTTTTTAACTGAAAATCCTCGAAGCCTCATGTTTAACATTTTACGGTGCTTAATCGATATTTAGTTAATCTTAAACTGTTATGTAGAAAAAGTTTTTGTATTAAAATAAATCGAGATTATTAAATGATGGGAAAAAGAATTGCAAACTTCTAATATTTGATAAAACTACGCTAACTTTCAGCGATAAGAATATGCTTGAGAAATTCACGCTGTGACGCAGTGTCTTGGTGGCTTAGTGGTAAAGCGCCGCACCCGGTATGCGAGGAGATGTGCGTTCGAGTCCCGTCTAAAACATATTTCTCTCAAAGAATTGTATTTAATTTATTTTATTTTATTTTATTTTATTTTATTTTATTTATTTAAGGAATAACAAACAGTTACACATTAAACATGGAAGAAAAAAACCTTAAAAAAAAAAGAAAAAGTGAATGTATAACCCACTACGTTATCCACAGATTAATATACAAATTTTAATTAAATGTGCTAGGTGTTGCAACATAAAGAAGTTGTAATAAAACACTAAAATACGAGAGAAAAAGTAAAATAGGCAATACAATGTGGTGTACCTACAAAAATTTAAAGACAGAATTGCTCAGCTTATAAGCTATTGTAAGCCAATTCCTTAAACTTAGGTGCCGTAACCGCAAATATATCTATATCTTCAAATATGCTATTGTAAATATCTACTCGTACTAATCTGCGCAAAGGCGATCTTTTGCCGATGATTAGTTCTGCAAGCCTTAATAAAGAACAGTCTATTTTTGCGGCATACACGACGATGTACCGTTCTGGGGACTACGTAACAGATCTGGTTAGTCAAAGCACGGCAATCGAAATATCCGTTGCATATCTTGTGGAGTAGAACTACTTGTAAAAGTGATCGCCTAGATTTTAGCGTGGGAATTTTGTAGATTTTAAGTTGATCGTGATAACTTAGGCGGCTTCTATTACATCTGAAATGTAAGGTGCGTAAACATTTACGTTGAATTATTTCGATTTGTTCAATGTATTTAGTATAATAGGGATCCCATATGGATACTGCATACTCCAATTGCGATCTTATAAGCGATTTGTAGAGAGTAATGTAAGTGTCGGCCCGTGTGAAATCTTTGGAGGCTCGCATTATGAAGCCAAAGAGCTGATATGCTTTGTTGATAATGTTCTCAATGTGCTTGCCTAGATGTAATTTAGAATCTAGAAGGATGCCTAGGTCCCTCATTTCATTAACTTGCGTAAGGCTTTTGTTGCACAGAATGTAATTAACGGTTATTTTATTTTTATTTTTAGTAAAGGTTATTTGGCAGCACTTTTGTATATTTAGGTACAGATTATTTTGGTAACAGTAGTTAGATAGGCGGTCAAGATACTGCTGGAAAAGTGAGCTGTCATTTTTAGATTTTATTACGATATATTTTAAGTCATCAGCGTATAATAAAAATTGTGTATGTAGAAAACATTTACTAATATCATTAATGGCCCTAATATGGAGCCCTGAGGTACTCCTGAAGTTACGCTTACAGACTCAGATCGAAAACCATTAATAACAACTCTTTGGCTTCTATTTGTTATGTAAGATGCGAACCAACGGAGCAGGTTACCCCTTATACCATTTTGCGCAATTTTAGCTAATAGCATTACATGATCTACCTTGTCGAATGCTTTTTGGTAATCAGTGTATACAGCATCCACCTGTACCCCCATGTCCATACTTTCGAAAAGATGTGTTGTGTATATCATTAAGTTAGTGTTTGTTGATCTTCGCTGTACGAAACCGTGCTGTTGTTCTATTATGGAATTATGAACTTGAGGCTAGATGTCGTTATGAACTAATCTTTCATAGAGCTTAGACATAGTGCATAATATCGATATGGGGCGGTACTTCGTTATGTCATGCTTAGAACCTGACTTGTGTACTGGAGTGATGTTAGCCCTCTTCTAAACTTCGAGGAAAACGCCTTCCGACATACATCTATTGAAATTATGTGCAAAGGTTTATAGAGGTTGCCAGCCGTCCTGACCAAAAATAGGGAAGGTATACCATCCGGCCCTGGTCCCTTGGTTGGATCCAAGGCCTTTAGTTCCCTTTCGATAGACGTATGTTTTAAGGACATTTTGGACATGGGTCTTTTACACGACATAGTGTCGAGTAGAATTGACTGCCCAGACTTGATATCCGCAATAACTTTCGCGACGCCCAAGTATCGCACTCGTAACACGCCTCTATTAAGTACTCCACGTCACCGTTCAAATTTTTACAGGAACTCAGTTATTTTAAGAATTACTCGGGAATACCTAGAGCTGATTAAAAATAATAATAAAAATATAGATATCTTTGCGAGCAGTAAACTTAAATTTAAGTCTGATTTTACTGATATTTTAAAGAATAGATAATATAACATTGTATTATTACAAAAAACACATGTTAATAATTGTATGTAATTTATGAATCATCAATATACTGTAGTACTTATATTTGTTTAGTCTATTGATTTTCATTTCTTATATTATTATATCTATAAAACACGTAGTTTAAAACACTAATTGTTAAGTTTAATTACGGAAAACCTGTTATTGGCCTTACTTTATATCTTGTTCTAATTACTTAAATTATATGTTAAACGCTGTTGGTATTCGAATAAATAAAATAAAAATAAAATAAAAATAAAAGTGTATATTATGGATAATATCGTATTATCTATGTCGGGTCGAATGTCAGGTGGTATCCATTTGTCTAAATTAAGCGTAGTCTGTTCGTAAACGTTGTGGAAGAAACGTGAGAAGGCGTTGCATATATCAGATTTGGATTTGATATCATTATCAGACGACCATTTGGATCAGCGGTAGTTAACGCTGCTTCTGAGCCATGGGTCGCGGGTTCGATCCCCGCACAGTACAAATATTTGTGTGCATGAACATGTCTGTTTGTACTGGTCTGGGTGTTTTCTATGTATTATAAGTACGTATTTACAAAAAATATATATATATATATAAGTAAGTTTATCGGTTGTCTAGTACCTCATACGACAGGGTACTTAATAGTACCTTAATTTGGGACTAGATGGCTCTATGTGGCCCAGTGTGGCATGTCTTAAATATTTATTATTTATTATTATTATTATTATCAGATGGATTACTACACGATACATTATTACAGTACATATTAGACGGGAGTCCTGATTTACTTTTGCGGTTGTGTAGGAATTTCCAGAAATGATTTGAGTTATCCCGAATGCTTTCTTCTACCGATTTTATATAATTTGAAAAGCTGGTATCACACTTTAACTTGAATAATTTTCTTAGATTTGAGAAATTTTCGTAATCACTAGGATTTTTGAATTTTTTCCATTTGATCCAGGCTTTCTTTTTATTTTTAAAGATACGTATTAATGAGGAATTAAACCAAATTGGAAAGTTACGATCTTTGGTTGTTACTAAAGGCGTGTTTTTTTTTTATAGAATCATATAGAATATCATAGAGTTTGGATACAGCATTTTCTGCAGTTATAGAGCTTAGTAGATTATCCCAATTTATGTTGCTAAGATCTTCATTGATACTGCTATAATCGGCCTTATAATAATTGTATCTAGAGACAGAAGAACGCTTCATTGTGTGAAAATTATAAAGATCTGGTGTTAGTAAAAAAAAAGGTGGGTGGGGTAAATCAGCGGGAACTAGAGGGCAAACGGTTAGAATTATAATTGTTCCAAAAACCGTCCTAATTTTTATACCTTGTTTTAGATTGTATGCGGCATATCAGCTATGGTGATGGGTAGCGTCGCCTTCATAGAAGAGAGGCAGAAGTTCAACATGGGCCTCGGCATCCCAGCAGGGGGCATCAGTGTTATTGCTGCGGGTATACAGGATGAAATTTTAACCACTTTCCAAAATTTTTGTAGGCGTTCAGTATCGTATTTAGAGCTCATTTATGAAGTAAAAAATGTAAATCAAGTTTTCACCCGAAAATATTTTTCGCGATATAGTTTTCAATTTTTACAGTTTTAGGCCTGTTTAGGTATAAAGGGAAAATCAAAAATTATGATTAGTATCGTAATGAATGAATGTGATGTGCATTGCGTAAAAAAAGTTTTGCTAGGCGGCCGCATCAAAAATTTTAGAATTGACATTTTTGTACTGGGCTATACCAAAAGAAAAAATACGTCATTTGTTTTGTCTCGTAGATTGATATATAAAATTTGGAAGGTGGTTAAAATTTCAATGCCAAACCGGTTGCAATGCGTGGCGATTATGGCACAATACTCTTTTTAGAGAAGCACACTTAAAGCAAATGCCCCGATGGTCTAGTGGTTTAAAAACTAGGTCAGGATCTCAGGATCCTAGGCTTGACCCCAAAAAAAGTTTCGAATTTTGGAACCCGGAGATGGCAACGATTATGCCTGTACCCTGATATGGTGTGTCATAGTTATGGTAACTTAAATTCAATGATGGAGGCCTTTGTCCTGCAGTGGGGTTATTTATAGGGCGTTACTAAGTAGGTACTACTATATCAAGCGAACCGTGTAGGAATGATGAACCGTGTAGGTGATGACTGATTCAGAAATATCTTAAGACTCAGATGGGACTCATATAGGAATTAGTCCCGCCTGAATTGATTGATTCGGGTTTTTTATTACGTCCTACCTAGTTTTTAAGACTTTCCGATATTTCGGCTCTGCAGCACTGTTACAAGCGCCATGATAACGAAAGAGCTGATGTATCCCGAATCAATTAACTATTAGCCTCCCCCAAGGATCGGTCCTGTGCTGTCCACATCCAGATCGACCTTGACTAGATCGTCGGTCCACCTTGTAGGGGGCCTGCCCATGGAACGTCGTCCGGTACGGATATAAGTATATAGCGATCATGAAAGTTTAAATCAGTGTAGTCATAGACTCTATTTCATAGGACAGACACTTCATTATCTGTTCTGTGCTCTATCTGAGTCAAAAATATTTTCGAAGGCTACATTACACAATCCAGACTTCCTTTTTTAGCTAAACTGTAAATAAATTGACTGAAAATAATTATGCTATATTATTAAAGTCTAGGCCTTCAAATCCCGCAGCCTGAATTAAATCTCGGTATTTGCGGGACTACAAATTTTCAATCCCGCGGGATTTTGGTATTTGTGGGTATCCTACATATTAAAAAAATATTCATATTTATATAAGGCAAATAAAACAACGAATGAATCCACTAACTCCACGTTTATTTAAGTATTACTATTAGAATGAGATCAATTTTGTAACACCGTTTATTTATCATAAAAACAAAGAATTCATCTACTAACTCCACAATTTTAATTACGTATTACTAATTAGTATGATATCAATCAAATGACACCGTTTATTCTGCACAAAAAACAGTAACAAATACTGAAAAATAAAAAATAAATTTCTGCTTCAAAATATACACCAACAAAATAAAAAAAAAACAAAAAAAACACAGTTGTAGGTGGAAATTTAACATAGCTACTTTAATTATTTAGTATGTCAGCTTTCAATTTTAATTGAAAATGTTTGTTAGGAACATAATAATATCTAAACTGTCGTCTGCCAAACTACTGCGTATTTTAGAGGAAATAAGGCCTGCAGCTAGCCAGTCACCGAGCAATCGCGCTCGCGATAGGTCACATGCTCAGTTTTTTTCAGTCCCGAAAATCCCGCGTATTCCGGCCTGTAATCCCGCATCACGCGGGATTGTAAAATGACGTGGGATCCTGCAATACCAAGATCTCGGTATTTCGGGATTGGAAGCCTTATTAAAGTCATTCATAATCATTACACAAAAAGGATTCAAGTTTGCAAAATACCTAGTTAAACTAATTTTTTTTTTATTTATTTAGTAACTTTGATCACCAATCATTTAATGATTAGGCGACCTGCAACTTGGGAAATAAATAATATTTAAATCGCTTGCAACACTGAAACTAATTTGGGTCATCGAGTAAATGCTAACCGCGGTCATTGTGAGGTAAATGCACTGTTTACCTAGAGTACATTGTAACTAAATCACCACTAAATATATTCATGACTAAATCTGTAGCTTGAAGCGAATACTCTCTAATATCTATACAGTAGTTAATCAAGCAATCTGGCTAATGATCGTCGCTGACATTTAATTGGAGAGAACACAAACTGTAAACTGAACTGTGTTACCTGTAATTTTGATACCAACATTCTGTGACCTTGTGAAATGGAACATTTTACTCAAATCTAAACGCATGTAATTTAGCATTATATCTTCTTCTTGTATCAAAAATAAAAACGAAACACCGAAATGTAAGCGAATAACTTCTGATCCACTCCATCGAATAAGATAATTCTTCTTTTTTGTGTTCGTTGTCAGGATAAGATTTTTTATACGAAAATTTGATAGAAAAAAAGGCAATTCAAGTTAAGTATCGCGGTATGAAAAGTGAGTGGGACAGGGTGTAGGTGCTTTTAACCTATCATCATTATCAATCCTTATCTGTCCAATGCTGGGCAAAGGCCTTCTTCTAAGATTTTTCCATTATTGCTACTCTCTGCACATTAATAGGCTGGAGTTCGCATTAAAAAGACGTCGCCCTTGGGACTAGGTGGAGTGATGATTTGCGCAAAGTGGCTGGCAGGAGCTGGATGCGAGAAGCCGAGGATCGACCTAAGTGGCGTGCAATTGGAGAGGCCTATGTCCAGCAGTGGACTGTGATAGGCTGATGATGATGATGATGATTGGGACTAGAAGATACGGAAACACTAAACCCTAACACCTTAACTTAACCTTAACCAAACAGTGTAACTAAATTACCACTAAATATATTCATGACTAAATCTGTAGCTCAAAGCGAATACTATCTAATCTCTTTCCGGCTAATGATCCTCGCTGACATCTAATTGGAGAGAACAGTAACTAGAAACTGTACTGTGTTACCTGTAATTTTGTTACCAACATTCGGTGATAATTAAAAATGTTCATAATTAAATCTAAAAGAGTAAACAAAAATATACATAAAAAAATATAAAATGTAACGTTTAATCTTAAAATGGGTAGATGTTTATTGCGAAACTAGCTGTTCCCCTCGACTTCGTCCGCGTCAATTTCTGTTATTGTGAACGCTATTATTTTTGCAACATTTTTCACTGATGCTTCGCTCCTATTGGTCACAGCGTGTTGTTATATAGCCTAAAGCCTTCCTCGTTAAATTGACTATCCAACACAAAAATATTTTTTCAAATCGAACCAGTACTTCCGGAGATTAGCGCGTTCAAACAAACAAACAAACAAACTCTTCAGCTTTATAATATTAGTATAGATAACATAATATTAATGCGTCATCCAAATAAATAATACACATGGTAAAGTAAAGGTCTATAATCATTCCACTGCAGGGCAAAGGCCTCCATCATCAAATTCAAGTTACCACAGGCAGGGTACAGGCATGATCACAACACAAACCCGAGCAATGTTCGAAAATTTGAAACTTTTTGTTGCCCGACCTGGGGATCGAACTCAGGACCCTGCGATATCTTGGTCCGGTATTTAAACCACTAGACCAACGGTACGTTACTTAGACGTCATAGTAAAGTTAGAGAATTCAATAAATTATTTGAATGGAATGAATTTGGTGCTGGCCTGAAATGTATAAGCTCTTCTCCTTTTTCTACGAGTGTCTTAATTAAAAGTATCTAAAGGGGTTCAACCAAAAGAAGACATGCAGCAACATCTTCTCCCTACCATAGGCTAAACTGTGATCGCCAAATGATGGTAATCCTCACAATCACCCCGTATAGTTAGCCTTGTAGTAGCGCTCATAGCCCAACTTTTTTGTGATCAGTTTCTGTCACTAATGTTAAGCAACGCTGGGAGCGGTTACTAGTTGGATGGGTAACCGTTTGTGGCATCATACCATAAGCGCTGCCGTGCTTCGGAGGGCACGTTTATCCGTCGATCGCGGCTGTTGTCACGAGATAACAGTCGTTAAGCCCTGTTGGAGGCCTTCGGGCGGCTTGAGAAACGTCCAACGGCGGGCTGATGTTGCCACACCATCGCCCTTGCCCGCATTAGGCCAGCATAGTGGAACTAAAACCCTAACCCCTCTCCATAAAGAGCAGAGAGACCCTTGCTCAACAGTGAGTGAAATGGGTTGTTACTTTACTTTCTTATAGAGAAGCTCGCAGGTATTAAACTGTTGCAGGTTGATGATGATAAAAAAATAAGAATATTAAAACTTCATGACTTATTTTAACAGCCGTCTCAATACACACATCGCGCGGTTGGAGCGCAGTGGCGAGCGGAGCGGGCGCGGGGGCGGGCGTCGCGAGCGTGCTGTGGGCGGCCGCTGCGTGTTTGTTACTAGCGCTGATTGTGCAGTGCTGTAGGACTATCCTGGATCCACCTGGTATCAATTATAGGTAATGTTAAATTAAATAATGTAACATTAATACGACATAAACACAATATGTCTGTTTTTAGGACCCGACAATTGTGATGACTACCTAATAATATTAAGATTATTAATACTGTCCTCACAATATCAAGACTTTCTTTGAAACGTTTAAACGTCTATGATATCAAAGTAAATAAATAAAAAAAGACTCAGAGAAAGTGTAAAGCTATAGAGAATCAGTAAATTTCACCTAGCTTAAGTTACTAGGTGAATAGATTGTATCACCGGTAGAAGATAGAAACCTTTGTATCAAGTAATCGATAGCGCTTAGTGAAACTTTTAAATTAGATAAAATCCCTTTATTTGATTGTCTATTGCACTTCAAATCGCATTTTTTATCTGCATGTCAGTAATATTTTCATTCCTTACAGCGACGGCCCAATAATCGACGACTCGCGGCCGTCATCCCGAGACCTGGTAGTCATCGCGTGCGTTCAAATCGCGCTCGCTGCCGCTACGTTGTTAAGCGCTGCCGTGTGCGCTCGCATCGACTGCGGCGCTTGACGCGAGCCTCAGCGCTCGCTGACCCGCCGCCGCGTCAGCGAAGTGCCAAACGCTACATCGTCCGCTACCGCCGATACCAATATACTACCTTCCGATGTTACTATCGAGAGGGAGAAAGGTGGTAGAGTTGCTTGGCTGATATAAATATTTGACTGTTAGTGTTGTGCTAGAAGTAATCGTGGAAAACCTGTTGACGCAAAAAGTGTTGGAAAACCTTTAATGAAATATCATCTTTAGGTAAAATTATCTCATTGAGAAATATGTTCAAGAACATTATACCAAGAGTTGCTTACCTACATGTAAAAAATATTTTATGTTCTACTTTGCGCTATGGTGATATTTCAATATTTGAGCCTAAATAAATTAATGAACTGCCATATAAAACTAAATTGCAACTGAAATATGATTGTAATTAAAAAAAGATCCTGTAAAAATATTATCGCTATTTTCTTTACGGTTGGATATTATCAATAAGTAATGTTACCGCAATTAAGTTGATCCCGTATACATAAAATATTGTAGTAAATATCAGTAGAATGATGTGAGTAATAGTCATAGATCTATTTTTAATAATGTGTTTTGTACATAATATGATTAAACATTGTACAGATACCACTTTTTATTTAAATTTTCTTACGTATACTGATGTCGTAGATACTGCAAGACTAACATATATGAGAGCAGGAAGACAAGTAAAGGAAGTAAGAAACAAATAAAAAATGTATTTGATAAACGAACAATAAAAGTCAAATACTATAAAATTGTTTCAAAAGGAAAATAATTGTCAAAAAGGTAAAGTAAGTGTCAAGTAATAAAGATAATTTTTACCAAAATAATTTTTTTGACAAGGATATGTCACATCTTAAATTAACCACTGTCTGAGGTGTCTGACCGTTTCAGAAATCAGAAAACATTGACGGCGCAGATTTTGCAACACAAAATGTTTTTAAGAGTATGATTTCATTAACTAACCAATGTCGCATAATACCTATGTATTTAATTTGCAAGGGATCCAAAAGAAACATAAAAAAAAACATCCATCTGTGTACATTTTGATATTTAGATAGATTACTTTTAGCCTTCCGACGTATGTTAACATATCGTTGCTACTTTCAAAATTGCTAGATGTACAGACTAAAATCATTCTTTTGTATATATTGTATGTTGTACATATTATTAGAGGCGTAGAGTTATTAAGTTAATACATACTGTACTAGATCAAAGCTAGTGAATATTGTTTGATTTGGTACAGAATGCTGAAAATAATTGCTGGAAAGTGAATTTTAATTTGAAATATCAAAAATCAAATGAGATTAAAAAATGTTCGTACACTTGATAGGCATACGACACAAAACCTAAATAGTTAAATTATTATGTAATTACGAAAATTGTAAGACATTAATAGAATTTTTTTTATAGGTTTTCTTTGTGTTATTATTTACCAAAAAACACAAGAAAAACGTATGAGTAAGTGTAAAAAATTTTAAAGCTCGTAAGTAAATATTTGGTTTGTATATATTTATGTAAAGACTATAAAAAATAAATACACGAAATTTACGACAAATAATTTTTATTCATGTAACCTTGAACAGAATCAGACAAAGAGCTAGAATATGATCCATCTTCATAAGGTAAAAGCTTTAGATCACATCAAACAGTATCCTATCTTTATTGGCTGACGTAAAATAATTATGTTTTAGAACTTCGATGTTTTTAGATGACCGATTAGAGCTAACGACCTAACCCTTTCACCTAAATCCGCTTTGTGAATTAGCGCTAAGCATCTTGTGGCGCTATATGCGGATACGGAAACAAGGTACAGGTACAATTTGCTTACAGTAAGAAACTATAGTAACGACATTGTCGACCTCCGTGGCGGAGTGGCGTACACACCGGTTTTCAAGGCGTCGCCTGCTCCGAGGTCCCGGGATCGATTCCCAGACGGGTCAATGTAGAAAAATTTGGATTTTCAACATTTTCTCGGGTCTGGGTGTTTGTGGTACCTTCGTTGTTTCTGGTTTCCAAAATACAAATGCTTTAAATAGTTATTCAAATTGGGATCAGAACAATGTATGTGATGTTGTCCACATTTATTTATTTATTTATTTATTTACATGGCTACGTAAGTATTAACCTGCTATATCTCGAAAACTAATGGCGGAGCCGAAGTGGCAGTCGGCGGGACAGATACTACGAAGAACTGATGGCCGTTGGGGCGAGAAGGTTCTGGAATGAACACCGCGCGCACGACGGTCTGTGGGTAGGCCCCCCACCAGGTGGACCGAGATATGGTGAAGGTCGCGGGAAGCCATAAGATGCGGGTGGCGTGGCGCGGGACCGACCGTTGTGGAGATCCATCCATCCCCCATTGAACGAGTGACGTTAATTTCATGCGATATTATGGATATTTATGTCATGTCACTATTCGATTGACATAGTTTGTACTCGAAGTGCACCCATATGTCATTGATACTGGTATCTAACGGCCGGTCCCAATAATCTATCTATCTTCAGTTTTGGCATATCGGAGATAGAAAACATCTTCTGTCTCTGATTTTGCCGTCCAGAGAAACAAAGACAGAAGTTGTTTTCCATCTCCGATATGCCAAAACTGAAGATAGATAGGTTATTGGGACCGGCCGTAAGATATCAATGATTGCCTTACATAAAACTTAACACTAAAACGGAATTTAATGTAGTAAGGCCCAGGTTTCCAACCTACGAGTCGAGACTAACAAATTATTTAATGACGTCTCTCTCTCAAAGACGCAGGATGGTGGAATTCTCGACATTGTTTAAAATAATCAATTCTAAATGGGATTCGCCCGAGTTGCTGAGTCAATTTTCGATTAAAATAGGTAGTGCAAGAACCCAAAATCTATTCTCTTTACCGGTTACTCGCAATAATGTCACACATAATAATCCTATCTACCGCATGAGCAGAACCTTCAACGGTGTAAGTAGGGACCTGGACCTTTTCAGTCAAACTCTCCAATCATACATGAGAGTTTGCGTGGAAAAGGTGAATGAGAATAGTTGTTAGATTAACTGTATTGTCTTCAAAGTGTTATTTTTTAATGTATTGTTTTTTATGTGAATGTTGTGCTCGGCTGTTATCGGAGTTCAGACTTAGTATGTGTAATTAGTGTTACCTTATGTATTGTGTTTTGGTTTGTTCTCTGTAGCTGTGCCTTATAAATAAAATAAAATAAAAATAAAATAAAAAATTGTTGAAGTGTAAAGTTTTAAATAAAAAAAAATATTCAAAGAATAGTGATTTCAATTTTTTCTTTTGGCCAAATGATACATACTGCTGCAAAATGATTCTGTCAAATAAAAGGTTTATATTCACCTACCTTTCTGCTGAGCTGGTAATTGCCACTCGTGTCTTGGCACTAAGGAGACATCTTTAATCTTAAATACATCGCTTAACACTTGACTGGTTATAATTTTATTTACTTAGACTTAACAGACTCTTAAAATATATTTTATATGGTATAGAGTTTGCACGACGCTTCTTGGCTTATTAAATTAACACGAGAGGACATGGAGAGCAGTTAGTAATCTTCAACATATCTTGCTATACAAAAAGCCAGCTACTTAAATCTGAAAGTGAGTGAGATCACAAGTTAACTGTTAATGTTAAACATTTGAATATATAGGTTGTCAGTATGAAATGTCGTATATTGAAATTTTTATTCAAGTTGTTGGGAAGAGCTGGCAGCTACCTCGCACATTGAATAAGCATCGCAACCCTACCACTATCTTGAACCTTACCTTATCTTAGACCATTGTTTTTGATTTTATATAGGTACATGGTTATTGATTTGCATTTATACGTTGTTAATATTGTAAAATGGTTTTTTATAGCTTTTAATTTAATTCCAAACGAATTGTATAAAAATAGGTGTGTATGTTACAAACATACATAGTTTGTTGTAACACCTTACATAAAATGTACTAGTCTGTCAAGAAAGTACAGGAAAAAGATCAATAATACACAAAATATGTGTTATTCAAATTTATTTTATCACATCAGTATTTAAACTTGAAAAATTATGTCTCAGGCGGGACTCGAATCCGCATCTCCTCGCACGCCGGGCGCGGCGCTTTAACCATTCAGCCGCTGAGACACTACGTCATAGGCGTCAATTTTTCACGCATATTCTTTTCGCTATAAGCCAGCGTTGTTTCATCAAATGTTAGGAATTTGCACCCTTATAAACGCTGTTTCCGGAATTGAGTTCAGTTCTCGCCGCGAATTCTCCTTTATGTCTTCTACCGATTGAAAACGGATGCCACGAAGTGATAATTTGAGTTTAAGAAAAAAGAAGTCGGCTGGAGCCATATCCGGTGAATATGATGGTTGCTCAATGGTATTTGTTGAGTGTGTGGTGCAAAATCCAAGAATTTTCTTTCTACAAATCTGGCCTTTTTCGTCGAATTTACTCTCTTAAATGCAGCATAACGCTCGAATAATATTCTTTATTTACCATTTGACCTTCCGGCAAGAATTCCGAGATGCACAACACCGCGAATCTGCGATAGTCAAAGAAAACAGTCAACATGACTTTGACTTTTGATCTACTTTGGCGTGTTTTTTTCGGTTTCGGTTCAGTTGGAAGGCGCCACTCCGAAGCTTGTTGACTAGTTTGCATGTCAAACTCGTAAACCCACGTCTTGTCAGTAACAATGTGTTTCATGAATGTTGGGTTGGAATTGACTCGTTCTAGCATGTCCACAGCGACTCTCATGCGATTTTTTTGAGAATATTAGGTCTTTTGGGACTAGCCGGGCGGCAACATGTTTCATACCCAAATGATTAGTTAAAATGCTAAGGATCGACTCGTGAGATACAGAAAGTTCGGCGGCTATCTCTTTCAAAGGATGAGGATTTTCAGTCACTACTTGTTTCACTTTTGCGATTCTAACTTCAGTTGCAAACGTTGATGGCCTACCAGAGCGAGACATATCTTCCATCACATCTCGACCGCTTTTGAACGCTTAGTACCACTCATAAACACGTGTTTTTGCTAAAGTCGATTCAATTTTCTTTATTTCAACTTATTTAAGCCTTCTGTAACATTTTCAGTGACTCCGAACACGAAATTCCATTGACGATGCAAAATTTAAGACAAACTCTTTGTTCGATGTTTTTGTCCATTATGAAATTCGCATAACACACTTGATTTAATATAACTAAGATGCCAGATGCAACTCAAACTCCGCGAGAAAATGGAAAACAGTTGTGCCAATGTAACAACAACAATAAAAGCAAAAATTTGAAAATTTGAATCCCAATACTTTTTTTACTGAAATGTGTTGAGATTTTATCTTTTATCTTGTGAAATATTGTCTTATGAAACTGTTCTAGAGATATTCTAAAGTAAAGAAATTTTGAGCTCATAATCATCATCATATTGCATATAGCATAATTATATTCTTCGTGGATCTTATATCAATGTTGACATCAAGAACCAATGTCTATAAAGAAAATTGTTTTGACATTTTTGGCGGCATTATTTAGACAGTAAAATTTTATTTTATTAGAAGCCCGAAATTGAACCATCGATAAAATTTAGTTTTCACGTTCATTACTGCAAGAATCAATTTTGCCATAACCCAATCTACCTCACTTAGAGAGTGCATCGTCCTCTAACCTCCTTCGCTTGTCATTAGCTACGAGCCATTACGGGTGGGATGTCTATTTTCTAGGACAGGAAACTTTATGTAGCATACTTTGATGAAGTAATTTTGTAAAGACTTATCATATATTTTGTGTATGTTAATTTTAAAAGCACATGCATTTGCTGTGGTTTTGCTATGTCATCATCCAGGTATTGATTACCAGCTACTATGATTTAAGATAAAAAAAACGCTGTCCGTAACATGACCGCTAAAGGCATTTGGAAAATAAAACACAAGTTTAAACAGTTTAAAAAACTGACTACGAAAAGGAGATGTCCCATAATAGGCCCAGACATTGTACACCATTTTCAAAAATCAAGAAAAAAATACTGTTTCTGGGGAAAATACATATAAATTTATTTAACGTATAATTTAGTGGTTCAAAAATAAATAAGATCGAATAATTTATCAAACTCCATTAGGCATTCCATGATGGCGTCAATCTAAAAAAACTTTCAATGTCAGTAGCTGTCAGATACCCCTTGTCACTTTGGCATAATCATTCACTTCAAGTTTTTGTTCTGATTGTCGCGCTTTTATTGTAGTTCATTATAACGACCTCTTTTTCGTTTTCTGTATTTAGTATTGATCGACACATTACTTTCATAATGTTTGTTGTTACTATAGTAAGCGATGGCACTCGACTCCTAGCTGCGCGATTTTGAAACTGACAGACGTCATCATAATGTCATCTTCCGCCATGATGGTTTTGTTGTTTTGTATTGCTATTTTCTTACTTATCTCTTTTTGAACCACTTAACGAAGCCATTTTAAAAGAATTGGATAATAACAAAATCTTGTAGGTGTCTATCTTTTGGTGGGGTGTACAGGTTCTGGGCCTGGCCTCCATACAATAAATAAATAAATAAATATTTTAGACATGCCTCACTGGGCCACACTGAGCCATCTAGTCCCAAATTAAGGTAGTATTAAGTACCCTGTCGTATGGGGTACTAGACAACCGATACTTATATACTTTTTTTTTTTGTAAATACATACTTATAATACATAGAAAACACCCAGACCAGTACAAACAGACATGTTCATGCACACAAATATTTGTACTGTGCGGGGATCGAACCCGCGACCCATGGCTCAGAAGCAGCGTTAACTACCGCTGATCCAAATGGTCGTCTAATACAATTTTGGACATCTCCTTTAATGATTTCATAGTCAGCCTATTTTCTGTATTGTTTTTAAACATTTTTGTACTCAGAATTTTCCTTACTTTCATTTGATATCCCACTCGTATGACTACAAACATTTTTGTTTCAGAGTACCCCAATATATTGTCTTAGCATTTATCATGCAGCGTTTTTTTATAAAATGTAGCTTAACCCCTTGAATGCGGGTAATTCCAGACACAATAGAAATCAATTGTCATATAGATCAGATCTGCTCCTAAGCAGCGGACCGGTTAAGTTACCCGGATTGTAATATGGAATCGATTGATACCTCATTAACCAGAATCGGCTCAGTGGTTTAGCCGCAAATGTGGAACCCAATAAATACCCACATACATATCTCGTACATAGACTGCTGAACACATTACCCTTCCTGTTGGCTTTGCCATAGTTGGATAAAAATCGTCATCACCTGACACTGTAAGACACTGTCCTCTGTAAGACACTGCCCTCCCTAAAATGAGGGTCTTGCAACACCTCGATATCGCACAGCGAATGAGCATCGTGATCCAACGAGGTAAAGCTGCCAGTAACTTGGGGACCTTACCACGAGGACCATTTTTACAAGTAAATATTGTAATACGTAATTTTTCTTTTTTTAGCTTTTAATTTCATTATACCTAAATAATAAAATAAAATTGGTTCAAATCAAACTTGAAAATAACATTTGTGCCCCATGAAATACGCCCCGTTGGTCTAGTGGTTTAAATACCGGGCCAAGATCTCGGGGTCCCAGGTTCGATCCCCGGGTCGGGCAACAAAAAGGGATTCACTAATAACAAACATTATTAAAATATAATAAAATAATACAAATAAATGTGGACAACATCACATACATAATTCTAATCTCAATTTGAATAACTGTTTAATGTACTCGTATTATGGACCAGAAATAACGAATTTACCACAAACACCCAGACCCGAGAAAATGGAAAAAACACTTTTTTTCTACATTGACCCGTCCGGGAATCGAACCCGGGATCTCGGAGCACCCCGATACCTTGAAAACCGATGTGTACGCTACTCCGTACGGAAGCCGTCTTAAATAATTTAAAACCAATATGGCAAAAATTGTATTAAGGTACTTTATTTGATATTTTAGCAACTTAATTGCACTTATAATATCAGTATATAAACTTGAAAAATTTTGTCTCAGGCGGGACTCGAACCCGCATCTCCTCGCATGCCGGGCGGGCGCCATACCATTAGGCCACCGAGACACTGCGACACGGCGCGAATTTAAAATTTTTGTGTTAAGGTATCAAACTGTGTTGTGTTAAGGTACACTTAACTGATATTGTATTAAGGTATCAACCAATACAAAGGAAAATGTAAGGAAAATGTTTTTGCAAGCAATTATTTACACCATGCGGGATTCACAATAGGGAGTATAAAAGAAGGGGAAGTTAAGCTTTGTTTGGGTCACAAAGGAACAAAGTTTGCGTGTCCTGATGTGGAACGTCATAATTATAATAATTAGGTACCATATTACTAGTTGATTTCTTATCAACGTTAAAATTGTTTTTATAATAAAATATGATTTGAAATGTGTTTAGAAATTGAGATAATTAGATAATAATGCCCCTTAGTCTTGTGGTTTAGAAATCGTGTCAAGATCTCGATACCTCTTCACGAGTGCGTGTTGTATACTATTCGAATTAGTGTAGTGTGCGCACTAGATAACAATTTAGTTTTCTCATTGTTTCTATTAGAATTTTCTTAAAATTGTATACTTAAGGAATTGTCTTAGTTCTAGTCCGAATACAGACGGCACCCAAACAAAAGGTCGAGTCTAGTGGTTCAGTGACTTATACTGTTTTATTACCTGACCTATGGGTTATCAAATACGGTTTATTTTCCATTATTTATAGCTTCTGTTGTAATTTTAACTTACTCGGGAAGGGTAATGACGTCATAACTCACGGTAACGAGACGCCAGCGTCACGGCACGAGATGAAGGTTACACTGACTGATGTGCGCCTTATATTAAAAGATTAACAACAATATGAAGCGGTGAGGTATTGCGGCCATTTGTTTTGATCGCTTATGATTAAGAACATAATTAATATCTTAACGCACCGAACCGGTTACGCCACGTTGCAATGCTACGCCACATTGCATTGTACACACGGCGGCACGTCAGACTATACATGTTGACCTTGAGACCGCCTTTATGCCCTACGTAATAAAAGCTGTAATCGCAGTTCAACTGTTTAACTTGATGTGCTGTCGAGTGTACTAATTCGATTTCAAAAAAGTGAGGTCACATGATTGCTGAGTGTCTTCTGCACTCTGAAATCTGGGAACACATTCAACTTCTCACTCACCAACAGCAAAAATCCATTTAAACCTAACTTTATTGTGGACAGAGTATAGCAGTTATAATAAATGATGGAGTTATTAAAACATGTTTTTGCACTACGAGCTCTTTTGCAATGGCAGCTTTATTAGCTTTAGCATAAAAACTAAATTAAGTGATAGCAAAATTGCCATTATTCAACCGACGAAATAAAAGAGAAGGTTCTCAATTCGACATAAATGTTTACTACGCAGATTTTTTTACCAGATTGATAGATTTTAATGACTTATGTTATCTAAATAAAACAAAAATTATCAAACATAATATATAAAAATTACCTAAAAAAATATCAGACCATGTCGAACAATTACTGACAATACAATAAAACTCCGACTTAAATTTGGTGGCTTATTTTGGACTTTTCATTTACATATTTTCATTGTTTGACGCTCTTTGAAGGGAACTAAGAACGTTAAGACCCAAGTATGAAAACAGGACCACGAATTTGAATAGAGTAATCAATGTTGTACCTAAATTAATTCAAATCAAAAGATCCTGCTTATAATTTGTTACTCACCTTATAAACGAACAAGTGGCCAAATTAGAAGCACTACACAAACATCGCCCTAAATTAACAACCCAATTTCTGTGACGCGTTTCTTAGTTCACCAAGAGGTAATTAAGAAATTAGCCTCATTTCACCAACTGGCTAAATACACTGAAATACCCGCTGATATTATAAAGGCCAAACCTTACTGACACGTACAAAAGATGCGTCCTTACAGCAATAAAAGTAGCACAGTTTTTTTTTAAGTTAAAATTATTTTTTCTAGCTATTTTTGCAACTTTTTTCACCTCTAAACTACCACTATTGAAAAAATCAAGTCTATCCCTTACAATATGAAAAACATATTGTGTAAACCGGGAATCTAGTATTTTCCGGGATAAAAAGTGGTTTATGAGCTGTTCCACACTATTATCTAATTATTTGTCCAATTTAACCAGATCTGTTAAGCCACTCTGGTGAGATTAAGTAACAAACATCGAAATAATTGTACTAAGAATCGTGAGCATTTAATTTTTATTTTGCTTACTGCACTGCACAACTTTTGGGGTGGTGGGATCTACCTCCTAGTGGTCCACCCTAGGCAACGGCATCTTTGGTTTTCTAACCAATGATGACGGCTAACAGATCCCTCTGCGGTGGCAGGCTTCGTAAGAGGCTGCCTGGATGCTGCCCTCCTGTCGGAGTCCAGCGCCAAACAGTTTTTCTGTGTTCCGCTGGTGTGTGGGAGAACCAGTGCCTCTGGGTAAGCTCGCTCCATCTTAGGCTTATTCTAAACCGTAGAGTTAAGTATGTAGTCAAGAGCAAGCCCATTGTTTATAAAAAAACAAAAATTTAACTGCGACGTATGTTGCAGCTTAGTGTCTGAAAATACCAACAAGCATTGTTGGTCTTTCCATATACAAAGAATTATTATAAAGTATAACTATCAGCTAGTTATTAAATAAGTAATTCAGAAAACTATTTAATACAAAATTTCATATTCCTAATATTGTAATATACAAGTTTTGAACAAACAAATCAATACACAATCTTCCCCCAACTTTGCTACGGCGACTACATCACAAACTTTCGTAGCAAAGCGTTCGAACGCTACAAAAAATTGCTTCCAATATGTTGTTTCAAAGCTCTTTGAAGCAAAACTTTTAAGTTTCACTGTAACAGAAAAACTCTAATATGTTTTAAAAGTTTTTTGACAAAATTACATTTAATAATTATTCTTCTTTTTTAGAGTAAAAACTTAGCTAGAGAGACTACCTATATCATTCGTTAATTTAAAAGAATCATGACGTATTCCAGTATCTTGTTCTGATCTTTTTCTATCAAGCTATATACATGATTTTTTTCTCAATTATATGTTTATTTTCCTAGACTTATATGGAAAACTCTGACACTGATAAAAGACAGACTTATACGATTAGAAAAGAAGACATAATATACTTTTTATGATCGCTTATCGATAAATTTAATTTAACCCAGCACTAAATAGGACACCTATTATCTTATGTTGTGTCTATGAAACAATAGACAGTAGACTGTTTCAACCTGAAAAGTAACAAGCAAATATATGCCTTTGAGCGCTTACGTGACCACTTCCCTGCGAATTGCTTTTAGAAGTCCTTACGTAAATTTTAGTTCAAACGTTAATCGTTACCTTTGTTATTAGAGGATTTATCTAGCACTTTACTGCTTTTAGCCAATCGCTAGGTGGTGCTACTTATTGAATGGAGAAATAAGAAAACTAGTCACTGACTATCAACTTCTGTGATAATTATTTTGGGTTTAGTAGATCCCAACAATAAAGCTTTGCCTTACCACCATTTCTAATATCTTCATAGGGTGGGTCACAGGGTCATATTTATGTCTATATAAAGCCGTAAAGAATTATCTGCTAAAATACACATCAAAAGGTAATTTCATAAACATTTCTGTTTTTCCTAATGTTTGACTGGTTTAAAATGTCATATGGCATTAAGTCCACTTTTTATGCAGTTTGAATGGCTATAAGAAATTTTAGAATTAAAACGCCTTTACTTTTCTGAATCACAGTAAAGAATAACAAAAAACCTAAAGGTACTACTAAAAAATTCGCCTAATACTAAGCCGTTTTCTTGAAACATCTTAATTGAAGTGGAATCCGTGTGGAGCTCGGGAATGAAAATGCCAGAGGTGCTTAAGGTTTTTTCTCGTGAAGGGTCGAGCCGAGATATGGATCTAAGTGGGATCTAATGTCAAGAGTGAAGGAAATGAGACGCCAAAACGCTTTTGTGGTTAAAACGGTTCTAAGCGTCCTCGATTTATCTTGCGACGCAAAAAGATTGTACAGTGAACGCTCCAATCTATCCGTTAAAATAATATCAAATTACATTTATTTACAAGTTATAAACCTGTATCAGTTTACTGATAGGCAAAGACCTATTCAAAACAATTTGGCCATAATCGCCACGTTTGTAAGGCGGGTTTTAGATTGAAAATCGGACAATCATGGAGAAAAAACCCTGCTGTCTGTGTTTTGAAAGCAATGCCAGAATTATATATTTTTTTTTATTTATTCAGTTGCGCATAGATCATAGTTGCTACAATTTCATTTTGGAAAACAATACTCGTAGTATCTCGCAAAGTCCAGAAATAGAGATGAAAGTTTAAAAACTTTAATAATAAATCAATTTTAATTTGAAACTTGAAAATTCAGTTAATGCACCCGGCATAGCTAGGCAATAATTTTATCAACAGTAACGATAGACCTGTCGACCATATGGTCTTACTTAACAAAAAACGCTGTGCAGTGACGGTCTAAAATAAATTAGATTAAAAAGAACTGCGCATGGGAATTGTATTTTCACCAGCAATTTAATTGCTTAAAAACTGTTTTAAAATCGCGGCAATCACTATCTTCTTTTTGTCGTTCGACTATCCTATAAGGATAATCTTGTATCAGAGTCTTCCTATCCGCCTCCGGACGTGACTTTTTCTACGACTTCCATCTTGCGATAGACCAACGGAAAGAAGAAACAAAGAAAGAAAGAAAGAAAGAAAGAAAGTAAGTAAGTATTTATTTGACACAACAACAAACACAAGGCACAACATTAAAAAAATAGGAAACAAGTGTCAGTAT
Source organism: Anania crocealis (assembly GCA_949315895.1). NCBI lineage: Eukaryota > Metazoa > Arthropoda > Insecta > Lepidoptera > Crambidae > Anania > Anania crocealis. The sequence goes on along the minus strand of OX438857.1, from coordinate 3,177,711 downwards.
TAGTCGTGACAGCTAGAGGCTTATCGCGACGCTGGACCCTGAGCCTGCCTTCCGAAGAACGACTATAACTACACCCTTTCCACATCAAGACGATTTAAATAAGATCTTGACCCGACCGGAAATATAACCCAAGACTCTGGCGTAGTAGGATCACCCCACCACTACACCAACTGAGACTTCGATCACTAGTATACGAGTTTTAATATCGATCCGTTTCTTGTGCAACGCAGCGGCAGCTATAACCGAATAAATATCAATAAACTCCTCAATAAACTATGATTATGGCCCAAAGGTTATAAAATGGAAGCATCCCGTTTAACCTTTCGGATCGCCTTTATCCTATCCAATCACCCGGAAAGCATTTTTTATAACGCAATAAAATCATTAGGGATACTATCATTTATAGCCGGGCAAACACTTTGTCCAACGAATTGAAACTTCAGCTCAGTGGGCACTCATCGAATACAGAGCAATCGCATGGAGCTCGGAATAGAGATGCGTGTCGAACATTGTATATAAATATCGATATTCGGTAACTGAGTGTTAGTAGTTATCAGTTGCTGAAGTAAAAGATGATTTTGAGTGTCATCATAATATGATTTCTCCAAAAGGGATTTTGCACTTGGCAGAAGGATTGGCGATTGCAGCATGGCCATTGGTGAAAAGAAGACTCTACTGTTCGTCCTACTGGCAGCCCTCATCGAGTCTCTTCATACGTAAATAAGAAAAGATGCGCCTATTCTATCTTAGACTGACACCTAAACGGTTTGTGTCCATCCGTCAGTTTGTCAACAAACATTAAACTCAAGGATCACAATAGACAAAGGACATTTTGTACTGTATTACTACTTAAAATGTATGGTGATTTTTAACTGGTGAAAATTGGCGATTTCATAAGTTTTTAATTTGTACCAAAACAAACAGTCAACAGCAATCGTCTTTTATGACGAGAAATTTTGGTGACCTTTCGCTGCCCACTTTATAAGCGAATTTAATGAGACTAACTTGGAGATATACCCTACCTTATCGTGGGACAATAATATTATAACATTGCTGAATTATAATTGGGTGGGCATCAATTTGAGTACCTTCCTTTGAAATCAGCAAAAAGAGAATGGATAATCACATCTGATATTTACTTGGTTTTATTACCTAATGATGCAAATCGATATCGACCTGATTATCATCACCCATCCCTAATATCGAACAAAGTTTATTAGAAAAGAATAACATTATTTAACATTTCACAGGAATATCGTTTTCTTGTTTTCTTACCAACGCTTTTACATCTTGTTAATATACATATATAATGACGTATATTTGAATACGCTATTGTTGGGAACGTTAAACTTTTCGGTTCTGACATTTGAATAATGTAAACGTGATTTTGATTTAATCGTTCTTGAATAAAAGTAATATTATTATTACTTTTATTCTATCTCGTTATATACATACCTATACTTATATTATTACAACACCATGTTTAATGCAAAACTAAATAACTTTTCTTTTTTAATTTATAAATTTGTCTATATTTCCAAATAAAATAAAATTTACTAATTGACTTTGGGGTGGTGGGATCTATTTCCTAGTGGCCCAGCAACGGCATCTTTGGTTTTCTAACCAATAATGTCGGCTAACAGATCCCTCTTTGGTGGTAGGCTTTGTAAGAGGCTGCCTGGATGCTACCACCCTCCTGCCGGAGTCCAGCGCCAAATAGTTTTTCTGTGTTCAACGCCAAACACTTTCTGGGTAAGCTCGCTCCATCTCAGGCTTCTTCTTAACCGTAGAGTTAAGTATGTAGTCAAGAGAAAGCCCATAAATTTAAAATAAAAAAGGCGGCAGGCGTTGTATAATAATATATTATACTATAAAGTTTACATAAATTATGTGTCGTAACTGAGCACTAAAATAGGTATCACGACGTAAATCCTTGATTCCCCAATCGGGTTCCCTCGATAGTAACCAATGGTTGGGAACGGACATTTCTACCTTCAGGTAAAAAGGGAAACAACTACTAGTTTGTCCCGAGGGACTTGTGTAGTTTGGTATCAGGTGTAAGCAGTGCAAAACCGTGCGATAAAGGAATAATAGCTATACGGGATGACCTTTTCACCATCTTAAATTTTTTTAATAGGCGTTTTGTATCGTATTTAAAGCCCATTTATGAAGTAAAAAATGTGGGTCAAGTTTTCACCTGAAAATAGTTTTCGCAACATAGTTTAAATTTTCACGGTCCAAAGCCTGTATGAAGGGAAAATCAAAAAATTATGAATAGTATCGTAATGAATAAATGAGATGCGCAACGCGTAGAAAAAGTGTTGCTAGGAAGTCATATCAAAAATTTTAGATTTTTGGCGGACATTTTCTAAGTGCTTCATTCTGTCATTTTTGTACTGTGCAAACCTAAAGAAAAAATACGGCATTTGTTTTCTTTCTCGTACGAGTAGATTGCTATATTAAAATTTGGAAGGTGGTTAAAATTTTATCTCGTATATATATTTTTATTTATATCGATTAAAAACTACTGACTACGTCAGAACATAAATAATAGCAACTAAAACTAGCTTACTAATTTATTAAATTATGGATTATTAACATTTAATGATAACGTTTTGTAATTGAAATTAAATAGATGGTTACGGGTTGCGTAGGACACATCGTTGTGGAGATCAATTGGGGAGGCCTATGTGCAGCAGTGAGCGTCGTTTCGCTTAGATGATGATGATGATGATGGCTACCATTCAGATATTTTACAAATTACTAGCTGAAACACGTTGTTTTTCCAAAAAATTATTAAATTACTAAAATGGCTATTAAAAAATAGGGGTTGGTGATAAAAGGGTAAAAATTTAGGGTTGTATGTATTTTTAATGCCACATTATAGAAAATAAAAACAAAACATTTGTTCAAAAATTTAAAAAAAAATGTTAAGGGTGAACAACCCTCATCACTTACGGGTATGAAAAATAGATAGTAGCCGATTCTCAGACCTAAAGAATATGCATATAAAATTTGGTTAAAATCAGTAAAGCCGTTTCGGAGGAGTAAGGTATTGTGACTCGAGAATTTCATATATAAGATATAGTGTGACCAGTGTTTCAGCTTATAGCTTGTACCGCACCAGTGCGATTCCGATTGGCATAAACTAAACAGAGTACCTACGGCCCGCAACGAAAACTGGGCAATAAAAAGGTGCGCGTTCTCTCGCAATTCATTTTACGAGGAATGTTTTTGCCGACGCTCCCATGTAAAGTGTTTCATAGGACGTTTGTATTATAAAAGCTATTTTAAGTACAAAGAGGATTGTTCTGAACTGTTTGAGCATTGCGTATTTTATGTAGAACTCTGTATTTAGGTGTGTAATGTGGTAATAAACTTCCACACAATAATTTGAGTTTATTTCATGAGCACTGACACACACAAACTTTTATGCTAAAACAAAAACAATCTTATTCTGATACTCAACATTTATGAAGAACTTCGATGGAAATAATCAAACCGGTTTGTGACAAGCCATTTTGTAACTTATCAGCAAATTGACTGTTCATGATCATCATCAGCCCACACCAGCCCACTGCTGGACACTAGGACCTGTCACTTAGCAAGAGCAGTTTTGCCAATGTGTAGCTGTGGAGAAGACGATGCTGCCTGTCCTCTTCTAACACAAATGTGTTTGTCTCTCTTTTCATAAGCATAGGATCATTGGACAGGCCTTTGTTCAGCAGAGGCCCATATTGAGTTTGAAGGATAATAATAGTCCCATCAAATGTTATATTAAACACTTACCGTACCTCAAATCAAGCTGAAGAGTACCTACAGCACGCCCAGTCACCCACACGTTCTTACTGTCTCATAACTCATACTTCCTGTATTAGTTGTAAGAAAAACAAAATTTGCTCATAAATCATGGCTCGGTTAGTGCCTTAAAATTAAAGTTATGGTCACGGATAAAATTTATCGCTCCTTTGCCGGCGGTGGGACAACTGCCTACATAAAGTTCCTAAGAGATGTCACTCATGTCCTTGACGTAATTCCTCTAGATGGCATTAAACCGTCAAATCCATATAAATGACCGCGACATGATTTGTCAGGATCTTATTTCCACTTTCAGGGCGCGAGGTCCACACATAATGTAGGGGAGATATTTAAGTTCCCTCTGCGCGGTCTCGGCGTCTACATATTTTGTAATTTGAAAGAGTTTCAATTTACAAAACTTGTATCGTTGTAATGGTCTAAAATAGACTATAACTCTTCTTGTCCTATTAGTGTCATAATAGGCGAGTAAGGTAATACCGCCAGCCCTTCACGTTAGTACGATTCGTCGCTGCGCTTGTAAACTTTTAATATTTTCTTTTACATATTATTTATGTTTCCCACCGTTCACACTTTCCCTTGAACATCCACAAATATTTTAAGAACAAAATTAGTCAAATCCGTCAAGCTATTCTCGAGTTTTCGCAAATAAAAGAACAGTAAGATAAGACAAATCTCTCTCATCGTTATTACGACATTAATGGGCCAGAACCTTTCCACTCGACTGTTTGTTAATAATGGCGCGACAAATTAATTAGCCATGTTACCCAAAAAACAGTTAACTGAGCAAATCCATTTGACCCCAAACGGTAGGGACTTAAAGGGTCGGTTTTAATTAACTATCATAATTGGGTGTTAAGACACCATTCACAAGTAACTCAGAAGGTATATTCCACGTTAAGGTATTTTAATCTAGCGTGATCTTTAATTTTCTTCTGTTGGGATTATCACACATGCGAGACATTCTTCCTCTTTTGTCTCGTTAACACACACACATACAACGCGTATAAACCTTTATTCTGACTTCTCATTTTTTGTTATTAGACTATTATAAAACACTATTTTATTTATTTATTTATTAACAATACCCATACTTCTATCATTACAGAATCAACGCAAACCAAATATACATTTTGCGAGATCACTTAAATTACACCAGAACACTATTGGTGTGTTCTCTCGTGAACTTGGTTCACCAGGATTGTACGAACAAACGGTATCTAAGGAAGAAGATTGGTCCTGGCAGCGGTAATATTACCATAGACCATCTTTTGAACTTTTATTTAATTTATAGGATTTTAAACTTGTTGCATTTTTTACACTTGAAATTTAACACTACACGGGGAGTAAACTACTAACTACACTGTTTTTCATTCTGGCATACTTTCGTATTGTACAAGCAACAAATTCGACTTTATAAACAACTAAATAAAAAGTTTACTGTAATTCAATAAATACTAGAGGTTATTTGCTAAAGATTCTACTGTTTAAGTTTTTTAGCACTTAGCTCAAGTAGTCCTCTTAAGGTAAATTATTACCTATTTACTTTTAAATAACTTATTCGATTGCAGTAAGCCCCGTGTAGTGTTAACTTTATGTTGTTTATAAAACTTTCGTATCACATCGTGTTTATTATCGAACTCCGTAGGTGCATAATCTCGAGATAAAAACAGTGTGACAGTAAACATTATTTTCCAAACGACAAACTGCAATTATTATCGATAGTCTAAAAATGTTAAAGGTACGTCACTAGTTAACACACACATTGACAAATCAAAACTGGTCACGCATTATCGGGCTGTCAGTCGATCTACTTGTATCCTATATCTATGATTAAACCTATTTACTTACTTTCATCTCCATGGTGCCGTATTTATCACAAAACTTTTTTTTAATTTGTTGATAACTCAGACTCTTAACCTCCTTAGTGTACTTTTGTTTTCAATTTGCTTTGCACTCGCCATTTTGTTTTGAATTCGTAATGTTATGAATAAGAAACTTGAAAACAAGTAAAAAAAAAACGAAAATGAGTGATTCCAGCGACGAAGAAGTTTATTTTTATACTAACATATCATAATGTTGAAGTAAATATGTACCAAAAAAAAAAGTAAAGTATCTTGATATTGTAATTTTTTTATTTTGCATTTAGTCATTTCCTCGCTAAGGTGGGATGAAAAGTTACGTGTTGCACTCGAGTGCAAAGATTTTTCACCTTGTGCTCTTTTAATTCCCTCGCTAACGTTCAGGATTCTAATTTTTTAATCACTCGCTGCCCTCGTGATTCAATTTTAAAATCCTTTGCTTGCTCGGTCATCAAAGTTGAGCACGCGGTTAAAAAAAATCACTACTAATTTCCTATTACGTAAGTAAATAATTATCACCAGTGTTATTGTTAACGGTTTACAGAAGTCTTATCCTTTCAGTTGCCGAAATTTCTAATAAAGACACCTAAAGGCGCAAACTATCCTCTTTCTTTTGTTATTATTTATTAATTAATATTCCTCATGAATACTTTATTTGATATTTTAGCAACTTAATTGCACTTATAATATCAGTATATCAACTTGAAAAATTTTGTCTCAGGCGGGACTCGAACCCGCATCTCCTCGCATGCCGGGCGGGCGCCATACCATTTAGGCCACCGAGACACTGCGACACGGCGCGAATTTTTAAGCATATTCTTACGCTGTGAGCCAGCGTTGTTTCATCAAATGTTAGGAGTTTGCACCCCCAACACCCGAAAAGAAACATCTTTGCAGATGTTTGACAGTCAGTTAAAAAAAAAATTCAAGTTTATATACTGATATTATAAGTGCAATTAAGTTGCTAAAATATCAAATAAAGTATATAAATAGCTGTTTCATCTTAACAGACTGTCAAACATCTGCAAAGATGTTTCTTTCGGGTGTTGGGGGTGCAAACTCCTAACATTTGATGAAACAACGCTGGCTCACAGCGTAAGAATATGCTTGAAAAATTAGATTTGTCTCGTTCTTTCTTAGCTTTAAGAAAGAACGAGACAAATCAGTGTAATAGCTAGAATAGGTTTATTAGACTGTTTGCGTTATTATGAATAAGGGGGTAAGTCGGGTCATTTAAACGATCATTTCTAAATTAGCTTGGGTCTGGAAGGGGTAGGTTATACTTGTGCTTCGGAAGGCACGTTAAGTCGTTAGTCCTGACTTATAATGCAAGATGCGATTCGCAAAAACAAGGCATATTACGAAGTCATATTCAGAGGCTTTATAATGCAGTCTACACACCGAGGCCGCCGGCCCGCCAGCACGAACCCGGGTTAGTGCTGGCGGCTTCGGTGTGTAGATAGCTTAACGGCCATTTCCAATAACCTATCTATCTTCAGTTTTAGCATATCGGAGATAGAAAACAACTTCTGTCTTTGTTTCTCTGGACGGCAAAAACAGAGATAAAAACTGTTTCCTATCTTCGATATGCCAAAACTGAAGATAGATAGGTTATTGGAACCGGCCGTAAGGCAACTTGGTAAACCCTTAAATCAGACTCGTCTAACACCCGTATTTTTAAAGAAGTAATTACTTATTGCTTAGTAAAGTCAAAACTTTAGGTGTTATTACCTAATTCTTCAGAGAAGGTAATGGGTCACCATTAATAGTCATATTATTTTGCTAAGAATGCTACCTTTTGGTAGTTCTAACTTCTAGTAATTTCTAGATTAAGGCATACAAATTGTCTCTCAAGTAATTATTTTGACGTGATAACGTCTTTAAAATCGTTTTAGTCGGGTGACATGTTCAGAAACTTGTGTCACACCAAAACCTCACGAGTGCGATCGCAGGTATAAAGAGAGAGAGAGACGGACCGATCTCCCGTCTCATCTCGAGCGCTGCCAGTCATTCCGTGAAACTTGTCACGCGGAGTCCTCACGAGCGGAGGCTGGCATAGCGTTCGAGTGAGTGGACCGATCTTCCGTCTCTCTCACTCTAGCGGCATACAAACGAATGGAGATTTTCTCGTTATCACGTAAACATCTCGATCGTAAACCTACTTTACAAACAACCAATTTTTTTTACTTAAGTATTTACTTTTACTTGTTTATAAACACGGGTGTAAAATTGATACAGAAAAGAATAGTTGCTTAATTTTGTTATTTAATACAACAAAATGCCGACCTCATATACGAGAACCAGCAAGTCAGCGAGAACAGCCCCCCCCCCCCCTTTTTTTTCGACTAAACAAGAGTTGTCAATGGGAATACCGCCAGAAGATGGCCTGCGTGTTTTTTCCTCCATTGGCCAAACTGACCTGTCAGTCAAACTGCGATCGCCAATCCGCGTAGTATGGCGATTATGGCAAAATGCTTCAAAAATATGATAACAGCGTTCTTAAGACTTATAAATATGTGCGGAACGGTTCGTTCCCCGTCGACTTCATTTACGTTTATTCGATTCGTATAATCGGCTTTCATATGACATGTGGAAGCTATTACGAATTCAAATGGATTTTACCTCTCAACTTTTCAAAGCGAAAGCTAAGAAAAAGAATTTAACGCCAACTCGTGGTACAATCTAATTTGTAAGATAAATTGAAAGAAAAGTGATGGAAATGAAACGAAGCCGTAGAGACGAGACAATATTCCGTAGTACGAATGGATTGGATTTACATTTTATATTTTGCACGACAACAAAGAGGTCTAGTCGGTGCCGTTCTAAAATCAACCCTGTATATTTTAGATATTTGATTTGGAAAAAATACCAAAAAAATAAATCACACTAAAAGTATAGAAAACTAACAGCCTAAGTATACCACTCCTTCTGCAGGGTAAAGGCATCAATCATTGAACTGAATTTACCACAGCAATCATGAGTACAGACATACATAATCACAATTACAATAAGATTTTTACATTTTGTATGTGTCACCTTTATAAGTTTATGTGAATTTCCTTGGCTGTCTAAATTATAAAATTAATAAATAATCACCGCGCTTGACTAATGCGGGTTGATGATCAGAAACACAAGCAATGATCGAAAAATCTAAAATCTTGTTGCCCTACTAAGACTAAGACTAACTAAGAAACTAAGTATTCAAACTAAGACCCTGACCTGGTACTTACTCCACAAAAGCAATGGACGATAAACTTACTAATATCTCACTGCTATTATAAACGCAAAAGTTTGGGTGAATGCTTGTCACTTAATCAAGCTAAAACGACTGAACAAATCTGGTTTGAATTTGACACAGAGTAGGGAATTTTAGAAGTCAAGTTTTACTCGTAGCGAGGGCTACATTTTACCTATGACTTTATTGTATATCTTATAGTTCGTGAATCAATACTGAATAGACCTATGGTAAAAAATAGAGTAGCAAGGCAGCAAACTATTTAAAAAAAAACTTTATTGTAATAAAATTTAACAGATAAAAAGCAAAAAACAAATCATCAATTTTGGGCCAAAAAAAATATCTAAACATATTTTCTGTTACACTAGGAAGTTATTTTATTACTTACTAACATAAAAATTTGCTTGAATTACATTACATTAAAAAATCATGGAGCTACTAACTTGAAAAATACTCTTTCACAAAGAAAAAAAACAAATTTCACAATAAAAATTAAATAAGCCGTCATGAAACCGTCCCTTACCCTCTTGTCCACTAAATAAAAGCAGATTATGTCTGAATCACAGCCATAAATCCGGACCCAGCGATATCTAAGACTTTACTACCCTCACCGCCGTATGCTAGTCTCTAAGACTATATAGTAAGAGTTCAAATTCCTACTAACCTATAGCAGTAAGCCATCCATTGTTGTGGCAAACCTTGGTACAGACGGCTATCAGCCTGGTTTATTTCCGTTCATCAAAAGGGTATTACTGTGCTTTAAGCCCACTCAATGTTTTGTATAAGATATTGTTAGCTACGTTAAGTACCTTATTGAATGACGTTTGTCGGTTATCATCAGCTCACACTAGTCCACCGCTGGACATAGGATTCTCAGACAGAAAATACAATTCCTTGAATACAATATTAACTGCCTTAGACCGGATTTTAACCGCACCCTTCTACTTACCGATCGACTGCTCTAGCTTAATTAATCAGTTTTATTTCTGCAAATAGGCCTAACAAGAAGCAGCGCAAGAAATCCGGTCACTATTGTCAGCTTCTTTTTAAATAAATATTTACAAAAGATTTAAGCAAGTACGAGCTAGGACAAATTAATGCCGTACATTTTTTTCATTAAAATAACTAAACTTTGACATACGATATAAGTTTAGGTATAGGGAGTTCAGCAATACCACAGATAATATAATACTCAATACCCTCTGGTAATTTGTTGAAAACACGAATACAATTTCTCACGAATTTCCTACTATTCGCAGTCTGAAGCCTGAAACGGCAAGTTTATCTTTATTCCTGGTATTGACATTGTGTACGTTACTTTTCTTAGGAAATTAATGTAGATTCTTACGGACGTAAATAATATACTCGAAAATGTATTTTGAGAAACCACTGTAAGTATAATATGTATATTAATCACGGGGTCGAAGGCCGTAAATAGACACACAAGATGTCTTTGTAGCTCAATAGTAAGAGCAGTCGTCCAATAATCGGAAAGTCGGTTCGAGTCCCACATAATACAGTACATATTTTTATTTAGTAAAATTTTCATTGAAAATAGCGATGACAGCCTTCAAAATTTGAAAAAAATACAAGAAATTTAACCGCGTAGAGCGTGAAATCATCCACCAATTTCGTGTCGTTCTAAAACAAGGAATTACTGACAAGTATCTATCCAGCACCGATTAAAATTTTGTGAATCGTTTTACGCATGAAGTCGGTTATATTTTTAGTACAAGTTTTATTTTTCATGATTAGTAATAGTATCTATACGTACACATGTCTCTCCATCATATTTATAGCCATGTCAAATAACAGTTTTCTAACCGTCCCATAGAGAGTCGATAACTACAAGCAAAAGACTTTTAGGAAAAAACAGTGCCTGAAATACACAAGAGATGATACTAGAATCGGGGCATACGCACATTGACCGGTCAAGCGTGCTATTGGTATCAAAATGTTGCTCCGTAATGTCGCATTCCATTTCGCGTTTTGCGTCTAGAAAATGTCGGACTGAAGAAATCTTTGGATCCTCAAAGACCCTTTGATTCGTTAAGAATATTTCCGTAATCATCTAGGTCGTGTGATTCTCGTTTAGGTGAACTACTTTTTATTTGATGAAATTGGTTTTCTAACATTATAACGAGGACAACTATGTATTTTTTTATTTGTACGGAGCGTACAAACTCAAATAGTGAACCAATTTAGATGAAAGGGAAATGCTCAACTAAGTTTTTGGATAAATATTCAAATTTTAAATAAATTACTAAAATAAGGGGACATTTCATTTTTGGATCTTTTCGGAATTTTTACTGTATACGTGATGGGCAATCACCTTTGCCGGAGTCCTACTTTTACATAAACTAAGTACCCTAGTATTAGTATTAGCCCTGCTGTTTTTCACGCCCTAGCAGTCTGATAGTCGGGTTGCCGGTTTTTAAGTTAGGCCAATGGTAAATAAAAAACGCTGACGCCTATCTTCTTCTGGCTGTACTCCTACCGTCGACTGTTACGACACCCATAAGACGAGAAGAGACAATTCTAAGCTTTATCTCGGTAATTTCATTTTCTGTATTTCATTTTATTAATCTCTCATCTTAACTTTAGCACTGTTTTTGATGAGATTAGTTAAATTAAACGCATTTTGTTTTGTAATAAAAGGCATTGTTAAATATACTCCTTGAACCTCATTAACACTTATTTACGCTGTGAAAGCCTTAAAATTTACAGGAAACATGACCCATAATACAAACATAATGTTGGAAAACACAAAAACAAGGAATGTTATAATTATTTCTCATTTTAAGAACAAACAACATTCAAATGAATGATTTATTTACAAATTTCACTCACGTTTATTTATATTTTATATTATTCTAGCCTTTTTGATGCCAGCGGCACACGAACTGAACATAAACTAAGTACATGATATATCGCGTCGGCAAAAACTCGTGCCCAGCAATGGGATAGAAAATGACCTATGTTCTTTCTCAAGGTACTTTGTACCAATTTTCAACAAATCAGTTCAGCAGTTTAGGCGTGAAAGCGTGACAGACAGACAGAAAGACAGATAGAGTCCTCCACAGAACTAACTTTAAAAACTTTGTTAAGGGTAATCTTTTGAGGTGGTGGGATCCACCTCCTAGTGGTCCACCCTGGGCAACGGCATCTTTGGTTTTCTAACCAATGATGTCGGCTAACATGTTGCCAGAGATTTCCAAACCGCCTATTACAGGCTATCGTCTTACATGTCGTGACTTGTTTCGACTTCTACAGGATGTGATAAATTAGGTTAATGGTACAAAATGCTGAAACCAGCCTATGTTTTAATTGTATTGACCTATTGTTTTTTTGTTACATTGTGTCAACGACACAATGTAACAATGTGTTTTGTTATTATTTAAAATTCTGACATACTCATAATTTTTTTTATTGATATTATTAATTTATAGATGCTTTAGTTAAAATTCCGACATTTAATATTTAATTAATCTTATAATGTAATAGTTTGACATAATTATAATTTGTATTTTGCATGCTATTTATATCTGGCTGAAAAAGCTGAACCATGCTATTATATTGACCACCACAATGTACCCTTTTTCAAATGCAAATAAATCATTTCATTTCATTTCATTTATGTTATCATACAGGATGAAATTTTAACCACTTTCCAAATATTAATATAATATAACAATCTACGAGACGCAAAACAAATGTCGTATTTTTCTTTTGGTATAGCCCAGTACAAAACTGTCAAGATAAAGCACTCAGAAAATTTAAACTCTAAAATTTTTGATACGGCCTCTTAGCAACACCCTACGCGATGTCATTCATTCTTTACGATACAATTCATAAGTTTTTCATTTTTCCTTCATACCATAACAGGCTTAGGACCGTAAAAATTGAAAACTATGTTGCGAAAAATATTTTCGGATAAAAACTTGACCTACATTTTTTACTTCATAAATGGGCTCTAAATACGATACTGAACTATACAAAATTTTGAAGGTGATGAAAAAGTCAGCCTGTATGCATAAAAATGATGATATCAAATTTCTGACTTCACTATGGTATTTATATGCATTTTCGGCATTTTATACCATTTAAATAAATAAATAAATAAATAAATATTTAAGACATGCCACACTGGGCCACACAGAGCCATCTAGTCCCAAATTAAGGTACTATTAAGTACCCTGTCGTATGGGGTACTAGACAACCGATAAACTTACTTATATACTTTTTTTTTTTTGTAAGTATATACTTATAATACATAGAAAACACCCAGACCAGTACAAACAGACATGTTCATGCACACAAATATTTGTACTGTGCGGGGATCGAACCCGCGACCCATGGCTCAGAAGCAGCGTTAACTACCGCTGATCCAAATGGTCGTCAATTCGTCATTTACCTAACACAGTGAATATATTGCGTCAGGGACCAACGACTTCACGTGCTTTCCAGAGCACGTCTATAACTCCCCACCCCTTCTAGGGCAGACCCTATTTAGGAAAATCTTCGGGGCAAATCTTCATTTGACGATGTTAACAATACTTACCCTCTCTAAATTATTGCATTGGTTTACAACAAATAATCTTTTACTAAATGCAAATAAAACAAAATGTGTTAAATTTACGATGCCAAACGTAAGGTTAGCTGCCCCTCATATAATTGTTAAAGATGAACCACTAAACTCTGTAGATTTTACTACCTTTTTGGGTATAACTGTAGACTCTCATTTGCAATGGAGTGCTCATATTAGGGGGCTGTCTGGAAGACTTAGTTCTGCTGCTTATGCTGTGAGAAAGATAAGGCAATTGACTGATGTTGGAACGGCAAGATTAATATATTTTAGCTACTTTCATAGCATAATGTCATACGAAATTCTGTTGTGGGGCTCAGCGGCAGATATTGAGTCAATTTTTATCTTGCAAAAACGTGCTGCACGGGCTATTTACGGCCTTCGACCCCGTGACTCGCTGAAAGAGCTCTTCAAAGAGATTAATATACTTACAGTGGTATTAATGTACTTACTTCTCAATACATTCTCGAGAATATTATTTACGTTCGTAAGAACATACATTTATTTCTTAAGAAAAGTAACGTACACAATTTTAATACGAGAAATAAAGATAAACTCGCCGTTCCAGGCTTCAGACTGCGAAAAGTAGGAAAATCGTTTATGGAAAATTGTATTCGTATTTTCAACAAATTACCAAAGGATATTGCTGAACTCCCTGTACATAAGCTTCAATCGTATGTCAAAGTTATTGTAATGAAAAAGGGCTATTACACTGTTAATGATTATTTAAATGATAGACATGTATGGCATTAAGTTGTCCCAACTCGTACTTGCTTAAACCTTGTAAAAATTACCTTACCTTGTAAAAATTTATTTAAAAAGAGGCTGACAATACAGACCGAGTTCCTTGCGCTGCTTCTTCTCCTCACTAGCCCAGACTTGTCCCGAAGCAGTGGTAGGTTTAAATATTGTGACGTGTAAAAGCGCCTCCTGGGGCCTATTTGCAGAAATAAAACTGATTTTAACTGAAATATCGTTTCCTGAATTGACCCAAACGGGAATCGAACCCGGGACCCTTTCTTAAAAGGCAGGCTACCACTGCACTACACCAACCGGGCCTTCATCAAAATATAATATAAAATCCTAAGGGACACAACCTTTATTGTTAACCTCAATGTTTATTGTGAGCGCCTATTCAAGAAACCATTGAAAGAATATAAAGTCTGCTGCAAAATTGAGATGCTTTAAAAATCTATCGAGTGAAGACGATAAATACCGATGGAATGAAGGCTCTATGCGCTTATGCCTTTAAATGTACGGACACTTTGCGTCTGATCACTCGATCTAACATTATGGTGGCCAAATGATCCGAATTTGTGAATAAATAACAATCCAAAAAGTTTAAATTTGTAATAACCCCAAGGTTAAAATACAAAACGAACAAAAAAATCTGAATACCTGTAATTGGAGCATCTACTCGTAATTCGATTGTTTAACAATTATTTATACATATTTTAATGTAGAAGTTCATAAATAAGCTGGTTGGTTGTAAAACGCATCCAAAATGTTTTATTTTTATTTTTTATTACTTGTTTTAATAAATATGCAAATTAAACAAATATTAATTTGCATATTATGATACTGTATATTGTTTTACTTAAGGCTTAACGCACAACCTCAAAATTTTAACTAAATATCAAAGTATTTGCATATATTTAAATGCTTCTTTAAATGATAGGTACATATTTTTTTCTTGATTCGTCAACCTTTGCCCACGAACACTGTAAAGTATTAGACTGGATATATAAAAATAAAATGTTTATTCTTAGTAAGGAATACTTGAATCTACTTGTGAATCTTATTTTTCAACGTTTAATATTATACGTTAACGCAATTAGATACTTTTAGCCATTTCTAACTTTATATCATGGCTACCCTAGCCACTTTGTAACCATGTCTCTCCACCCTTTATATCGGGTTTATTTTCAGTAACAGCCTATTTCATCTTTTGAGACATTTTATGACAATATAATTTAAGTAAAAGCGTAATATATAATGTACAATACACATAGATATTACTGATATATTCTGTATTATGTTTTATATGTTATTAAGCTATTGCATAGCTTTTATCGCGGGCCTTGAGCGTGGAGACCGAATCCAGAAATTCCGTAACGAAAATAACCTAACCTAACACTCGGGGCGAGACATGATCGAACAATTTTGAATTTCCGAAATTTAAAAGAATTAAGGAGAAAATAAGGATTTTGATAGTATGGTTGCCTATGGTAACTATATTTGCCAAAATAACAGAAAAATTTAATTACAAAAGTCTAAATTAGAAAAAACATAATTTTATAAAATTAAGCTATTGTATAGCTTCTATCGCGGGCCTTGAGCGTGGAGACCGAATCCAGAAATTCCGTAACGAAAATATCCTAACACCCCCCCCCACTCCGACCGGCACAGCGGTGATACTTTTTAGTTTTATAATTGCATAAGGTGATAAAAAATGCTATGCAATAGCTTTACCGCGGCAGTCTCCGAGTGCCACACGTCTTTTTTTTTTAGTTAATTAACTTAGGCTGTGGCATGTGCAGCCGCCACAAAATAGAATAGCACTACTTCTTGTTGTCATACGGGTGTCGCAACTTCTCTCCACTATTGGCCAAACTCTCGCCAAACCAATTGCCAAACGTGGCTATTACGGCGAAATCCTTCTTAGGCAGCGCCCTGTGTCTAACAGTGGACTGATGATGATGAATTAGCCTAGTAAATGTTGTTAGATTGATTACAACAGATATATTTTTTTAAATAAAATTATTAACGCACTACAAGCATAAAACTATCCACCGTGCTTTTTGAACGACCTGGAAAACGAAAGCCACGTCGAAACAAATCATGGCATTTTTTTTATTATAAATAAGTTTTGAAAAATATTTAATTTTGATTCAGACTTTTAATTTTGTAACACGGTGTAACGCGCACAAACGTATTATTTTTCTGCGGGGTCTCGGTTGAATGGATCTTACGCAGCTACATCTGTGCGCTTCACAGCGTGTTTTAAAACCGGCCAAGTGCGAGTCGGACTCGCGCACTGAGGGTTCCGTGCCAACTTTAACTGAATTGAGGGTCCACTTACTTCCACTTAGCCAAAATACCACAATATTTAATAGATTGCAAAAATAACTTTGTTTTTCATAGTAATTGTATGAAGGACAAAGTTGTATTTAAAAATTTGCTATTTCTCAAAAACTACGTGTTTGTATCGTTCAAACCAATTTTTGTTGTAAGTTTTTGTTAAGATCTACAATATTTTTTTTTTTTTAAATTTTCACTTGCTTGTTTAAAAGTTAGACGGGGAGGGGACCCATTTTACCACTTTGAAAGCGTCTTTCTTCCAAACGTTAGAATTTTGGAAAATATGGTTCTAGAAACCTCAATGTCATTTTAAAAGACCTATCCATAGATACTCCATACGCGTAGGTTAAAGTAAAAAAAAAATTGTTTTAGTTCTATGTATAGCAAGCACCCCTTAATATCTTTATTTTTTATTTTTTTGTATGTGAATCGTAAAGCGGTCAACAGGGTACACCTGTCTACCAAGTTTCAACTGTGTAATGCTAATACTTTCAGAATAAAGTGGCTGTGACATACGGACGGACAGACAGACAGACAGACTTGACGAATCTATAAGGGTTCCGTTTTTTGCCATTCGGCTACGGAACCCTAAAAAATAGCTAAACCAATATTTAATAAAACGAAATGTTTGGTTAAAAAAATGAAAATAACACTGCCAAGATCTTATACATAGCGTGCGCTTCGTTTTACAGGAGGTTGAAAATACACCGTGTATAGAAATTTCTTCTGTCATAATATATTTTTAAGTGGGACCGGCTTTGAAAGGCTTATTTTTTACTGTACCTAACTTTAAATCGTTCATAATCTTTTTGTAATCTTTATATATAAAAATGAATCCCTATTTCCCTTGGTCATCGCATCACGCGTGAACAGCTGGACCGATTTCGCTAATTTTTTTTTTTTGTTTTGTTTGTGACTGTCGGGAGAGTGTTCTTATGAAAGAAAAAATAAAGAAAATTGCGCGTAAAATTAGAAAATTTAAGAAAACTTAATCACCATACTAAATTATTTGTAATGTAACCTTAGCGCTTTTGCCAATTTAAACTTTTTTAATGTAACATTATGGCGTTTGACATAATTGACAGAATGATAAATTTGTATCTGAAACATTTTTTTAATTAATTATACCAATTTGACATCAATATTCATAGTTAAGACAGGACAACGTCTGTCGAGTCCGCTAGTTGTTAATAAATTTATTGAGGTATACATTCTTTGCTGCTAACTATACTGGGAAGAGTTTCCAGCAAAAATGATGATTATTAATATTAACAGAGCGAACAGCTGAATTTCAATACAAATGCCTTCTGTTAATTTGATGATTTCTTTTTTCTTATTGTTCTTTCTTTTGTACCTGTTGTACGTATAATTTGCTTTTACGATATTTTCATTTATTTGCCATTAATTTGTATTTTTTTATCGATTTTTTACACAATATTTAGCTTATAATTACGAAGATAATTATATATAAATATTATCATTATATATAAATATAATTATATATAAAAATATCTTTAGTAGTTTTATGTCTTGGTCCTCACCTCATTGGTCACCTTGGTCTTATTCCTATTACACACTTAAAATTTCTGCGGCATTAGACAAGTTGCTTTCTACTATCGTATACGCTAGACGAGTAGATGGCAAATGTATGAAAATTACATTAGCTTACGATCGATCGATCGTTTGTTACTGTCATTTTCATACATTTGTTATCTATTCGTCGAGCGTCAACGATATTAGAAAGCACCTTAACGTCTGTCCTATCAGCATAAACGTTTTATTAAGACATTGGCATGAGTAAAAGAAACAATCATTCGAATGTAGTAGAAGTAGGTATAGTAAGTAATAGGGGTTAAAGTATGAAATTGCCGATTATTTTCCCACTTTTTATTTTGTTTTTAGCTCTTAAGTATAGTCATATTATTGCGTAATTCTTTTTGTATTGTATCAAAAACTGAATAAAATAACTTTTGACTAAAAAAATGCAATACTAGTGCCTATTACTTCAAAGGAAGTCGTTGAAAAGACCCCTTACAATGTGTCAGCTGACCTTCTTGCTTCAATTAAGTATATTTGTATTATGTACTTTGATTTTCATAAATTTAAATACTATAATGCGTAGCTTTATAACCATCTAACTTTCACCTTTAATTGCATCGAAAACGGTTCAAGCGTTTTTAAAAAAACTAAAAAATTGTTAGTATGGAAAAATGACTTTTCTCGATTTCGTCCATACAAAACGGCAATTTCATACTTTAACCCCTAATATGTTTAGTTTCAGGAGTATCTCCTCGCTCAAGTTTTAATACTGATATTATAATTGCAATTAAATTGCTTAAATATACAGGATGAAATTTTAACCACTTTCCAAAATTTTTGTAGGCGTTCAGTATCGTATTTAGAGCCCATTTATGAAGTAAAAAATGTAAATGAAGTTTTCTTCCGAAAATATTTTTCGCAATATAGTTTTCAATTTTTACGGTCCTAGGCCTGTTAAGGTATAAAGGGAAAATCAAAAACTTATGATTAGTATCGTAATGAACGAATGAAATGCGCATCGCGTAAAAAAGTGTTGCTAGGTGGCCGTATCAAAAATTTTAGATTTTTGGCGGACGTTTTCTAAGTGCTTTATCTTGACATTTTTGTACTGCGCTATATTAAAAGAAAAAATACGTCATTTGTTTTTTGTCTCGTAGATTGCTATATTAAAATTTGGAAGGTGGTTAAAATTTCATCCTGTATATTAAAAAAAAACTTCTAAGGCCAAGGCCTATAAAACGAGACTGCCGCAGGTTCGCATCCAAGGAACACGGTTTTTAAAATAAATGTAGACATAAAAAAAGCATTTTTGACGAGGAGTTAGATGCGGCGGTAGTGTAGTAGTAGGCTTTCCTGATGCTTGAGAGCGCTTGCTGTAAAACACTAGCCTTGAAGAAGTAACTAAATCAGTGATTTGCATTATACAAATTACTTTTTCATCACCGTTCAAAAATTTATTTATATTTAATTTTTTTTATTATATTTTTTTTAATATTTATAATTTTTATCGTATTTAGAGCCCATTTATGAAGTACAAAATGGGTTAAGTTTTCACCCGAAAATATTTTTTGAACCATAGTTTTTAATTTTGACGGTCCTAAACCTGTTAAGGTATGAAGGGAAAATGAACAACGTATGAATTGGTATGAATAGTATCGTAACGAATGAATGAGTTGCGAATCGCGTAAAACATTTGAAACAATCTAATCTTATACAATTTGCCAATAGATTTCGAACTCAAAGTGCATCGTATGAAAACCTACAATAACATAACATTGACGTAATCCTACTTCATCTACGTCTCAAGATCCGTGTGAGTGGCTAGCAGGTTTGTTAGCTAATCAAATAATATTAGGATCATCTTGCGACGACTCGGTTCAATCCAATTAGACCCTGAGTAGGTGACGCGTGGTACAATGTAGGAGCTTTTAACACAAAGTAATATAATTTTCTTCTTTATACCTACGTGCATTTTTACCGTGCGCGTCACAGCGTGTATCAAAATGAATAACTGAATCAATATTTTGTATTTAACTAAGATTATTTTTAGCGCCCCGTTGATCTAGTGGTTTAAATACTGGGCCAAGATGTAGGGGTCCCAGGTTCGATCCCCGGGTCGGGCAACAAATAGTTTCGAATTTTCAAAAGTTACTCGAGTTTGTGATCACCAACTCGCATTTGGCAAGCGTGGTGATTATGCCAGTTCCCATCATTGCAGTGGTAACTTGAATTCAATGATGGAGGTCTTTTCTCTGCAGTGGGATGACTATAGGCTGTTACTACTACTAAGATAATTTTTATTGTTAAAAAATAAAACAAATACTGCCAAGATGTTATGCATAATGGTTAAATAACGTCGGCTTCGTTTTTGACGCGGTTAAAAAGGCACGGTGTATAAAAGAAAGTCGCGTTAGGTTCACCACTTCTGATTCGAGAACGGCTTGACCGATTTTTGTGTTTTTGGATTTGTCTTGAGTCTGGAACAGTAGAATAAGTATAAAAACGTTGAAAAGTAACGTTAAAAATATAAAGAAAATGTATTTCTTGTTTTTTTTTCAACCACGCCATTATTGATAACAATGAACTTTGAGACGTCAAAATCAAATTGGCTTGGCTGAGATGACAATGACGACTTCTGTAATTAGCCGTATTGCTTCCTAACTTAAACTGGTTTCGGCTGTAGCAGCATTTACTACTCTGTATGAAAGAGCCACTTTTCTCTAATACATCATGAATCGTGATACATTTTCTGGGAGGGATCCTCAGGGAAGGCCTATGTCCAGGCGTTGTTTGTCTGTTATGATGATGATCATGAAGCTTGTTGAACCCCTTGAATGTGGGATTTCCATACACAATAAAAATCAAATTGTTACACATATAGATCAGATCTGCTTCTACGCAGCCGAATGGTTTTTGATCGGCTTATTGCGTTCCCTAAACATATCTCCTGCGGTTATTGACTGGTTCGATAGTTACTTGCGCGAGTGCCGACAACGCATCATCACTGAGGATTCCTTCTCAGCTTGGTGTGACGTCGGAGCTGGTGTACCACAGGGTGGCGTTTTGTCTCCCCTTCTTTTCGCTGTTTTCATTAATTCCATCACTCGTAATCTTAATTCTTCCTACCATCTCTATGCAGACGATCTCCAACTATATTGCCAGGGTGGCTTTGATGACCTGGAGACCGTCATCTCTACAGTAAATTCTGACCTGACTCGCATTTTGGAGTGGAGCAAGTCTTATGGTCTCAAGGTTAACCCTGCAAAGACGCAGGTGATGGTTGTCGGTGGCCCTCGATTGGTCTCTAAGATTGACTGGGGATCACTACCTCCCATTGTATTCGACGGTGTCCAAATCCCATTTAGTAAATTTGTAAAGAACTTGGGAGTTTTTATGGATGGTTCTTTGACATGGGACAAGCATGTATGTGAGGTGAGCAGGAGGATGTTTGCATCAGCAAATTCTCTCAATCGATTACGTAATTTTCTACTGATACCGACCAAGATTGCTCTAGTTCAAGCATTGCTTCTGCCTATATTAGATTATGCTGACTGCTGCTTTCTTGACCTTAGTGAAAAGTCGTTGGATAAGCTTGAGCGCCTACAAAATTTTTGTATCCGAATTATCTTCGGTCTACGGAAGTAAGACCACGTTTCGAAGTTCCGCGCACAGCTTAACTGGCTTCCCATTCGTCTTCGCCGTAACCTTCATATCCTCTCTTTACTTTACTCTGTTTTATTTGATCCGCGCACTCCATTTTACCTCAAAGAGCGTTTCGATTTTCTGCATTCCACTGAGGGTCAGGATAATCTGCGGTCGTCTCAAAAACTACAACTCTCTTTTCCTTCCCATTCTTCACAATTCTACTCACAATCATTCAGTGTTCAATCTGTCCGTTTATGGAATTCTCTACCCTTAAACGTCAGACAATCAGAGTCACTTCCCATTTTCAAGACTAGAGTGAAGGCACTGTATCTGTCTCGGTAATGCTTCGTATCGGTTAGGGTGTGTGTAGACAGTTGTTTTTATATTCTTACTGTACTGTATATATAATATTATATGTATTGTGTGTATGTATTGTATTTATAAATGTATATGTATATATATATATATATATATATTCTTTTTATTAATTAATTGATATATTATGTATTATAAAGGTATATTTATTATTTTTACGGTAAATATTCAAACTATTTTAAAATAATTTTGATTGACTATCTTTTCGTACAATTTGTTTTGCACTGCATTACCCCTTCTACGCTAATATAAGATTCCCTATACATTACTTAAAAGGTTGTCTGGAAGAAATCGCTTTTTAGCGATAAGGCCGCCTTATTGTACCTACAATTATATCTCGTCTGTATTAATTCATGTTCATGTGTTTTGTGCAATAAAGTGTTTATTCATTCATTCATTCATTCAATGGTTAAATAACGCAGACGCTTCCGCTCGTTCATTGCGCCCCCTCTCGAGTGCTATTTCAAACAGTTCCCATACACAATTTCTTAGATAATGCACTGTTGGCGCGATGCACTGGGGGAAGTTTGAAATACGGACTGCCTTAACTAGGAGTAATACTTCATTGAATTATGTTTAGTGCGAAAATAAAAGATTTTGTCCTAGGACCTACATTTTAACTCTTCGGATTACTAGGCGTAAGTGACAGGAGAGTACCACATTGGTAACAGAACAAACGACGAATGAACAAAAAAAACTCATCCGCTACACACAAAAATACAAATCTTACCGTAACCGACGACCTCCGTGGCGGAGTGGCGTACACACCGGTTTTCAAGGTGTCGCTTGCTCCGAGGTCCCGGATTCGATTCCCGGACGGGTCAATGTGGAAAAAATGTGTTTTTCTACATTTTCACGGGTTTGGGTGTTTGTGGTACCTTCGTTGCTTCTGGTTTCCAAAATACGAATGCTTTAAATAATTATTCAAATTGGGATCAGAACAATGTATGTGATGGTGTCTACATTTATTTATTTGTTTATTTACCGTAAAGCTGACTACCTCCGCGGCTGAGTGGCGTACACACCGGTTTTCAAGGTGTCGTCTGGTCTTAGGTCCTGGGTGCGATACCTAGATAGGTCAATGTATAAAAAGGATTTTTCTGTATTTCCTATTTGTTATACCATCTTTATTACAAACTAGCTGTTCCCCGCGACTTCGTACGCGTCAATTTCCGTTATTATGATTGCGATTATTTTTGCAACATTTTTCACTCATGTTTCGCTCCTGCTGGTGGCAGCGTGATGTTATATAGCCTAAAGCCTTCCTCGATAAATGGACTATCCAACACAAAAAGAATTTTTAAAATCGGACCAGTACTTCCTGAGATTAGCGCGTTCAAACAAACAAACAAACTAACTCTTCGGCTTTATAATATTAGTATAGATAATAGTATAGATTTCCACAAAACAAGTACCTTCTTGGTTACAGTTACTTTGAGGTAAGAAGAATGTTTGTAATGCTGTCCAAATTTATATCTGAAGCTCACAAAAAACAATATATTTTGTCTATAAAATATCAGTGCACTAGTTAGTAAAATAAGGTACAGTTTCACGATGAAAGCATGTTGTTCTCAATTTCTATCGTGTTAGGAATCCTCTGTACATGAATCCGACTCGCTTTTCAACTTGCATGCACTGGGAAAGTTTTAATGAGTTCCATACAACATGCAAATTAGAACGCCCGTATGTACGCGACCGAGGAACAACACAATGCGTTGCATGGCTTATGTGGGGATTGACATTTAACATGTTAAGATTTGGAGTGTTAAACAGTAATAATAATAATATATTTAAGACATGCCTCACTGGGCGACACAGAGCCTAGCCTAGCTAGTCCCAAATTAAGCTACTAATAAATAGCTTGGCATTAGGTTACTAGACAACCGATGGGGGCGTCCATAAATTACGTGAGGTGTTTTTTTTTTAATTTTCTGTCCCTCTCTCCCCCCTGGTGAGATATCGTGAGATTTTATTCAACCCCCTCCCCCATCCCCCAATCTCACGTGAGATTTTTCAAAATGTGGTGTTCTTACGTAAACTTGAATGAAATTATTTTCTTTCGAACTAATTAGTGAATCTTAATCGTATTACGATTACGCTTAAGATTAAATTTTAAGCATGTATATGTACAATCTGGATTAAATGGACCATAATAGTATTTTTTTTATGTTTCAATCAGAAAAAAAATTGCGTGATATTTTCGAGACTCCCCCTCTCTCCAACGTAAGATTAGATGAGATTTGACTCGACCCCCTCCCCCCCTTAAACTACTCACGTAATTTATGGACGCCCCCCGATAAACTTATGTATACTTTTTTGCATATAATATATACTTATTCTAGACTAGACATAGATAAACACCTAAACCAGTACAGACAGACATGTTCACGCACACAAATATTTGTACTGTGCGAGGATTGAACCTGCAACCCGTGGTTAGAAGCAGCGTTTACTACCACTGATCTAACTTGTTGTCAAGTTGTATTTAATAACTTTTTTGCGTAAGTACTGATGAAACGAGCCTCATTTTAAGTCGGTGACAGTTACACTCAGCATAATATTAAGTCACTGGGTTTTTTTTTCATTGTAAGTAAGTTAAATAAATAAATAAAAAGGATTTTTCTACCCTTGGGCATATTTTCATACACGTTCTGTAAAATGAACGCTAGGAGCTCTCAAGAAATATATTATTATATATTTGGGCTGTCTTCTAATTTTGTAACAAGAATATAATTTTGTTAAGAAATTAGAAAAGACCAATTTATTCGAAAAAATCTTTGACCTGATTTCTATGGTATAATAAAATGCTGCGTTAAAATATTTGCACCTTTTTAAAATCAGGAAAGGCTTTATAGTCTTCTCTGCTTTCTTTTTGGTGAAGGAGAGCGTCCTCCGAAGCCTCCTCCTGGCAAGTCTCAGGTATGGCCCCAAGTACCTTTTTTCAACAACGCGATATACCAACGTATGTTAAAAGTTTCGTTTCCTTACATCTCAATTAATTAAGAGTACGTTATTAAAGTATCACTCGAGAATCGGTTACAGGTGAATGGGTGCTCGAAATCAAGTGAGCACTTACGCTCGCTCGCGTATGTTTACAGAAGTAATTGCTCTTGAGAACTCTCGACAGGTTCGCATGGCCGTTGAGGTGAGCTTTTCAAGTGCTTAATACAAATCTAAGTAAGTAAAAATAAGTAACTACTTTACCTGATTAAGAAATGGACGTGTAATGTACGAGTATTAAAATTTTTGAAAATAATTATCCAAACATGTGGGTTTTGGGGTTCAATTTGAAATTACTCGACAGTAAATTGACATCGATTGAGATCGAGTAATTTCAAATAACGTGTCATTATTGTCGAAATGCATCAAACTGTTTCACCATTATCGTCAGCCACGTAAGTCCACAGCTGGACAAAGGTCTCTTAATTTTAAAACGTAGGCTTGCAAGGCATGACGGCCAAAATATGTCAAAAAACAGCGGGATCCAATGTTTAACCTTGTTTAGGCGCATTAGGGCTAATTCTCATTATGGCAACCGACTCGCTAATGGACTACTTCTCATTATGGCTACTTCTCATTTTGGCTACTTAGTTGTGGAAATCCTTTGGTGAGGCTAATGTCCAGCATTTGGCGTCGTTTTACTGAGATAATAAATACAACTCGTAGATAAATGCACTGTATTTTTTCAGTAAATACACAAGAAAAAAATTGTTTTTCTTCTATAATTCAACACTATTTGACATCCCTACATAGCTGAAGTATTTTATAATGACTCTCGCTCTACCATTGTCGACGAGTGTCAGCCAAATATTAATTAGGGTCTGAAAAAGCACATTTAGCAACTCATTTCAATATTCTACTTAAGAATTTCCAACTATAATACATTCCATAGCCATATAAGATTTTGAACGGTAATTATGATCTTGAAGAGTTCAACAATTTCTTCAAACTCAAACAACAACACCACCACCTAAGAGGCCACCACTTTAAACTGAGCAATAGATTAGACAAATACACACTGCAAAAAATAAACAAGTAGAGAACAGTAAGATACAGGCATTCATCAGTTGTTTACAACTGCCTGCCTGATAACCTATAATAATAATAATAATAATAACGCCTTCGTACGCCTTCCAAATGTCCGGGACTCCATATAGTCCCGTGATCGGAAACAGACCAACATAATAACTGAATTGCAGGTTTTTGACAGTTCTAGTATGGGCTAAATGTCAAAATCGCCCATTTCAATCACGATCGAACTGCAATTGAAATAGCTGAATAAGGCCCCGGGACGATAGTGTAAGAGTACCGGTTTTCTTTCTGAGGTATGCTACGCAACCCTAAAACAACGTCAAACTGAGAACCTTCTTTTTTGTAATTTGTTTTAGATTTGGTAGTATAATAAGGAGTTGTACCTTTATTGGTATTTTAGTGCGAATATTGAGTGTTTTCAATTGTTTTTTCAGGTGAGGTGAATTTTTTTGGTATGTGTGTTTGTTGCATTGAGCTGAACTTTATTTTGTAGATTTGAAGGTTATATTCCAAGAAATAAAACTGTTCCCTCTACAAATGAAATCGGATATTAAACAATATTTTTTTTTATTATGAATATATAACATTTTTTACAGTATCTAAGTTACAACAATTTGATTACCTTACAATAAATATTATGTGGTATATGAAATAGTTTATTTCATAACTAAATCTCAGCGGATATTTGCAGAATTAACCTAATTAGACGTTAACTTAAACTTTAGCTAAGCATACATTTTAACGGCAAGTTTAACCATTACTCATAATTTGCTAATCCTCTGATTAAAATTTAGTATGAACCTAACTTTGTCGTTAATCAAGTTAAAGTTGTATCGCTAGTACGTCGACGTCGTCATGTTGGGCAACGGCAGGTCAAACTAACCAAAAAGTTAAAGGTCATTGAATTGATTTCCAACTTTAAGTCCAACAAGTAGAGATCAATATCAATTGAGAAAATTTTGACGTTTTGTGGTAAGTTGACGTGCTGTTTCTTCCGTACTACTTGAATACGTTTTGGCTGTGGTTTAGTTTTGGTTTGTTGTAACTGGGCTTTTTTCTCATTTAGGAACACTATCGTATACTCCTACTCCAACGATTCTAGGTCATTCCAGAATATCAGCATCGTTCAAAGAGCTACAGGCATACGATGTCAGTGACAGGAGAATCCGTGCTCGTGATTCCGCTTTACGGTTGCATTCTAAAAGCATAGGGATGTATCTGTGCCCTAACTAACATAGGAAAAACGCTTTAATAAAGGTAGTCGTAATAACTAATTCAATGGTCTAGCAGTGAATGGACGTGGGTAGATGATAATGAAGATGAATCTTCTTAGTTGATCCAGTAACAGCTTATAATCATCCCACCAGGGAAAAGGCCTCCATCATTGAATTCAAGTTACCACAGGAATGAGGGTCACTGGCATTATCACCACGCTTGCAAAATGGGGGTTGGTGATCATAAACCTGAGCAAAGTTCGAAAATTTGAAACTTTTTGTTTCCTGACCCGGGGTCGAACCCGGGATCCCGTGATCATGACCCAGTATTTAAACCACTAGACTAACGGGGCGTTAAGTTGATCCAGTTTCGAGTGAAATACAGTCCATAATTTACAAGTTGTATACCAGCATCTCAATATAGCACAAACAAACAAACAGCCGTTCATAACTGGAACGTTTACTGATTCGCTCGGCTTAACAACCTCGGTTGGATGTGGACGATATAGGGTCAAAGCACAAGATGGTAGCGGCTTGAAATACTAATACCTAAGATTTTTCGTCCCATAACGTTTCGTTACACTTTGCTTTAAAAATACGACTATATTTTCTCGTGATTTGTCCAAAGCCTAATTAAAATTACAACGGCCAACAAACATCATCATTTCATCACCAACATACAGGTGAATCATCAACTTCAAAATGTTTTATTGGCGTTCAGTAAGTATCGAAGTAAAAAATGTAGGTTACATTTTCATCCGAAAAATTTTAGGCAACATAGTTTTAAATTTTTACGGTCCTAAGCCTGTGAAGGTATAAGGGGAAAATCAACAGCTTATTAATATAGTACCGTAATGAATGAATGAGATGCGCATCGCGTAAAAAAGTGTTGCTAGAAGGCCGAATCAAAAATTTTAGATTTTTGGCGGATAATTTCTATATGCTTTATTTTGATATTTTTGTACTGGGCTATACCAAAAGAAAAAATATGTCATTTGTTTTTTGCCTCGTAGATTGTTGTATTAAAATTTGGAAGGTGAATTTCATCCTGTATAAATAGTCCATTAGACGCCCCGTTGGTCAAGTGGTTTAAATACCGGGCCATGATCTCAGGGTCCCAGGTTCGATACCCGGGTCGGGCAACCAAAACGTTTCGAATTTGCGAACATTGCTCGGGTTTGTGATCACCAACCCGCATTTGGCAAGCGTGGTGATTATGCCAGTACTAACTAAGTATAATGGTGGAGGCCTTTTCCCTGCAGTGGGATGGTCATAGGCTGTTACTTTAAATAATCTATTGGTGGAACCCCAAAATGAGGGTTTTCCATAATCGCCAAGCTTGGCGGGCGGGTTGGCTATCGTAGTTTGGCCAATGGTGGAGAGAAAACGCAGCTTCCAGTCTCTTCTGGCAGTAATCCTTCAGTTTGACGACCATTTGGATCAGCGATGGAAAACGCTGCCTCTGAGCCATGGGTCGTGGGTTCGATCCCCGCACAGTACAAATATTTGTGTGCATGAACATGTCTGTTTGTACTGGTCTGGGTGTTTTCTGTGTATTATAAGTATGTATTTACAAAAAAATGTATATAAGTAGATTTATCGATTGTCTAGTACCCCATACGACAGGGTACTTAATAGTAGCTTAATTTGGGACTAGATGGCTCTGTGTGGCCCAGTGTGGCATGTCTTAAATATTATTATTATTATTATTTAGGTACTGTTTACGACGTAAATAGGAAGAAAATGTGGTATTCTCTTAATGTGCCCGACCACACGACACTAAAATTAACATTAACAAACAATAATCGACTCGAGAGTTGATTCAGGGTTTTCAATTGGTCCTCCATGGCGGAGTGGCGTACACGCCAGTTTTCAAGATGTCACCTGCTCCGAGATCCTGCGTTTAGTTCCCGGACGAGAAAAAATGTGTTTTTGTCATTTTCTCAGGTCTGGTTCGTTGTTTCCGATTTACTAAATACGAGGGCTTAATATTTTTACTCAAACTGGGATCAGAACAATGTATGTGATGTTGTCAACATTTATTTATTAAATTAACGATCTTTTCTTAATAAAACAAATATTTATGAGTTTTTGATAATAATAATTCAGCACTGTTGCAAGCGCCATGATCACGGAAGAACTCAAATCAGTTGTCGTTATGGGTTTTGTTTGTAGAACAGTATCTTACCAAGATTTATTTTGAATTATCTGTTCAGTGATTTGACTAGTCCTTGATTGTATGACAAAAGGTAGGTATTCGTTTGGAAAAATACAGTTTTTTATGTGTACGGTATTCTTATCTGATTCAAAAAGTTTTTTAATTTTTTTTATCGTTTTAAAATACTGTTAACATTTAAACTCGCTGCCGCTTACGATTTATAATGAGTACTTTAGATGCGGCGGAAGGACTAGCATCGCTAGCACAACCTTGTAATAGGACATCCTACACAAAGCCTGTTATTGCAACATGAACTGGTTGGATTAAACCAGATTCATCCGGTTTCAGGCGGGTTTTACATTATTTAACACATGTCATGTCGTAAGAGTTAGTTATTTCGAGATTTCTACCATGTACCTTGTTTTTTATGAGTTTCTTCCGCGATCATGGCGCTTGCAACAGTGCCGAAATATCGGAAACTCATAAAAAACAAGGTACATGGTAGAAATCTCGAAATAACTAACTCTTACGATAGTGACCATGAAAGTTTAAAACAGTACATGTCATGTCTCCTTAAACGCTTGTTAAGAAAAATGTTACCGTGTGTGGACGGCCGTAAAGAATTTACTTCGCCAACTGGATGCGTGAAGAGGCGACTATCCAATGCGGACTACCGTTTCTTTGCTCACCAGTTGGTGCCACTGTTGACTGAGGTCCAGAGGTAAAGCTGAAACAACTTTATAAGATTGGCGCCGAAACAAAGTTTTAAATCTTGAATCTAATTAAGTTTATTATTTATAAATAACTATCTTCATATCAATAAACTAACTTCTGAAATAGTTGCTATTTGAGGTCGCCTATTTTTGCGCTTTTTCTGAATTCCGCTTTCAAAGCGTTCACATTCATCGCCAAATAATCCAAATTTGCGATAATTTTACGAAGGAGATCACTTTCCAGCAGGTAAATTAAAATAAATAAATAATGTCACGATGCCCGCAAAAACCAGTGAAAATTTAATGATAATGGACCTCACGCGACAGAAGCGCCTCTAGTGGCAAATTCACTAGCGATAGTCCCCATTCCTGTAGCAAGAGACGGGCAGCATCGTCTGCGTGCGAAATCTTATAAAAAACTGCGCTCGCCAACCCGCTTGCCAAGCGTGGCGAGTAATGGCAACTCCATTGATAAGTCATCGGGGAGGCCTATGTTCAGCAGTGGACGTCTTATGGCTGAAATTAAGAAAAATATTACGATTATAAGAAATTCAGTTTAAATACTTTTGGAAAATATTCAAAAACAAATTGAAGTGGACTTACGGCAGTGTTGGGATAGCCAGTAATGTTTCGTGGGCGGTGTGACATAATAATTTTTTTGTGGATTATATATTAATAATACCTACGAAACGTGACTCAAATATTACATTCTTTAAAACCAAAAGAACAAGTAAATTAATAAAACATCAAGCAATAATAAACGTCAACTCGCAAATATAATATGTAGATAAATTCTTACGTGCCATGAAATAAAAAGCGGTTATTCCAATCACGTGCCAGTAAAAGTGTATGGAATGTCAATATGTGCGAACTCTGATGATAGCCGCGAGACATTCATTATTTATTTAATTCACACATACATACTGTGCTGTATTTCAAACATATAGGGTGAATAAAAGTTATGAAATTTCTGTTGCTGGTTTGTTGCGGTGTAGATTCATAAAATTCAGAAATTATTGCGACAGGATTAAGCTGGGGCCAACTTAAAGTGCCTTTTGAAGCGCAGCTGAAACTTTGGTGTTGCACTGTTGTATTCCTCTCCTCCTCCTCTAGACTCAAGCCAATTTCAAAAAGGTCCTTACCTAAATTGACCTGGCCCAGGACCATTAGTATCGGAGCGTGATAGGCACCAATTCACCAACCGAGTCCCGAGTTCCGAGTAGACTGAGCTTTATGAAGTCCACTTACCATTAAGCCCTGTGATTCATACACACCCTCGAAGTAGACCATCGTCTACTACAGCATCATCATCATCTCATCCAAAGTACGTCAACTGGACACTTGCCTCCGCTAAGGATCTAAGCAACAATCAGTCTCGCGCCACATACATCCAGTGGCTCTAGCCAATCGGTCCAGCGGGGCCTACCTACCCATAGACCGTCGTTATTTGTACCAGTTCACCATTCTTCAACCTTTTCGCCCAACGGCTATCAGTTCTTCTTACTTTGTGTCCCAACCAGTATGGAAATTATAAAATAAAAACAGGCAAATCAAATCAGTTTCATTTTTCCTCACAAGTTAGGTTGCATATTTCCGGTAACTAAAATGCTTGAAACATACCAAATTTTTAGAAATTACTCGACATTCATGACACCCTGTATGACGAACTAAGTCATGCGGTTCTGATATGTGTACTTATCTAAAGATGCGCTCATATAGTAAGGTTAAATAAAATGTGTAAATAAAATAATTAAATGTAAAACTTTTAAAAACGCTAGTTAAGTCTGTTAATTTATTTTTAATTTTAATTTTATAGTATCGTGTACGCATAATCTAAAGAAACCAAAATAAATAAATTTTGTTTTGAAATCATCTTAATATTTGATATATAGTTTCAGAAACAAACTCATAGGTTGGTACACTATAAAGTTGCAACTGTCTTAACTTAAAACGGCTCATTAGACGAAGCCGGCTAACAAATAGACAGATAGACGAACAGACAGTGTTTAACTTAATAGAGTCCTAATCGAAATCCTAACAAACAAAGCATTTTATTTTCTTGCACGATTACTAGTGTAGTTTTACTATACAAAGCGCATTTCCATCAAAGCCTTTGCCAGTGTATCCGTGCCTTAATTTTACAGCCACCAAAACGTATGATTTTCTCTGTGCTCAGTCAAAATTAGATGTATTTACACTGTGGCTCCATGTTTCACGTATATTTATATACTATGTTCATGGTACATGCCTTAATAATCCGCATACTCATTAGCGCTTAGGTCGCTTGCACTGCTTTTAGGAGGCATATTAATTACAGGCAGGCTAATTGTAGAGAAATAATACCTACCAAGGCACGCTGTAATTATTTACAGGAACTTAAATAGAATACATTAAATAGACTTGCTCTAAGCACACCAGCTTTATTGGGCTCCGTAACCGAAAAATAACGGATATCTGAAATACGAAATATGTGTTATCGTTTCAGAATCCGATATAAATAATTCCGATTTTTTTGGTTAAGGCGAAATCTTTATGAGACACCGTATTTTACAGTCAATTAAATATTGTGGTATTTTAGCTAAGTGGAAGTAAGTGGACCCCTAATTCAGTTAAAGTTGGTACGGAACCCTCAGTGCGCGAGTCCAACTCGCACTTGGCCGGTTTTTTTTTTTTTTGTAAATATATATTGACAGATTACTATGAAAGCATGTTTGACTCATGCCGATATCGACGAGCCGTCACCAAATTATATTACAACTGAGTTCAAAATTATTAAGTATCCGCAGCTTTATCCAAAACGGAATTATTTTTATTTTTGCATCCATAGCATCCACAGAACAAGCCTTGTGTGTAACACTGTATTAATGTAATAGGGGTTAAAGTATGAAATTGCCGATTATTTTCCCACTTTTTATTTTGTTTATAGCCCTTAAGTATAGTCATATTATTGCGTAATTCTTTTTGTATTGTATCAAAAACTAAATAAAGTAACTTTTGACTAAAAAAAAACAATACTAGTGCCTATTACTTCAAAGGAATTCGTTGAAAAGACCCCTTACAATGTGTCAGCTGACCTTCTTGCTTCAATTAAGTATATTTGTATTATATACTTTGATTTTCAGCAGTTTAAATACTATAATGCGTAGCTTTATAACCATCTAACTTTCACCTTTAATTGCATCGAAAACGGTTCAGGCGTTTATAAAAAAACTAAAAAAATTGTTAGTATGGAAAAATGACTTTTCTCGATTTCGTCCATACAAAACGGCAATTTCATATTTTAACACCTAATATAAATTGCATATCATGTGTTCTGTTGCTTCTTTATAACCTGGGCCTTGCATTTACCATAAAAAATTCCATATTTTTAATATCAGCATATGGAATGCCTCAATGCTGTTCTGCTTTTATAAATTTTAATAAGTTTGATACAAAGACCGCTCAAAGAAAAGACGGGTTTCTTAATTTACTACGAGGATAACATATAAGGTAACCCGAGTGAAACCGCAGACAAAGCTAGTAGACATCAAGCAAACGTTATTATAAATGTATCTGTTATACTTCATACCTCAAGCAGGCCCTAAATAAGAAATGAGATAAAAAAACAAATGTCATTGCGATCTTGTTTTCCCGTCCACCCGTTCTGCCCGAGGGACTTAATCGGATGACCTTTTATTCTTAGAGTTCTGCAGGCAATCTTTTATCTAGTGGTTAATCCGATTCCTAGTAGATATTTTATTAAGACGATTGCCACTAGAATCCCATAACTTATAGACAGAAATACAAACATTTTGTGGACATTTTGTAATATTCGAATGTGACGATGGGAAGCATTCTATTTGCTATAATACAGGCACACCTAAACTAAGAGGCAGAGTAATAGTATTGTTAGAAATAAGCATTGTTATGTAACACTAATATTGTACCTATTTTATCATATTTCTCAAAGCATTTTTGTAATTCTGTATGTGTTCCTTGTAATAATTGTGTCAAATAAATAATTATTTCTTTCTTTCTAATTTATATACAATAAATAATTATTATTTGAAAAAAGGTTTATTTACGAATTTTATCCATACAGCCAAACAAGAAATTCAATTCGGTTTCGGTGTTTAGCTCAGGCGATTCGAAGCGGCAATCGAACCTGAGGCCCTACAGCTGCGCAACGCGAAGCCCGTATTTACTCTGAGACATTGCTACGAGTGAGAGTGACCCATGGATAGAAATATGCAGACACTGTTGCCAGCCGATAGAAGATATGCACTGAAAAAACCTATCTATCTTTCAAGGAAACTCATGCCATTAGGGTGCATTCATCACAAAACGACAGAAATACGCGTGCGTGCAAGAACTCGATTGATGACGGCTTTTTTATTGGTATGACGGGATATTCTGTCAGCATTATTGCCATTGTAGGGGTCACGTTGTGCATACGCAGCACTTATGTGCGAGCGCAATGCACGAGTGACCGGGCCCGATCGCCAGTCGATCGCCAGGCACTAAAACGAACACGCAAGGGTTAAATGTGAATTGTAATTGTGACATACGAGTATATTGAAATACAAAGACAGTTTTCAGTAATAAATATTTTATTTAATACTCCCTTAGTCAGGCTACCCTACACCATAATACTTGCAGAATATCCCATAAAACATCGACGTCCCGTTTGGCGTTGATGTTCTGCCTACTACGTAAGTCAATTTAGGAAACAATCTTTTATTAATTGGCTTGGGGCTGTAAGGGGTAGGGGGGCAATAGTCATGTATCTGAAGGTACGTTAAGCCGTTGGTCCCGTCATCTGTCGAACGATTAAGTCGGGCACATGTCACGTGACACGTCAGAGGCCTGTTATGGGCTTTGGAAAACTCTGACACCAGATCATACTTAAACTATAATCACACGATTAGAAGACTAAGATCATTTCGATCGAACATCCATCAAAATATTATCATCTCATTCGTTTTGTCTCGAGAAGATATCGATATTTCACATCGTAAAAAGTTTCTTTTATGGGCACAACCTACTCTCCGCTAATCGCGAAATAAACCAATAAAGATAGGCAATAACGGCTGACGGTTCAATGAACCCGTCAATTTTGTAGAACAGCTATAAACATTTGAAACTATCAGACATGTCGGCAGTGTACGTCCTATGGCTGAAATGATGACTGAATAAATAAAAAAAAACTACTAAACTACCTACGATTCGACTGCCAAATGTTGCGATTGTAAGAAATTCCTTCCTTGGAAGAGGCTGTGGTCCTGGTTCAATCCAGCTGTTGACAGATTATGGGCTGATGATACAAAATTTTAATTCAAAATACAGTAATTTCTTTCTTTCTTTAAAAATTTTTTTTTTGTACGATTTCCCGTACAACGAGAAGCGAGATGCCGTACGTCCTCAGGTTACAGGTGATAATTTAAACAACAAATTGTTTTTTGACGAGTAAAACTGTACAAGTGATATTTTTGCTATATTAAGTTAGCCTTAATAATCCGGAACCACAAAACTCCACCGACTTTTGCTTTCCCACACAGTTATATTTATTTTCCATCAATTTTTTTCCCCTGGCACCGAGGGTCAGGGTAACCTGATGGTCAGTTCTTAAACTAATTTCTTTTTCTATCTCACAACTGATTGGCTATTCGATCAATCGGTCACTAACCCAGCCAGTTTTTGAAACTTGGGGATAAGAGTAAAAGTAAAGTAACAGCCTATAATCATCAAAGTACATAGCAAAGGCCTCCAACATTAATAACAAATTACCACAGCAATGATGGGTCTCCAAGTGGGAGTTGTTACCCACTTTTATTCGTTAACTGGACGAATGGTCTTTATAACGTAACGTCATAAGCTTACGATCATTCAATCGTCTGTGAATGTAATTTACATATATTTAAGACATACCTCACTGGGTCACACAGAGCCATCTAGTTCCAAATTAAGCTACTATTAAGTACCCTGTCGTATGGGGTACTAGACAACCAATAAACTTACTTATATACTTTTTTTTTGTAAATATATACTTATAATACATAGAAAACACTTATAATACATATATCTAGCGTAAACGATATTAGAATGGCTGCACTTGTATACGGGCGCTGCAGACAAATTAAAGTTATTATATCTTGTATACGATGGTGACATAACAAAATCTTTTAAAACTTAATACGATATTTCAGCAACTTCATTGCAATATCAATATTTAAACTTGAAAAATTATTATCAAACATATTTACTTAAGTTTCTTTTGATGAAACTATGCTGGCTTGCAGCGATAAGAATATGCTTGAAAAATTGGCGCTGTGACGTAGTGTCTCGGTAGCTTAATTGGAAAAGCACCGCGCCCTTTATGCATGGAGATGCGGGTTCGAGTCCCGCCTGAGACATAATTTTTCAAGTTTAAATAGTGATATTAAAATCTTTTAAATCAATTCTCAGGTAATGTTAGACTTTAATTAAATCGAATTGCAAACAATGTTCTCGTCCGGTGCTAATTGGAATTCCGAAATCGAAACAAAATACTTTTCTGTGATTCCATCACTAATAAAATTAATTAAATTTTGATGAATATTTAAGAACAGAAATAGAAAAGTTTACTCAGAATGTAGTACATAAACATTCAAAATAAAATAACAAAGATTTCATTTTACAAATTGGATCTGGAAAACGGCCTTCAAATTTCAATGTATAGGCTTGCGATCTGAGACCCATTGAAAATAGATTCTAGTTCCAAGAAAATCTACTATATTATTTTATTATGAAAATTTAACCGCCTTACAAATTTTAATATAGAAATCTACGAGACAAAAAACAAATGCGGTTTTTTTTTTGGTATAGCACTTAGAAAATGTCCGCCTAAAATAAAATAAAAACGGCCTCCTAGCAACACTTTTTTTACACGATGCTCATCTCATTTATTTGTTACGGTATTATTCATAAGTTATTGATTTTCCCTTCATACCTTAACAGGCTTAGACCGTAAAAATTGAAAACTATATTGCAAAAAATATATCGAAAACTTGATCTACATTTTTTACTTCATAAATGGGCTCTAAAAATGGGGTGCCCTTCGGTTCGCCTAAAATTTGAAGTCCTAATTTCATTTGGCCGAACCGTATTGGCCTAAACTTATAACGTATAATTATTGTCTAGCCTAACAGTTGTTTTCGCACTATCATAGTTGGGTCTAAAAATTAAAAAACCTAATTTTAGTATGTCTAATATCGAATGCACTAAAATATATTCGCATCTTTCTTTTGGCATAACGCTAAGTAATGAAAGCCATTTTTTTTAAAACCGAAAAAGTTAAAAAAACGAATCGCTCGCAAACCGACCCCAAGCAGTCTTGTCTGCCCTACCCCTAGAGTGTAATTTAAAAGCGCGTAGGAGCGGAGGGGCGAGGCGGCCCGCGGGCTGAGGAGCAGGAGGCTGTAAGCGAGGCGCCGCGGCGGAGGCTGGCCGGCGCAGCCGGCCAGAAAGCCGAAGCTGCGGTGCTGAGTGTAAGCCATTTGCGACGATTAGCACGCGTGGGACCGCCGAAGCCCCGCAGCGCCGAAGCCGTCACGGAAGTCTGATTGTTTGGATGCATGCATGATTGCTTTTTTGCATGCATGTTTGCTTGATTGCATGCACGCCTGCTTGCTTGCATGCACTCTTGTTTGTTTGCAAGCTTGCTTGCTTGCTTGCTTGCGTGCTTGCTTGCTTGCTTGCATGCATGCATGCTTGCTTCTTTAAAATATTGATAAAGTTTTAACGCCTATAAAAAAATATGAAAAAGTCATTCTGTATATAAGTATTGGGTAGTAGTTAAATTTTATTAATTCTGTAACAACGTCAAATATTTCTTGGCAGCAATTAAGAACTTTTCATTTCCGTAAGACGAGATTAAATGAAAATGAGAACTTACAAAATGATGGTATCTAATTTTATTACTGCGTTCTTTGCGGTATTTACAATTCATATCCACGACATTTACCGGGTTTGGCTTAATATATCATTCTTAGAATGGGGGCTATCGCTAGTGAATTTGCCACTAGAGGCGCTAGTGTCGCGTGAGGTCCAATATCATTCACTTTGTACTGGTTTTAGCGGAATTTGTTGCATAAATTATAATTTCTTTAATTTACCTGCTGGAAAGTGATCTACTTCGTAAAATATCGCAAATATGGATTATTTGGTGATTAAAGTGAACGCTTTAAAAGCGGAATTAAAAAAAACCTCAAAAATAGGCGGCCTCAAGAGCAACTATTTCAGAAGTTAGTTTGTTGATATCAAGATAGTTATTTATAAACAATATAACCTTAATTAGATTCAAGATATAAAACTTTGTTTCGGCGCCAATCACCTTTGACAGCTATACCACCGGACCTCAGTCTACAGTGGCGCCAACTAGTGATGTACAAGGCTCGAGGCCTCCGAGTCCTTTTGGATAGAGCTCGGTGCCGTTTACAGGGCTCGCCTCATTTTTATAACGCTCGACAACTCGGGAGTCCTTTCCAGGGCCCGTGCCTTTTTGAAAGCTCGAGCCTTTTTGAGCGCTCGTTCAAACTCTAAGCTTTTTCAGAACTCGAGCCTTTTTCAAGAATAGACTCGAGCTCTAATATTACGCTCATAGGCTCACGTAAACTCGCAGTCGTCGATCAATGCGTCAAAAGATTCGAGCTCTGTAACTTGTAACTTGAATCATGTACACCACTGTTTTGATTTATTATTTATTTACGTAAAATTAAAGTCAGAAACATAAATTTGAGTTTCTATTGTGAAGACTTGCGTTCATTTCACGACTCGAGCTCTTTTGAAGGCTCGAACCCTTTTAAAGCCTCGAAGCGTGGCTCAGAGAACTCGCGTCTCGGCTAGGCTCGGGACTACGAGCCTAGCAAGCTCACTGAGTCCTGCCAATTCGCCTCGAAGCTTCAAAAGCAGAACTCGACGCCTCGAGGTTTGTACATCACTAGCGCCAACTGGTGAGTAAAGAAACGGTAGCCCCCATTGATCTACTAATAGGTACATTATTGTGCCGATGGTTTCATTAAAGTTGTTTCGGCTATTAGTAGGCTGAGAATTTGGAAAAAATAATTTTGTTGTTTGTAAAGACATTAAAAATTCTTGAAAATGTTTATTATTAAAAAACAATCATCTTAGATATTAACAGTAATTAATTGCTTAATGAGACATTCCGTTATACAAGTTAAATCCAGATCTTTGAATAAATCCATATAGATTATAGACAATTAATTTCTGAACCAAGAGTAAATGCCTCTTATCTCCAGCTCTTTTGTTCTGAAGTGCCTAATTAAAACCAAGAGATCTGCGCGTTCTCTTCATGGAGTCACAGTCCAACTGAAAAGAACAGTAGAACATCTCGACAGAGAGTCAATGATGCTCTTAAGATGATTGCCCGCTCCGATGTAAACGGCCGATAGGCCTGAGTTTCTTAATGTCACTTTTGTGATAAGTTAACATAGCACGGTTATATGTGTCATCGTAAAATTCTGAAATCCGTGATTATATGATGAGTTGGCATTTAATTATTTAACTATCGGTAGCTTCGGTTAAGGGAGAACGTTGGTTTAGACATTGACGGAGTTCACAAATTCACGGTAACATTTTTTTTTTTTCAATTACAGGCCCTCAACAAACTTTTTATTTTAAATGTTCGGTTATGCTTTTAAGATCGATTACTCTAAAATCAGCGGCCTCTACAAACTATAAAATGAATAAAACTACATAGGCAAGCAATTATCGTTGAATTATCATCCCTTTCTGGTTCTACACAATGTAGTTTTTTGCATTTATTTTGTTTAGCTTCAATCCGTATATGAGCTTTTCACGATAGTTCGCATCACGCGCTGACTGTAAGTAAGAGCAAAGCACTCCTACTGATGATCGTCGAGGTATGATGCTGAGACTTCAAAGCGCAATATGGCATAACTCGCGATGGGGCCGTTCGTAGTCATACAAACGGCCGCACGCACTACTGTCTCTTCTCTATCTGCTGTGACCGCATTATTTTTTGTTTTATTAATCCAGATGAGGGTACTGTGTTTATAGCCATAGATATCGTTTATAACAAACACATTGACCCAAATGGCGTAGGGTTAGGCTCTTAACATGGGTATTCTGGACACGTAGTCGGTGCCCTGCGGTAAATCCCAGTCGTTTCTGCCAGATCACCGATAACCGATATTGACTGGTACAGTTATGCTAGTGTTATACTGCTTTTAGGGTATCGCGCCTCAAACGGTAAAAAGGAACCTAGGTATAGAACCTTCTTGGCGTCCGTCCGTCTATCCGTCTGTCGGCCAAGACGCGTAGAGGTAAGAACCATAGGAATAGTTGGTCTGAACGCGTTATCTGTGCTGAACGAAAATAATCTTTGCCACACCAACAATGTACGAGTACTAAGATAATAAATTTGGTAGATTTATTCCTGCTTTTCGTCCGGTTTAAAAAAAAATTTTCTTTATTCTTGTATAGTCAGGTGATTCCATTCTTCTTCCGTAAGTGTTAGAACTCCACATCATTACACGGAGAAAAAAATATTTTACAATACTACTAGAACGAATCGTAAAAACAAATCTATTGAAAGTTAACAAAAACTGCGAGTGCTATCAGAATTAGTTTTAAGGATTAATAGTCGCTTAAATTGCAAAAACTAAAAAAATCTGGTAAATAAGTTAAGTGTAGGTACTAAACATGTCAAATAGTATCAGTTACTACTTTCTTTGTAAAGATCAAAATAATGAGTTAGTAATGGGCACAACTATGTTTAAGTATTGCTAGCAGTACAAATTTGATGGTAAAGTGTACCGAAAAATGTGTTCAATGTACCAGAAAATTAACGTCACTAAAAACTAGATTTTTAAAATATCATTTACAAAATGTATAGTTGTCACGTATAGCACTATGCGTTCTAGTTAACTTCCTCAAAATTCTGGTTAGTAAAACTAGACCTTTTTCTCCGTGTAACCTCTTCTTTTTCGTCGGTTAAAAATAAAGGATGACACTTCCCTTAAAAGCCCCATCAGGTAGATTATGTCCCTTAAGAAAAGCGACGATTTATTACTTGTTTTACCCTATTGTTTATTACCTAATCCGCATTAAATACCTATCTATTCAATTAGACTTATTTTTGAGCCAAGGTTCCATTAATTGCTTAGACAAATTCTAAGCCTTTGCTCTATAGTAATTTTGCAGATACTACAGTGCCCACCTACACTTGGTGGTACATACATTTACCATTTCGTAATATGTTCAGGGAAAATTACGTAGGAATTACGAAGCTAAAATAATTTGAACCCTGCAGACTTTTGTTTGTCAAGTAATGATAGGTATTTCAAAAGTGGTTATACTGTCCATTTTCCAAAGACCTCGTTTCAATGTAAAAGTACTCAGAGTAACGTATTTTTGTAGTTTGGTGCTTGCAAATTAGAGTATTTATTTTGTGTGTTGCTAATGTTATTTTCGTAAGTAATACATTTGACGTCGTAGCTTATTGCCATGATGAGACACTTAGGTCCTGTTTATTTCAGAGTTATACTCCTATTTTCATGGTAATGTACAATAATACAGATGTCCTGACAGCAACAGTTTTAAGCCCATCTTAGGCTGGTGCCTTACCTGTCTTTCCTGCGAGCAAGGTTTAAATATTTTGAGCGAAATAAAATTGATTTGATTTTGAATTGAATTATAACAAAAACTACAGGAAACCGTAGAAAAGAAAGAAGACCATGAATTTATTTTTTAAACTGTCGTAACGATTTTTCGTATAGGTACTATACGAGCATCTTTTCCGTCACTAGTTTTTTTTTAACATAGATGCTATAAAACTCTATTTATTTAATACACCTCTCAAAGATTATATATATATATATATATATATATATATATACACTGAAATTCCTAAGACATAGTAACTCCTGTCATAAACGTTTTATTACGTTTCGGGAGCGAACAAATCGTTTTATTACTTTACTTATATACCTGGCAATAAAATTTTACATTTATAACACGCGTTTTGAGCTAGTGAATATTTGATAAGAACCAGCAAATGTCTTTTCATAGGAATCAATAAAAATTAAGATGACCCCGTAGGACGCACACTACACCTTTTTTTTTCTAATTTTCTAATTGCCTTTTACTTCTTATGCAAATGCAAATACAATTTTATTTACCTTCTTTATAGTCGAAGTTAAAAAGGTCTTAAAAATATAGCAATATTTTATGAAACTAATATTCTAACTAATGTAACGGTAAAAAGTTTATTGAAAATGCACCAAAATAGTTTAATAATAATCTCATTTTACCCATAGTATAAATGAACACACGAATACAGACACTGTATAATAATAGTATTAGTATTTTAAATAGAATTAGATATCGAACCGCATCTCCATGCATACCGGGCACGGTGCGGGTTCGAGTCCCGCCTGAGACATAATTTTTCAAGTTTAAATTTTGCATGCTGTGTTCGCCTTTAATAGTTAAGCTTCTAATTCTAAGCATAAAGTTGTAAATTTGTGTGTATTGTTGTATTAACTGCTGGCGTACCTATTAAAATAAAATTAAAATAAATAAATACTGATATTATAATTGCAATCGAGTTGCTAAAACATCATAAGTATATTTGTATGTTTGTTGTAAAATCATGGCATTTGTAATGGGATAGAACACAGTTTTAATTTTAATAAAATTTTAAGGTACTCGGGATATTTAGTTTCAGAATACAATCTGCGAACGAAGTCGCGGGAAACTAATACATAAATAAACAGTTGCCCAATGATTTCGTTAGAGAAACCACTTAGGGAATAGGTAGGTAGGTATATACTAGTAAATCAAATAAGTAATATTGTTACTTCGAAATTGCGATACATTCGTCGGAGGCGGCATTACGTCTTGATAGAATCGATAGCAATTTTAAACGATTTCGCAGACTTTACGAGTAGTTTTATTGTGAGAAAAGAAAACTAAAGTCACGTTTACTGTTAGAGCAAACAATAGGCTACTTGATTGACATTGAATTTGACTTAATAAATTTATTCTTTCTGTAGTACTTTACATAAGAAACCAATATCTATCGATTTCGGTTAACAAAAGTGCAAGATAGCTACATATTTTCAATTTTAAAATTCTCTTTTCTTTTTTTATATATTGAACTTTGAAAATGCTGTCGGTCATGTTTAGACGTCATAGGACTCTAAGCAAACTTCATGGCGGATCTTACGAGTACATTTCGTTATGTTGCCAATACTTTGACATTGTTATTTTTGAAATAAGTGACTGAGAAAGTCCAGTGATTGAGGTTTAATATTGGGTAACCCCTAATCCCAAAGTAATTAATACTTCTTCATCTTTATATTGAGACTAGCAAACATGGATGTTTGATTTGAAAATCCAAATAATACAAATTTGAATGTTGGGTAAATGTCAAATGTTTGTTTTGACCCGTATGTTGTCACAGAATAGACAATCTATAGACCAATATGGCCGACAGAGTTTTCGCTGGTGTACGAAATTTGGACTTGTAAAACAAAGTTTTACGGTTATCTAGATACTAAAAATAAATGGATATCATTTTTTTCCTCTAACCAGGCAATAATTAATAATTTAAGATCTACTTCAAAAAAGAGTCAAGTAGCCTATTTTATAGCATCGAAAAGAAAATGGTTCTCTTCAGCGGATATCTTTTTTAGGACTCAAATAATGGTGTCAGAATTTTCCATACCGGCTTTAAAGGCCCCTGACGTGTCTTGTTTTTACGACTTCCATCTTGCCTAGGACCAACGGATCGACGAACAGACAACAGCTCGTCAACCTACCA
Source organism: Anania crocealis (assembly GCA_949315895.1). Taxonomy (NCBI): domain Eukaryota; kingdom Metazoa; phylum Arthropoda; class Insecta; order Lepidoptera; family Crambidae; genus Anania; species Anania crocealis. Next base: position 3,133,631 of record OX438857.1, on the reverse strand, counting down.
TAAAACGTCAAATTTTCTCAATTGATATTGACCTCTACTTGTAAGACTTAAAGTTGAAAATGAACCTTTAACTTTTTGGGTAGGTTGACCTGCCGTTGTCTGTACCTTCTGAAACATGACTAACCTCCCATTCCAGTCCTACCAAGCCTCAGAAAATCTTATTTTCTAAAATAACCGGGAATCGAATTGGAGCGTTCCAGGGTCGACTCGACTTCTATATCTTTGGAATTTAAATGAATCTTTAAGTGGTCAACAATGAATTGTTATTATAATAACGCCATGTGCTTCTGTCTGGTTTTCTATATGCGGTTAAATCCAGAGAATATAAGTACGAGAAAGCTATTAGTTAGCATTGATGTAGGTATTATAATATGTATTAAACATGGCGATAAATTGAAACACATATATATCTATGTGTATTTATCTCTTGAGTATATATATCTATAGATCACATATATATCATTGACGATCATTTGGATCAGCGGTAGTTAACGCTGCTTCTGAGCCATGGGTCGCGGGTTCGATCCCCGCACAGTACAAATATTTGTGTGCATGAACATGTCTGTTTGTACTGGTCTGGGTGTTTTCTATGTATTATAAGTATGTATTTACAAAAAAAAAAGTATATAAGTAAGTTTATCGGTTGTCTAGTACCCCATACGACAGGGTACTTAATACTACCTTAATTTGGGACTAGATGGATCTGTGTGGCCCAGTGAGGCATGTCTTAAAATATTTATATTTATATATTTTATTTATATCTTGAGATTTATTTTTGTTCGTCTTTTACACGGGGCATAAATATTGTAGGTCTTCTAACCTTATTTTCGATTTAGGAATCTATTTGTAAAGCATTAAGTATTTTGACAAATCTTGCACGCGATTGGTCCACGGATAAAATCACGTGGCGATTTAATATGATAGAAGTCGACACTAATCCGCACTTTCCGTATTTTAAACTTCGAACGCTGCGGTTTCTAATTTGGTAGAACAGATTTATGAAGTTAGTTACTCTTCTAGACTACCAGCATGTTGATCAAATGTAACTAAATGGTACATATAATATGAGTTTTACGAATCACGCTAGCTAGGTAGGCTTTGAAATACCAATTCTAACTATTTGCATTCGCTTTGCGGAGCGGGGAATTGTCAACATCATAGGAACGGCACTAACAATATCGGATTGTACGCTCACATTCTCGACATACAACTAACTTGTAGACGTACATTAATCAAATAACAACTTCAGGCTTACGTCAACTGTGTAACAATGACGATTCCCAATCAATTAACAGCAAGTGGGGAAAACTAACTGTTTGGCATAGTAAACATTGTGATAGCAGCGGTAGCACAACTTCATACAGACATCTGAGCTAACACTCATGAACTTATGGAGCTACCTCAGATCATCTGAGGGAGCTACGAAAGTACGATCAGTCTCTACTTAGATACAGTAGATTAGATTAGATGCATGTTTAGATGATAGTCTTGCGAAGCAAGCCCTTCAAACTCTGTGTCTTCAAATTACAAGAAGTGTCATTGTGCACTAATATAGACGACATAATAATAGGGGTTAAAGTATGAAATTGCCGATTATTTTCCCACTTTTTATTTTGTTTATAGCTCTTAAGCATAGTCATATTATTGCGTAATTCTTTTTGTATTGTATCAAAAACTAAATAAAGTAACTTTTGACTAAAAAAAAAATGCAATACTAGTGCCTATTACTTCAAAGGAAGTCGTTGAAAAAACCCCTTACAATGTGTCAGCTGACCTTCTTGCTTCAATTAAGTATATTTGTATTATATACTTTGATTTTCAGAAATTTAAATACTATAATGCGTAGCTTTATAACCATCTAACTTTCACCTTTAATTGGATCGACGGTTCAGGCAATTTAAAAGAAACTAAAAAATTGTTAGTATGGAAAAATGACTTTTCTCAATTTCGTCCATACAAAACGGCAATTTCATACTTTAACCCCTATTATATGGTCCTTAATCTCTTGACATCCATAGTTTTTGTTCAAATTGGATTTACAAGTTAGAATTTTACTTCTACTTGTCATGTTTTTCCTGTTAATCTTTATAACATGTTTCAAGGGTTCCAACTAAGAAATTGTTTAAATCTGTACCTACGTAGATCTAAGTTTTTCGAGACAACACCACATATTGTCCAATTTTAAAGTAAGTAACTTTTTATTAAAGCACTCGTATTGTGGAAATCAGAGACAACCAGACCCGAGAAAATTTAAACTCAACCCGGGACCTCAGAGCAGATGCCTTACTCTGCAACACGAAGCTCGTATTTACGGATATATCTGTCTCTTTCAGATTCTTTAAGACATCGATATGAGTGATAGGGACAGATGGATTCGAATATATGGACATTTTGTTGCGGAGTAAGGCCTCAGGCGACACCTTGAAAACTGGTGTGTACGCCACTGCGCCACGAAGCTTGTCAAAACTTGTGCTACTGTAACCTAATACTATGTGAACTGTGGCAGTACAGTTGGCATTCATTATGCTGAAACGAGGTTGCGTGACAAAAACCCGTCTATCCCCACCCAACCCATTACCAGAAAGGTTCTGTTCGGTTAAACAGACTTATTTATTGCATGATACACACACGGTGATGTGTGAGCGCTCAGAGTAATGTAGGCTAACTGAAGTTTTATGTAAGGCCTAGAAAATTAGGTCATTACACTCTGTACCAAACAAACGCCCCGTTGGTCGAGTGGTTTAAATACCGGACCAAGATCTCGACATCCTGGGTACGATTCCTGGCAAGAATTTCGAATTTTTGAACATCCGGGTTTGTAATTACCAACCCGCTTCTGGCAAGCATGTTGATTATGCCTATGTCCATCATTGCCATGGTAACTTAATAAAATCATCAGTTAAAATCAGTTTTATTTCTGCAAATAGGCCCCAGGAGGCGCTTTTACACGTTACAATTTAAACCTACCACTGCTTCGGGACAAGTCTGGGCTGGTGCCGAAAAGAAGCAGCGCAAGAAACTCGGTCACTATTGTCAGCCTCTTTTTAAATAAATTTTTACAAGGTAAGGTGATTTTTACAAGGTTTAAGCAAGTACGAGCTGGGACGATTTAATGCCATTTCTATTATTTAAATAATCATTAACAGTGTAATTGCCCCTTTTTATTAAAATTACTTTAACATACGATTTAAGTTTATGTACAGGGAGTTCAGCAATATCCTGTGAGAATTTGTTGAAAATACGCATACAATTTCCCATAAACGATTTTCCTACTTTTCGCAGTCTGAAACACGGAATGGCAAGTTTATCTTTATTTCTCGTATTAAAATTGTGCACGTTACTTTTCGTTCCTATGACGATCGGATATTCCAGACACAATTAAAGTCAATTGTTATCGAGACAACCGGTTGTCTCTTGGGGCTTGAAGCGCTACGAAATAAATGTATGTTCTTACGAAGGTAAACAATACTCTCGAGAATGTATTGAGAAGACACTGTAAGTATATTAATCTCTTTGAAGAGCTCCTTCAGCAAGTCACGGGGTCGAAGGCCATAAATAGCCCGTACAGCACGTTTTTGTAATATAAAAACATAATGCAGGAACATGGAGGCCTTTGCCCTGCAGTAGGGTGAGGGCCGTTACTTATCTTACACATATTTATCACTTGACCGATACCCTTGGTACATAAAACATCTTCTTTGTATCCACGAAATATTTACGGACTCCGGAAGTGGACAGAGTCGGTGATATTTCCCAGGCGGATGTCTTACAAAAACATAATGTAGGGTATGTCGAAAATCGTTTACGAAAATGCTGAATGACGACGTCGCAAGACGAGGGTCTTATCAAAGGAAGCGGAAATTTCTGTATGTCACAACTCACAAGGCATTTAGAGATATTTTTAGATCCCTTTGATACGTAATTGTGTATTTGTATAAACAATCGTAGCATTAGCTTTGTACGGTCCGTCACCGTACATTTCTTACATCCACAATATACCTAGTCAGGTCATAAGTTCTGTCACATGTGTAATATGAAATAATTTAGACATGTTTATTATTTATGTAACCATTTATATAGCAAAATGAACTTATTAAAACATAGATTCATATGGTAATAAAGTTTATTCAAAATGACCCCCGCGATTTTGAATACAGGCCTTCAATCTGTGCGGCCAGTCGTCTATCGCAGTACGAACGAGGTCCATCTCAATATAGGCGGCTGCCTTAATCAAGGATGCCTTGAGTAACTCCAAATCAGGATGAGGCTTTGAGCAGGCCTTTTCCTCCAAGTGTTGCCATATCTTGTAATCTAACGGACTCAAATCTGGACTGGAGGAGGGCCAGTCTTCGTGCCGGATGAAGTCGATTTCACGCGCCGCCAGCCAGTCTTGTGTGCTTTTCGCTCTATGAGCTGGCGCAGAATCTTGTTGGAATACCCAGTGCCTGTTATTAAACATGGTATGAGAAACAGGTTCCACAAGGTTCTTGAGGACTGTATTTTGATACACAACTGCATTCGTTTTTACGCCTTTCTCACAAAAATGTACCTCAGTTAAGCCCCAATAAAAGACTCCTAACCAAACCATGAGCGAGGATGGAAAATGACCTCGTTAGACACGCGGAATACGGTTGCTCGCTTCTTTACTGCTGTGTGCGTACACCTTATCATTTTGTTTGTTGTAGCTCTCTTCCACGGTGTAAATTTTTTCATCCGAAAAAAATATTTCCCGATGCTTTTTTCCCGCGTACCGCTTCAACAAAGCGCGGCATCTATTCAGTCTCAGGTCCATTAAACTAGCGTCCAAACGATGTCCTGTTTTTCTACGATATGCCCTTAGCCCTAAGTCTTCATTTAACACCCTTTTCACCGTGGTCCTGCTTAACCCCATCTGAAGGGCCAACAGTTTCTGCTTACGTATGGGATTTCTTTAAATTCGCGCCTTCACAGCTTTTATCACTGCTGGAGTACTAACAGAGCGAGGGCGACCACTTCTTGACCTGTCATCTACACTAGAGTCTTCATTGTATCGTTTTATGGTACGATAAACGAATCTTTTGGTTATTATTTAAATTTTTCAGTAAGTCAAAAATCTGAATTTGCGCGTAACCGCAACGATGCAACACAATAACCGCGACACGGTTTTCTTTAAGTGTCCACTCCATATTTAAAAATGAGGAAAATTATCCTAAAAAGTACACATTTTTATTTTCATGAAAAATTCGAAATTCGAATTCAATAAACTTTTTTGTGGCCAGCATTCTAAATTCAAAAGTTTTTATTTTGTGACAGAACTTATGACCTGACTATGTATGTGCGACTGACCTAGATTACTTTAGAATACAAATTCGTTTCACGTGATAGTTCGCATTTATTGCCTAGCAAGACGGCCGCGACTCTTCGCATTTTATTTAGTGTGTAATTTCCATATTAATAAATATACTGCATTCAACAAGGAGTTTGGATTTACATCTCATCAATATCAGCATAACAAGAGAATTTTATGGTTAGCAATAGATCATACAAGCTGGATGTTTGAATCTTATTTTTCTTATCGTATGAGTAACTATTCTGATAATCTGGTGTCAGAGTTTGCATCTGACGAGTCTCTAACGTGCCTCTCTCGTGATTTGTTTTTACGATTTCTATCTTGCCGCTAAAGCTGGGACCAACGCTATAAGTACACTCTGAAATATAACTTTACCTACCACCCAAGCCCATTTAGCACAGATCATTTCTCAAATGTAACCAACCGGGAATAGCACCCGGGACCCTTGTATAGTAAGCGGACCATTGAAGTGCGGTGGTACATAGAAATTTAACCGACTGAAAAATGTAGACCTTATCACTTAAAAATCAGTTTCAGATAAAATCAGTATTATTTCTGCAAATAGGCCCCAGGAGGCGCTTTTACACATCCCAATATTTAAATTTACCACTGCTTCGGGACAAGTCTGGGCAATCAATTCGACACGTATGGCTTTGTTTATTTATGCGCGTAGATGTTTAGTTTTGAAGCTATCTTATTTACTAATATTATACATGCAAAAGGTTGTCACTCAATCACGCCAAGACAGCTGAATGGATCTGAATGAAATTTATCAAGGACATAGAAGACTGTACTCAGAAGCAGTAGATTCTGCGCTTTATAAAAAGAGAGAGACAAACACTTTAGCGTTCCATGGATTCACCGTGCGGGTGCCGGGTCCATCGTGTGGCAGAAAGAGAAACTCCGAGTAGCTCCCGGGACTTGTGACACGGGTGTAGGCTTAAGGGGCCCCTTTCCGACGTACATCAACACACACCTTCACTACTCGTGTTTCTCTACCTGCCCAGCCAAATCTGGTACAAACCTAAAAGTATTTTATCCGTAAAAAAAATACGAATTTCTTGGAACAGTTATTTCCCTTAAAATGAAAGATATCTTTACGGATTTAATACGCGTTTATTTTTGAACGCTGTTAAGGGTTCGAAACGTCGGGTTAAATCAATTTCATAGTGTTCGCGTAATCTCAAGAAGACAGTTATTTCCCTACCTGTATTTATTACGATTTCACAGGCAACAGCAAATGATATTGTCTTGTTTAATTTTAGGTTCCTCATTTTTTTGTTCTTGGCCCAAATAAAGATGAATAAAGAGATAACTCATGTGAGAAAAATAAGGTTGAAAAGCAAACGAGTTTCAGTGAACTGATATACACTGATTATTATGATAAGTTAACAATTTGTTCTTAATGTAAGTTGCTGAGTGTTAAAAGGTTCTGATCAAAAAAGCAGCGCAACGTACCGTCAATGGCAATATTTAAAAAGCATCACGGTTGTATCAGCAAACATTTAACCGGGGCGCAAACAAAGGAGACCATTCGACGAAAATTCCGATGCGATGAAAAATCTGAATTATTCAGATCTAACGAATAAAGCAAAAAAGCATAGAAGGATGGTGAATAAAGAAGCATATTCTTTTATTTTCCATAATACCTGTATGAGTAATTATTTTAAGAGATCAGTATTTAAACTTGAAAAATTATGTCTCAAATGGGACTTGAACCTGCATCTGCGGCCGCTGTGCTTTTCCAACTAAGCTACCGAGACACTACGTCACACTACGCCAATTTTTCAAGCATATTCTTATAGCTGTAAGCAGCGTAGTTTCAGCGTCATCAGTTCTCATACAAATGGCACATGACCTTTCGAACCTTTTTCCGTGTTCTGTGTAGATAACTAACTTAAGTCCTTTCTCATTCTCTCTGCTACAAAGTCTTACTTTCGATCCGGTGATAGTAAATTTAACTTAGAGATATTTCTACGCTTTTCCATTCTCCTGTGAATGATTCCATTTCACCAGTTATTTTTTCCCGAGGGAGCTGCCTAGATATTTTCAAAAAGTGACTTTAATATTTTATCCATCCATTATTCCGTTGCGTACTCGTTTTATTTTTTTTTATAAAATCTTTTTGCTAGAAAGATTTGATTGCTGATTCACTGTGAAATATGGTTAATAATAAAACGGCAACAAAAATAATAGCCACGCCTGCCAACATCATCATAGACTATGGCCCTTCCAGGAGGGGCTTGCCATAATCGCCATGCTAGGAAGATGAGTTGGCGATCGCAGTTGGATCGATGATAGACAGAAGACGCTGTTATCTGTCTTCTCTGTCTCCTTTAATCGCCTCTTACGACATCCGTAGGAAGAGAAGAGGTTATTCTAATATTGGGCATCCATCCTTGGCACACCGAGTTCCCTTTCAGAAGCCTGCTAACGTTCTAAAAGAGTTCTGTGCTTCTGGAAGAAGTTGGGATGGTTGGACTAACCACCCCAATCCCCCCTACGCATAATGGGCCAAGTGGAGCCTAAATGCGGAAAAGGGAGCCCGCTACCAATGCCTTGTACATGGGTGTGTAATATTGAGTAACTACAACTATATATATATAACACATGAATAGGTTGACTCTCAATAGATCCTTGGGTACGGGGTTCAATGCCGACTGAGAGCGATACAGGCCATTCATCACACAACCCCACAAAGCGCTCGCTCTACAATAGAAATTGAATTTGAGATATTGAACCATGTTTATATAGCGTAATAGGTTATTAATGAAACATCTGTGCAAGATCCATGTTTTTATCAAAATATGGTAAAAGAGTATGCTCTCGATTCGATGCTGTATTATTTTAATATAGTATCCTACATAGTTACACTAAATGGAGTAACTATAACTATAATAACTCAAGAATGGCAGACAATATTTTGATAATCTATTCATTGTTGGATTCGTTTTCCGGGGCGGAAATGAATCTAACAATTTCATGGCAGTGGCAGAATGACTAAAATAGTGGAAAAAATAAATTAATACAATGTATGTATATTTTTCATATGCCACGCTATCATTGATGACATAACCAAAACTGCAACATACAACATGATGACACTCAATGACAAGTGCATCAAACTTGAACCGATGTAATTTAGCAATGATATTACACAACATTTATTTATAGGTATTCTGGGGTGATACGGAGTTCGCTGGGTCAACTAGTGTATTATATAGAACAAAATTAAATTTATTTTATTATAAAAACCATTATGTGAGGAAAAGTTGTTGGTGGTAAACCCACGAAAGGCACAATATAATTAAATAATTTGATATGAAACTTCCTCATTTGAAAAACTCAACTCTTTCTGAAGACAAGTTAAAAATTTACGGAACTTCAAACTTGTAAAATGTACTAGGGCGGCGTATTTTTACGTTTTACTTCCTGAAAGTTGAACGGGAGATTTCCCGTAAATATCGGACTACCGAAAGTTAGGTGCAGGTGGTACATTGCGCTCCCATAGGAACAGTAGCGGAGGTAGTATCGAATAACTTTTTATTAAAGGAAACTTGAGCATCTTTCTTAAGTCTATACCTTTATATAAAAGTAAAATACATTAATGTAACTTAAAAAAACTAAATACACAATCAGTGTCATAAAAGTATCTCAAATAAATGTACTACTATTTGACATAAGGGTGAACATTTAGTACAACCTATGTTTACGCCATATCCTTTGTACCTACAAGATACTTATTGGTTCTTCAATTGACTTTTTATAAAGAACGTTCAATTTAATTTCACTTCCGCATTCTAGAACTTTCCCTTACTTTGATTTCAATGAGCAATATTCTGTCCCTTTCCTTCCCATGCCCTCTTCTATACTGTGGAATAGAGACAACCAACGGAAGGAACAATGAAACATCAATTTGAATTTGACATTCATGAGAAGAAAGGAATGTCTGACGATACTGAATTCAGTTGGAGATTTGAACGCGCACACGTTCAGCTGCAAGCCTGCAGCTCGTCGCCGCTCACCGCTTCAGAGTATTCAAACCGCGATAAAATTATATGAAAGTGAATCAAAGTGATAGAGGACAGCACGGCCGGCCGCAAACCAGACTATAGTGCAAGTGCAGTGAATTACATCCACACAAGCGCAATCAGATGTTGCGACGCCATATTGCGCATAGAAGTTCAACCAAGTAAGTCTCATTCCACTAAGTTACAAATCCCTTTATCCTGCTGTCCCTCACTGAATTTGCTCGTTATTTCACGTAACTTCAATGTACAAACCGCCATCCGCCATTTCGTTTTTCTATTTAAATAGGTATTGAGTACACCTCCGCATCCCGCATCCCCAACCTATATTAATCGAGTAGATCTATACAACATGACTAAAAAATAGATGCTTTTGCCATAGATTTAATATACTGCTGTTAGATTGGCAATGAAAAGAGACAGAATATAATGCAGCTATACGATAGAACGAGATAGATAACAAGGCCGTTCACGTACACACTAAGAACCTGTAGTATTTTTCTGAGTTCTGACGTCTGTCACGCGCAACACAATATTCCCTTTAGTTTTACTAGTTTCATTTTTATTCTTGTAAAAAAGTGTCGAGTTGATGTATTTTTATTATGGTTACATGTTCAGTACCTGGAAGTAACTCATCTAAAAAAGGGAACCAACATAATTGTACATTTCATACGTCAACACACAATCGCGATTATCAGCAGTAAAATGCAATGTTTCAGAGCTTTGACTAAAATTTCGTATACTAATTGATAGCGCATTTCATCAGAACAAGAATTTAAATTCATATGAATTCAATTAAAAATAATATCAAATACGTGAATTTCAGCAATTACTAACGTAACTTTTGTATTTTAGTGATTGACGTTGTCGATGATATCTTATCGACATTTCATTAGCTGACATATTTCACATTGTAAACCGCATACAGCCTAAATTGTTGAAATACGTTAGAAATGCTAGAAATTGCCTAATAGAAAAGAATGTTCGCCCAATAAATATTCGAGCATTTGCAGTTTACATTTGGACCCTAAGTGTTTTTAACACAGAGGCGTTCAGCCTGTAACATTACGCTGTGGATCAATCTCCATATTGTTCATCATCATCATCATCATCATCAGCCTATTGCAGTCCACTGCTGGACATAGGCCTCTCCAAATGCACGCCATTTAGGTCGATCCTCGACTTCTCGCATCCAGCTCCTGCCAGCCACCTTGCGCAAATCATCACTCCACCTGGCCTGAGGGCGTCCTACATTACGTTTGCCGAGACGCGGTCTCCACTCAAGAACTCGTTTACCCCATTGGTTGTCGGTTCTGCGGCTAATATGGCCAGCCCACTGCCACTTCAGCTTGCTAATCCGGTGGGCTATGTCAGTAACTCTAGTTCTCTGCCGGATCACCTCATTTCTGATTTTGTCCCTAAGAGAAACTCCGAGCATAGCTCTTTCCATAGCCTGCTGAGCGACTTTGAACTTGTGGACTAGCCGTACCGTCAGTGTCCACGTTTCGGCTCTGTATGTCATGACGGGTAGGACGCACTGATTGAAGACTTTCGTCTTGAGGCATTGTGGGATCGACGATGAGAAGACTCGACGTAGTTTCCCAAATGCTGCCCAACCCAACTGAATTCTTCTGTTCACCTCATCCTCAAAGTTGTTTTTACCTAACTGCAGTATCTGCCTAAGGTACACATATTTCTGAACAACTTCGAGGACGGCACCGTGGATCGCAATCGGTTGCGGTAGTACGTGTTCATTAAACATAACCTTGGTTTTATCCAGGTTCATCCGCAAGCCGATGCGTACAGAAGAGTCAGCCAGGTCATTCAGCATCTGTTGTAGGTCCTGCAGCGTTTCTGCCATAATGACGATGTCGTCTGCAAATCGCAAGTGAGAGATGTATTCGCCATTGATGTTGATGCCTCGTCCTTTCCAGTGCAGCGTCTTGAACATATCCTCCATTGCATTTGTGAACAATTTCGGGGAAATGACGTCCCCTTGTCTCACTCCTCGATGCAACGGTATAGGTTTTGTTTGCTGATTCTGTACTTGGACGGACATGGTGGCGGCTTCGTAGAGACATCTCATCACTTGGACGTACCGCCAATCTACTTGGCAACGCTGCAGGGACTCCAAAACGGACCAGATCTCGATCGAGTTGAAGGCTTTCTCATAGTCCACGAATGCTAGACAGGGGCTGATTATACTCTTCGGTCTTCTGTATAATCTGCCGCACTGTGTGGATATGGTCTATGGTGCCGTATCCGCTCCGAAATCCAGCCTGTTCCGGTGGTTGGAATTCGTCGAGTCTCCGCGCAAGGCGGTTCGTGATGACTCTTGAAAACAGCTTATAGATGTGGTTTAGAAGGGAAATGGGTCGATAGTTCTTCAGCAGGGTCTTATCTCCTTTTTTGAAGAACAGGACGACCACACTTCTACTCCACGCCTCCGGAGTTCTCCCTTCAAACAGGACAGCATTAAAAAGCTTTTGAAGCTCCCTCAGTACGGGTTTACCTCCAGCCTTTAGCAACTCTGTTGTAACGCCATCCTCTCCAGGGGCTTTTCCATTTTTCAGCTGCTTAAGAGCCATCTCGATTTCGCCAATGCTAACTTCTGGCAGGTCTTGAGTGTAGTGGCGTGTTAATGCGGCTCTAGGGTCCTCATTTTCGGGATCAGGTCGAGATGCATGCGAAGCGTATAACCGGCCATAGAAGCGTTCTACTTCGGAAAGGACTGCTGGCCTCGAAGCAGCGAGTTCTCCACTTGCTGTGGTCAGTTTCGTCAGGTGGTTTCTTCCAAGAGATTGTACGAATACTTTCGACCCCCGATTTTGCTCGATCGCTCTTTCAATCGCAAGAGTATTGGAGCAACGGAGGTCGTGTCGTACGAGCTTTCTGATCTCTTGGTTTAGAGCCCGCTTTCCCGACGAAATGACAAGTGGGTTTTCACGTTCCTTCATTAGCCCTAAAGTCCCTTCCGAAAGCTTTGACTTCCTGCCCTTACGCTGCATTTCACAAAATCTCATACCTTCTTCCCTGAGGATCCGAACCACATTTTCAAGGTTCTGGTTTACGTCTGTTGTGGTTTCCACGGCAGCGAGTCGGTTTTCCTGGTTTAACTGGAACGTTTCAGATCCTATCATGGTTTGGAGCAAGGTAGGTCGGAGCCTAGACTTCATCAGACGGACACGTTCAGCCTTAAAATCGATATTCAGAGAGCCTCGAACGAGTCGGTGATCGCTTCCGGTATTAAACCTGTTGATCACGGAGACGTCTCTGAATATATGCTTTTTGTTGGTCATGATGAAGTCAATCTCATTTTTCGTCATAGTGTCGGGGCTCTGCCACGTCCACTTCCTTTGGGGCTGTTTTTTGAAGAAGGAGTTCATTAAGAAGAGCCCCTCCCGTTCGAGGAAGTTGACAAGCATTTGCCCCCTATGGTTTCTGCATCCAAATCCATGGGATCCTACTACCGATTCGTTGCAATTCTGTACTCCCACTTTAGCGTTGAAGTCCCCCATAACAAAGCTGTAGTGAGTCTTAGTGGTGAAGTGGAGGGCTTTTGATATGTCATCAAACATATCCTCCACCTCTTTGTCCAAGTGTTTCGAGGTCGGCGCGTACGCTTGCACCACCTTTAGGCTATACCTCTCGGTGAGCTTAATAATAAGGTACGCTACCCTGTTCGACACACTGGACACTTCCACAACGTTGTCAGAAATGGACTTATTTACCAGAAACCCAACGCCACCTTGGGATTGTTGGTCTCCCTCACGGAAGTACATTAGGTGACCCGATTCGAGGGTTATAGTGTCCTCCCCCTCTCTTCGGACTTCACATAGCCCTAGGATATGCCACCTAATCTTCCCAAGTTCCACCTCAAGTTGGGCCAGATGCGAGTCTAGCCGTAACGTGCGTCCGTTGTACGTCGCCAGGGTCAATGGTTTTTGGTGGCCTCCCGTAACCCGGAGATTCTTCGCACCCCCCCGTCCCGCCGTGACCGTGGTCGCCACCATGACCAGGAATAGCGGGACCGCCGGGAACTGGGGGCCGTGGCTCATTTTGCGTCTGCATTAGAGGTATTGCCCATAATCATATTGTTCAAGCCCCCATCAATCCCCATTAGTTAAACATTAAATATGTATATTTAGTGTACGTTTGTAATGTGTAATTGAAAAATAAATATCAGTTTTATTTCAACTTTGGCGATCGCGATCGCAAAATGAGGCAAAATTGTTAAATATTGGCAAGTAAAGCCTACGATATTTTTTACAATAAATTGATTTTGTTCGGGAATAAGTAGTTATAAAATAAAAAACATATCTAGGTATTTACTTGCAGTTTTTTGGCGTTCTTTTAATAATACTAAAAAATAAGTCACCTGCGTAGGCAATGCAGTACCTGCACTATTTATCTCACGCACATGCTCACTTTATGCACACTAGCGTAACCTAGTTTTGGTCTCGTTTTCAGGATTCAATTGCCAATCTATCATCTATATTAAATCTATGGCTTTTGCATGTCGACATAATTTGGCAGGGTTATAAAGTTGACACTGACATAAAATCAACGTCAATAATTCAATCGAGGCCAGTTTCAGGTGTCATTTTTGTAAAGCATCTCCGGACAGGTAAAGCAACGTTTTTTTATAAAATCTTAGGTCTGGGTGCTGCCTTCGTTATTTCTGATTACCACAAACGTGCTTTAACAGCTTCTTGCTTTGGTATCAGAATAGTGAATTGTCCACATTTTATTAATGAAATTTTGTTATCTTCCTGTAACATTCCGGTTTATTCCCCTTATAACATGCACACGTACTGTAAGGACGCAAATTCTACGCAAGCTGTTTTTTTGCAGGTTTAATAACATTGTAATTGATTGGATTTTTCCGAACGCCTAGCGACATCTATTGATGGTTCTTGGTTTCGTCGCTACGGCGCCGTATTGTGATTTAGTTCATATTGTTCCTTTTTTCCGAATTTCAAGTTTGGAATATCTATTTAATATAATAATTTTCTTTCTAGTTCGTTTCTAATAAAGGAAATAAGGGCTATTTCTTAATTTATTGAGATTCCTTCCATTTAAGTGTCATTAGTATGATCGATTACTTTGGTGAATCGAAACGCGTAACGGAACGTCATAACAGGAAGGATTAGGTTTTCTTTGGGACACTTGACCTGGGATCGCCGACCCAAATGGCGAATATATTTTTATAGTGGTTGTTAATAACAATCCAAAGATGTCAAGGGCATCTTATACAACTTATATTTGAAAGTCTTCTAGCAAAACAACATGAGGTAAAATATATTGAAATATTGATTTATTTTTTCACCGGTTGACAAATTTCTCGTATGGCGTGGTTGTAAAATCGTATATATTTGTTACAGAGGAATTAAGTAAATTATAGTTGGTGGACGAGGGATATGTTTTCTGAATCTGATATTCTTCAGTAAACGTAAGTATTTCCTTGGAAAAGTGTGTTTCCATACCTCATGTTTTGTATCAAAAGACAGGTGATTAATTTGATGAATTTCTTTTCAGATGGGTTCATACTTTAATTCGATTCACTGCAAGTTGTTGGTTTTTGGTGGGTGCTCTTTAGGTGTTGTAGAACACATAGTACAAGACTAAAAGGTAGATTAAGTCTATGCCCGGCTTGCAGAAATTTATAAAGAACCTTGTCGACTGGCTACGGGATGTTGAATAAATACAATCAGTAGTATTTACTAAATATCATTTATTAATTTGATGGCCAACTGTCATTACATTCTAGGAATTTAATCTTAATAGATATACTACTATTAACTAGTCAATCCACATAGCTAAAGATATAATATTTTAACCAATTAGTACTAGAGATATGACTCTCAACATAATTAATTCAGGGTGTGTGTAATGGTTCGGGATTGAAAATAGTGCTATCCGTTCTGCATAATCTAAATAGCTCAGATATAAAGACTCGACTTTAAAATATGTTAACATTAAAATACAACTATGGTTTCAAGTAGCTGCCCTCCCAGGAAAAGAAAGAAGATGGTACCTTTAGATGTTGAATACTCATCCGGATCGGTCAGTGCCTCGCTTCAGAACATCTTTTGGAATCCCTGGTTAGGTCCTGAGCCTTCTTGTGGCTACTAAGCTCCCGGATGGAAGTTCATGTCAGTTCCCCAAGAACAACCCAACGTTGAAAACCCAAAACTATATCGACTTCACAAGTCGTTCCATACAAATACTAGGTTCATCGTCAGGAACAGAACCTCAAGTTAAATGTTGATAAGGAATAACAATCTAATCCAGATAGAATTAGAAGAATATGATTACGAAATATGAAAATATCAATAAAAATGTAAATATAAAAATATAGTATTTATAAACTATATAAAAAGAATCGAATTAAAGTATAAACCCATCTGAAAAGAAATTCATCAAATTAATCACCTGTCTTTTGATACAAAACATGAGGTATGGAAACACACTTTTCCAAGGAAATACTTACGTTTACTGAAGAATATCAGATTCAGAAAACATATCCCTCGTCCACCAACTATAATTTACTTAATTCCTCTGTAACAAATATATACGATTTTACAACCACGCCATACGAGAAATTTGTCAACCGGTGAAAAAATAAATCAATATTTCAATATATTTTACCTCATGTTGTTTTGCTAGAAGACTTTTAAATATAAGTTGTATTAGATGCCCTTGACATCTTTGGATTGTTATTAATAACCACTATAAAAATATATTCGCCATTTGGGTCGGCGATTCCAGGTCAAGTGTCCCAAAGAAAACCTAATCCTTCCTGTTATGACGTTCCGTTACGCGTTTCGATTCACCAAAGTAATCGATCATACTAATGACACTTAAATGGAAGGAATCTCAATAAATTAAGAAATAGCCCTTATTTCCTTTATTAGAAACGAACTAGAAAGAAAATTATTATATTAAATAGATATTCCAAACTTGAAATTCGGAAAAAAGGAACAATATGAACTAAATCACAATACGGCGCCGTAGCGACGAAACCAAGAACCATCAATAGATGTCGCTAGGCGTTCGGAAAAATCCAATCAATTACAATGTTATTAAACCTGCAAAAAAACACCTTGCGTAGAATTTGCGTCCTTACAATACCCTCCCCCCAAAGCTTCGAGCGCAGAGAGAAGGTGTGCTGCCCTCAGCACAACTTGACAATAGAAAACAATAACATCTGCCAAAAGAATGGAAAAAAAAACAACCAACAATGTAACAACAATTCGGCCACCTATTACATAACGTTCAGGAACTATACTGAAACGAAGAAAACAAGAAAAGAATCCATCAACATAAGTCACTTAACACCTTAAAAAAACCAACCACCAGGACTGATGTAAACTTACCAAAATCTCAAACTGTCCGGGCAAGTGTAATTTCCCCCACACTATCATACAAATCATCTATCATGCTTCAGCTTTCAAAACGTAAGCATCAGTTTCTATTCACTGCCTGCCACCTCCTGACATACAATCCCCTTTGAAGTTGCTCCTGTAGTACCAGTGCAACTCTGTTCCCCTTTGAATAGCTATTGATATACAATTCTACTCTAATATTTACTATTTGTCGTGCCACAAAACGACCTTAAGGGAAAAGAAAAAAAATGATGTAAGGTTACTAGCCATTACAAACACATATGACACAATGATGCTACCCTGAGCAATCCTGGTCCAAAAAATCTCGTGTGTCGCTCGGTCACTAAAGGACGTCAACGCCTGGGTCCACGCGAGTCCATATGCATACTAAATGCAAAGGAAACAAAAAAAATTTGACTATTTGCCAAATATAACAAGTGTCGCTAGTCATAACAATTAACATTAGACGTCATCGCAACAAACCCACAAAAAAGAAGAGAGCATGTAATGTTATGCTAAATCTTCAAACAACCTAACTCAACAATACTGAGTTCAACAAAATAGCGCAAAGCAAGGCTAAGAAATATATTCAAGGGTTGTCCTTGATATAATCAACTATAACTAAGCATGCAAAACTTAACCTAAACTCTCTTATAACCTAGGTTATAAGAAGAGTAGCCTTGGCGTCATTGTTGGGAATCTTTCCCCAAACAACACAAGATAAACTTGTCCTACGGCTACGGGATGTTGAATAAATACAATCAGTAGTATTTACTAAATATCATTTATTAATTTGATGGCCAACTGTCATTACATTCTAGGAATTTAATCTTAATAGATATACTACTATTAACTAGTCAATCCACATAGCTAAAGATATAATATTTTAACCAATTAGTACTAGAGATATGACTCTCAACATAATTAATTCAGGGTGTGTGTAATGGTTCGGGATTGAAAATAGTGCTATCCGTTCTGCATAATCTAAATAGCTCAGATATAAAGACTCGACTTTAAAATATGTTAACATTAAAATACAACTATGGTTTCAAGTAGCTGCCCTCCCAGGAAAAGAAAGAAGATGGTACCTTTAGATTTTGAATACTCATCCGGATCGGTCAGTGCCTCGCTTCAGAACATCTTTTGGAATCCCTGGTTAGGTCCTGAGCCTTCTTGTGGCTACTAAGCTCCCGGATGGAAGTTCATGTCAGTTCCCCAAGAACAACCCAACGTTGAAAACCCAAAACTATATCGACTTCACAAGTCGTTCCATACAAATACTAGGTTCATCGTCAGGAACAGAACCTCAAGTTAAATGTTGATAAGGAATAACAATCTAATCCAGATAGAATTAGAAGAATATGATTACGAAATATGAAAATATCAATAAAAATGTAAATATAAAAATATAGTATTTATAAACTATATAAAAAGAATCGAATTAAAGTATAAACCCATCTGAAAAGAAATTCATCAAATTAATCACCTGTCTTTTGATACAAAACATGAGGTATGGAAACACACTTTTCCAAGGAAATACTTACGTTTACTGAAGAATATCAGATTCAGAAAACATATCCCTCGTCCACCAACTATAATTTACTTAATTCCTCTGTAACAAATATATACGATTTTACAACCACGCCATACGAGAAATTTGTCAACCGGTGAAAAAATAAATCAATATTTCAATATATTTTACCTCATGTTGTTTTGCTAGAAGACTTTCAAATATAAGTTGTATTAGATGCCCTTGACATCTTTGGATTGTTATTAACAACCACTATAAAAATATATTCGCCATTTGGGTCGGCGATCCCAGGTCAAGTGTCCCAAAGAAAACCTAATCCTTCCTGTTATGACGTTCCGTTACGCGTTTCGATTCACCAAAGTAATCGATCATACTAATGACACTTAAATGGAAGGAATCTCAATAAATTAAGAAATAGCCCTTATTTCCTTTATTAGAAACGAACTAGAAAGAAAATTATTATATTAAATAGATATTCCAAACTTGAAATTCGGAAAAAAGGAACAATATGAACTAAATCACAATACGGCGCCGTAGCGACGAAACCAAGAACCATCAATAGATGTCGCTAGGCGTTCGGAAAAATCCAATCAATTACAATGTTATTAAACCTGCAAAAAAACAGCTTGCGTAGAATTTGCGTCCTTACAGTACGTCACTCCTGCTACACCGCGACGCAATCCGCGGAAGATGGACCGCATCAGGTACAAGCCCCTGACCAAGGAAAGTCTGAAATTAGTAGGTATTCCTGCAACGTACGAGTCCACTGCGGACATTGATGCACATGTCAACAACTTAACTCAATCAATAAACCACTGCTTTGAAAAAACCTGCCCTCTCGAGGTATCGCGGACCAGAACCAATGGTGGGGGCCCGAACTGGAAAGACTTCGACATAAGGTAAGGAAATTGTTTAACAGAGCTAAAAACACCAGTCAGTAGGAAGACTGGAACAAATACAAGGAATCAAAACGCTTACTTAAGAAGCGCATCAGGTTCAGGAAAACCGAACACTGGAGACGCTTCTGTGAAGATATAGTAAGTAACAATCAGGCCGCCAAGGTGAAAAAGATTCTGACGCGTGAACCTAAACGCAGCATAGGAAATCTCAAGAAACCAGACGGCAGCTTCACCAACACAGACGACAAAACCTGCAAACTGTTACTCCAAACCCACTTTCCTGGCTGCCGGATCACCAGTGACACAGGATGGTCTGGGGAAACGGACTACAGACCGCAGGACTCGGACTGGAAAACTGCCATGGTTATTGTCGACCATGACAAAGTAAGATGGGTAATCAACACCTTCCTCCCATATAAATCAGCAGGCCTCGACGGCATCTTTCCGGGTATGCTGAAGTGGTGTGTGGACGAGTTGGTGTCACACCTTGTCACTATTTTCAGGGCATGCCTAGCTTTCCGACATACGCCACATAAATGGAGAGAAGTAAAGGTAGCATTCATCCCCAAATCCGGACAAAGCGACTACACACAGCCGAAGTCCTTCAGACCGATCAGCCTTACATCCTTCCTGCTCAAAACGCTGGAAAGACTCTGCGATAGGGACATAAGGACCAACGTGCTTGTAAGTGAGACCCTACATACAAACCAACACGCCTACAGTATGGGCAAATCCACCGAATCGGCCCTACAAACTGTAGTAAATAAAATCGAGTATGCTCTTAATCACAAACAATTGACCCTAGGCGTCTTTATTGACATTGAAGGGGCATTTGATAAAACTAACTTCACCAGCATAGGACGGGCTCTGTGTAGACATGGCGTCGATCCAACAATGGCGGGGTGGATCGACGGCATGCTAAGAAACAGAGCCATACGATTCACGGTGAACAATACCACCAGAGGAATAGTGGCAAAGGGCTGCCCGCAAGGGGGAGTCTTGCCGCTCCTGTGGAACTTTGTTGTTGATGAACTCATAGAGAAACTCAACAGCAAACACTACTTCACGGTGGGATATGCAGACGACCTAACTATACTCATCAGCGGACCCTTTGAGATCATTTTATGTAACCTAATGGATTCCGCTCTTAGAATCGTAAAACTTTGGTGTACAGACCATGATCACTCGGTTAACCCAACGAAAACTGAGCTAATCCTGTTCACCAAAACACTGAAGTTACCAAAACTTAAACTACCAAAACTGTTCGGAACACAACTATCCCTCCCAAATGAAGTCAAATATTTGGGCGTCCCACTTGACGATAAATTACTGTGGGGAAAACATGTCGAAAAAAAAATTAAATGTGCCTCCATAACCATCTGGCAATGCAGGGGTCTAATGGGCAAAACATGGGGTCTATCTCCCAAGATCACACTATGGCTTTTTAAACCTATGATTAGACCCATTATCACATACAGCGCGATCGTTTGGTGGCCCAGAACCAAACTAATAACAGGGGTAAAAAAAATTGAAAAATTCCAAAGACTTGCATGCTGTGCAGTCACGGGATGCATGCAAACTACCCCCACCACGGCCCTTGAGGCAATACTTAGCTTGCCACCTCTGGACCTTTTCGTGCAGCAGGAGGCAGCCATAGCGGCCACAAGACTGAAACACCTAGGCCTGTGGAAAAATCTTGCAAATAGTCACAGCGACATTTGGTACAGAGGACTAAAATCCACTCCCCTACTAGAAGCACCTTGTGACAAGACACCGAAAAACTATGTGTTCAACAAATCATATAAGATTCACTTATCAGAAAACAATCCAGACTCATCGGGAATACATGAGGTCCAAATCTACACTGATGGTTCCAAAACCAAATCAGGTACAGGCGCCGGAGTCTTCTCGATGGACCTAAACATAAACATATCCACACCGCTGTGTGAAGATAACTCGATATTCCAATGCGAGTGTATTGCTATAATCCAGGCTGCCACTGCCATAAAGAAGAGAGAGGTTGCTGACTATGGCATCCACATACTCTCTGATAGTATGGCGGTTCTCAAAGCCCTGGAGAGCAATATCATCACATCCAGCCTTATTTATGAGTGTCATCTGGCCCTTGAGGACAATGCCGCAAGAAACAGTCTCACCTTACAATGAATCAAAGGACACAGCGGCTCCCTAGGAAATGATGCCGCAGGCCAACTCGCTAAAAGGGGATCAGACCTTACGGTTCTCGGTCCCAGGCCACACCTTCCTATTCCCTTCAACCAATATAGGTCATGGCTGCGACATCAAACCCTAGTCAAACACAACGACCGCTGGGCCAATATCAGCAACTGCAGACAATCCAGAGAGGCCTTGCCGTCTCTCTCACCACATCTGACTCGCAACTTAATCACCCTAAACAGGAGTGACCTTCGAAGAGTGGTGGGATCACTGACCGGACACATCCCCCTAAATAAACATCTCTTCACCATTAGTGCCACCGACAGCCCCTTATGTAGAGGCTGCCTGGAACAGGCAGAATCGGCTGCCTATGTGATTTTAGAATGCACATGGGTAGCCACCCACCGGGCATCTATCCTCGGTACACCGAGTTCCCTTTCAGAAGCCTGTAAACGTCCTAAAAGACTTTTGTGCCTCTGAAAGGAGTTGGGATGGTTGGACTAACCACTCTAATCCCCCCCTACGCATAATGGGCCAAGTGGAGCCTAAATGCGGAAAAGGGAGCCCGTTACCAATACCAATCCCCTTATAACATTGGCAGTGTACATTGCGGAACTGCGGAAGCTTTGAACTTCCGCGGAAAGCTCGACAACTGTCTGTTATCAACTTTGCAGGAAACTAAGGATGCCAACTCCTTGAATTTACATGTAAGTCTTATTATTTAAAACCAGTTTCTTGATTTAAACCTCCATGGTCCAAGAGTTAAGTCAAGTCAGTTCTCCCGTGATCATGGCGCTTGCATCAGTGCCGAAATATCGGAAACTCATAAAAACTAAGGTACATGGTATAAACCCCGTATCGATTAACTCTAGAAACAGTTTCTTGTATTTACGCGAAGACTATACCACAGATTACTATAGTTGACTATATACTGATCGGGTAAACTCTTCCCGTGACCATGAACGCTGTGAAACGTCGGGATAACATACTATCTAAAATGCTAATACAAGCGAGTTTTGGTATAAAAGATATCCATTAAGAGCATTTTTAAACCTTATTAACTTGGACCACAGCGTTATTACTAGAAAGAAACCGTGGCCATTTGTGATGACGTGTCATTTAAGATTGACATTAGCTTTTTCTTAATTAACAGGTGTAATGCAACGTGAAAGTTCTAATTTATTTTTCAAACAAATTCAGTAGAATTATCCCTTTAGATGAAAATTTTAATGATGAACCTTTGTAAGTATTACACATAATGTAAGACCGTTTGGCAACCCTAGCCACAAGTTACGATAACATTGGAAAACAAGATGTATAGCAGACACAAAGAAGGATTCTCAGTAACAAAGTGAAGGCATTATATAAAACATAATTTAGTTTTGACTGTAAAGTTTTGCAACAATCGAAGTTTCTGTGCATTGTAGTAATATTAAATACATCACTACAAGGGTTGCCATCTCTCAGCAATAATTGTTAATTTAACCGATTTAATTTACCTATTGTACAATATTTTTTGTAATTTTTATAAAAACAACTATTTTTAATCCCACTACAAAGAAGACCCATGGCATGTAGTGTCTGTACAAGGGGAACATTGTAGATATCTTTCTATAAGTATAGCATGACAGAAGAATATAGGTCATGGCTGCGACATCAAACCCTAGTCAAACACAACGACCGCTGGGCCAATATCAGCAACTGCAGACAATCCAGAGAGGCCTTGCCATCTCTCTCACCACATCTGACTCGCAACTTAATCACCCTAAACAGGAGTGACCTTCGAAGAGTGGTGGAATCACTGACCGGACACATCCCCCTAAATAAACATCTCTTCACCATTAGTGCCACCGACAGCCCCTTATGTAGAGGCTGCCTGGAACAGGCAGAATCGGCTGCCCATGTGATTTTAGAATGCACAGGGGTAGCCACCCATCGGGCATCTATCCTCGGCACACCGAGTTCCCTTTCAGAAGCCTGTGAACGTCCTAAAAGACTTCTGTGCTTCTGAAAGGAGTTGGGATGGTTGGACTAACCGCTACAAAGAAGACCCATGGCATGTAGTGTCTGTACAAGGGGAACATTGTAGATATCTTTCTATAAGTATAGCATGACAGAAGAAGAGCCATCTGTATCTGTAAAAGTCCAGAGCTGTGTTCTCAGTATTTTTTAGCTTTTATGTTCTGTTCTATACTTATCTCGCCAAATTCATTGACACGACATGCGCACGGTGATTTTTAAGGACAACGAGACGATGTAAGTAGAATTTTCGTATGGGCTTGCACTACTTGCTTTTGATAAAATGTTTTTAGTTCGCTAGAACACATACTGATGTTAACACTGCGGAAGTGTAGTTATTGACCAAAAAAATATCTGATTAAGGTATCTTATTGCAATCATTTCACATGTCAACATGTATAACTTAATTTATTTAAAAGTATGATGAACTTATTATTATTGTTTATTATATGACGATTTATTATTATTTATTAACTAAAAAAGAAAGAGAAAACGCTGCAAGAGTCCCGTTGTTAACCCTATCAAAGTTTATAAATTTCTGTTCCTGGAAAGTTTTTGCATTTTGGTATTCTGTTAAAAGGGTGGGGAAAGAGCAGGCTCATTCCAATGAATAGCGTATTACATGAAATAAATGACTAATAGGTACGTATCCTAACTACTTGTGACATGTAGCTGTTAATTTTCCGGTATCCGTGGGATAGCATCTAATTCAATTTTCCACGCTTAAGAAGTCTACTATTTAAGAGGACTACTAGGGCTAAGTGCTCTCCCAATCGATTTCATTTTATTTCTTCTAAACAATACCAATTCTCAAAAATTTAGAACATTATCATTTAAGAAAATTACCTCTAGTATTTTTTGTTTAGAAGTAATAAAAATTAAATCAATCGAGAGAAACACTTAGCTCAAGTAGTCGCCTTTAACGACTTAAATTTAACCAGTAGAAGTAAGTGCATATTACCTGCCTAATAAACAACTTTAAAAGTTGTCGGCAAAAAATCGGTTTTAACAAATTTAAAGCTTAAACAGTGTACAAAAGACTCTGTTAATTATTTTCTGTGTTTAAATGTGTTTTGTGTAGTAAATAATATAATTTCATCTTACCTTTTTTTTTAAATGTCAAGTACAAGTACAAGTACTGCAAAACAAAGTCCACCATCACTCAATGAGGGTTTTCACGAAAATTTACGTCACTAGTTGGCGCCACTTTGGCAAGAGGTCCCATCCCAATAATCCACGCTATCAAAAGCGTCAAAAGTTCATAGTTTTTGAGTGTTTGATTTTAAAAACTACTCAATATTAAAAATGGATGATTCATGTGCATATGGACAAAAAAAGGTTGCCGAGTTAAACTTGAGCTCAAAAGAAGAGGTGCAAAAGTAACAGTAAGTTTAAGTTTTCATGCTAAATATTTCGATGGCGATACGAACACGCAAACGATTCGAATTCGATAGTTTTTCGTGCTAGACCCACAGGTCATTTCTGATCGAATTGATCCTATATAGTATCAACTTAACTGCTATGGTGATGTTGAATTTTAAGGATATATTTTTTAAATCTTATGACTTTTAGCTTTTTTATCGATTTATTTGCGATTGGACCTACTAGGGTCCAGTTTTTCCCTGTAACCCTGTATATTTAGCTGATGTCCGCGACCTCGTTCACCTGTAATTTTGGTAAATTATTAACTACATAACCCACGGAAACCGTTCATTTATTCGAGATAAAAGATTTGATGCATGCTATTCCACCCTGTTATATTATATCTTCTTGAAAAATTTCACCCAGATCTTTACAGCCGCTTAGCGTGATTCAGTAACAAACATCCGTACAGACATACATTTTATAATATTAGTAAAATAAATAATTATTTAGTTTATATGATTTCATCTACATACAATCCTACTCACGGCATTTCTTACCGCTTACTTGTTGCTTGGATTTTAATAACTTGCGTAGCGAGATTTTCGCTAAGGCGGAAAATGTTACCGTTTTTTCCGAGACATTGTTAAGAGAAAATTGTTACGTGAACTGACTAAAGACTTTCTTAATGAAAAAAACAAAATTGCTGACAAAAGAAATTTGTTTCTTAATGGGTGTAATTATAGACAGTAACTGAATAGACGGTTATTTATAAGTCACAAAGTAAGCTAGTGCGATTTACATGGGTTTGGTTGAACCATAGATTTAATATAGATGATAGATTGGCAATTGAATCCTGAAAACGAGACCAAAACTAGGTTACGCTAGTGTGCATAAAGTGAGCATGTGCGTGAGATAAATAGTGCAGGTACTGCATTGTCTGCTTGCTTTCGATATCGATTCCATCGACACAGTTTACGTTGACGCAGGTGACTTATTTTTTAGTATTATTAAAAGAACGCCAAAAAACTGCAAGTAAATACCTAGATATGTTTTTTATTTTATAATTACTTATCCCCGAACAAAATCAATTTATTGTTAAAAATATCGTAGGCTTTACTTGCCAGTATTTAACAATTTTGCCTCATTTTGCGATCGCGATCGCCAAAGTTGAAATAAAACTGATATTTATTTTTCAATTACACATTACAAACGTACACTAAATATACATATATTTAATGTTTAACTAATGGGGATTGATGGGAGCTTGAACAATATGGACATTGATCCAGAGCGTAATATTACAGGCTGATCGCCTCTGTTTTAAAAACACTTAGGGTCCAAATGTAAACTGCAAATGCTTGAATATTCATTGGGCGAACATTCTTTTCTATTAGGCAATTTCAACCTTTTCTAACGTATTTTAACAATTTAGGCTGTATGCGGTTTACAATGTGAAATATGTCAGCTAATGAAATGTCGATAAGATATCATCGACAACGTCAATCACTAAAATACAAAAGTGACGTTAGTAATTGTTGAAATTCACGTATTTGATATTATTTTTAATTGAATTCATATGAATTTAAATCCTTGTCCTGGTGAAATGCCCTATCAATTAGTATACACAATTTTAGTCAAAGCTCTGAAACATTGCATTTTGCTGCTGGTAATCGCGATTGTGTGTTGACGTGTGAAATGTACAATTATGTTGGTTCCCTTTTTTAGATGAGTTACTTCCAGGTACTGAACATGTAACCATAATGAAAATACATCAACTCAACACTTTTTTACAATAATAAAAATGAAACTAGTAAAACTAAAGGGAATATTGTGTTGCGCGTGACAGACGTCAGAACTCAGAAAAACGCTACGGGTTCTTAGCGTGTACGTGAACGGCCTTGTGATCTATCTCGTTCTATCGTATAGCTGCATTGTATTCTGTCTCTTTTCATTGCCAATCTATCAGTAGTATATTAAATCTATGGGTTGAACACTTGAGTAATTCAGGTATCGTTGATGACTCGAATTTCGAATATCAGATGTCACTAGCATTAACCTAAAAGTAACAGCCTATAATCGTCCCACTGCATGGAAGGCCGCCATCATTAAATTCAACCAAAAAGTTTTAAAAAAATATCATAGGTCATTAACCTATCACAAAGAATATCTATAGACGGTTAACAGGTATTTAAAAATCTGATCCATAAGCTTAAAACTCGCGGCTTTCGAAATTTAAAATATGGAAAGCGCAGCGCAGCGCATTGACGGACTTTAGAAGGAACGCCATCACATGACCTTTTGTTTCAGACCAATGTAAGTGTATTGTTGTGATCGCTGTTAGTTTGTGGAAATATAACGAATATTAAAACGGTAATTCAACAGAGTATTTTTTTATGAGAATTATTATTCGTAGAAATCAATCCTTAATCAATATCAACTCCAATTTGAATGATTTAGCACAAATCGAAAATAAATAAATAATAAATAAATAAATGTGGACAACATCACATACATTGTTCTGATCCCAATTTGAATAACTATTTAAAGCATTCGTATTTTGGAAACCAGAAACAACGAAGGTACCACAAACACCCAGACCCGAGAAAATGTAGAAAAACACATTTTTTCTACATTGACCCGTCCGGGAATCGAAACCGGGACCTCGGAGCAGGCGACACCTTGAAAACCGGTGTGTACGCCACTCCGCCACGGAGGTCGTCGTATATAAATAATGCTCTAATTCAGCGCACAGCAGGTATTTTTTTAAATATTTAACAAGATTCATTCGTTCTGATGCACTTATGATATCGGTAAGAGAAATCTGTCATTTTCTTATTTACAATCATCACACTATCCTTCATCAGTCCACTGCTGGACACCGGCTTCTCCAAAAGGTCGAGATAAAAAACTATTATAGACTGTAATTCACCAAAGGATTTTCCATTAGATAAACTGAAACGTCGAATGCTACGAGTAAATCGTTATATTAATTTATTGTTTTATTTATGACTTACGATCAAAAGCATTTGAGACAAAAGACATCAAACAATGTTGGTTCCAACTAAGTAATGTCGCCTTTTTAAAGGAATGTCTTCCCTCTAATCTTTTGAATTGACAAGGGTCACGTGTCACGTCCTGTGCCGCTCGATGGGTTTGGAACTGAATTGTGCGTGGTTGTTAATAAATAAACAATTTTAGGGCTTATACCCGTAAATTCGTTAAGATATATAAAAGAGATTAATCCTTTGCGAGAATTTGTATTGTTTTGTGTTGGTATGGAAAATATTTAATATGTTATGCAGTCTGTAAGTATACCGAGGTCAGGACTCTTCGAAACTTATTTTCGATTGTACCTGCTGGACATATTTATAAATTTGTACTTACCCAGGATTATTATCATCTTTTCAAGTAAGTGACTGTATGGTTTATTCTATAGACTTATATTGATGCATTTATACAGCTAGCTCTTGCCCGGGACTTCGTAGTCGCGTAGACCTTTTAAGCTATTACGGAAACGCGATTTTATTTTCGTATAACTTTACACAAAGAAAAACAAAAAACAGAAAATCTGTTTCGTATGCCCTGACCCAGCCCTGTCGCAAAATCCGTTCTAAGCGGCGTCTACACACTATAAATAATGACCTCCATGCTTTTCATAGCTTTGTACATACAACAAGAGGTTTTCAAAGCAAACAGGAAGGATTATGATTTTAGAAGTCTATGTTTATAATAGGTGTATGTGGGTTCTACATTTGCGGCTAAACTACCAAGCCGATTTTGATATCAATCGATTCCTTATTATAGTCCGGATAGTGAATTTGCCACTAGAGGTGCTTGTCGCGTGAGGTCCATTATCATTCACTTTTCACTGGTTTCAGCGGGCTTCGTTACATAAATTATAATTTCTTTAATTTACCTGCTGGAAAGTCATCTGCTTCGTAAAATTATCGCAAATATGGATTATTTGGCGATTAATGTGAACGCTTTGAAAGCGGAATTAAGAAAAAGCGCAAAAATAGGCGGCCTTAAAGAGCAACTATTTCAGAAGTTAGTTTGTTCATATGAAGATAGTTATTTATAAATAATAAACTTTAATTAGATTCAAGATTTAAAACTTTGTTTCGGCGCCGATCTTATAAAGTCGCCTTTGACAGCTATGCCTTCGGACCTCAGTCTACAGTGGCGCCAACTGGTGAGCAAAGAAACGGTAGTCCCCATTAATTTGTCATGAATTGTTTATTGCCTTATTTTATTTTTGACGTCATCGTTTGGTACCAGTACAAATAAGATAATACTAAAGTGTACCAGTCCCACTGAAACACACATTTTTATGGAAAAAACACAGTACAAAAAACGTTATAATATAACGTTATTACATTCATGTATCGTTTCTTCTCACGCCACGTCACTCTAGCACGCCGTAAGCCAAGATAACACTAAGACCATATAAAATAAGACACGATTTCCTTAAAAGGAAGTAACGTTCAACTCCAGTCTGATCCCTTAATCCTACCAACGTAATCAGTGATGCCTGAACAGCATTATTTATTCACAATGCCTTATGCATTGTGAATAAGTAACGGATCGTGTTTAAATATTGAATCAATCTACTGTGAAGTGGAACGTATCCACGAGATAAGTATTTCATTAATATACTTTGTGTGAATGTGTGTCTAGACATTGTAATAGTGTTTATAATCCGTTCAGGTTTTACTAGATCTTAATGGGTTTGTGTAGACAGGTTCTAGAGGCTTTTGAGAGTAATTTTAGCTTCCGAAAACTATGTAGATAGATATAGTGGCCTCGTATAAATAATATAAATTATTCCGCTGACAATGCCAAGATAAAAAGTCAAAACAAAAAGTTTAATAACGGCTAGTATCTTATATGTTTGATTTTGGTATTTTTTTTTTTATAAATTCCATTATTTTCAGAAAACGTATTCATTTAACTGTGAAATTATTACGGTTTACTAACTTAACTACTGTGTAACTTGATATAAACCTCAAATAAAAACTCCATTAGTAACCATGTTAATAAACCTCCACTAAAATTCATTGAGTAGGTAAATAGTATATAAAATCCTGATTTACGTTGATAATAAATTGAAACGTGTACCATAAAAGGGAACACCCAAAAATTCCGAAATATTTAATTCCGAAATTGAATATTCCGATTTTCAAACTTCCGAAGAATCAAAATTCCAACTACTCAAAACCATGATTAACATTTTACAGAATATCAAAGTACGAATCTTTTATATTCCAAATCTCATTAATACGAAGGTTGACAAATCAGTTGTGCTATTAACCCGAAAAACTTTATAAATTTTAAAATTTACGAAAATTCATTGTATTAATAAAGAATTTAGTTGAATTCCGACTCGCCGTGGTTTTTTTTTTTGCCGTGGTACTTGTCCGCCCAATACTAGAGTGCAATTTAAAAGCCGGAGGCGCGGAGGGAGAGCAGTCCTCGCTCGCAGTAACGAACCTCGGGCGCCCGGGCGAGCTGTAGCGGCTGAGGCTGCGAAGTCCTTCCGGACTGCACTTCCCGCAGTGCCGAAGAAGAGCAAAACTAAATGCATGCATGCATGCGTGCTTGCTAACTTGCCTGCATGCATGCATGCATGTTTGCCTGCTTGCCTGATTCCATGCATGCTTGCCTGCTTGCCCGAATTCATTCATACTTGCCTGCTTGCTTGCCTGTATGCATGATTGTATGCTTGCTGGCCTGTATAAATGCTTGGTAGCCTGCATACATGCTGCTTGCCTGCTTGCATGCTGCTTGCCTGTGCAACGTTTAGGGGTTGGAGAGGGTGTTGGGGGTGATGTGGATGATCAGAATGAGGTGGTAAATAAAGAGACGAGCATGAATTAACAGAATATATTTATTTGCTCCGGCCAAGCTTATCACCTCTTAAAAAGCTACACAGAAATCTCAGGCGTGAGTCCTTTGTAAGGCTCTGAATTACCCCTACTTCTGAGCGAGTTGTACCACCAAACTTATCATGTAACTTATACTAAACGGAATAATCTGAATTTAATTATGAACGGAACACTAATAAACAGCAACCGGAATTGTAGACTGCTAACTGGATTAAGAAGATGTTTCCACTTACTTCATCAAAGATAGGGTAGGGTAACCTTATGCATCCACGTGGCGTGGTACCAACCCGAATCTCATCGAGACAAGCTTCTTGCGTCTTTCATTTGATCAGCGGAAAGTCAGCGTAAAACGGAAGGTAATGTGCTAAGCCTGGTAGCCAAACCAAGCGGCCATCAAAAGATCTGAAAGAAACCACTTATGTTATAGAACTGCAATAAGCGACTCAATGAACAAAATCCTTCGAAATCAGCAAATATACTTACGGCACTAAACCGGAACAAAATTCAAAAATGTTATAAACGGCGACTATAAGCCGGTATCAAAAGGCGAGGTAACGGCCACCGTCTTCTCCTTCGACTTCCTGGCCGACCTCTTCAACAGCAAGAAAGAAAGTGTCTTCCTCGACATTCTTGCAAATCAACCGAAACTCGAATCCAATGAAATCGAATTTGCAAATCATTGTCAAGAAGGAATTTCCGAGTGCTCAGTTCACTAACTCAAATCTCCCCAAAACAATCGAAACAACACAAAGAACTATTTCTTTGTAAAACAGATATTAAACTAACAAGAAAACATTTAAACTTTTTAGGTTATTAATTTACATTATTTTAATATTCTAACTATAATTATAAACTACAGACTGGTCGTTGAATTAATTTGTTTTCTTTACCAGCCAGTCCGTAAGACAAGTATTTTTCCCAAATAAATTCCCAATGTTTGTAAACCTGCAACACTACTATTTTTATTAACTTTTTTAAACATCTGTCTAAGGTCAAAAACGTCATTCTGCCAGGCTCATGAAAATTACTTCGGCTGCGTGAAGTTTCATAAACTAATTTAATTCAACACACATTCTTAAAAATATAGAAACAAAATATTGTTACATTAATTGAAATAAATCATTCACGAAAATGAAATGAGTATGTGTTCCGTGCGTTTGCTAAACGTAGACAAACGAACGTAACGTTATTATAGTCATTCGGAGCATACGGACAGTCGCATGCGCATCTGACAGCTCCTTGTCATTGACAGATCAATAACCAAAACAACAAGACTCGATTATTATTGAAGTGAAATTAAATGTGTTTTAATATTGAAACAATGAATGTATTAACTAAACGTGAGTATTTAGAGATTAGTGCGCAGCTCAGAAATCACAACGTGACACCTGCATGCATGATTGCATGCTTGCCTGCATTCTTTCTTTCTTCTTTCTTATCTGCATGCTTGCATTTGCACTTGGCAGCGCCAAGTTAGAGTAGCATATAATATGCATTAGTATTGTGTAATAATATAATATTATTGGTAGATTCTTAGGTTCGGGAAAATAATAAATAATTTTAAAATGATTTTTTATGAATAAAAAAACAATCAAGTGTTTAGTTTTTGGTTTTATGTGTTGTCGGAATTTTAGTATTCGGAATTCGTATTTATGATATTTCGAATTATTTAAGATTCGGAATTGATATGATTCGGGATCATGAAATTCGGCATTCTAAAAATAGTACTTACTCGTATAAACATTTTGAAATTTAGGTTTCATAATATAGATCGGATTTGTGATTTTCGGAAATCTGTATCATTCGGAATTATAAGAATCGGTATTTTGAAATTCGTGATTGTCAATATCGGAATTAAGTTTTTCGTATTTATGTAGTGTACTCTACTAAAACAAATCAGAAGTTAATAGCTTTTATGGTGAAAAGCTATTAACTCCTGATTTATTGTAGTGTGAGACCAACTAAATAAAATATTACACTGACGATACCAAGAATTTTATTAAGATATAAAAGAAAGTCGTGTTAGTTACATTACCTAGCACAAGAGAATGGCTGGACCGATTTTTATGTTTAATTTATTTGGATTTGTCTTCATCAGGAATAGGATAATTATTATTAAATTACTGGTATATTCGAATTATTACTAATTATTATTACATTTTAAAAATATATTATGCAATACTAAAGCATAAATATGATTTAATAAAACAAAAATGTAAAACAAGTAATTTGAACGGATTAGTGATAATGAAAATGCAAAAATATGTTTAATCATTTATTTTGCACCATTATTTGGTTTATATTTCAAAGCTGTT
This sequence comes from Anania crocealis, assembly GCA_949315895.1. Taxonomy (NCBI): domain Eukaryota; kingdom Metazoa; phylum Arthropoda; class Insecta; order Lepidoptera; family Crambidae; genus Anania; species Anania crocealis. The sequence goes on along the minus strand of OX438857.1, from coordinate 3,100,697 downwards.
GTTAGCATGTCCTTCGGTAACCGTGTTTTTCTTTGTACAAGGGAACTCCCAAAACTTCTGTGACCTGACCAATTCCTCCGCTTCTTCGAATGTTTGAGGCATATCTTTCTTTGCGGTTTCGGGCAACGTAAAACCAATGATTGCCCCCAATCCTGCAATGGCTCCAACGACAACCAATGGTAGCCAGTAAACATACGTCTCCAAATAAATAACATAAGGAGTTAAAGCGGTTGCGACATAACCACATATATGCACTATTGACGCTCCTGATCCTCTCACAGATGTAGGCAGCATTTCGACGGCCCATTGCATAGCGCAGCTGTACGACATGTTGACACAAAACCTCGCTATAACTGCAAATGCCACCGATGTGATACCAGACATGAATACCGTGAGAATAGAAAATACACAGCTGATAGCCATCACGGTTGCCGTCAAACATCTCCTTCCCATCCAATCCATTATGAATGCCGTGACGAGCATCGATGGGAACTCGGTAAAAGACACTACAGAGAATGACACGAAGAAATCAAAATCTAACTGTCCAAGGCTTCTAACTAGTCCATCAAACACCATCGTACAGCACATGTATTCTACGCACATGCATATAAAAATTCGTCTTAGTGTTGGCCTTTTTAATAGTTCTAAGATACTACTCGTCTCTAACTTCTTTCTATTGCTTGCAGAGAGCCTAAATTGCTCGACTAACTTTGTCGGTATCACTTTTTTATTGACTCGCCCAATCGTTAAAAGTTTCTTAATAGTATCATCTACACGTCCTTTAGCTAACAGCCACCTGGGGCTTTCCGGTAAGAAGAACAATGCCAGCACTGCTGAAGCTAAAGGCAAACTCGTGACTAGAGAGGTAACTTTCCAATGTCCACACGCAAGTACCAACCACGGCAAAGTTGTAACAGTAAATGCGTAAAAGAGAGCAAATGACATGTTCGACATTATAGTTCTATACTTCGGAGCCACATATTCTAAGGCAATCAGATAAGCCATCATCATGCAGTTATCATAAGCCATACCCATTACAAATCTGCATACAGCGAATTCAGTTAGATTTCTAGCAAAAGTGCTAAATACACCTCCGAAACATCCAATAATATTGCTGATGACAGCTGCTGGTAGTCTTCCATATCTGTCCGAGACATATCCTATGAGGAAACCTCCAAGAATGGATCCTAGGAAAAAGAATGTCTGTGCTGTTGCCTGGTAGCTGTCTTTATCGCACACCCATCCCAACTCACTTGATATTGTGGGATATGGTATCTCACTCCTATTAAATTCCCATCCGTGTTTGCAAGATACAGTATTCCATGATTCGTTTGGTTTCAATCCATATAATATTACTTCGCTCCAATTCGCTGCATATGCTTTGCAGTGTGAATATCCGAATCTTGTGCTAGTATCCTGAGGGATAGCTAGGGTTCTTCTTTCCATCTCAGTAAGATTTTCTAATTCCGGAATCCAGCACCAATGGTTCGGTGACACCTCAGTCAGGAAAAGTTGGGTGTAGTAAACGAACACCCCAAATACGTAAAATGGGAATGTCGAAAAAAATAAAAGTATTTGGTACTTTCCGAATTCTCCAGCTGACGTTATTAGGTCATCAAAATCCACTTCCGTCTGTGTATTTGTTGTATTTGCGCTGATAACGTCATTGTTACTTTCTTTTTTATCTGATTCATGGTCTTTATCCACGTTCCGTTTGTCTTCAGGATATTTCACGTTCATGTCAACAGCCATTTTTGTTTCTTTATTTATTTCCGTTTGTTCGTTTCCTCAGTCAGATCTATTTGTGGCAGCAACGTATATTGTACTAAGTGATTTGTACGTTTGCAAGGGATTATATAATAAAGTGGCGCCGACGTATGTTGATGTCAAGCTAAAATTAGCTTGTGTGTATTTGCTGAAGGCTTGACTTGGTAGGTGTTTCTTGTTTTCTGATTTATTACGATGAATAAATAGGATTACAGTATTTGCATGTGTTGTGGAAAGTTAACAAGAAATTTTACAGTATTAGATGTGCTATATGGTTGCTAATTTAATTGTTAAATAATGTTTGTCGTGTTTATGTTCTATTTAGAATAGTTCTAAAATTGACTATGTAAATATAGTTGACGGAAATTTTCAATGTCAAAAAAACGAAATGATAGCTAGTATCTTCACATCTAACATTTTATCCCTACTTTGTCTAACTAACATATTCAATTTCTTTGTATATTTAATTGAACGTTCATTAAGTGTGTATTAGAATAATTTTAATATATATAAATTGAAATAGCCTGGGTGCAAAAGTAACAGAGGACTATATTGAAACCTTGAATACGCACAAGACAAGTCTCTGCGCGTATTCAAGGTCATGGGACACACGCATTTTTGCTTTAGTTGTAGCAATATCTACAATGCAGTTACTTCTGCCCTGATCTAACTTACCCGGTTTCGGCTTTAAATGTTTTTTTAAAAAGCCAGAAAAGAGCAAATAATATGAGCCAGGATTGTCATCCTCACATATGGGTACAAAAATCCCTATTTATTTTGAATATTACTAATTATATTCCAAACGTTTCAGTTTTAAACCCGATATATTGTGTAAAAGTTTCAATTTGTTCCATTCAGTACTCTGGAGTGAGTCTGCATGCGTTCCGTTAATATTAAACTCCTATTGCTGACTACTCCCCTGGGAAATCTGACTGCAGTTACCGCGAAATGGCTGACTCGGCTCGAGGGAAAACTATTTGTGATTTGATTCCATTACTAGTTTCGTTGTTGAGAAATGTTGTATGAATGTTTAACTGAGGTATATTACTTTTTTAAGGTTCCGTAGTTACCTCAAAAGGAAACAGAACACTTATACATTAACATAAAAAGGAAACAGTACCATTCGAATACACATTACGGTAAAAAAAACATTTTTAATTACAAATATCTGCAAATTTGTACGGAACCCTCAGTGGACACGTTTTTTATCTTTATTTAACACAAACATTGTGCGATACATTACAGTTATTTAGATGATTAATTTGATAATATTATGACAGATAAGTATGTGACACTTGCATAGTCACTCCTATCTTTTTAAGTTTTAATATAAAATTAAGAAAGGCTTTGAAGGTTAAATATGGCACCTTGACTTCACACGCAGTTAATGTTAGTGTACGGTCGGGCAAGAATGTGGTGTACCAGTTTTACAAAATTTCATGTGTCAGTAAAATAACGATAGGGACTATGACATTTTAGTATTAGAAGTGTCATTATTTATTTGCATGGAAAATCAACCTTGTCGTTATCTGACGCGCGAATTTTCAATCTTAGGGTGATAAACCACTTAAAATACTGTGTGTAGAGCATGGAACAGCTGCTTCACAGAGTTATATGAAAATCTCCACAACGATTGGTCCTGCGCCACCTGCATCCAACGGCTTCCCGCGCCCTTAACCAGATCGTCGGTCCACCTGGTGGGGAGCCTACCCACAGATCGTCATCCGGTGCGCGGTCGCCATTCCAGAACCTACCCGCCCCAACGGCCATCGGTTCTTCGAACTATATGTCCCGCCCACTGCTACTTCGGCTCTGAAATTCTTCTAGTGATGTCGGTTATCTTAGTACTCCTACGGATTTCCTCGTTTCTGATTGTATCACGCAGGGAAATACCAAACATTGCTCATTCCAGTATATAAACTTGAAAATTTTTCAAGTTTATATACTGATATTATAAGTGCAATTAAGTTGCTAAAATATCAAATAAAGTATATTGCTCATTCCGTTACCCATTCTTATGAGACCCATATTAAGTGACCAAATGTGCTCAAAAATTTAAACTTTTCCTTAAAACGTTCTATCACATCATGGTCGTTCAGGTAATTAATTCGTATCGACTGCGCGCTCTTTTTTTATTAAATTTCTGAGTATTTAAAAAAGGCATTAATTTGTAAATGTTATTTACGAAACTTTGACCTTTATAACTTTGTATAAAGGAATAGTATTTTCCGAAAATTCTTCTTTTGTTTTTGTGACGAGATTGTCCTCGAGTGAGGAAGCGACGTGGCAGGCAATATTCACTTTCTAAGAGACTGTTATGTCGCAGAAAGAAGCGGCGAAGAAAAAGCGACAGGCTGACCGCTCCACCCCAATGATTCGCCGCAGACGTGGTGGTGGCCGCCAAAGGAGGTAATACCTCCTTCATCTGCCCCTTCCGGATAGGTTCCGGGCTACAGACACAGGGTCTCTGAGATTCGCAAAGGCGCCGCGTGAACCCACTTGCAGTAGAGCAGGGGAAAACTTACCATACCACAACCATAGGACGAGAAGAAGTAGTGTTTAAGTACCGGGCTAAGACCGGGGTTCGATTCCTGGGTCGGGCAACAAGAGTTTTCAACTGTCAAACATTGCTAGTATTTGTAAATACCAACCCGCATTTGGCGTTGTGATTATGCCTTTACCCATCACTGCTGTGGAATCTTTAATTTAATAGGGCCTTGGCCTTGCAGTAGGACGATTATAGGCTAACGGGTCGTTATAGGCTAACGGCGTTAAATATTATGAAGGTATAAATACCTATTTATTTACCCGACGTTTCGACTGGATTGCACCAAGCCAGCCCGTGACCACGGCTTGGTGCAATCCAGTTACGACGACAATAACGACAATAACAATTAGTGTACTATAAATAATATGTGTTCAAATCGCGAAAGTTTAAATTCGATTATAGGCTGTTACTTCACTTTTACATTTGATGTTTCTAGATTCCCTAGCACGTTAACAACTGAGTTATGTCAACAAATCAGGCGACTCCTAATCGTGTCAACTCCGAAATTGGCTTTTGGCGAAAAAACCCGGTTTGGGTTATTTACATAATTTGTTGAGGATCAATGGCGACGCAAACATAGTTACCGCGGGTTCCGGGGAGGGTTCTTAAGACGTCGTTAAGGACCCCGAATCTTTGCGGATTTGTGGTTTCCCCCGGATTTAGGGACCGACTTATTTATAAGATTTTTATTGGTGTTAGCACGGGCTTGACGACTAGGAAATTCTCTTGGGGTTGAACTGAGATTTTGTTTGTAAAACCACTACTTGAGCAGACGATGTACTTGTTGTATGTGTTAATTTTGGAAGAACGATTCTTTGAAAAAGATTGGACTGGCTTAGGTTGGATACGAATCTACAACCTGATTGAGAACTGAGGGACTGCTCTCATCGATGAGCTTAATTAGGCTTATTTAAATAAGAATAATTAATTTAGGCTTCTGGCTAAGCATGCGAATTTCATGTGATTGTTGGACCATCGGCTTATGTCCAAATGACATGTGCATGTAATATACGATGACGATTTTTTTGCAAAACAATTATTTTACGTTTTAGGCTGTTGATATTTAAGTGTCTAAACACACTATGCCGAAGTTACGCGGCCGAAAATCGGCGGCTATACTAAATTGTACTTTATGTTGTACGCTATAACTCAACGTAATTTCGGCATAATGTGTCGTCAGTAATTCAAATAGCATTGCAGGCGTGATCTTGCCGCACTTCGGTCGCGTATCTTCGCATAGTGTGTTTAGACACTAACGGCTCTAGATTCGTATTTTTAACCGACGAAAACCAATAATATTTTATCCTTTTACAAGTGTTGTGTTTTTATGTTTGACACCGCATAACTTTTTACGGGGCTGACCGGTTAAAAACAAATTCATACAAATCGTAATCTAAAATGTTAGTAAGTATAAAAATAAACTAAAAATGATGAAAGCAAATTTCAGACTTCATAGTATTTATATGCAAATGTTGACATATATGGCTTTTTATATCATTTACCTAACAATCTGTATATTCCTATAACCATCCCCGTGTTTTCTAAGATGCTGGGATTCGTTCATATTATTGAGCGTAACAAACTCTCTTACCAACTTTTAATCATGTGGTTTTGCCCACGCTTTTCCATTTTACGCTCAGGCAACCCGCCACCACATTCATAATTATACAAATCCAGACTGAACCTAACTAATCTCGTCCTAACTATAGTTGAGTGTATATTGTGTAACGCCCCGCTGTTCTAGTGGCATAAATACTGGTGTTTCCTATGTATAATAAGAATTTATTAACAAAAATATAAAAGTAATTTAAGTTTATCGGTTTTCTTGTGGTTTTCTAGTACCCATAACCCAAGCTACTAAGAAGTAGCTTAATTTGGGACTAGATGGCTCTGTGTGGCCCAGGGTGGCTTGTCTGAAAAAATATTATTAAATATTTATATTATATTATTATCTTGGGGTCCTACGTTCGACCCCTAGGTCGGTCAACAAGTCGGTTTGCAACCCGCACTTGGCAAGCGTGGTGATTACGCCTGTACCAATCATTGCAGTGGTAACTTGAATTCAATGATGGAGGCCTTTGCCCTGCAGGGGGGTGATTATAGGCTGTTACTTAAATAATTGTATTTGTTCACTCGACAGTTCCTCCGTGGGCATACTTACCACAAAATTGCATTTGAAGACATTTCTATTTCACCGTTAAATGTATTTATTGAGAAGGACACAAAAATAAGGACATAATAAGTAATTCTGATTCATTCATTTGTTTTTTGGCCGTAACGTAAAAACAAAAAAAAACATTTCGTTTAAAATTACCTTTTTACGAGAGCGCTGATAAGTGTTCAAAACGTTAGAGTTAATAAAAATAAAGTATATAAAAATCTCAATAAACGCGAGTTGAATCCATAAATAATTCTTTCATTTAAAATCCAATTTATAGTTCAATTGCACGGATACATTGACCTTGTAAAATATAATTTCATAATAAATATTATGTAGAATAAGCCGAAATTAAGCCTTTTTTTTCACCGGACTGTTCTTGGCAATTGAGCTATGAACACATTATTTATGTCAACGATTTAATTCAAGGCTTTTCTCTGTATGTTTTATAACTTGAACATACTTATATCAGATCAACCGTTCCAACAAAGCTTGAAATAATTTCTCTGCCACAAATAATCTATTAGTAGCTTACACGTATTAATATAAAGAAAAAGATTATTATTGTTGTATGTTTATAACAAATAAACTAAAAAAACTACTATATCTAACTATGTAGGTACAATTCAATACAGAGATAGTTTAAGCTTTGGGAAAGGACAGAGTAGGTATATTTGTTATCTCATAAATCATTCTTATAAAAGGTGAAAATGGATGGTGAAAAGGGTGAAAAAGTTTATGGGCATCAATATTTTTTTAAGCGATTGTAAACTTATTTAGTACCTAAACCTTGAAAGTTGTGTTTATATAGTTTGTTTCCCTTCAATTCATTGCTTAAATGGGTTCAAAGAGGTGGAGATGCGTATGAAGAATAAATTTTCTTAATTTAGTTTGAATAGTAAGAGATAGCGATTGAAAAAAAAACGTGAGTTAAGAAGTGAGCACAAACATTTGAATGAGCTAAATTTCAAATTGGGGACTTGGTCCCTCCTATATACTTCCTCTTAACGCTCTCGTTAAGAGGAAGTATAAAGGTACACTAGCGCCTCCTTCTTCCTTCCTTCCTTTAAAAAATATAACCTCGAGAATGAAACCTGAAACGGAACTATAAAAAATGGCTCAGATAAGACCCTCGGCAAGAGCGTTTAGAATTTTCTAATACTTACCTTTCAAAATTTCGTGTCTAAAAATTTCATCTTGAGACTATGATACAATTCCTCCTTCCTTGAATTAAAAATTTCAGACTGCACTAGTCGGGATTTAAACCCAGAGCCTTTCGTTTACCGGGTGACTTCTTTACCCGATTGCGCTACCAGTACATAATTTGTGTCTACGAATTTATTCCAAGACTAGCTCATCGCCTGCGATTATACTTTGTGCTTCATCCTCGAGATTAGAACAACATGTAGTTTCACGTAACGACTTGCTAATCCACACTATAGTTAAAATATTTAAAAATCAAAATCATTTAAAATATAAACACCTTTTTTGTGCTGGTATCCCTACTTTCTACACAGATGCCATCTTTTATAAGTCGTTACCTCATCGCAAAGTCTCATTCGCGTTTTAGTGCTACGCTAGTTCACACTTTTAAATCCATCTGCAAGTATATTTTTTTCAGCAATAAGCATGCTTAAAAGAAAGCAAGATGGGAACTATGACGAATTTATATATATAGACGACGTCAAATTAATAAAATCGGAAGGAAACTTAACAAGGAGCAATCGCGAAGAATTTTTTCGAGTAGCGATAGTGATTTGAGGATAAGCCAAAATTTTCTGACGCCTTCGTCACCAGGAGGTAAGCAAAGTATATACTTTGTCTTTAAAGTATTTTTAATTTTAAATAAAAGGAGGTAGTTGGAATTCTTAAAATGTTGTTGCTGATTATGATGTAAAATTAATGCATGTGCCTTATTCGGCCTGTTTACTGATATAATGTTGAAAGTTAAGAAAGATATTATATACTGCAAAAAGTAATCAATCAAATACTAGTGCACAGACATGGGAACCACCCTGTGGCTCCTCATCCGTGCCGTGTAAATAATTTTGGTTGCTATTAATTCACTTAATACTAATATGACTTAATTTTTGCAAAACTACCTCCTATGTTTACCAAATAAGCAAATACTTAACGGCATATGTCGTTTTGTAAATAAATTTGCTGTGTAAACTTTATATCCACTCCAAACGGGGTTGGATGTCACAGTGCAATATAATAAGATAATAATTATCTTACGCACTGCCTTTCAGATTGCTTATTTCGTTTTTTCTAAAACTACCTCCTGTGTTTACGAAATAAGCAAATACTTAACGACATAGGTATGTCGTTTTGTAAATAAATTTGCTGTGTAAACTTTATATCCACTTCAAACGGGGTTGGATGTCACAGTGCAACATAATAAGATCATAAATATCTTATGCACATATATCATATCCAGACGGCCTGTTATTAACAAATTTATAATGAGATGCGGTTTCGGCCACGCCTGAGACATATTTTTTAAAGTTTTAATATTGACATTACAATTGCAATTTAGCTGCTAAAATATCATATAAAGTAATTAATATGTAATGATCAACCTGGCCTACCCACGTCTGACGTGGATCTGGATATTGTGGAGCAAATCCCAGGGCGTTTCAGCCCTGCTCCAACTAATTTTGAGGAATGCGCATTGGATAATGACATCATGGAGATTTCAGGCGCACCATCAATACAAAATAAAAAAAAAAAAAAAAAAAAAAACGATTTTTCGAACATTGCTCGGGTTTGTGATTAATCACCAACCCGCATTTGGCATGCGTGGTGAGTATGCCTGTACCCATCATTGCCATCCGAACCTAAAATTCAACGATGGAGGCCTTTGCCCTGTGGTGGGATGACTATAGGTCTTTACTTTATCCAAAGATAAAAATATGCATAATCATAAGCGAAGCTCTCACAAAAATGTTCATTTCGGAACATAAACATGCAACCTTTATATAACCTCCACTGGAGGGTGCTCAACTGCTCTGTGATCCTCGGTTCTCCGAGTCGATGAAACGGCGAAGCCTTATTTGTGCATTCGTCAGAAAGGATGTTACAAGTCAAACTTTATGAAACTGAGATCGAAGCCTTAATTGGTGACCAGCAGGCAACCAATAAAGAGGTGACAAGAGCCTGTTCATTACACACATTCGTCGATCGCACATCCGATGCTGCACAGCATCAACAGCGTCAGTTATCCAGCAATATTTAGCGCCGCCGGTGCCGTCGCTGCCACCGCCGCCGCCGCCGCTTTCACATCCGGCGATACAACCGCCATCACAGCAGAGGCGATAGCGACCGTATCAACGCCGCTGGATAAGGTACACTGTTCGGGCAGACTTGTCCCATTTTAATATAAATGGTCCAAAATAACTTTAGACTCAGTTATATTGTCATGGGTTCAAGGGTACAGCATTCCCTTTTATAGCCCGTAGTACAAAGGTATATTTCACAAACACTAAATCTTTCTGCCACCGAGACAAAACATATCTACAGGGAAGCCATAACTGAACTTTTTGATACCTGGATCTATTATCTATCTATCTATCTATCAGTGGTTAATCAGTGTGAGGATCAGTTTTTTTCTCTAATTGTTTTTTCTAATAAAAAAAGAAAGATGGCTCGTTCATATTTATATTAAATCTAAGAGCATTTAATAAATTCATAAAAACGGAACATTTTAAATTAGAGGACCCTAAAACTAAATCGAAACTAGCCTCCAGCAATTATTATTTTTGGGCTTCCCTAGATCTTCTAGAGCATATTTTTAGTGCCTATAAACGAGCATTACAGAAAATATCTGTAGTTTGAATTTTAAGGAAAAATCTTTGAATTTAATGTGCTACCTTTCGGCCTCAGTACAACCACAGATAAGTACAGCCTCTTTCGTTTTTTACGAAATTGCTTAAACCAGTCAATGGCCAATGACGATTAATGGGCTTCATGTTCATTATATTATTATATCTGGATGACGTATGTTGTACTGCTCCTAAGTACCAAGAATGTATTGCAAAGGTCAATGAAATAATAACCCGGTTTTTTATACATGAATAAAAAAGCTGTCTCATGCCATCCAATATTTGTACTTTTGGATTTATCTGTATCTTGGATTTATATTTGACACAAAATTTAAAACTTTAAATTTATTCAAAAATAACTTATTCGACTTAGAAGACTCCAGCGTTCGTCTATACGTGACTTCGCTCGTGTCATTGGCCTACTCACTTCAGCTTTTCCACTGGTATAGAGTACTGCTGGCTATATACTAAACAATTTGAAAGATGTAAATACCTTACTCTTTTACAATTCGAAGGTTACAATAGCTGTGACTTTGATTGTAATGAAAAATATAAATACAGCAAGGAATCCAATAAGAGCTGATAATAACACCTTGGTGATATTTTCTGATGCAAGTCTACCCGTATGTGGTCAAGAGACCACAAGCGGCAGGTGGAGCTCTGAAGAGGCCTTTGAGCACATTAATTTTCTTGAATTGTTAGTAGCATTCTTTGGCCTCAAAATATTTGCCTCAAAAAGGAACCCAGGGCAAATTTTTGCTAATGATTGATCGTTTATTAATCGTAGGGGCGGATTTAGGTTTCCACATCTTCATAACCAAAGATATTTGGAAGCTTTGCGAGATTCGAAATAAATACATATTTATGCTTCGAAATGTATCGGGCTAACATAGCTAGCTCGATTGATAACAAAATAGCAGACGCTCAGTCCAGGAGAGCTCACCTTGGTCAGCTCAGCTTAAAGGGCAAGTTTTTGAGCGTATAGCTGACATTTCGGTATAAAACAACCGCTGTTTGCTCAAGGCTAAATGCAAAGTGCCAAAATTATACATCGTGGCATAATAGAAATAGATCCAGGTACATGTGCTGTAAATGCCTTTACCGACAGTTGGAATAATATTTATTTTTACGTTTTTTTTTCGTATTTCGATAATAGCAAAAGTTATAAGAAAAATAAATACTGATGAAGCACAAGGAATTCTTGTAGCAGGTACCTCATTGGCTCACACGGGCATGGTACCTATTACTTTTAAAACTTTTAATATCCTTACCAATAAGGTACATTAAACAGTTATCAAACTGCCCTATCTTTAATTTTTGGGTCCAAGGGTAACATCCGATGATCGAATCATAAGTTATTTTTTTATCAAGCGGTTTTACAGGTTCCGTTTGCCCTTTACTAAGTACTTACACGATAACCTGGGACACATTTATTGCTTTAGATTATCTAGCAAATGTATTCTGACCTTTCCATTGAAGCAGTTAACAAAAAGTGAAAAAGTACAGCTAGTTCTTAGCTCTAATCACGGCTCACCGTGTGCAAACATTACGAGTATCATTAATTTAATTAAGTGAAGTTAAAAATTGCGGTAATATGACCACAATTAAATTACCAGACTTATTGAAGACATCTAGCCAGGTGTTAAAAAACCCTGCCTATTTGATTTTATGATAAATTAATTAATAATTAAAAAAAAAAAAAAAAACTATATGTCACCTACATGAATATTACTAAGCCATTACGATGCAATTAAGTAAAATTATTTATTAGTCAAATGAACCCACATAGACCTGTTACAAGTACCTAGTAAATGGATCTAAGGTGTTTTTAAATGAGAATGGAATTGACACTTCTTGTTCTTTGCGCACCCCACCTGATACGCTAGCACCTTGGCTGCCAGCAGGCGTGGTGTAAGCATTGATTTGATTAGAAGTACTCGTATTGCTGGATGAGGTGGCAGATAGAATGTTTTTGCAAAATATTGTAATAGAAATATTAATAATGGAAGTACAAATGGTTTTGCCCTATCAGTCTTAAACAATAAGAAGTTGATATGAATTTAATAAATATTGGGTAATGTACTATTCACTTATTTAAATATTTGCAAAACTTGTTACATATATTTATATAGATTTCTTTATAAAGATTTCTTTATTGTTTGATTTGATAAAATACTTACGAATATAGTCTATGGTTGATACATTTAATTCAAATAATATAATTTCTATATCTCTCAAGATCTACATGTTGTTCTAATCTCGAGGATGAAGCACAAAGTATAATTAATGATTAAACGAACTTACCTTAAGTGAAGTTCTATCATAATTATACGAGGGCTTCATCCGAAGAGATTAGAACCCACCCTCCCAAATACACAACCCATCATTACCTCAAAATATACATTATTTGAATGTAGATATGCTCTTTTATGGTACGAAACGTTGTCTTTAAACTAAATGAGACTTTGCGATGAGGTAACGACTTATAAAAGATGGCATCTGTGTAGAAAGTAGGGATACCAGCACAAAAAAGGTGTTTATATTTTAAATGATTTTGATTTTTAAATATTTTAACTATAGTGTGGATTAGCGAGTCGTTACGTGAAACTACATGTTGTTCTAATCTCTTCGGATGAAGCCCTCGTATAATTATGATAGAACTTCACTTAAGGTAAGTTCGTTTAATCATTAATTCTACCCGCGTGAATAAACTTCACGTCATATGGCGCGGTCGGAAACCTGTGCCTAGCAGTGGCATATAAAAAGATAGATTAGGTAGGCTTATTGCATTCGTGTCTGTGAAACCATGGAAATGCACATACAAAATTTCAACCCAATCGGTCAAGCCGTTTAGTCGTTGACATGCGGACAGCAGCGCCATCTACCGGGTCCCGCGGTAAAAAGTAGCCTATGTTCATCAGGGATAACGTCTGCATCTAGTAGTAAAATATTTTTTCAAATCCGTCCATTAGTTTCGGAGCCCATTCAAAACAAACAAACAATCAAATCTTTCCTCTTTATAATATTAGTGTAGATTTACGCTGTAAGTTACAAGTAGTTACATCAATGTTTCTGGGTATACCTCCAACATCCGAGAGAAATATTATTACAAATATATATATTTAACAATCTATAAGATGATTTGTATTTATAAGAAATTATATTTTCATTTGCTAGAGTAGCAATTTAATTATTCAATAAACAATTTTATGACAATTTATGCAAGAAGCTACAAAATAATATCTAGTTGTACGAGTATGTAGCTGCTTCTTTAAATATTTTTGTACTTAGTGTCTGCCTAAGAAACAAGAATGAAAAGGTATTAAAAAGATACTTAGATCAGACAATAGATGTTATAAATAAATAGAGAAAAGGTATTAGAAAATTGTAGACGCACTTACTAAGGGTCTTATCTGAGCCGTTATTAATAATTCCATCTAAGTCACGAGATAACATTTTTTCAAAGGATTTTCTAGTGTAGGTACCTTTATACTCTTCTTAAAATATAAAACTGGCATTGAGCAGAGTCGGAGCGCATAGGACGACTAATAATAAGTGATATTTACCGGTACTAACTTAGAATTGACCTTCCAAAAAAGTTCTTTTTTTATTTATGACACTACGTTCTGTCGACATTTATTTAGACCGTAGAACCTGACACCATAGCCAGGGATTTCGTTCGCAGATAATGTAGTTCATGTTTTACCCTTTGCCTTGCCTTAACTACCATTATACAGCTTAATATCATAAAGCTGAAGAGTTTGTTTGTGTTTTCGTTTGAACGCGCTAATCTCAGGAAGTACTGGTTCGATTTGAATAATTATTTTTGTGTTGGATAGTCCATTTATCGAGGAAGATTACGCTGCGACCAATAGGAGCGAAGCATCAGTGAAAAATGTTGCAAAAACGGGGAAAATTATTCATATTTGATGGTTTCCGATGCGTGCGCTGCGTAAACGGTTGAAGTTACCCAAAAAATTTGCATGAAAGAATTATTCCTCTTCAATGATGTAAAAAAATGTCCGCGACAGTTTAAGTCTATCTTTTAAGGTTGAATGACTAAACCTTTTTTATAATAATCTTTGTTTGAAATTAATGCATTATTGCCAATTATTTGCCAAAGAGTTTTATCAACATAATATTAATCCTTATCCAAATAAATGTGTTGTTGATTAAGAGTATTTAATTGTGAACTTCTTAATCGCGATAATAATAACAGAAATTGACGCGGACGAAGTCGCGGGCAAGAGCTAGTATGTTATACCCTTGCCTTCAAACTACCACTTTACAAAAAATCATGCCCATCCCTTTCAATATTAATTCTTCTTCTTCTTAGTCGTTCTGATTATGGATTCGACTTTTTTCAGGAGGCTGCTGCTCTAGCGACGGCCCTCCACGTATTGCGATCTGCAGCATTCCTGGAGCAAACAGTTGCTGGGCATTGTGTAACAGCTTTAAAAAGATCCAGCCATCTAGTTGGAGATCGACCGCGTGACCGCCTGCCTTCAATTCGACCTTCAATTAATTACTACAATTTAAGACATACCACACTGGGCCACACAGAGCCATCTAGTCCCAAATTAAGGTACTATTAAGTACCATGTCGTATGAGGTACTAGACAACCGATAAACTTACTTATATACTTCTTTCTTTTTTTTTGTAAATACATACTTATAATACATAGAAAACACCCAGACCAGTACAAACAGACATGTTCATGCACACAAATATTTGTACTGTGCGGGGATCGAACCCGCGACCCATGGCTCAGAAGCAGCGTTAACTACCGCTGATCCAAATGGTCGTCAAATACTAATTATATAAACATGTTTATCCAACGGGAACCGAATGTTCTACTGGCATAAGAAAAATTTATGTAGCACATATTTTTTTTTTACTAGACTATTACCTATATTATGTATATGTATTAAACAGATTATTTTAGACATTTTGGTGTGACTGAATAACAAACATGCTTTCGAATTTTCACATTTATAAATATTATCCTATTAATATTAGGGGTTAAAGTATGAAATTGCCTTTTTGTATGGACGAAATCGAGAAAAGTCATTTTTCCATACTAACAATTTTTTTTGTTTTTTTTAAAAACGCCTGAACCGTTTTCGATGCAATTAAAGGTGAAAGTTAGATGGTTATAAAGCTACGCATTATAGTGTTTAAATTTCTGAAAATCAAAGTATATAATACAAATAATCTTAATTGAAGCAAGAAGGACAGCTGACACATTGTAAGGGGTCTTTTCAACGACTTCCTTTGAAGTAATAGGCACTAGTATTGCGTTTTTTTTTTAGTCAAAAGTTACTTTATTTAGTTTTTGATACAATACAAAAAGAATTACGCAATAATATGACTATACTTAAGAGCTATAAACAAAATAAAAAGTGGGAAAATAATCGGCAATTTCATACTTTAACCCCTATTATTTAAAACTTAATTATAGGTACGCACACAGTACACGGGAAAAAGGTTAGAAAGGCTATGTAGGCAGGGCAGGCGCGCCACCATAGTGGTGATGAGCAAAGGGTCATACTTCTGCTCAAACATGAATGTAAGAGAGCGCTGTGATTGACTTAATTGGCGTTCTTTGAACTCGTTAATGTGTGCGAAAGCTTGTGTTTATTATGTGCACAAGTATAGTTGTGGGTAGCAAGTGGCGACATCAATTCTCATACAAATGGCGCATGACAGCCTTTCTAACCTTTTTCTATGTTCTAACCTTTTATAGGTACCTAAACACCTACTGAAAATGTATCTTTTAAATAGCTAATGCCATAACTTCAACGGTAGGTACTATCACTTGTTAAGTATCATCTGTTTTGCACAAAAAGTGTCATGTTTGAAGGATAGGAACTATCAGTATTAATTAACATCAGGGCCCCAATTCCGCTAATTTATAAATGGCTCAATAGAATCGCAATAAATTGCATCTCAAATTCTCAACTGTATATTTTGACACATTTATTATGGTAGTAATGTCAAAATATAAGATTGAGATGAAATTGCGATTCTATTCAGCCATTTGTAATTAGCGAAATTGGGGCCCAGAAATTGTACTGTACCTACAGATTATAAAGTTGACAAATTCTGTGTACGGCTGATCTCGCACTTAATTGCTGTTGTTCGCGGATTCTATCACAAGATGGAAGTCGTAAAAACTAGCCACGTCAGAGGCCTTAGTAAGCGACTTGGAAGACTAACTCCAGATTATACTTTAAGGATAATCATGCGAAAGAAGCAGAATCTAATACACACTAAGATTTAACTGGCTTCACAAACTTAAGCAGTCGAATTGATCCTGTTATCTATTTAAGAAGAGCACTAGTATTGCATTTTTTTTTTAGTCAAAAGTTACTTTATTTAGTTTTTGATACAATACAAAAAGAATTACGCAATAATATGACTATACTTAAGAGCTATAAACAAAATAAAAAGTGGAAAAATAATCGGCAATTTCATACTTTAACCCCTATTATTATAAACGTGAAAGTTTGTAAGAATTTACGGATGTTTGTTACTCTTTCGCGCTAAAACTACTCAACGGATCTGAATGATATTTGGCACGGTGTTAGTTTATTGGCTAGAATAGCATATAGGCTATAGGCATATCCCGGGAAAAGGTACGGTTCCCGTGGGATAATTTTAATACCCAGTTTTATATTCAAAAATCCACGCATACGAAGTTGCGGGCAACAGCTAGTAAGTAAGAAAATTGAGACTTTATTTATAAAGCTTAGGTAGATCAGTGAACGCAGAGTCTCACTTTTTATCTATCCCATTGTTGTGAATTAGATTCACAGAACGTCGAACGAACAGACAGACATGGAAAAATTATTAAGGAGTGTATACAATTAAGCTTGATGCTGCAAAGTTACATCTGCTAAGGTATATTAGGGAAATAAAATTAAATTATATTATTTTAGTAATAAATTTTTCGCTTCATTGCAACAATATAATGAAATTACTTAACCAAGCTCGTTAATAAAAAGAACTAATAAATTTACTTCAAAACATAATTAAAGCAGTTGCAAAATAAACTCATTCTATTCTACAATGTGCATTTTTATTCATCTGACAAACGAAGCCCACATATCCCGGCTTCGCACGGATTTTTTTTATAAGGATCCTTAATATTTTCTAGCAGTAAATATAGCCTATGTCACTCAAGGTGAATGTAGCTTTTCAATGGTGAAAGAATTTTTGAAATCGGCACAGTAGTTTTTGAGTTTATTCATTACAAACATACACACACACAAAAATACAAATCTTTTCTCTTTACGATATTAGTGTAGTTGTAGATGTAGATTATGTATAACGTCTTGGTAGTGTTATTTTAATTTTATCAATAAAAATATAAAAGTCTTGATTTTAAATATTCAATTTAAAACACGCTGTGACGCGCTTAATCTTACTAATCCACTAATGAGAAAGTTTAGATAAATCTTTCTTACTTAATCACTCCAAAACAGCTGATCTGAGTGAAAATTAGCAGGGTGATAGATTACAGGTTGGAATAGCAAATAGGCTATTTTTCAACTCACAAAATGTTCAGTTGCCATGGGGTTGTCTAACGTAATAAGTTGCTTTTATAATTTCACGTTCGAAGTACGCACTTTGTATTACACTATGTCACCTTTTAGAAAGAAAAGAATTGCTATAGCAGTTCGATAGAAACTACCAGAAGCAATCACGTTAAAATTTACTCCCATAAGTCAACCAGAAGTAGGCAGGCCGAGCATTAAAATACAGCTCGGAAGCGGGTTCGAAAGCGAAATATCGGTTCGAAACATACGGCGAGATATTCTGACTAGACACGCAGCAAGATGAAAAGAGAGTGAAAATTTACAGAGAGAGAGAACAACTGTCATGCAAATATTTTGGTATATTATTAGTAGAGTGGCATACACACCGGTTTTTATGGTGTCGCCTGCTCCGATATCCCAGGTTTGATTCCCGGACGGGTCAATGTAGAAAATAAGTATTTTACTATACCTATTTACTATATACAGGCTGAAATTATAACCAATTTCCAAAAATTTTATAGACACTTAGTATCGTATTTAGAGCCTATTTATGAAGTAAAAAATCCAAATCAAGTTGTCACCCGAAAATATTTTTCGCGATATAGTTTTCAATTTTTACGGTCGGTACGGACCTGTTAAGGTATAAAGGGAAAATCAAAAACTTATGAATAGTATCGTAATGAATGAATGAGATGCGCAACGCGTAAAAAAAGTGTTGCTAGGCGGCCGTATCAAAAATTTTAGATTTTTGGCGGACATTTTCTAAGTGCTTTATCTTGACATTTTTGTACTGGGCTATAACCAAACAAAAAATACGTCATTTGTTTTTTGTCTCGTAGATTGATATATTAAAATTTGGAAGGTGGTTAAAATTTTATCCTGTAAACTCGGGTCTCGGTGTTTGTGGTAATTTCATCGTTTGTGATTTCCACAGAAACAGGTGCATTAAATAGTTCCTTTTTTTTCTGGCTTCTATGACCGTTCAATGTTAGAGTTAGTGCAATGCATGTGATGTTGTCAAAATTTTATTTATTTCTGTTTGACGTTTACAAAACACCGGTGGGACAACTTTATATTAACCACGTGATGACGGCGACGACCCATACGATGCGTGATATATACTCGTATGTCGCAGCTATCTAGTTAAATTAGCCAGCGAATTTGACGCCTAGGCCGTTCATTAAACGCCGGCATTTAAATCACTAGGCTAATGGATGATTAATTGAACTTGAATAACTCAACGTTTAACAACTTGACATTTTGAAAGTTAGCCTTTTCGAAATGACTGACCAAAACTCAGCCAAGTGATTCTTTAGTTCAGTTTTTTACTGTAGTGCAGCGAAGTGTATTATTTTTCGTTTGCGCTGCATTTTGAAATGAAAATTTACGTTATAATTGTGAAATTCATATAAAACATGGAGGTGGAAAATAATACGAGTTTTTACTAGAAGTTAAGTCGAAATTTACGGAATATGAACTTCAACGTCGAGGTGGGTTTACTGTTATTATATTAATTTATACGTTTCATTAACGTTCACTTTGTTTAGCGTTATTGTCATAATTACGCATAGTAAACTAGTAATATTAACTTAAGGATCTCAAAGAAAACCTAATTTAACTACATGACTACACAACGTTTAGTCATCTGGTTAAACGTTGCGGTCCATTAATTGGCTGGATGTTGAGCTATATAATTAGATGCCGGCATTTAGTCAACGGCCTAGGCTGCTAAGATTTTAATTTTGATTTTTTGACACACTCGGGCGGTTTTAAACAATTCCGACGCGTGCGTATTCCCCGCGCACAATCCCATTACAGTGTGATCGGGAGCATACTCGTATCTCACATATTCAAAAATGAGTGGGAACTTCATTGCAGAATGGACATTTATTGCAGCTTTGTCTGGCTGTCCTCAAGTCGTTTCGGCGCATTAAAACAACTTTTAAGCTAGACATATTGTTTTATGGGCGCGTAATCAAAAATGCGCGATAGGTATCTATCGACATAATACGAGTATTATCCCGGGTCACTGCATCAAATTCTAATATGGGCCTTATAAATTTTAGTAAGCCTCGTATGTCTATATTATAATCTTACTAATATTTTTAAAGGAAAATGTGTGTATGTATGTTTGTTACAATACGCCAAAACGGATGAACGGATGTACAGCAACAGCACGTCAACCTACCACAAAACGTCAAATTTTCTCAATTATTATTGACCTCTACTTGTTGGACTTAAAGTTGAAAATCAATTTAATGACCTTTAAACTTTTTGGGTAGGTTGACCTGCTGTTGTGGTTGTGTGTACCTTAATGAAATTTAGCAATTTAGCGACACAGATTTTAAAAATATTTATAGAAGTTAAAAAGTTAAAAGAGAAATTAAGTGCATAATTTTTTACTTATTATCACAGATCTTTTGTGTCGGGGTCTCCTTTCTTTAAATTTCTATTTTACTTCTTATTCTATTGACTTCCAAAATGGCAGCATTATCAATTAGTTGCCTTTTGATATCCGCCGTACTTGTTGTTCAGTTCTGTGATTGGCTAAAAACTCTTTAAGATGGCAACGGATGCGTTCTAAAAGCATTTCCGCTCAGAGGACAGCCAATCAAAGCGCTTGAAAAATGTTTGTTATTCGTTGCCATGGAGACCGCAAAAACCGCTTGAAAATTTATTGACAATTCTTCACTTTCCAATAACTACAAAAAAACGCATTTATGGAAGAATCCAAGGAAAGTGTCACGCCGAACATAAACAGATACGAAATAAGGTGACTCCGGACCCTCCCGCTGGTTGGTGGGTTTTACATAATTTGTACAAAAATTACACTAAAAACAGCCCTCCATTGAATGACAGACGTTCATTATATGTAAGTGTCAACTTTATAACCCGACCAAATTATGTCACCATGCAATGCTATGGATTGCAATGGATATCTATGTAATGTTGTATGTCATTTAAATTGATAAAGGTTATACTAAAAGTGCGTATGCGAAATGAGTGCTCCTAGCCCTAGATACTTAATTAGTAGAGACACTTTTTTCACGCTGATTGTGAATGTATTAATCAATTGTTTTTTGGAGGTCAATATATATTTTTTGGTTTATGCTCGTCTATGTCTTTATTCTTCCATCCGCTTCACAACGTATTTTAGGTTGTGACTAGGGCCGCCCCGCTATATGGCATGTACACGCCCCACACATCTCTTATGAAGGCAAGGACTTGAACAGTCTAGTTGGGACAGTTAACGCCCCGTTGGTCTAGTGGTTTAAATACCGAGCCAAGATCTCGGGTTCCCGGGTTCGATCTCCGGGTCAGGCATAAAAGTTGCGAATTTTCGAAAATTGCTAGGGTTCTGATCACGGCAGAGTTGGCCAGCGTGGTGATTATTAATGCCTATACCCATCATTGCTAACTTAAAATCAATGATGGAGGCCTTTGCCCTGCCTGCAGTGAAATAATTAAAGGCTGTTTCTTTATACAGATCGAAAAGATACTTGAGAATCAGAGGCATTCAGAATACAGAAAAGAAGAAAACTACAAGTATGAGTGATTAAAATTTCTGTGGAACAGCAGCGCTATTACGTATCTTTTTTGACAGTCAAAGTGATGATCGCTGAGCCTAAGTGTTTATATGTGAACTGTCAAAACATAGTTTTGGTATTACGTATCGTCGGTGTAAGTATAAATACATTAATGCAAAATCAGTGACTATGACTAATAGGTACTGTCCTATCAACTTTCCCACTTTTGACAGCCGTTTTTGTATCGATAACTCTATTTTGGTATTTGTAAGTCAGAGTGATCAGCAAAATCATTAGGTAGTCATCGGAATTTTAAAGTGGCGCTGATAAAAACTACTAAAGGGCAGTGTTTTATGAATATACACTATAAACCAACTAAGTGAAATCATAATGCAAAAATACTGATTGGGTGTTAGTTTACATTACGACTTTTTTTGGATGGCTTATAAGAAAAGAAAAGCAAGCCAAACAAAACAAACGCTGACTGATATGTAATCTATGGCTGACTGGCTCTCGCTAGACGATATTTATGTTGTAATTATTAATCAGAAATCATTTATTAGCTAACGAGTTACTAGGACTCTACATGTACGAAAGTATTACTTAAGTAGTAAGAGAGTAATATTGTGTTATTTAGCTCGTGTACTTTGTCTGTCTGCTAATGAATGGACGCAATCCGCACTTGACTATTTTAATTGTGTTGGTACCGTCAGAATGAAAATTATGAATAAGTAGGTTTTTTTTTCATATGGATTTACAACGCAGGATCTATTCCTTTCTAATACCAAAAAACTAAACCAGTAGTATTTGTTTTTATTCGTTATTAATTTTCTATTCCTGACAAATACCATGAGTCCCAAAATACAATACTAAATTTTTTAAATTTGGTATTCGTTCGGAATAGTAAATTAATAACGATTATATACAAATCCCATTGGTATTAGAAAGGAATAGATCCAACGCAGGTCTAACAAAACTATCTTACAAGCTATCTTATTTATGATTTAAAAAAAGAGTACCTACTTTTTGGATGGTCATTAAGTAATCTATGTGACTTTAGTTATTTGTTTCGCACCAACTTAAATTACTTATTTGATCATGCTTTTCGACAGGTCAACTTTGGTTACCTACGGCAGTCTCATTACCACGCGTCTTACCGCGATGTCCCTATTTTGCTTAAGTCTCTATCTTGTGGTAACGTTTTGGCTCGGCTACGCTTTTAGAGAATTGTTACACATAAACTAGTTTATTGTTTGTACTCATTATACTTAGTTGGGAAAAGTTTAAGTACTATATGTACTAATTTCTTCTTAAATAGATAAGAGGATCAATTCGACTGCTCAAGTTTGTGAAGCCAGTTAAATCTTAGTGTGTATTAGATTCTGCTTCTTTCGCATGATTATCCTTAAAGTATAATCTGGAGTCAGTCTTCCAAGTCGCTTACTAAGGCCTCTGACGTGGCTAGTTTTTACAACTTCCATCTTGTGATAGAATCCGCGAACAACAGCAATTAGGTGCGAGATCAGCCGTACACAGAATTTGTCAACTTTATAATCTGTAGGTACAGTACAATTTCTAGGCCCCAATTTCGCTAATTACAAATGGCTGAATAGAATCGCAATTTCATCTCAATCTTATATTTTGACATTACTACTCGTACCATAATAAATGTGTCAAAATATACAGTTGAGATGCAATTTATTGCGATTCTATTGAGCCATTTATAAATTAGCGGAATTGGGGCCCTGATGTTAATTAATACTGATAGTTGTCTAAAAATATTAATATATTAATATTAATAGTTCCTATCTACCTACCGTTGAAGTTATGGCATTTGGTATTTAAAAGATACATTTTCAGTAGGTGTTTAGGTACCTATAAAAGGTTAGAACATAGAAAATGGTTAGAAGGGCTGTCATGCGCCATTTGTATGAGAATTGATGTCGCCACTTGCTACCCACAACTATATTTGTGCACATAAAAAACGCAAGCTTTCGCACACATTAACGAGTTCAAAGAACGCCAATTAAGTCAATTACAGCGCTCTCTTACATACATGTTTGAGCAGAAGTATGACCCTTTGCTCATCACCACTATGGTGGCGCGCCTGCCCCGCCTACATAGCCTTTCTAACCTTTTTTCCGTGTACTGTGTGTGTACCTATAATTAAGTTTTAAATATAATCTTATATATAAAATTCTCATGTCACAATGTTCGTTCCCGTACTCCTCCGAAACGGCTTGACCGATTCTCATGAAATTTTGTGAGCATATTGAGTAGGTCTGAGAATCGGCCAACATCTATTTTTCATACCCCTTAGTGATAAGGGTTGTCCACCCTTAACATTTTTTTAATTTTTCTATTTTTTTTATTAAGTTGCATTATAAATAACATACAACCCTAAATTTTTACCCTTTTATCACCAACCCCTATTTTTTAATAGCCATTTTAGTAATATAATCATAATCATTTATTGTGATTTCATTCGGTTTACAATAAGGTCTTAAATAATAAATAATATTTTTCTCAAATGAGCCCTGCTAGGGCATTACAATATAGCTTCATTATTACATTTTTCATCCCGCTCGATAACTGATCAATTATCGTCTTTTTTGTAAGGGTAGGGTAGGGGTAGGGAAGGGTTTAGGGTAGGGGTAGGGTATGTGTAGGGTAGGGTAGGGGTAGGGTATGTGTAGGGTAGGGGCAGGGTAGGGTAGTAAATTATTAAAATTTTATAAAATATATACAACCCTAAATTTTTACCCTTTTATCACCAACCCCTATTTTTTGATAGCCATTTTAGTAATGTAATCATTTTTATGGCAAATCAACGTTTGCCGGGTCAGCTAGTAGCTATATAAATATAATTGGTCTGGTCAAGGTCGCGAGAAGCCGCTGGATGCGGACAGCGCAGGACCGATCGTTGTGGAGATCCTTGGGGGATGCCCAGCAGTGGGCGTCGTTCGGCTGATATGATGAAATATAATTGGCAAACCGATTAAATAAAAAAAAAATATTATAACGCTTAATTTTCTGTCTGTACAGACCTACGCTAATCCGGGTAGTTCAGGAGTACAAAGGTGCGGCTGACCTCATTAGAGGTTCCTTTTGCGAACCCTAACAGCACGTGGGAGGTCTATGTAAATGGCTATGTGCTATAGTATAGCAGACCGCAATTCTTGATTGTATGAATCTCTGTTTTCTCTTTGTAAAAGATACAAACAACTTTTTATAATTATTTTGATAACCATTATAAGTAGTGAGATATGAATACTCTGATTTTTAATGTACTTAAGTTGTAAAGTTTCTCGGGTCTGGGTGTTTGTGGTACCTTCGTTGTTTCTTATTTTGACAATACGAGCGCTTTAAATACTTACCGTGGGATCGGAAGTATGTTGTCCACATTTATTTATTACATTTAATTTTATTTCAATCTTTGTTTGATTGGATTTTTTCGGGTTCCGTAAAAAATCCAATCAAACAAAGAAAAACCGGAAACCGAAAAGGTTAAACCGGAACCTTCATACGATCACATTGTTGTCCGTTCGTCTATCTGCCTGTCAAGACACGTGGAAGAATAGAGTTAAAATTAAAACAAAGAGAGGTCTACAGTCCCTTAAAGATGTGAAAAATAAAACTTGTAAGTCAACCTGAAAAAATCATAGGGCTATTTATGTCGCGATAAACGGACATATTTTTATCACTCACAAGGGAATTAGGTACTAAGTTCACCAAGAACTATGAAATTTGGCAAGTAACCGCGTGTAATACTTACCTACTACAAATACTCTCCATTGCCCGGCAGTGGGCGTCGTATAGATGTGATGCTGATGATGATGAAGATGAGACATTTTGGAATTCTAGTAAATAAAGCAATTTTGGGAAACAAAATACCGCACGGGTTGCCTTAAACTTATAAATTCAATACGAAACTTACAAATTAATGAAATAACGCAAGCAAAGACAGCAGCAAAAACCAGATTTGAAAAAAAAAATGCTGTAATTTGGTGTTTCCTAACAGCAACACAAAGGTTCGCACATTCAAAGGAATGTGTAGGAAATATCGTATGTAAGCAAAGACAGCAGCAAACACCAGATTTGAAAAAAAAAAAATGCTGTAATTTGGTGTTTCCTAACAGCAACACAAAGGTTCGCACATTCAAAGGAATGTGTAGGAAATATGGTATGTATCTAAGTTTAGTAAGATTTTCCGAAGTAACCTCAAGGGGCTAGTGAGTTTCTGGAAGCGTTATATTTTTCCTTTTCTAAGACACCTTTACAAATACTAAATTGCTTTGCGAAGGGAAAAGAGGCAGCATAAAACCCTGTTTAGGGATTTAAGACAAATAGAACATAAAGAGGATAATATACTATACGTTAGCTCTTTAATTGAGAAACTTTAAATCCTAGTTTAAGTACTAGTCAAAATACTCGTAAATTTCTACCGTGAGTAATTAGGACCGTCAGGAGGAGGAGAAACATTTCGTTTTCAAAGTGAAAAACTCGTCATCTTACAAAAACTATCAAAATCGCTCAACCTAATAAAAAGACATAATAAAAATAGCATTGCCCCTTCTTGTCCCATGGGTGCCAAAATGAGTACAGAGAGGGGTGGGTTAGCCTTCTTTGCTTCACGAAGTGCGATCGCCAACCCGCCTGTCAAGTGTGGCGATCATGGCGAATCTTCAAAAGCTATAATAGCCTGCGCAGACGAGGGATTTATGACGGCGGTCTTTTTTGTCTGATAAAATAGATCGCTTACTTACAACTGTATCGAGTAACGCAACAGAGTGATTAAAAGTACCGCGTACAAAAAGTCCCCCGAATTACCGAGAACATGCAGAGAGCGACCGGACAAAAGTACGGGGGAGTCCCCGAAAGAAATAAAACTAGAATGACTAAGCGAAGCAACGCACATGGCGGACTTTAGTCTGCGCAGGCCATAATCAAGACTAGGTAACCCGTCCGTAACTCTTTATAGCCTAAAAAGTTTTCATTGTAGTCTGAACCTTACAATCTTGTCATATGGTAGAAAACCGGGTAACGTTGTATTCAAGTATTTAATTGAAACGCCGTAACACAATATTGCTTTTAAATGCCTTGTGTGGTTGTTCGACAGCCTTTGAAGAACTTTCTAAAGCTGATTTTCTTTTTGATGCCACGAAAGCTCGTTTTTTGGCGACAATCTTAACAAAACTTAGTTATCAGCAATTTTTGCCGTTAATACTTTTAAACTATCGCGTTGCACAATTATTTAAGGTGTAACGGGACTTATCGCAAACATACCTTATTTTATTTGTCTGAATTTCAACCGAGTTGCTTCGGCAGTGGTCACACATTGCCATAACAATAATTAGTTTTGATATCAATAGTATTGCTATAGTTTTGTCGTAAAGTTATAGGTACTAACCTGGGTACCTGCTGTCCTGCGAATAATAATTATCTTGAAAAATTAAGCCTTGTACGCCATAAAAGTTCAAACGTATGCTTAGTCGGCGTACACAGCTCAAGCCGCCCAAAGCGTCTCACCGTTACATGGAAAGCTTTGTCCGTTCCGATGTCCGTAAATACCGATCTGTCTGCCACTGTCTCTGTCAGTCTGGCCCTCCTCTTGCTGAAGCGGACATGGGTCGCGGGCGCACACGGCGGGCACTCCGTCTCCGTAACGGAACCCGCCACAGTCACCTACTTACGTGGCAACGTTAACTGAGAAAATATGACTGCTTGAATAAAAATTTTGCCTGCCTGAGGTGAGACTCGAAACCACAACTTTATATGCAAGTTATTGTATTTTCTATTTACACTAGTAATTTAGCTAGACGGTGAAGATAAGGGTATTAGCCGCTTATTCAGCTTTTTTAACGATTTCCTCGTTCAACCATCACCCTCAGGGCAGTCTTAAGGTGACTACGAGCTATGTGCTCCCTCCAATGGGGGCTATCGCTAGTGAATTTGCCACTAGAGGCGCTAGTGTCGCGTGAGGTCCAATATCATTCACTTTGTACTGGTTTTAGCGGAATTTGTTGCATAAATTATAATTTCTTTAATTTACCTGCTGGAAAGTGATCTCCTTCGTAAAATATCGCAAATATAAATTATTTGGCGATTAATGTGAACGCTTTAAAAGCAGAATTAAGAAAAAGCGCAAAAATAGGCGGCCTCAAGAACAACTATTTCAGAAGTTAGTTTGTTGATATCAAGATAGTTATTTATAAACAATATAACCTTGATTAGATTCAAGATATGACACTTTGTTTCGGCGCCAATCGCCTTTGACAGCTATACCTCCGGACCTCAGTCTACAGTGGCGCCAACTGGTGAGCAAAGAAACGGTAGTCCCCATTGATTTAATTTTATTAGGTACTTCTAAACAAAATCAATTCTCAAAAAACTAGAACAGTATTACCTTAGCAAATACCTCTATACCTCAATAATTATCTCTAGTAGGTATACAGATACAGGATGAAATTTTAACCACTTTCCAAAATTTTTATAGGCGTTCAGTATCGTATTTAGAGCCTATTTATGAAGTAAAAAATGTAAATCAAGATGTCGCCCAAAAATATTTTTCGCGATATGGTCCTCAATTTTTACGGTCCTAGACCTGTTAAGGTATAAAGGGACAATCAAAAACTTATGAAAAGTATCGTAATGAATGAATGAGATGCAAAACGCGTAAAAGAAGTGTTGCTAGGCGGCAGTATCAAAAATTTAAGATTTTCGGCGGACATTTTCTAAGTGCTTTATCTTGACATATTTGTATTGGGCTATACCAAAAGAAAAAATACGTCATTTGTTTTTTGTCTCTTAGATCGATATATTAAAATTTGGAAGGTGGTTAAAATTTCACCCTGTATAATCACAGATTCAATAAAGACAATAAATAAAAGAGGTAATTATTTGATTTTGTTTATAAGAAATAAAAATAAAACTATGGGTTGCAGCACATAGCTCTAATAGTCCCCTTAAGGGTTCTGCCTTACAGTTATAAAAAAAAACATTAACAGTGTTTGTAACTTGAATTAAAATGTACACTGAATTAAAGTTAAGAAATAAATAAGGAAAACATGATTCGTGTTTGTATTACACTTTATTTCCACAAGATAGAGAACATCAACAAATCTCTTAAAAATTACAATAACGAAAGTCTACTCGGGGCACAGCGTAACCCATAGCTGCATTATTACAATATTTACAATAAGCTCTTTGGCCTGTACACAAATAATATACACGAAAACATTTCATTAAACACAATCTAAATATAAAATAATGAACCAAATCAAAGGTAACGAATTTAAAATTAGCAATAAAATTTCAACAGTTTCAAATTATTAAAAAAAAATTATACATTCATTTATACAGAAAGTGCGAACGACGCGATCAGTGTGCTATTTATACAATTCCACGAATACTGACATCGGTAAACGATTTATTGCTAAAATTTACAACTTAATTCACACTTTTATTATACTAAAAGAACAAAAGAGTTTTTCAAAGCAATAAATTTACGATTCCAAGTAACTTTTTTATTTATTTATACAAACAAAATATAATTTCGATAGTATTGTTAGCAAAACTTCGTAAAAGCACTGAGCATGCAGCGAGGTCTCACACCACTGTTACAATAAATTAATAACCGACAAAAAATATTTATATTAACATATTTATAATGTACTATGCCACGGTCTGAAATGGGAACCTCGTTTAAATAAACGCACGTAAAATGTTCTTCCAATAGAAATAGCCATGAATATAAAAAAGGCCGTAACTCAAAATCTCGTCAAAAACGATCAATGCTCGTGAGTCAATTGAACACACCAATTTTATATTCATCTGTTTCTATTGAAAGATATTTAATTTTAGTTTATCACTAAACTTGCGAAAACGACTAATAGATGCATAAGAAGTAACACTTTACATTGGATAAGTACTCAATGTGAGACCGGGAGTCGTCCAGTTATAATGTCGTAATCACCCATTAACTCCTAATCTAACATTTAGTACAGAAGCGTAACTACCTATAGTAGGCACAGAGGGGTTCAGTACGTTTGGCTTATTATGGGAAAAACCTCAGGAATATCACATCAACTATATTTCTTGCCCTTGGGTGAAAACATCCAACACACTATTCATGGAATGTTAATCACTATATCTAATAGAAAACCTAATCGAATATGTTTATCTATGCAACGGTGGTATTATTAAATAAAGTTAAAAAAATAGCATCATAATAGAATAGCAGTGTAAATATAAATTCAATAATATATTTAGGGCTAATTTTCTATCATAGAGATATTTATAGATAAAAATATAAATCCCACTTAATTAGAATAAGAAAAAAAACATCAAAGAATAGTAAACTAGTTACCCAAGGGCGTGAGGGTAAAGCGACAATAATTACCACTAAAATAATTACCCTAATTTACCCTACTAATAGCGTTGAGCTGAGATCTTGCACCTAACGTAATAATTTATACCTATTAAGTTTATTACTAAATTTACTATGTTAAGATGACGTGTTCCGTAGAAAACGGTTGTCAGCCGAATAAATTCGGAAAAATAGTACCGCCCATTAGAACATCGTTTTATAGTTATTAAAATCATACGGCAAACGTATTTGGGTCAGAAGAATATTTGAATGTGTATTATACGCATTATAAACTGACGACTAAATATTGTTTACCACAAATGTGTGACATTTAAACTGTCCAGCTCGCACCAGATGATACATATTATACTGTATAATTTTGAGTTAGTAGTTTTTTTTTGGTACTAGTTTACAATTGTTTTAGAGCTGTGGTGAAACAAAATATTAGGACAATATGATTGTTGATCCAATCGTAACTGGCAGTCAATTTAAAATACGTACAAGACCGCCCATATGATGTGCTTAGCGCGGGAGTTAAGACTCGAAACCAATACATTTCGTCTTTAAGACGCTGACATGAGCCAAATTCAGCTCAATGAAGATTGTTTTGCTTAAAGCCTATGGCTCGTATTGTTGCCAAACTCTATGTAGTTGTAATTGATCATATTTTTGACCAGGTGGTTGTTTCCAAAACACGATTCTAAAAACTTTTCTCGATAGAAAATAATCTCAAAGTAGCCTCTGAAAATACATAAATTACCATTTTTCTCGGCAGTCCGTATAACAATGATAATAAAATTTTGCTATATTGTATATTACATGTTGTAAGCAAATGGCTGATTTGGATATTTAATAAAATGGCAATTTTAAATTGCACAACGTGTTTTGTTGTTTGGCACTTAGGCCCTTCTATTCCATGCGCTTTTTCTCTGTCACTCCTACGGGAATCGACAGTGATAGCTGTGGCGCGTTCCAAAGAAATTCAAAGACGAATAAATTTATGGGCGTGTTTATTGCTCAAGGTCATCGGCTGCAGTCAGCGTCTTACCACCAAATCTATCATTTATATAATCACTATCCGTTGCCCTGCGTATTCCACTCCTACGGGAATCGACAGTGATAGCTGCGGCGCGTTGCAAAGAAATTCAAAGACGAATAAATTTGTGGGCGTATTCATTGCTCAAGGTCATCGGCTGCAGTCAGCGTCTTAAGAACTTACGAAAAAAACTTCATTTGTTTAAGACTAGTGCTAAAAATAGCTACATTGTGATGATCATAGTTAAAGTATTATGCGTTCAAATTACCGAACATGAAACCAAAGGTATTTCAGTTTTCTATGAAAACACAACTAAAGCAAATAGCCAGGGCGGATACAAAAACGTGCATTATTGAGTTGGGACACTATCCTAAAATGCAATTTTCCCTACACTATTCGGACCACAAACAAATACAACGAATTTGAACTATTACACGGGATATGTGTAAACATTTTCTAAAGAATATACTACATTTATTAAAGAATTTAATTAACTTCAAATTGACATACACACAATTTTGATAAATTTATAACAAGGAAATAACATTTCAGGGACTGACGAATACACTAGAAAATACGAAACTTTTTTTTGTCGAGTGCATAATTTTACTATAGCGATATTAGTTCGTGTATGTTAAATAATTTCTTAATCATAACAACACTTGTCTAGTCACGCAATTTTATTTAGTTCTCAATGAAAACAAATTATAATATTTTTTAGAAATAAGCATGTTTGCTTACAATCCAATCAATTAAGAAAACAATACATTGCTATTTATAATAGCGACTACGTATTTTGAGATTCATCGAGTTATCAAACTTATGAAACAGATCAATGGTATCTGCCATCGATAACGGTCGAAAAAATAATCCTTACAGAGTGTAAGTAGATAGTCGTTTACATACTCGTTATTTACCCTAAAATCCTCAATAACATTACCCGTCTTAACGCATTCGGGTAACCATTATGATAGGGTTACGCCCGGGAACATTGCTTTATGGACATATTGCATAAACGCCCTGGATTTTTGGGCATGTTATAAGTGCCCGAGCGTAAACCCATCTCTAGTAAAAAAGATCCCTTACAATAATGTATGCAAAACGATAGATTTATTTGAAAACCGATTAGAATTTTCAATTTCATATACACATATTTCAAACGGTGCAATAGTATAATAACAACGGTTATAATTTTCCATCGACTCCATCAAGGTGATAGTACCCTTATGACACGTAACCTAAGGTCGGTTTTACGCTGCGACTTTTTGGTGCTTGAAAATGGTTTTTAATACTAGCTTGCAGCTACGTATCTATCGCATAAAGCGCGCAAAGTATCGCATTGTATAACCGCTCTATATCTGTGATAATTTGGTAACTATAAACGCGAAATCTCTCTAAGTTTCAGTCACATTTTTTAATAAACAGTCGGTTACGTATAACTTTTACTTCAAGTAGTGTTATCTATTCGTAAAAACTGGCATGGATTAACAAAATTGCATTTATTTAATACTTTCTTCATTGCTATTCATAAATTTCATTCATCACCTAAATACGTCCCATTGTTATCATTTTCAAACTACTGTTTTATAAGTTTTTTGAGATACCCTGAAACTATAAATATTCGCAACATACTTTTTAAAACCATTCAATAGTAATATCATACAAATTTGTAAGTATACTAATGGGATGATGGCAATAAAAATACAAAATTTATCAACGTGTTTCCAAAGCTTGTTGTCCTTACTTTTGACAAATCTATTAATCAGAAAGAAAGACATTTGATTCTGTAAGGCTGGGTGATATGTTTTAATAATCAAATTTGAAGATAGTATGCAAAATTGGAATTAACTCTTTTTTGTCTGATGTAATTTGACAATCGACAGAGCATTGAACCTGTCTATTAGTCTGGATGTTCAACTACATACGCCGAATATTTTTTTATAATAATTCCATGCCAGTCTTTACCGAAGATTCCTATCACATGACCGTATATACATCGTCCACGAAATCTTGACACAACACTTGCAATTTTCTGTGATTTTATTTGTGTGAGTAACCGAATCGAACTACTTCTGAAGCACTCTCTCTAGCGCATCCAAACGATTTACATCCATTTCATATAACCACTCACGCAACCAACTTCTACCGAATCTAGTGTGCTCAAACGATTTACATCCTTCAATGCAGGGAATCTCAAGATTTCTTGGACGACATCTGTATGCAGACTTAAACAATACTACCGCACTTGCCGTTAGTGAGCGACAGGTTCGGTCTGCCGAGCGTCCCGTGGCTGTACGAGTTGGTGAGGCCGCCGTTGTGGGCGTCGTAGCCGTTTATATACTGGTTGTTCTGCAGCGTGATCAGGATTTCTACGAGAGCATTCGCCGCACTCTGAGCGCTGAGCAACTCGAATATTATGCAGTTGCATTCCGGTTCGGGGTTCTTGAGCGAACTCTTGCTGGATGCAGAGCTGTTGGAGAGAGGGTTGGTTTGTTATTGCGGTTATTAAAAGGGATTAGACGACTAATCGAACAAGTGCATGTTATGACTAATTTCACAGAGTTATATAGGTATTTTCTTAGCCTGATAGGTGGAAGTGTGACGTAAACTATAATATGCTGAAGGTAAATTAAAATAACATACTTATTTGCAAAGTTTATATTCAGATTGGAAAAGTAACAGAGAATCGAATAAGACAGAGAGGAGGAAAGGTAAACAGAGCTGTTTATAACAGTAACATTTGACAAAAATATTGACCGGTTAAGAGAGAAAAAATAATATTAGAATACTGTTTGTCTGACATCTGGCTGCATGTTACCTAGACTATATCCATACTAAAATAACTTCACATTGATCCCCAGCAAGCAGGATAGGAACCTAATTATAAATTAATCTATTTCTAATTTAGTTACCTGGACGAGTTCGCCGCCCCCCCGGCGTGCGGGGCGGGCGGGGCGGGCGGGGCGGGCGGGGCGGGGTGCAGCGGGCAGGCCAGCTGCAGGCTGCGCGGGTACTGCGGCGGGATGCCCGACAGGTGGTTGGCGGCCGCGCGGGCGTAGAACACGCACGTGTGCCCGTCCGCGTCCGGGTAGTTCGGGTTGCCGTTGTGCTGGGGGTGTGAGAAACGATATTATTGAAGCGCGTAAAAATTATGACTCGCACGAGAGATTCATGATGATGGACGATCTGGAGATATCGAAAGTCAATATTTCAAATATAATATCCCTGTAATTGTCCATCACGGTTTTTAAGTAAGAACAAAAACGAAATCAGTTTTAAAAATAAAAAATTATAATCATAACAATCAAATAATTACCGCTACTAGTTACACCACACCAAACATACATGGTGTATGAGGCTATGGGCGAAAGCTTATAATAATATCATGTAAAACAAAAAATAGAAAATACTATAGTGACAAAATTAATAAAGGTCATTTTGGCGATATTTTGCGTAACTGTGTCTGCTTTGTCTTGCTACACTCACCCACAGCAGCAGCTGCGCGGCGGCGAGGTGGCCGGCGGCGGCGGCGGCGCGCAGGGCGAGCGCGCGCTCGGCGGGGGCGGGCGCGCGGGGCGGGGGCGGGCGGGGGCGGCTACACTCACCCACAGCAGCAGCTGCGCGGCGGCGAGGTGGCCGGCGGCGGCGGCGGCGCGCAGGGCGAGCGCGCGCTCGGCGGGGGCGGGCGCGCGGGGCGGGGGCGGGCGGGGGCGGCTACACTCACCCACAGCAGCAGCTGCGCGGCGGCGAGGTGGCCGGCGGCGGCGGCGGCGCGCAGGGCGAGCGCGCGCTCGGCGGGGGCGGGCGCGCGGGGCGGGGGCGGGCGGGGGCGGCTACACTCACCCACAGCAGCAGCTGCGCGGCGGCGAGGTGGCCGGCGGCGGCGGCGGCGCGCAGGGCGAGCGCGCGCTCGGCGGGGGCGGGCGCGCGGGGCGGGGGCGGGCGGGGGCGGCTACACTCACCCACAGCAGCAGCTGCGCGGCGGCGAGGTGGCCGGCGGCGGCGGCGGCGCGCAGGGCGAGCGCGCGCTCGGCGGGGGCGGGCGCGCGGGGCGGGGGCGGGCGGGGGCGGCTACACTCACCCACAGCAGCAGCTGCGCGGCGGCGAGGTGGCCGGCGGCGGCGGCGGCGCGCAGGGCGAGCGCGCGCTCGGCGGGGGCGGGCGCGCGGGGCGGGGGCGGGCGGGGGCGGCTACACTCACCCACAGCAGCAGCTGCGCGGCGGCGAGGTGGCCGGCGGCGGCGGCGGCGCGCAGGGCGAGCGCGCGCTCGGCGGGGGCGGGCGCGCGGGGCGGGGGCGGGCGGGGGCGGCTACACTCACCCACAGCAGCAGCTGCGCGGCGGCGAGGTGGCCGGCGGCGGCGGCGGCGCGCAGGGCGAGCGCGCGCTCGGCGGGGGCGGGCGCGCGGGGCGGGGGCGGGCGGGGGCGGCTACACTCACCCACAGCAGCAGCTGCGCGGCGGCGAGGTGGCCGGCGGCGGCGGCGGCGCGCAGGGCGAGCGCGCGCTCGGCGGGGGCGGGCGCGCGGGGCGGGGGCGCGGCGAGGGCGCGCGCGAGGACGGGCACGGCGCCCCGCGCGGCCGCGGCCCGCAGCGCGTCCCCGCCGGGCGGCGCGTCGCCGGCGCTCGACGAGAGGAACGCGCGGCGCTCGTACTTTAGCCGGATCCAACTGGGAAGAGGAGATCGCATCGCATTGAAGTCAATTTTGACTATTCGATTATCTAAGTGGAGTACGTGGTCGAGTTTAGAAACGTTTTCGATGAATCGCCAGTTCTAAGAGTTCGCACTCGGAGAAATCGATTTTCCTGCTTAACTTTCTGCGTTACATGAATCGATCTCCAACATTTTTTTAATAATCACTTGGGTATGAAAGACAGTAAGTCCCAAAAGAAAGTCCTTCATTTCATCCAAAACTCAATCGTACAAACATCGCTAAGATCAAACTAATCAACAAAGCTTCGGGGTGAATTCAACTATTTTTTTAAATCTCTAATTTTTGCACGACTGCCATCAGACTTAACACACGCACTGTACCTCACTATCTCTCAACTTGTTATATCTATACAGGGTGAAATTTTAACCACTTTCCAAATTTTGATATATCAATCTACGAGACAAAAAACAAATGACGTATTTTTTCTTTTGGTATA
Organism: Anania crocealis; assembly: GCA_949315895.1. Lineage (NCBI taxonomy): Eukaryota > Metazoa > Arthropoda > Insecta > Lepidoptera > Crambidae > Anania > Anania crocealis. The sequence continues at coordinate 3,064,779 of OX438857.1, read as the reverse complement.
GCCCAGTACAAAAATGTTAAGAAAAAGCACTTAGAATATGTCCACCAAAAATCTTAAATTTTTTATGCGGCCGCCTAGCAACACTCTTTTCACTCGTTTCGCATCTCATTCATTCATTACGATACTATGCATAATTTTTTGATTTTCCTTTTATACCTTAATAGGTCTAGGATCGCAAAAATTAAAAACTATATCGGGAAAAATATTTTCGGGTGTCAACTTTATTTTCATTTTTGACTTTATAAATAGGCTCTAAATACGATACTGAACGCCTATAAAAATTTTGGAAAGTGGTTAAAATTTCACCCTGTATAGTTAATAATAAAAAATATAAAAATTCCAACATAATTAGCTATGCAGTAACTTGCAGGCCTTTGTAAATGTTCCGTCGAGTGAAACCCTGGTGACCTATATAATACAGATTCTTTCAGAATCTACTGCAGGCACCAGTCATCACAATACGGTATATTTTGGTCTAACGCCTTAATTGTATGTTATATAATAAGCCTATTGTGAAGAAATAAAGATTTATTTATTTATTATTATTTATTTATTATATCTTGTGTTTTCGGCAAATCAATATTTGATTTGATTTGAACCGAAACCGAAAAAGCCACGACACTAAAAGTCAAAGTCATGTTAACTGTTTTCCTTGACTACCGCGGTGTTATGTATGGCCTTGAAATTTTGTCGAAAGGATAAAAAGTTAAATAAAAAAGTTTATTTGTGCGTTATGAGGTTTACGTAAAGAGAGCATTTTTCGTTGAAATAGTTTCGGTAGCATCCGATTTCATTCGATAGAAGACATAAAAGAGAATTTGCGGCGAAAACTGAATCTAATTCTCGAAAAATCGTTTAGAAAATATTTTGATTAGCCGATAATTCGACGGCGTAGTGTCGTTTCTGATTAAAGCGATAGGCATCAATTTGTGTATTTAAATTATTATCTTTTCCTAGTACTTTCTTGAGAGATTAGTATAAACATTTATGACGGATATCTGAATTTTCCTACAGATACTTCTTATGAGATCTATAGTTCTTCATTCTTTTACGAATGAAATTTTAACCATCTTCCAAATTTTAATATAATATCAATCTACGAGACAAAAAACAAATGACGTAGTTTTTCTTTTGGTATAGCCCAGTACAAAAATGTCAAGATGATAAGAAAATGCCCGCCAAAAATTTAAAATTTTTGATACGGCCTCCTAGCAACACTTTTTTTACTCGTTGTGCATCTCATTCATTTATTACGATACTATTCATAAGTTTTTATTTTGATTTTTCTTTTATACCTTAACAGGTCTAGGACCGTAAAAATGGAAAAATATATAGCGAAAAATATTTTCGGGTAACAACTTGATTTACATTTTTTACTTCATAAATAGGCTCTAAATACGATACTGAACGCCTATGAAAATTTTGGAAAGTAGTTAAAATTTCACTCTGTAGAACACGCAACACATAAATACAATATGTTATAAAAACCCTGTCAGATCCGAAAGGGTCATAGAGTTGCTATATTAACATAACCAAAATAAGTATCAAAATTACGCAATTCATGAATACAACTTTTTTATCGATTTTTAAAGTCAACAGGTTTATCACCCATTTACCCTACAACGGGGAAATTTTCAAAACGTGTTAACACTCCCCGTCGCGCGGCTCTATTGTCGGCATTGACGCAAGCAAACTACTCGCTTTTCGGCACCGCAATAAACATAGGCGGCGCCTTTGACATAGCGTAAAGGTAGCCGCCCGCTTTGATTCAACTCGCCGCGCGGCACGTGTCGGTGGATATATCCTGATCATTCATTATTATTTATTATTACGACAGGTCAGTTTCGCGAAGACATTACTTCCGAGCGGTCGTACCGTTCTGCTCCGCGAAATATCGTATTCTACAAATAGTTTTCATAAAATTATGTGACAGTGAAGCAAAAATGCGTGTGCGGATTGTTGCGCTTAAAGCGGATACGAGTGTGTTACAATCGGTGCGGGACAACCTAGTGCGACGCTGTGAAGCCTGTATTTCTGACGGTGGCAGAAATATGGAACAACATCTTCGCCACAACCATCAAATCAGTGTCCTTATTGAGTGACCTCATACTACCAAATAATTAATGACGACCTCCGTGGCGGAGTGGCGTACACACCGGTTTTCAAGGTGTCGCCTGCTCCGAGGTCCCGGGTTCGATTCCCGGACGGGTCAATGTAGAAAAAATGAGTTTTTCTACATTTTCTCGGGTCTGTGTGTTTGTGGTACCTTCGTTGTTTCTGTTTTCCAAAATACGAATGCTTTAAATAGTTATTAAAATTGGGATCAGAACAATGTATGTGATGTTGTCCACATTTATTATTATTATTATTATTATAAATAAAAAAGCTACTTGCAGAGCTACCAAGAAGTCTCAGTTCCGTACAATTGACACATTATTATCTGACTAATAAGTACCGGGGTCAACTGGGGTCATGACTTCGCTACCTGCGAGTGCGAGCGCTGGCGCATCTCCGCGCCTCCCGCGCGTCCGGTCACCGCCTCTTGGGATTACCATGTAAGCTTTTTTAATGTAGCGAATTTTGTATTTTTTTTTTCATGGGGTAATTTCTTTCTAATGTTTTATGAAAATTATTACACAAATAGAATCTTATATAGATTCCTAATAACACCTTAATGGATCTGACAGGGTTTTTATAACATATTGTATGTGTGGTCTTGATCTTGAACACGATGATTTAAACTCTATCGTGAACTTGATAAAAACAAACTATTCAAATTCAAATTCAAATTCATATTTATTTATTTCGGATAACTTTAGATCCATAGTGTTAGTAACATAGTTCTTACGTCTAGTATTAGTAAAATTGCGATTCGAATAATTACATAATAATAATAAATAAACCAATTCAATTCAATTTAAAATTAATTAATTTGCATAATATATTTGCTCCGACTTTGGGTTAATTAGGGCACTATCCCATCTCCCCGCCAAAACCTTTAAAATACTGTTGGGACTACCGAGCATTCTTTTTTGGATAGAAATAATCTTTTTCCGCATTAAAGCATCGTCGGCAAACATGCCAGACGCGCTGCAAAACCTCGGCAGTCCCACCAGCACCCGGAACATATTATTATTGGGCTAACATTTTTTTTTATAGCTAAACACAAACTTAAAATTGAAAATATATTAAAATACTAGCTGACCCGGCAAGCGTTGTTTTGCCATAATAATGATTAAATTACTAAAATAGCTAACAAAAAATAGGGGTTGGTGGTAAAAGGGTAAAAATTTAGGGTTGTATATCGTCGGTGCGCCTGCCAAACCTTACATGTGACTTTTTTTAATTTTTTTTTATTCGCTAGATGTCACTAGTTTTCAAACGCCGAACTGATGCAAAAACCCGTTTGTGCATATTCCGTATAGAAACAGCGTTGCCAAATTACTTAAGTACACTTTAATCTAACGACAGTTACTTTAAAATTTGGTATGTGTAGTAAAATCACATATCAGTTTTGAAAAGTATGTCTAGTGACACATGTCTGATTAAATTTTTTGAATCCCTTTTATTTTTTAATCTGTGTGTAGCACATAGCAGGATTTTTGGAGTTGGGTTGGGGGGCTCAACGCTCGCATTGCACAGCTTGCCAGACTGGAGGTGATTCCTGGTGTACAGGATCACCCATACTTTATGCCTGAGCGGGCCTCAGGCATAAAGTATGGGCATAGGCCGTACGTAGGCGGTGCATGGAAGGCATCCTAAGGGAAACCCATACACTGCCAACATTCGTCGCAAGGTACACCGCAGGTCTTTGTAGTGGGTATGCTTGTCGGGCACCGACAAGAGAGTCCCACATAACCTACTGCTGCCCCTGAAGCAGTAGGTATGCGAAATGGATGCAAGAGAACTACTTAAAAACTAGTCTAAGAAGGAGCAAAAAGATGAGGTGGAGGAGGAGGCCATGGTGTGGACTGTGGTCCCGCAAACTTCACCAAATAAAGGAGAGGGCTAAGCTTAAATCTCAAGAGCTAACAGTGCAAGAGCTGGTGCGAGCTATCCGCACCAGCACTGATAACATTATTCACTGCGCTGGGCGAAGTGGGAAAGTCTCAGGAGTATTCGAGAGGAACTTTAAGGATGCTGCAGCTGTTGTCACGGCATTTGTTGAAATACTGGTGGCGAGATCAAAAGATGAGGAAATCCAACGCCTCAACGCTGCTAACACGAGGTTAACAGAGGAGCTCCAAGAGCTAAAGTAACAAATGGAAATCCTTAAACAGCAACAGCAAAATTGACGAACCCATGCTTCCTACTCCTTCCTTGCTCGGTTCTGCGGTATTAACGATCGGCTCCTACCGGCTAAACGGCCTATCCCATTTGCCATTGGCCGCAAACGAGATGAAGAGTTGGCAGGTGCAACACCACTACCATCTACGGCAGGAGCACTATCCTCCGCGCCAAACAGGACTGTAGTTTCCCCTTAAACCGGTTACTTCGAAAGATAATACAAAATCGATCCAGAAAGCAGGGCCGACGCCGAAAGCAACTAAGGCTATCGATGCTCAGCCAATAGCCACGATATCACTGACAAACAGAGGGAGCCACGGAGCCAAGGCTCCAACGACGAAAGTACCGATACCTCCACCAGGCAGGGCTCGAAGCAGACGGCGACGAGTGCCTAGTGTGCCTACTGAAACCGAGCTCGGCCCGCTTCCAGCACCACTTCCACCCATGGAGGAAGGGTAGACTACGGTGTTCAAGCGGGGATCATCATATCAGCCGAACGACACCCACTGCTGGGCATAGGCCTCCCCCAAGGATCTCCTCAACGATCGGTCCTGTGCTGTCCGCATCCAGCGGCTTCCCGCGACCTTGACCAGATCGTCGGTCCACCTTGTAGGGGGCCTGCCCATGGAATGTCGTCCGGTACGCGGTCGCCATTCGAGAACCTTTCCGCCCCAACGGCCATCTGTTCTCCGCGCTATGTGTCCCGCCCACTGCCACTTCAACGATGCAATCTTCGAGCGATGTCGGTTTTTTTAGTTCTCCTGCGGATCCCATCATTTCTGATTCGATCGAGTAGGGAAATACCAAGCATCGCTCTCTACATTGCTCGCTGGGTGATCTTGAGCCTTCTTATGAGACCCATAGTAAACGACCACGTCTCACTCCCATATGTCATTACTGGCAACACACACTGGTCAAAGACTTTCGTCTTGAGACACTGAGGTATTTTGGACCCGAATATATGCCGGAGCTTACCGAATTCTGCTCATCCGAGCTAGATTCGACGAGAGATCTCTTTCTCGAAGTTGGACTTACCTAACTGGACTATCTGTCCCACCCAGGTAAACATAGTCAACAACTTCGAGTGAAATGTTCCCAACGTTAACTGGAGCGGGTGCAACATGGGCATTTAACATGATTTTCGTCTTGTCCATGTTCATCTTTAGACCCACTCTTTGAGAAGCATTACCGAGATCTTCGAGCATAATGTTCAGGTCTTCCAAGGTGACATATGAACTACATCATCGGCAAATCGCAGGTGTGTTGATGCCACGTCCTTTCCAGTCCAGAAGCTTGAAAATATCCTCCAATGCAGCTGTGAACAGTTTCGGAGAAATAACGTCTCCCTGCCTCACGCTTCGCTGTAGTTGGATCGGATTAGAGCTCTGGTTTTGTAATCGGACCGACATGGTGGCGTTTTGGTATAAGTACTTTAGCACCTCGATGTACCTGTAGTCTTTTTGGCACCTTTGGAGAGATTGCAGCAATGCCCAAGTCTCAATCGAATTAAAGGCTTTCTCATAGTCCACGAACGCTAAGCAAAGTAGCAAGTTATACTCTTCGGTCTTCTGTATAACTTGCCGCAGCGTATGAATGTGGTCGTTGGTACTATAACTTTTTCGAAACCCGGCTTGTTCGGGAGGTTGGAAGTCGTCGAACCTGCGAGTGAGATGATTCGTAATGACTCTAGAAAACAACTTATAGATATGGCTCAGAAGCGAGACGGGTCTGTAGTTTTTCAAGAGAGTTTTGTCACCCTTCTTGAAGAACAGCATCACATCGCCTCTGCCCCATGCCTTTGGCGTTTTGCCCTCGAGGATGACAGAATTAAAGAGCTTCTGGAGGACCTTAAGTATCGGCTTACCGCCCGCTCTAAGGAGCTCTGTTGTGATTCCGTCATAATCCACCGCCTTGTTGTTTTTAAGTTGCTTGAGGGCCATTCTAATGTCGCACAGGCTGACGTCCGGGATATCTTCAGAATAGTGTCGGGTAAGCTTGGCTCTAGAGTCTTTAGCCTTGCTTTCAACAGGTGTTTTCGTGGAATGTAACTGTCCATAGAAACTCTCAATCTCCCTCAGGATTTCAGGTGTTGACGCAATGATGCTACCTGTCTCAGTTTTCAGCCTCGTCATTGGCTTTGCCCAATAGACAGATCTCTGGCGAACACTTTAGAGCCTTTGTTCCGCTCAATGGCCTATTTAATACGTCGGGTATTAAATTGACTAAGGTCGCTCTTCAAAGACTTAGATATCTATCTATTGAGTTGCCGATAGCGATGGGCTTCCGCTGAGTTCTGTAGCCTCATTTCGTTTCTCTGATCCATGAGTAGGAGAGTCTGACTGGAGAGTTTCTTTGATTTGGGACGGCGGGTTTTAAAGTACTTAGACCCTACCGTACGGACAGTATCCACCACCATGTGGTATAGATCATCCACATCGAAACGGGGATCAAATAGACATAAAAAGAGCGAAGCCACCCCATCTAAGGCAAATGCTAAACATCTAAACCTTCAGTTGGAAAACCCGCCACCCCAAAACTTCGCCCGTCCAGATCGTCAGCTATCGTACTGACCCTGCTGCCAGGGGCACTAGAAAAGGGGGTGACATACGAATCAGCTATCCGGGATGCCTTATCCCGGATAAATATTCAAGAGCTGGGCATCAGCGGGATGCTATTCACAAAGGCGAAAACTGGGGGTAAATTACTTGAGATACCCGGTGCCACAAGTGGTGAGAAGGCAGACTCCCTAGCCAAAAGACTGCAGGAAGACCTCCTGCCGTCAGATTTAGTAAAGGTTGTCAGACCAATAAAGACCACCGATGTGAGGCTTACAGGCTTAGATGACTCTGTCTCAAAAGAAAAGGTGGCCGAAGCAGTGGCAAAAGTTGGTGGTTGTGCTACCGATATTTTTAAGGTTGGCGAGATAAGGCAATCCTATACTGGATCCGGATTTGTTGTGGTTAAGGTGCCAGTTGCTGTTGCCAAGAAGTTGTCGCAAGGAAGGCTATTAGTAGGTTGGGTGTCAACACCGGCTCAGGTGTTAGAGGCTAAGCTCCTGCGATGCTACCGGTGCCTAGTTACAGGTCATGTCCAGGCCCAGTGTAAAACCAGTGCCCCGTGTCCCAGGTTAAGGATGATGAAAAAATATGTGAAAAAATGGTGTTTTAAATATTATAATAATTATTCCGGTTGTTCTATGGTACATAATGTAGGAATATGTAAAAGTTACCTTATTTAATAAGGAGAGCGCCATGTAGAATTAAACAAACTAATAAAAATATTTAAAATTGCTTTAGTGTTTTCCTAACTTAGGTATCTTGAGGAATGAATATTTATAACTGAATAATACAGTTAGATTATTGTGTCTTTGCACATTTTATTAATGTTAATTTTATGTTTAAGTACATAACTGCAGTGGAAATTAGAAAACTGAACCATTACAATACTTCTATGTGATACATTTTGCACATACGCTAATATGCAGGAACAAACTTTAGGCACACCAAATATGATATGTGCACAAAAATGGAAAAAAAAATTATAGAGACTAAAGCTTTGTCTCGTAGTTAATAAATGGTACACTATCTAAAGCGTTGTATTTTTCTCTATCATATAACATATTTATGATTTAAAAAATCAAAACAGTTCACGAGAAAAACAGTTTTTTGTTCCTCCTGAAAAGTTGTCATTTTACACATACCAGGATTGGCAGGCGCACCGACGATATATTTTATTAAATTTTAATATTTTACTACCCTACTCCTACCCTAACCCTACCCTACCCCTACCCTACCCCTACCCTACCCCCACCCTAACCCTACCCTACCCCTAACCCTACCCTACCCTACCCCTACCCCTACCCCTACCCTACCCCTAACTTATCCCCGACAAAATTGTGAATCTAAACCATTCCCAGATCCCCTTGAACACACACAAAAAATTTCATCAAAATCGGTCCAGTCGTTTGAGAGAAGTTCAGTGACATACACACTCACAGAAGAATTATATATTATATAAAGATTAATAAAAACGTTGATGCAAGATAGTCCAGTGGATTTTATAGTCAGTGGTGACGTGTTACAAAGTTGTCTTTTCAAGTTACTCACCGTTCCTTCTCTTCCCTGGACGATGTTACTTGTGGTTTGACGTGTCCCCGTATGTCAGCCTCCCATATCGAGTTGGCTAGAGTATTGCCCAACGACACCATAACGCTCACGTGACCCAGACTGCAACAAAAATGTTTGGTTGAGGAAATAATACAATTTAAATTCAATTTGGTTGAAACTAATCAAGTGTGACAATCATCAAAATAACCTAACTAATGACTGAATAAGTGTGAAGTTTTTTATTACTCGAAGTATTTTAATACTGAAGCATCGCAACGCGTGAATGTTGGCGCCGTCGTATACAAACAACATTAACATAAGACCCAACTTTGAAGTGAGGCGTTATTTATTCGGTTGTTTTTTAGTCTATGACCCGGTTGTATTTTTGATCGAAGACTAGAAGAATATCCCTACGATAGTTTTCGACGAAAATACAGACAGATTGACATCGAAATGATATTATTAGGGTTCCTTTATTTGTTTAGAGTAACGGAACCCTAAACAACTACTGAAATGTGAAGTGTACCTTAAATCACGTGATTTAAAAGTGAATCGAGTGGAGGATGAAAGAGAGGTCACAAGCTTAGCTAAAGTCAAGAAAATGCATGGGGCTACTTACGGCCATTCGTCCAAGTCTAACGAGCGAACCCGGGATATGTGCGAGCCAAGATTCCTGTGGATTCCAGAACACTCGATGCAGATCAACACGCCAAGGTTTAGACTCGCCCAATCGGGATCTGGAAGTAGACAATACGTTTATCATCTCTCGCCATAGACAAAAGGCACTGAAAGATAAAATAAATTCAGAGTTATGAATGGGACAGATAGAACCAAACATATACGTAACGGGTACATAAAACTTCTATTCATTCTTTGACTATTTCATGATGAATTTCTCATCATCTTCAAAAATTTTATAGACGTTCAGTATCGTATTTAAAGCCCATTTATAAAGTAAAAAATGTAAATCAATTTTTCGCACTATAGTTTTCAATTTTACACTCCTAAGCCAGGTTAAGGTTAGAAGGGAAAATCAAAAATTATGAATAGGATCGTAATGAATGAATGAGATGCACATCGCGTACAAAAAGTGTTGCTAGGAGGTCGTATCAATAATTTTAGATGTAGTGGACATTTTCTAAGTGCTTTATTTACGTCAGTTCCATCTTTGTACTGGGCTTTACCAAATGAAAAAATATGTCATTTGTTTTTTGTCTCCTAGAATGTTATATTAGGGGTTAAAGTATGAAATTGCCGTTTTATATGGACGAAATCGAGAAAAGTCATTTTTCCATACTAACAATTTTTAAGTTTTTTTAAAAACGCCTGAACCGTTTTCGATGCAATTAAAGGTGAAAGTTAGGTGGTTATAAAGCTACGCATTATAGTATTTAAATTTCTTAAAATCAAAGTATATAATACAAATATACTTAATTGAAGCAAGAAGGACAGCTGACACATTGTAAGGGGTCTTTTCAACGACTTCCTTTGAAGCAATAGGCACTAGTATTGCATTTTTTTTTAGTCAAAAGTTACTTTATTTAGTTTTTGATACAATACAAAAAGAATTACGCAATAATATGACTATACTTAAGAGCTATAAACAAAATAAAAAGTGGGAAAATAATCGGCAATTTCATACTTTAACTCCTATTATTAAAATTCAATCATGTATTAACTCGCGGAGATATTATATTAAAGCAATGAAACGCTGTATTGTCTTGAATTTGTCAATAATATTCTGGTGTCATTGTTTTCCAAACCTATTACAGGCTTCTTGTTGTACGACTTCCATCTTACGACAGAAAACTATACCGAAAGACTTTAAGTGCCTTCCGTAACACTACTAAAGTTTAGAAACTATATTAGTTTGATATAGAACAATACCTGGAGCACCGCAATCGCAGCATTTATCGTTCCCCTTCACTCGCCTGATGTAGTAGGTGGCGCTCACGTCGCCGGTCGAGTTAGCGCCCGTGGGGGCGGGCTGTCGAGACGTCTGGAATGATAACAAAATATTCTTAGTTGTACTAACAAGAAGTCATTGCTGTTATCACATAGAATAGTCAATTTCAATGGATCGTATCGCATGCGTATGAAGAGATGATCCAGAGTGGGTGCTCAGCTAAACATGAGTAAATTTAATCAGTTTCAATTTCAAATCGAAATAGTACTCAAATGACTTATAAGATAATGAACATATTATATTCATGATATTGTACACGTGTACGAAAGGAGGGAGAAGGAACTTCTCTCTGGCTATAGAAAGGAAAGTTTTTAGAAAAATCCACCTACTGCTCTACCGCTGATCTAACGAGGTTCCTTAGCAGTTATTGTCAGTCATTTGCAATGTTTTCACCCGACTACGGAAAAAGGCTGCAGGAAGGGTTTGTGACTTTAAGTAAAATCTAAAAAATTATGAATGTGGGTATTTATTTGAGTTCCACATTTGCGGCTAAACTACTAACGGCCGGTCCCAAAAACCTATCTATCTTCAGTTTTGGCATATCGGAGATAGAAAACAACTTCTGTCTTTGTTTCTCTGGACGGCAAAATCAGAGACAGCAGATGTTTTCTATCTCCGATATGTCAAAACTAAAGATAGATAGATTATTGGGACCGGCCGTAGGCCGATTTTGTTGAATAAGGTATCAAACGATTTCTTATATTAGTCCGGGTAACATAAACTACGCTTTGTTAAAAACAGATACATGGCGAATGCTACAAGAATATTTCTTTGAAAAAAAAAGATTAATGTCATAACGAGTGGGGTATCAAATGAAAGAAGACAAAATTTTGGGTACAAAAATGTTTAAGTAATGCAGCGAATATACAGGGTGGACTTTGAACATTAACATTTCCGCAGTCGGGTTAAAGTTTTTTAAGCTGATTATTGTTATAAGAAGGCAGGCACTAGGGGCGGAGGTCACTCACCCGGCCCTGCAGCGAGGCGAGTATCTGCGCCTCGACGCACGCGACCCACGCGTCGCGCTGGCACTAGGGGCGGAGGTCACTCACCCGGCCCTGCAGCGAGGCGAGTATCTGCGCCTCGACGCACGCGACCCACTCGTCGCGCTGGCACTAGGGGCGGAGGTCACTCACCCGGCCCTGCAGCGAGGCGAGTATCTGCGCCTCGACGCACGCGACCCACGCGTCGCGCTGGCACTAGGGGCGGAGGTCACTCACCCGGCCCTGCAGCGAGGCGAGTATCTGCGCCTCGACGCACGCGACCCACTCGTCGCGCTGGCACTAGGGGCGGAGGTCACTCACCCGGCCCTGCAGCGAGGCGAGTATCTGCGCCTCGACGCACGCGACCCACGCGTCGCGCTGGCACTAGGGGCGGAGGTCACTCACCCGGCCCTGCAGCGAGGCGAGTATCTGCGCCTCGACGCACGCGACCCACGCGTCGCGCTGGCACTAGGGGCGGAGGTCACTCACCCGGCCCTGCAGCGAGGCGAGTACCTGCGCCTCGACGCACGCGACCCACGCGTCGCGCTGGCACTAGGGGCGGAGGTCACTCACCCGGCCCTGCAGCGAGGCGAGTATCTGCGCCTCGACGCACGCGACCCACGCGTCGCGCTGGCACTAGGGGCGGAGGTCACTCACCCGGCCCTGCAGCGAGGCGAGTATCTGCGCCTCGACGCACGCGACCCACGCGTCGCGCTGGCACTAGGGGCGGAGGTCACTCACCCGGCCCTGCAGCGAGGCGAGTATCTGCGCCTCGACGCACGCGACCCACGCGTCGCGCTGGCACTAGGGGCGGAGGTCACTCACCCGGCCCTGCAGCGAGGCGAGTATCTGCGCCTCGACGCACGCGACCCACGCGTCGCGCTGGCACTAGGGGCGGAGGTCACTCACCCGGCCCTGCAGCGAGGCGAGTATCTGCGCCTCGACGCACGCGACCCACGCGTCTCGTTCGGCGGCGGCGGCGCACCCGCTGGCGCCCACTTCCCACCGCCAGCGCTTGCCGTCCAGGCTGACGATCGTGAACTCGCACGACGTCGCCGCATCAACGTCTGACGGAGAGAAAACGTAACAATTAGGCTGGAAGTCTTTTGTAAATGTGCTTTATAGTCGAGCTACAATACTGTCAGAGAATTCACTAGTCTAGCAAATGTAACAAATTTCAATATTGCAGGCTTCTACGAAGGTACACAGTTAGTCTTTCTACTAGTAAAATTTAAAATGCTTGAATCTTGAATGTGATTTACAAATAATTTCTTTGACTGTATTTAGACAGTATGTGTGTCAAACGTACTCAGAGTACGTACACACAAAGTGTTAAAAACTAAATCAAAACAGGCTATCTTGTCTAATACACAGACCAAGAACTCGCACATCTCTCCTTAAAGAACCAAACCATTTAACAGTCCCAACGAGTAGATACAACCGTATCACATACCTTCATCCCCATCCTTCTTGACGCTACTGCTCTTCATCCGTCGATGCCTCTTCTTGACATCCTTATCGCCGTTCGTCGACCCGATGTCGGCTTCGGACGCGAGCGACTGTCTGCTCGTCGCCGGCTCTTTCATTGTGTCGAATGCCGACAGTAGCGCCTTGTCGGTGGCACGTACGGGTTTGTCTTTGTAACCTGAACGAACATATCAATATCTTTTTAAATGATGTGCCAAAGCCTGATGGAAATGGACCTTAGTCACTGCAGAACAAAAATTAAAATGATCAGCCAACATCAGCACATACTGCTGGATTACTTCCCAACAGGAGGTATGTTACATAATTGACACGCTTGGCATGCGGAAAAAGAGATGACGCTGCTGTTCTTCTGGCAATACTTTTTTGGTTACCTATTACAACCCATAAGACGAAATAGGACGGTAGAAACACCTTCGGTTTCAGGCTGGCTTAGACTTAGCACTGAAAACTCATCATCCTCTTAGCCAAACGACGCCTATTGCTGAACATAGGCCGCCTCTAAGGATCTCCACCACTGGATGACTTCCTGCGACCACCAGGTCGTCGGGTCATCTGGCCGGGGGCCACCACACGGATCGTCATCCAGTGCGCGGTCGCCATTCCAGAACCTTTCAACCCCAACAGCCATTAGTTCTTCTTACTATGTGTCCCGCCTACTGCTCTGCAGTTCTTCTAACGATTATTTCTTCTACTCTTCGCTGGATTACGGATTTCCTTATTTCTGATTGTATCAGGAAAATACCAAGCATCGTTATCTCTGTTCCCGGATTTGAGAACTTGGGCCTTCTTATGAGACCCATAATAAGGGACCACGTTGCAGTTCTATAACTCATCACAACTACAGTACCATGACTACTTCAAAAGAACAATTGCTAAAACGTCTTACCAATTGAAAGACCGCCGATGCTGTCCTGAATGTCGAGGCTGCTGTACCCGTTGTAGCCGGGTACTGTTGTGATTATTGACTTGGACCCCCGCGGCTTCTGTCCCGGCACCTTCACAGTCACGTACTGCAGCGATATCTCTTTACCGTTCACATCTTCCATGTAATCCTGGAAAAGAGGTTATGTGAAAATTAGTTTCCTAGTTATTTTGTTGATGGGACAAAATGTGTTTAATGTCGTTTCAGAAATAAAAGTGCTTACTTTATTTGATATTTTAGCAACTTAATTGCACTTATAATATCAGTATATAAACTCGAAAAATTTTGTCTCAGGCGGGACTCGAACCCGCATCTCCTCACATGCCATGCGCCCGGCATGCGATGAGTGAAAATTAGTTGTTTTAGGGTTTCTTTTTATTGCATCTTTTTATGAGTTTTCAATATTTTGGTATTGTTGCAAAGGGGGAAGATCACAGAAGTGTATGCCAGCTACAACAGTGGTAACTGCAGCAGCAGTATTCAGCGGTGATCTGGACAATTTGAGATCTTTCGTCGACGTATTTAAGTAGCATTTTAATGTTGGAAGTAATCAAAATCTTTGGTGTACAAATTTAAAACACTAAAGGAAACACTTAGAAAAGATTCGTATTTTGGATATATTTATCTGGAGCGAATAAACTCAAACCTAGTGAACCAAAATTTGGTATAAGAGAGTCCCGGGCAATGATAGTTTTTGTAGTAGAAATCATCCTTAAAGTGGTGAAAAGGGGGATGAGAGTAAAAAAAGGAAATCAATTAATCTAAACCTATTTAGATGACATTTGCTATGGAGTTTAAAACCATGAAAACTACTACCTATAGTAGTAGCTTGTTATTGTTTTTGAAATTATCACAAAAAGGGCCCATCCCAATATTGAAAGAGGTGATGGATAACTAATCAACACTCTTCAATTTGACATAGATATTGGTGTAAGGAGAGATGGTAGCGATGGCAAAAACAAAAGTCATCTCTAAAAGGAGAACGATATAGGCGCTTCCTACGCAGCCGAAGTCACGGTCGGAGCACTAGTTAATAAATAATCTAGAAGCGATCTTGCCTTTTAATGGCAAGAGCTTTGTAAATCAATGACTTAGCTATTTTTGATACTATAGGAAACAGACAAAGAGCAGCAAGAAATGTGGGTGTATTTATAATCACGTTCACGCACGACTGCCGCACTGATCTATTGCTAATTGTCATACAAATAGAACGAGATTATACTGAGAAAGCCATACACGAGTTGCCAGACCAAAATATTAGAAAAAGCAACAAAACAATTCATATAAGGCCCCATTGGTCTAGTGGTTTAGGCACCAGGCTTTGTTTCGGGGTTCTGGATACGATTGCCGGGTCTTGCAAGTAAAGTTTCGAATATTCGAGTATAGTTCGATCGCTCCTTTATGATCACCAACCCGCATTTGTCAAGCGTGGTGATTATGCATATACCCATCATGGTATGGTAACTTGAATTCAACGATGGAGGCCTTTGCCCGCAATGGGATGATTATAGGCTGTTACTTTACTTTTACGACACCATATCCGGGCCGTTAAGTACATTTCAACCAATATGTTTTGTTTGAGTATTGATGAACGTACAAATATATCTGCCTATTGTTACAAAAACATGTGTTTGATTGTGATAAAATGGATAAAGCAATTCGTGCCAGTGAGATAAAAGATAAACGCTATCTTTACACTATTTGCGGATATGTTGTACAGCAAATTGGAAATGTGAGAATCAAAATTCACTTGCTTTGATTTTTCACACTATTTACTAATCTTAATATTTCTTGCTTACTTCTCATCTCACTAACATTATGATTGGTGAGTTCGGATGGATTTTTGTTAATCGAGTCATAAAGGCAAATCCTGAAAATCTGACCTATTTGAAAATTGGCACAGAGATATTAGTTTAGAATAGCACACATAGGCTACTTTTGATCTCGGATAATTGTCTTCCATAGAGCAAACAAAACCCATATTTTATTTAAGGTGGTAGTGCAGGAGTAATAGCATTAAGTAGCACACACAATTGAGTATTTAGTAGGTACAAAAAAACGCATACGCTTTACATTTGGATGAACAGACATCTAATTTTTTTTTCACCTTTTCGTTACTTGTTTTCCTTTCTACCATTTAATTTTGAGTGTATAAAAAGACCAAGGTACATAGTAACTAATGTAACTTATAAATAGGGTGGAAAAGTAGGGGGGCATATGAATCCCCCTACTTCTTATTGGTGAATTGCATATTATTATGAAACTTGGTATGAAGAAAGCCGGAACCGCAACTATAGGAAAGAACCATAAATACGGTGGCATATAATAACAGAATATTAAAGCCTTTATTTTATCTATAGCTAGACTGGCTACACAGCAAAAATGTAAAATCAATTCTCTTTTTATAACGGACAGGTACGCAAGAAATTATTAAATATCTTATGGCATTACTCTGGAATCGTACTCGCTCACAAATATTAATTTCTCAAAAATACGTAAACAAGCTTATTATTTTTGGCAGTGTCACATTATCTAGCGAATGTTCCAACTAAGTGCTGACGCACTGAGACGGGTAATTTTAGATTTTGTCCGCAGTAATGGCCTGTGTAATATAATAAAACTAGGAGCTTTCAAGAGCAAATACGTATGTTAATTGCCTATATAAATAAGATATAAGTTTAGACTGTTTTGACTTGCATACTGCCAAAGACAAAAGTTTAAAGTTAAGTCTAAGGTTGCGTGATTCTGATGGCCAAACAATATGAAGAAGCAATAGCCAGTATAGCTAGTGCTTAGCGATTTTCACGGAGTTTAAGGCTCCGTGTAAACTAGTTACATATCAAATAGTTTCAAACCTTTTCCAAAGACTTGTACAAAGGCTTGGCTACCACTCACTAATTTACCTATAGGACGAAAGTGTACACGAATTGTGGTAGTTTGGGCGATACCAACGGATACAGAGTGCGAAACCCACCTGCGGTTATCTGATCAAAACCTTAAATTTGTACCAAGAAAGTCTGAAAAACACTCACATGCAAACTTGGATGATAAGTGAGCCTCCCATCATCACACAGCGTGACGTACTTCTTCTTCCACTCTTTATTCAACGCTTTACTGCTTTTCTTGTACAAGTATCCTTGCTTCAGAGGGATAGCCCTCCCGGACCCTAGCTCCCCATTCTTAAGTCTATCGTCCCCTTTCTTTGAGGGGGTGAAAAGATTCGATCTTCTTCTAGACTTTCTAGACGTTGTGGGGGTAGACAAAGGTGTCGGGAGATCTTTTTGGTCTTTGCCCGGTTGGAGATTGTCTAAACAGTGTGGTGCTGTGAATTTGACGTTGTTGTTCTCCGTTGCTATGGAGACGAGGCCTGACGAGGAGCCGTGGCTGCCTAGGGAGTTGCCCCATCGCGAGGACGTGTCAGATCCGTTCGTGCTGTGGATCTCGACGACGTGCGTTGACGATATGCCGCTGCTGTTTGAGGACGCGTCGAATGACTGCGCCCCTCTGTGAAGATGGTGTGATGATGCTGAGAGTGTGTGGTGCCCGCGTGGTAGGGAGTCCTGAAAAAAAAGGAGAGATATTACAAATTCATTGAAACGACGACATTGCGATCCGCTTGGAACGAGATAAAAAAAACAAAGTAATGCATTAAGAAGTATTTATCAGCTTGACGCAACGATAATCGTTAATTTGTTTGTTTACATACATACATACATACATACATACATATTATCACGCCTCCTTCCCAACGGGGTAGGCAGAGACCAAGGCCTTCCACTTACTACGATCCTGGCATACATCTTTCGCTTCTTCCACATTCAACAATCTTTTCATGCATGCTCGTCGGTTTAGAGTACTCTTGACCTGACCCTTCTTGTTTGTATAGCATCCTATTAATATTATAAACGCAAAAGTTTGTAAGAGTATGAATGTTTGTCACTCTTTCACGCTAAAACTACTCAACGGATCTGAATGATATTTGGCACGGTGTTAGTTTATTGGCTAGAATAACATATAGGCTACTTTTTATCCCGGCAAAAGATACGGTTCCCATGGGATAATTTTAATACACAATTTTAAATTTAAAAAACCACGCATACGAAGTTCAACAGCTAGTTAGGGTTCTGTACCCAAAGGGTAAAAACGGGACCCTATTACTAAGACTTCGCTGTCTGTCCGTCTGTCCGTCGCTCTGTCGCCAGGCTGTATCTCAAGAGTCGCGATAGCTAGTTGAAATTTTCACAAATTATGTATTTCTGTTACCGCAATAACAACAAATACTAAAAACAAAATAAAATAAATATTTAAGGGGTGCTCCCATACAACAAACCCGTTATTTTAGCCTTTTTGGTACGGTACCCTTCGTGCGCGAGTCCAACTCGCACTTGGCCGGTTTTTTTTATTATATTTACAGTGTTTTAATGATCAATATCAACATTGGGCAAAACTCTACATCAACCAGAACCGTTCCAACTATAAATATTACTAATCTTACGAATATTATAAAAGTAAAAGTTGGGATGCATACTTGTACTTCATTACGCTTAAACAGCTGAACAGGTCTGGACGAACTTTGACTCGGAAAAATTTTATAAGACTGGAGTAGCGCAAAAGCCTGCCTCCTCTTATCCCGGACTAAAGTATGGTTCCTGTTACCAAATCGCAATGCTTCGAAGACGCGGGCAACAGCCGAAATAGTAATAAATGTTAATCATCTAAATGTATACTAAGTAATATAATAAAGCTGAAGAGTTTGTTTGTTTGTTTGTTTGAACGCGCTAATCTCAGAAAGTACTGGTCCGATTTGAAAAAATTGTTTTGTGTTGGATAGTCCATTTATCGAGGAAGGCTTTAGGCTATATAACATCACGCTGCAACCAATAGGAACGAAGCATCAGAGGAAAATGTTGCAAAAATTATCGTGATCATAATAACAGAAATTGACGCGGACGAAGTCGCGGGCAACAACAAGTAATACATAAAAACGCGCATCAAATTGACAACCTCACTGCCAGTCTACTTTGAATGTGAAAGGTCATTTAATAATAATCTGAACCATGAAATAACTAAACTAAGCCCAATGACACAACCAATATATGTAGGTAAAACATCATTTTCACTATCTTCGAACTACTTTACATACTCGTTTTATAGTTCCACTTTTAACTATGTAATTAAATTGACTATCGTATTACCCTACTTAGAGCAAATAAACGATTAATTGATTGACTTTAACCTAGTGTAGTAAATAACATTTTAACGAAACACTGAGCTTATCCTGATAAGTATAAATAAAACATTTATGTTAAAAAAGTTTTTTCTGTGAAACCAATTTTCCTACCCTTCGAGATGTTTTTTTTTTCATTCATAAACTGGACCAACTTTGAGCTTTAAGCTATTGAACAAAAATATTTATCAAAATAGGTCATCCTATAGGCGTGGACTGGCGTGGACGTAGTTAAAAAAACGTATCAAATTACCTCTCTTTTTTCGTAGGTTAAAAAGTGATAGTTATCATAATTAATTACAACAATCAATTAAAACTAATGAGTTGTTTAGATACAGCCTTGACAAAGATATCTTTTTAGACATCAGAAAACTTTCTGTTATCAGCATTGTGTACATTGTGTAGTTTATTTACAAACACACACAGCTTTAGCAAATTACGTTTATTATGGAACCAACTAAATGTTAATTTCATTAATTTAAATCACATGTAACAGATTGCATGTAGGATAACTTGAGAATCGTTTGTGTAACAACCTATGCAATCCGAATGCAGATAATTTACATAGCAATCTGCAGGACGCAATCATTTCATGTTGATATAATAAAGAAATTCTTTATTCCCGAACGAAACTGCCATCTCTTTTTAGGTCGCCTTCTACCGTCCATCAACAGTCATATTCATCACTCTTCTTGTCACGTGTCCTTCGTCTTTTCTCATCACATGTTCACGAAATCTGTTTGTCTGTCTCTCTATACCTAGTGTTTGGTTTAAACTTCAATGCAACACCTTACACAAAACAGGATTCCAATAGATCTATATAAAAAAAACCCGGAATTTCATTTGATTTTCACCTTCCATCTTGCGTCAGAAAACAGGACCAAACTAAACGTGCCTTCCGAAGATCGACTAACTCACTCACCAGCCCCTTCCAAAACCAGGCCAAATTAGAAAAGATAGTTCCTAAATCGCCCCCGGGAATCGAACTCGGGAAGCATAATAATCGGACTATTGCACCACTACTAAACGGGTGTTTATTGGCACAATAAATATCCACAACAGTCTAAAATGCATACATTTAAAGATAACAATTACAATTTTACATAAATTATTTAGAAGTACTCGTACTATTCAGCTCGCAAATTTTATCGCGTGGAATACGGCTCTCTTTATGAAGCACTTAAATTTAACACAAAATCTTCATACAATATTTTCTAGAATAAAACCTATCCTTTATCCTTCCCCGGGTCTCAAACTATTTCAATACCAAATTGAATCTTAATTGGTACACAGTTTAGGTGTAAACATAACCAAACAAGAATTTATTTCGTATTTATAATGCTAGTATGCCGTATTGATGCTTTTGTACAACAAAGTAGAAGTTGCGAGTGACGCGGTGGAACGACGCGAACTGCGCGTTTCATTAACTCGGTTAGAGACGGAAGAGGGAGCCACCGACTCCTCGGCGGCCACAATGGTCACCGTTGGGTCAGACGGCTCGTCTTCTAAGTTTGGCGCGGCCACAAAAGGCCAAGAAACATAGATGGGTCAGAAGCCGATTCTGACGACTCCACTAGTCCCGAAAGTCGCTAAGGCACCATCTCGTAGAGGGCGAGGAAGGCCGCTCACGACCGGTGACTACATAGGACTCAGAGAGCAAAAGATGTAGTACCTCAAACTTTAGCGCGAGGAGCTTGAATTAGAGGCAGAACGTGACGTTAGCAATTTGACGTTCGAGGCGAGGCGGACTTGGGTGGCGACACGCTCACTTTTATCATCACATGCAAACGATGAGGCTAAGCATATTTGTTAAAAAGTATTTTCTGACGATTATTTGAATAACTCATAACAAACACTTTGTATTTGAATTTCTATATTTGATTTAAATAGCCTTAAGAATTTAGATCAGTCAGTTGGGAACCATTATACCACACTAGCTTTTAGTCCTGCCCGCGTGAACTACACATTATATCGCGGGGGCAAAAACCTATGGCCAGCGCTGGGATACGAAATAAGACTATGTTACTTCTAATGCCTCCAAGGATATGTGTACAAAATTAAATGATCATCGGTTAAGTAGTTTTTGCGTGACAGCGTAACAAACAAACTTACATTTAATACGCATTTATAATACCTATTAAAGTAAGGTTAAACAACAAATTTCATTGATAGTGAAACAGGTATTTTAATATGGAAAGCAGACAACAAACACAATTAAGAATGCCACAACTTACTATAACACTTATAATATCAGTATATAAACTTGAAAAATTTTGTCTCAGGCGGGACTCGACCGAGGAGATGCGGGTTCGAGTCCCGCCTGAGACAAAATTTTTCAAGTTTATATACTGATATTATAAGTGCAATTAAGTTGCTAAAATATCAAATAAAGTTTACTATAACACGTTTATTATTTAAAATAAAGGCCCTACTTTAGTTTTCAACCAATATAAATATTAGAGTAACAAAATTTTTTTAAAACTCTCTGTTGGTTGTCTAGTCTCTATGGTATAAATACCGGGCCAAAATCTCGGGGTCTCGGGTTCGATTCCCGGGTCGGGCATCCAAAAAGTTTCGAATTGACGAACATTGCTCGGGTTTGTAATCACCAAACCACATTTGGCAAGCGTGGTGATTATGCCAGTACCCATCATTGCTGTGGTAACTTGAATTCAATAATGGAGGCCTTTTGCCTGCAGTGGGATGAATATAGGCTGTTCCTTTACTAAAATTGTTACTATTCTATCATAAACATTTTGCTAACTCTAATGAAGAATTAGCTAATATTAAAGACACTGAAGCACATGATAGTTCACTGCAACAGCATAAGCTTATAACGGACAGAATTTCTTAGGAAACCATTCCAAGGAGTCCATTTAAGAGGTACTCGAGGCTCACACATAATGGCCCACTGAAGACGCTAGGTGCAAAACAAATGCATGTCGAACTACATACAAAGGAATTAAATGCTATCATCAAAGTACTTTTCTATCATCGGCTGCAAAGTATACAATGTTGGCTTCCTTTTGTCGCAGAACGATAAACAGGGTTTCAGGAGAACAGACCTAAAAAGCCTTTTACATATTGTCAGCTAAAGTGTCAAACCTCGTAACTCCCATCAGATCAAATTTTACAGGAGACACAAAAAACTTCAACGCAAAAAAAATTGGATGAATGTTTGTTTTTGTTTCTATTTAGTATTTTAAATATAAACTTTTTTAAAGGATATAAGAGCTTTGCTATTGTATCCATTCAGAAATTAGCAACAAAAAAGTATACAAATTTCATTTGAAATAAAAATGGAGTTACGATGTCTGACACTTTAGCCAATGATATACATATATGTGTTAAAAAAACAAGGTTCTCAAATATTTTTTTAGGGATAAGAATCGTTTTTTATGGATAAGTATTTGCAGCACCTGGCAGTCCTTACTGTTTGATATCTTTTACCAATGATGACTTCCTCATCATTTACAGATGCAATAAATATTATACAAAAATGTTGCAAGTAGTATTGAGCATTAATACACCATCCCATAAATTAATGTTTATTCAAAGGTGTGAAATTATAGTAACATGAAAAAGATATCATTAATAAAAGAAATCATTAATAATACCATAGGGAAAGAAATATTTCTTTCCCTATGATAATACTAAGTTACCATAAAATAAAACCACAACACACCCTGAGGAAGTTTTGAGTCTTTGTGACTTGAGGAAATAAATTTATTATATCTTAGCCTAAAAAATTCAAACATTGAACTAAGTACCTACTTAGGGTATTTGCACTCAAGTTTTTTCGACTAAAACTTCTAAAAGTAAACAACCAACACTATTAATCCGAGTCAATGAGGCGTAAACGAATTGACTGCCTATTTTAAGAATTACAAGGTAGGAAAGTATTTTTTCGATGCACCTACCTTGTATAAGAATGTAGAATGATTGTGGCTAGGAGAGTTGGCCAGTGGCTGTGGTGTCACAGGCCTGGACCCACCGGAGAGGCATTGAGACGACGCCGACAACCTGGTCCCAACTATCTTCTGGCACGCTGCAAAATTATACCATTATTTTAGCACACATCACTTAACATCACACACGACACCCACCGATTCGCTTCGAAAAACAAAACTAACGATATCCAAAGAAAATATTCACGCACATTCAAATTTTGCCGACCTCCTACGATCGCGTTCCTCAGCTCTTTGTATGTTGTAACACGAACTACGACGCCTCAAACTTGATATCGGCGATAAGTTCGACTTGAAAATCATCGTTTTGTCCATCATTCCACACAGAACTAATTTATTTTATATTCGATTTAAATATTGCGACGAAGACGCGCTCACGGCCATACAAAGCGTTGCAAAATGTCAAAAAAAATGTAAACAATGCCGCCGAACGGAATGAGTGAACGACCGACGAACGAACAACCGCGCGGCTAGGGGCCGGTGTTACCACTGCGCGAGTATTGGAACTCCCTGTGGGACGGAACAAGATCAACAGCTTGTACTCGTAAACCTACTAGAGTCATCACGGCGGCACGCGAGCCGAAAGCAATAAAAACTCAGTTATGTAATTTTACAAACCGTTTCTAATAACAATTCCGAGTACGCTACAAGTGCAAAAAAGATTTTAACAATCAATATCACTTATCTTTTCATGTGTTTATAATGCAGTGATATCGTTCGTTTATGAAATCGCGTATTTCTAAATCTTAATTCAAATAAAACTCATAATTAGGCCGGTAAAAATATAATAATAAACGTCATTTGAGCTGCTAAAAAATTAAAGCGACATAAACTTGTAGAAATATTTTATAATGACTTCAGTAAAGCAAAATTATGATACTACGAATATTGACAATAAACATAATGCAAATTCAATCAGCATTCCACTCATCGAAATAGATTGAAATGACATCATATTATTTAGAACGAACAGAAACAAGATTCAATTTTGTGTTCTTCGCAGAGTACCTATTAAATTATTTAATTGACACAAAGGTGGTATTAGCAAGCAATAAACGTATAATTATTATTGAGCCTATGTTTAAAATGATCATTTCTTAAGTTTAAAAGCAAGAGTAATACTGAAAAGTCCCGGTGGGTGCAAAGCGGAGTAAAACACTAAAGTTATTTAAATAACACTATTTATTGGCTAAAATCAAACGGATCTGATACAACGATGGCGACCTGCGGTGTCGCTCGTGGATCGCTTTGAACTGACATATAGGGCCCAGTATAACGGGCAGAAAAAGGGTGTCAATATACCCTCAAACAAAATTATAATATAAATCGTATGATACAAAAAAATAACATTAACCACTAATCATGAGCGCGTCGCTAACACTCCCCACCCTAGTGCTGTTTTACAGTACTTAATCATCAAAGGAAATAGGTGCGACGCGTACCGCAGACCGACGCCAAATTCCAGTTTTGGTCTTGACGTCTACCATTCTGATGCGCCCGTCCTTACCAGGGTAGATTTGGTGAACAACGCCCTTTGGCCATGCGTTTCGAGGTGAGCTAGGGTCGACGATAAGTACCAAGTTACCCACCTGCAGTGGCATTCGTTCTTCGTTCCATTTCTTGCGAGGCAGCATGTCTGGTAAAATCTCTTTTACCCACCTGTTCCAGAACATATCAGCCAGCCGTTGAGCCTTCCGCCATTGCTTTTTTAAGTACATATCGGAGTCATCGAACACTCCAATAGTAGGCAAGTTGGAAGAACTTCCTAAAAGAAAATGGTTAGGAGTAAGTGATTCGACTGTTGAGGGGTCAACAGACACGTGAGACAATGGACGACTGTTAACCATATTTTCCACCTCGGCTAGAAAAGTAATAAAAACCTCCTCTTTGGGTGTCCTTTCCGTGATAACTACCTTTAGTGAAGTCTTGACTGTCCTTATCAGACGTTCCCAAGCCCCTCCCCAATGGGGGCTGGAGGGGGGTATGAAATGCCAATCCATTTGGTTGTTTACACCTTCCTGTTTCAATACTTCACTGTCTAGGTAAGACGTAGACCTTTTTAACTCTTTTTCAGCTCCACGTAGATTGGTTCCGTTATCGGAATACAAATGAGATGGCCATCCACGTCGAGCCGCCATTCTTCGAAGAGCCATAATAAGGGAATCCGCAGATAGCGAATTGACAACCTCAATGTGTACCGCTCGGACAGTGAGACATGTAAAAAGTACACAGTATCTTTTTTCTTTGCGTCTTCCAATAGCCACTTCAATGGGTCCGAAGAGATCCAGTCCGCAATATGAAAATGGACGCTGGTGATGTGCTAATCGTGCCTCCGGTAAGTCTCCCATACGCGGAACCTGTGGCTTACATCTTCGAATACGGCAAAACATACACTGAGAGACGACGGTTTTCACAGTAGGTCTTAATCTGATCAGCCAGTATTTCTGTTTCAGTTCGTTTACTACGGTTTCCTGACTTCCATGAGCAGCTTTGATATGGTAATGTCTTGCGATAAGTCGTGCCACAGGACTCCGTCCATCTAGAATTATAGGTCTCTTTACTTGCAGGTCTACATCAAGTGCGGCATCAATGCGGCCTCCTACGCGAAGTAAACCATCTTTATCGAGAACAGGAGTCAAGGTAAGTAATTTACTGTTTCGTGGCAAACCTTTTCTTTCTTTTATTGCTGTTATTTCTTCATAAAAGGACTCAGCTTGTGCGTGTCGTAATAGCAGGCGCTCTGCTTGTTCCATCGTGCTGCAGTCTATTTCTTTGCTGAGTCCTTTGCACGCATCGATGAACTTTAGAATCACAGCAGTGGATCTAAGCAGGCGCAGCCAAGAAGAGAAACGTTTAGGATCAGGCACAGGCAGCTCAACATTGGGCACAGGCTGGGCCACAACCATACAGGTGGCAGAGTTTACCTCATTTGTGACTGACTGTATCACATCGCTCGGCCAGTGCTCCCAGCCGCCACGTAAAAACGCTGGGCCGTATAACCACTCATCTTCAAACATACTTAAGTTAAATTCCTCTCGCGTAGCCAAGTCCGCAACGTTAAGATAAGACGGGACGTATCTCCACTCCTCCGGTCTCGTTAGTTCGTCTATTTCTCCCAGACGGTTTGCCTCGAAGGTTTTATATGAACGAGTGTTGTTCCTTATCCAGTGTAAAACTGTAGTGGAGTCGCACCAGAAATATCGTCGAACTGGCTGTAGTTTATGTTCGTGAATAACTGTATTTGCTAGTCTAGCAGCCAGTAACGCTGCCTGTAACTCAGCCCGTGGAATTGTTAGCGGTTTGACGGGCATAACTCGGCACTTGCTAGCTAAAAACGCAACACGGGTTTCGCCATTATCGTCCCAACGCCAATATGCTACGGTGCACATTGCCTTGGATGCTGCATCACTAAATATGTGTAATTCGAGGTTCCTATACCTATCTTTAGCTGCGGTCGTAGTAGGCGATATGGTCATAGACGCTTCGTAGCACGTCGTAGCACGCTGTGTAGACGCAGCGTTCGTAGCACACTGTGCCGTAGGCAGAGCAGATATACGTTCATCTGTCTCTCTCGCACTCGTAGCACGTAGATAGCACCTAGGTATACGGATGTTTTTCATTACCTTAAGTAGGTCAAGCCATTTGCGCCATGCGTTGTAAACATCATCTGGAACGATATCGTCCCAGCCGATATCAATTCGCCAAGTATCTTGCAAAATTATACGACCTTGAATTATAAACGGAGATAAAAACCCAAATACATCAAATATAGACATTATAACGCGCAACATAATACGCTTTGTAGGCCTTTGTTTGCCCTCAATAACCCCTTCAGGGACACGTTTTAGACTTAAATCATACCCCAATTTATCCTCTTTAGGAAACCAAATTAAACCGAGTGTGCGCTCCCCATCATATTGTTGATCTAATTTAAATTTAACCGCAACATCACCTACGCTTTCCTTAGGCAAATTTTCTAACACATTCAAGTTATTGCTGGCAAAGTTACGTATTTCAAATCCACCAGCTTTGTGTATTTTTATGATGTTATTAACCATTTCGGTTGCGCAGGCTTCATTTTCAAAACTATCAATGTAGTCATCCATATAATGGGAATTACGTACTGCATCGACGGCGCTGGGAAGCGATGACTCATAGCGCTCGGCATTTTTGTTCTTAACAAATTGCGCAATAAAGGGCGAACAATTAGCGCCGAAGATAAGCGATGACATCATATAGGTCTTGGCAGGTTCTGAAGGGCTATCCCTCCACAAGAACCGTAGGGCATGTTGGTCTTCCGGTTTAATTTTAATTTTTAAAAACATGTCTTTAATGTCTCCTGTTACTGCAATGTTGTGTTCCCTAAAGCGCAGCATAATACCAAACAGTGAAGACAATAAATCAGGACCGGACTGTAAATAATCATTCAAACAAAACCCATTTACCTTACCAGCCGCATCAAAAACCAACCTTAACTTCTTCTTATTGGGATTGTCCACACCGAAATGTGGTAAATACCAAGCCTTAGGCGAAGTCTGTACGTCAGTAAACTCTTGAGCAAAGTCGTTTGACAACAAATGCTCAATACGTTCTCTGTATCTATTTGCAAACTCTTCATACGTAGACATTTTCCTCTCGATACCTAGTAACCTATTGTAAGCATTATAATATGAATTAGGCAACTTACAATTCGGATCTTTCCAGGGCAAACCCACATACCATCGGCCATCAATAAGCTCCGCTGTCTTTTCCAGTTGGGCAACGGCATGAACATTATCTTTATTTAGTCTTACAGCACTAGATATACCTAAAGAGTCAACAGTAAAAGAGAGCTTCACCTGTTCGTGTAGGTCGCGCAGCATAAGCTCGTCCTCCGTCGGGGCGCTCCCGTGGGCCGAGACGCACAGGTTGACGTGTTCTGAAATTGACCTCGACCGCGGCACACGTACATTTCCATGGATACACCAACCCAGAGGCGTGAGTGTAGCGTACGGCTCATTATTATCACCAGAAATAATTTCCAGAGGGAACATTAATTCATAATTGTCTTGACCAATTAACATTTCAGGTTTACTATCTAAACTTAACAACTTATCTTTAATTTGACATAAGTTACTAGAATTAAAATTAACAGTACTCATTTTCTGTAAAGGTAAGTTAAGCTCTTTAACACTACGCGCTCGAATTGAGTAAACTTTATCGTCCATACCTGACAAACGTACGCTTGTTACGACAGCGTCACAAACCAGTTTGTTATTATCCCAGGCGCCGCAGACGCGTAAGCTCTCGCGCCGGCCGCGCAGACCCGCGCGCTCCGCTAGATCACTGCTTATCAGTGATACGGTCGATCCGTCGTCGAGTAAAGCCGATGCACTAATCACACCGTTAGGTCCATGAATACGCACGGGAACCACTTTGAGTAAAACTTGATAATCACTCGCGTTAATATGCGTAACAGTTTCCACCGATTGATTACTACGTTGCGGTTCACTGGTTTCAATGTCGTTTTGACCGCGACTGTTATTGCTATCGAAGTGCAGTAGGCTATGATGCGCTCCCCCGCAGTTGTCCTTGTCGCACGCAGGTGCTGGACACGTATCTCGAGCGTGACGGTGTACTAGGCACTTGTAGCATAATCCTTTACGTTTCACATATTGCCATCTGGTTTTTCTAAGCGATTTCTTGAATTGTTTACAACTTGTAATCTTGTGTTCGTGACCAGATTTGCAAAATTCGCACTTGTTATCACTACTTGAAGATGCAGAATGCAACAACACTGTTTGTGGTTTATGTTGAGTGTAATTGTTCTGATATCTATTATCAGTGCGTACGTTTGAGCCATAAATATTCGCCGTTGAAGTTGTTGTAGATACTTTCATAGCTTCGATGTGTAAAAAATCTGACAGTATTGTTAAGCGCGGCTGTTTGCTTTCCGTTATAATTGGAAAACTGTAGTCTGCCCATTTAGATAGTAATACTGTCGGCATTTTCGATAGGATGATTGACACCATACTCATTCCTTGTAGGTATTCTTCTGAGTTCAGTACACGTATCGCCTCGATGAAGTTTCGAACTTTGCATGAAAACATGACTATATCCTTTTGGTAGTCGTGTGGTATCGGTGGTAGTCGTCTGATATCTTGAAGTATACGATTTACAATGCCATCCGGGTTCCCAAAACGTAGCTGTAGTGTAGATAAAATTATGTCAGGAGACGTCGCACTAATTAGCATTGCTGACACTGTATCTTTAGCAGCTCCTCGGAGGCACTTACGCAATCGCCAAAGATTTTCCTTTGCGCTAAAACGGCAAACTTCAGTCGACTCATCGTAGGCTTGTTTAAACTGTAACCACTCAATTGGATCACCGCTGAATTCTGGCAAGTCTCGCGGCGTACTTAATCTGCTAAGTAGGTTAGCGTTATTTCCATTGTTGGAACAGGCAGCAGCGGCTAGATCTTTAATAGTGCTAGCTAACATATGAAGAGTCGCATCGGCATTCTGTGACGGCTGCGTTTGTGATGCCGGCCGTTGCGACGGCGAACAATAAGCTAGTGTCGGCGCTGCCGGCGGCTGCTGCGTCGGCTGTGCAACGGGAGGAGCAGCGAGCTGTGACGGAGAAGATTCTCCCTGATGGGGCTGATGCTTAATGCTAGCTTTATCTAGTTCTTTGTAGCTAGATTCTAACCACTTTTCCACGTTACATTCCGTGGCCTTCTCTTCTAGTGGACTGTATATTTCTTCTTCGAGTTCCGCTATATCCACAACCAATTGTTTGTCTATCAATTCCATTTGAATTTTAGCCTTTTGTATCGCGGCTTGCATCTCCAGCCGTTTTTTTCTTGTTTCTAAGGAGATTAGAGATGACTTGCCAGATTTTACACTCGCGGGTGCGGGAGGCGGTGGTTCAGATTTAACGCTGTTTGCCGGCACAATAACGTCGTTTTTAACCATCGGTACGTCAATTGATGCACTTTTGCCAACACCAAATGTAACACAATGTCCATTATCATGCTGTGGTTGACTGTCCATAACGCGTTTTCGATTTCCGCCATTTTGTTCGCTCTCATGTCGCGCCGAACTCCGCGTTTGCACCATTTTTTTTACAGGCGTGTGGATCATTTGATTCGGAGAGAAGGACCATGAAAAGTCCCGGTGGGTGCAAAGCGGAGTAAAACACTAAAGTTTTTTAAATAACACTATTTATTGGCTAAAATCAAACGGATCTGATACAACGATGGCGACCTGCGGTGTCGCTCGTGGATCGCTTTGAACTGACATATAGGGCCCAGTATAACGGGCAGAAAAAGGGTGTCAATATACCCTCAAACAAAATTATAATATAAATCGTATGATACAAAAAAATAACATTAACCACTAATCATGAGCGCGTCGCTAACAAATACTGTTGATAGAATATTTTGTTGACCAAAAATTTTCGATGTTAACTAGATATTTTACTATCATCAATTTGTGTATTATAGGTAGGTATATTTTTTTAGGGTAACTTATAAGTTGTACGACACAGTAAAAACTTCTCTGAAGTTAACAAAGGAAAGGAAGTAGGTAGTTCTACTAACTTACCATCTTGAAAAACTCTTTCGACGTTCAGCCCATAAGTGGCGCACGTTTCATAGTATGAGCATCTTCTCAGTTCGTTCGACAGCTTGCGCGCACGGTTGTCATCCACGACGCGTGGACTACTTTCACTTATGGCATCTACAAGTAACCGATCGTTTAATAGGAAACTATTAGAAATTCTATAAAATGTTCACTCGCACTTGCAAATTATAGAGTAATATAACGCAAGTCTCTTTGAGTCTTCGATCACAAATGAGAGTTATAGATTGTGAATATTGGTTGTGAGAATCACTAGCTATTCATAGTTCACATCATCAACCAAGGGTATAAAATATCATTGGATAATTATAAACTTTCTTCATATTGTATATCATTAAAATCATTGCACAAGTCACTGAGAATAACGAACATACTTAGTATTCATTCAAGAACTACTTCTGTGATTTCGTTCATTTGTGCTAGTTATCCCTGCATAAATGTTCCTTTGCATGAACACATGCTTTTACGTCCATAAATATAACAATGCAAACATGATTTTAAACGAAATAGATTACTACCTATAATAGGTTTAGTATTATATCAGCTGTATTAATCAAGTTACCTTGTGTCCCAACCAATATGATCGGAATCTCAGCAGAATTCCGGTAGTGGGACATCTTATTGAAGTAATTTGATATTGTGTTGTAGCTAATTTCGTTATCGAGACTAAACACGAAGATCACCGCGTCCACCCAAGCCGTGAACTGTAACAAAAAAAAATTAAGTAAAGTCAGAGGTACCACAGAAACAACATAAAAGTAACAGCCTATAATCATTCCACTGCAGGGCAAAACGTCTCCATCACTGTATTCAGCAATAACTGGCATACCTAATCACCACGCTCGCCAAATGCGGGTTAGCGATTCCAAACCCGAGCAATGTTCGAAAATTCAAAACTCTTATTGCCTGACCTTAGCAACGAGCACAGGATCCCAAGATCCTTGCCCGGTACTTAAACCACTCGACCACGGCGCCGCAAACAACATACAAATTGTGAATTCAGATGTAGATAGTTCCACACTTTTTTATTTGCTAAGTAAGATATAATAAACCTAGTCCTGGAGCCTGGAGAAGTAGGTATAAATAACTGTTGTAAATGACCAAGTAGGTACTCTATTAAGTAAATATACAAAGCTTAAGTGAATGCGTAATCTACGAACAGACACCACCCTGCTGTTGCGAAATTATGTTCAAAGAAAAAACCGCACCCTCTTTTGAAACCCATAATAATTACGTGGGGTAATTTGGTGCAGTTGTAGGGGTTTGAAATGGAAGGGTTATGTTATGTGATACACATGGCCTTGCCTTAATAAACAGATAAACATGTAGGGAAATTATGTTGTAGCCTAATACGACAGTTAGCCCTTTGTACAACCTTTTTGTATGTTCGTTGTTATTATTACATGTTTCGTTTTTATTAAATGGTTTTTGTTTTCAGTAATAACAACAACAACCAACTCTCGGTTTTAAACCACATACTATTTTTATCTAAATTTGATATATTTAAAGTTGCTGTACTTTAAAATTTGCCATTGAAATCAACATAGGTCTATTATCAGACGTGTATGTAGTTTCCACTTCAATGAATAAAGGTGCGTAGGAGGGTGTCACCCCTTTCCTCTGAACAACAATCGTTGGCATGAGAGGCATCATCCGCCACCGGAGTGCGTGCCGATGACAGGACAGGAGGAGGAAAAAACCTCAGATAAAAACGTCTTTAAAAACCAGACCTTTTGTCTACATGACATCTATATTGAAGCATCCTTTCAGTCAGAAATTTCGAACAAAAGAAAGCAATTGATCCTTCCACCAATGAGGACAACTCAATACTATTTAAAAGTTTGTTTTAAGGTATTGTTAGAACGTAACAACACCAATTTTAAAAACCTTTTTTTTACATACAGACGATTTGACACAAGATAGTGCAAAACTTTATATATAGTATAAAAAATTAAGAAATATTTATGTTAAGTAATTATTATTACGTTAAACAGTAAATACTATTACTAACATGTTAGGAGATATGAATGAACCTGCATATTCTCGACGTGATACTCATGATTGAGTATGAGTCATGGAAGTAAATGATTGCGAATGATTTCGTATGGTGCAACAGAATCGTAACCGTGAAATGTTGACGCTAAGGTCGCTGCTTCGACCTACACGCAAACATGAAATATGTTTAACGACGCATGAAATGAGAATTCATTGATGACATTACGCTAGACATAAAGTATTTTAACTGTGGTAAATTTCAACTGAAATCCATGTAATACGCAAACAAAAGTTATAATTACAAAATCGATAACTTTGGGATATTTCAGATTTTTAAAGTCACCAGAAACTATCAGCCGTTGTCATTATTCGTTAAGATAACAAAAAAGATTGGGTAAACAACGGCACACATAAAATGAAACCAATTCTGAACATCTTACCAATCCATCGCAGTTTCCAGATTACACAATCAAAGTCAACAAAAAAAACTTGTTATTGCTCATTAGAACACTAAACTTATAAATCAGGTCTTAATATTTTTAGAGAGAGATTTAAAAATATAGTAGTCCATACAGGGCGGCGTACCGACTGAGACTGGGCGGGCGGGCGCCGTCAGGCTTAGGCGGCGAAACCTGACTTTTTGTTTCAGTCTCGCACCCCACTTTCCCCTATGCGAATGAGAAGAGAACACTGGATGCACTGACTCCAATGCAAACCTTGCAATAAAGCCTATATTTCTTGCGTAGGTACAAAATCTGATATCAGAGATGACTAAATTTAGAACTATACACGATCGATTAAAAGGGATTGCGTTGGGAAATCGCGGCCTTTCTACACCTGTGTACCTACGTCATTAATAACTCTTTTTTTGTGGTTTCCATTCACATTAAATATTTACACAAAAGACTTAAAAATTTTTTGTATATGGAAATTAATAAAATTTGGCATCATGTGCCATATAGTACAAAGATGGGACATCAAATATTGATCATGTAATCTCTCTCTTCCATAGAACTAAAGATAACATGTCACTTAACGATAAGCCGTAAAAACTATCAGCCGTTCGTATAAGCATTTGTTGACAATCCCAAGCGTGATTCAATAAGCAGCCCTCGTAATATGGAATCTGTGACAAGGCTCAGGGGTCGCGGGAGTAACGCCCTATCAGAAGCAAAGCAACCAACTTTCTCAGACCTTGAATTGGCAATCGGCCTGCGTTCACACCGATCAGTCAGCTCCCGGGATACAAGGTCAAGGCGTCTAGATCAAAATGACATTAATTGAAAATATTTCGACAAAGTGCAAACAGTCTCTAAGAATTTATTACCTAACACCCTTTAATGGATTTTCGAGCGTTCTTGAAATGTCACATCTAAAAGTGCATCTCGGATTAACACTTGAACTAGAAGCATTACGTTTAATAGTGTTTTAGTTTAAGGGGAAGGATATTATCAGCATCTAAAATATAAGCAAACATGCACGGCTTAGCAATCAATTTTAAAATTGGCTTCTTGAGTTTTTTAGGTAATGTAACCTCTTATTAATTTATCCTGACCTTCTGCGCACTGTGCAACGTTTGTGGTCACGGCTAGACCCTACCAGGACCCATGATCTATTTATATCTTAGTCATTTTATTTGAATTTATTTAGAATTAGCAAGTAATGTCCCTCATTATATATAAATAGCTGTTGGCCGCGACTTCGTCCGCGTCAATTATTGTTATTATGATCGCGATTATTTTTGCAACATTTTTCTCTGATGATTCGTTTCTATTGGTCGCAGCGTGATGTTATATTATTATATAGCCTAAAGCCTTCCTCGATAAATGGACTATCCAACACAAAAATATTTTTTCAAATCGGACCAGTGCTTCCTGAGATAAGCGCGTTCAAACAAAGAAACAAACAAACAAACTCTTCAGCTTTATAATATTAGTATAGATTTAGAAACATTTTCAAAATGTTGCACATAGATCTTGTCTCCACCCTTAATATCATTCTTTTTGTGTAAGCATATTGATACTTTTATCAATTAATTGATGTAATCTTTCTCATTAAAATCTTACCTTTCTACATGACTGCATTCCTCATGCATGTATATGCATGAAAAATTATGTTTTGTAGTTCACAATAATACTACTACAGTGGATTTACTTACTTGTGAACTACAGAACATCATTTTTCTGCACAAATTTCGTCCTGGTAGGAATATTACTCGATTCCTCACTGTTATCTATCGAAGCAATATAAAAAGATATTTCTATTACAAATTCTAAGCAAACATCAAAATGTAGATAAACTATCCATAGAAAGAATAGACAGGAAAATACAAGGAATCTACTTTCATCTTCTACTTACGCAGACATTGTTAGGAAGCAAATGATGAGGAAGTAATTCAGTAGCAACGCGTGTGCGATCACCGTCAATAACATACCGATAGAAATACATTTTGTATTAACATAATAACTGAAACAAGTTTTCTAATTTGAGGAAATATGTTTTTTTAAGTTTATACCAATTTATTATCACTCACTCGTCGTTCGAACTTTGTTGAGAGTGGTGGTGCTAACGAATTTTTAAATTAAAATCCCAATAGTATCAGTGAAGAAAAAACTCTAATCTTTAGTAATAAGTGTCATTATAGTGCTCAGTAGTTTAGTAGTGAATCATAACAAATAAACAATCTGAAGTGCTTTTATCTCGTTCTCGCTACGCTGGTTACAGTCGCAAGTGAAGGGTAACCTCAGCCCTCACCGCTCGGATAAAGGACAGTTGCTATTTTTCTTCCTTGTCGTACTTAAGGAGACTGCGTTTGTGACGTATCAAGATGAGCAAACTGCAACATACACCTCCTAATAGATTCTCGTCAAATCCTGACATACCTACATCTATAGAATCGGCTGATTACGTGAACATACGTAAACGCAAACAGCCCGACAGTGATGAATTTAATAACTCGTTCGCAATTATGGAACAAAAATTTGAGCAACAGATGAATATTTGGAATGAAAAATTAACCAGCAGTATCGCTTCCGCCGTGCACTCGGCTTTGGCTAGTGAATTGTCGAAGATCACATCGAGTTTGTCGTTTATAAATTCTAGCTTACAAAAGCTTAATGATGATAATGCATCCATTAATAAGAAACTCCTGGAGACTACCTCTCGGCTGACCGACATGGAAAACTCAATTGGATTCTTATCTAATACGCAAGATTTATTTGAACAACAGATGAAAACAATTAAAGATAACAGCCAAGTTGGTTCAGAATTAAATAGCAAGATAATTATACTAGAAAATAAAATAAACGCAATGGAACAGCAATCTAGGCAGAACAATATTGAGATTTGTAATCTTCCCGAACGTCGTGGCGAAAATTTGATGGCGTTATTGGAACAAATAGGTAACGTTATTAAGCAGCCTATTTGTAGGTCAGATATAGTATCTGTTCATCGAGTTCCGCACGCTGATCAAAAGAATTCCAGACCCAAGAATATTGTCGTGAAGTTTACATCCAGATATCAACGCGACAATATACTATCAGCATACCGCTCTGTTAAGGAGGGACTGGACTCTAATAAGTTATCATTGGCTGGTTCGCCACGCACCATTTATTTAAACGAACATTTGACCCTCAACAATAAAATGCTATTTCGTCAGTGTAGGGAAGCGGCAAAAAAATTTCAATATAAATTTGTATGGGTTAAACATGGAGTCATTCTCATTCGCAAGTCGGAAACATCCGCAATATTTGCGGTTCGATCGGCACCGGATATCTCAAAAATTAAGTGAAGAACTAATTTACGTGTACCGAATACTAATTATGATATGTTTTGTATTTTTTTATGTGATACTGTTTATGCCTTCACGTAAGTACAATGTGACGTCTACCATAGTGTCATTCTCCTTTATCTTCATTGATGTACTGTTAATAAATAGATGTAAAAAACGGGTTAACAATGCGTACATAACAATATTAATAGAATCGAGTAACTGCTATTGTCGATGTAATAATATATACAGGGCTATAGTTGTAATTGAAGGGCTTCTATACAGGCGTGGTAAAATGTTTAATGGATTAATAATTTTTAAAAAAAAAATTATGTCATTTTATTGCTATTATTTTATTTTAATATGTATGTACTATTCTGTGTACCACAATGAATAAGCAAACATTATCAGTTTATTATCAAAACTGTAGGGGATTAAGAACAAAGTTGCACACTGTTTATGCAAACATTTTGTCATATAATTATGACGTAATCATTTTGTCAGAGACGTGGCTTCATGGTGAAATATTGGATAGCGAGTACATAGATGGTAGGTACTGCGTATTTAGGCATGACAGGGACCGCGCCGCCAGCGGCCGGAGTGACGGCGGCGGGGTGCTGGTGGCGGTGCGCCGCGAGCTAGGGCCCGCGCCGTGCGCCGTGCCGCCCGCCGCCGCGGCTCGCCTCGCGCCGCTTGTCGATCACGTCCTTATAGAACTGCGTACTCGTAACTACTGCTGTGTTATAGGAGCTACCTACATACCGCCTAATCTGAACTCTGAAAACTATGCATCCTATTTTGAATACTTATCCGACATACTACTTTTACCCGAAGTTAATGACTTTATACTGGCAGGAGATTATAACCTACCTGATTTGGAGTGGCAAAATAAAGGTGAGTATTTAGATCCTGTTATAAACGCATCTAACTCAATATCCATTACGCATTTAACTAATTTTATGTCCCTTTTAAACTGTTTTCAATTTAATAAATTTAAAAATAAAAATGACCGAATACTTGATCTGTTTTTTAGTAATAAAAATGACTGTGTGGCTTTTTCTACACCTTTGTCATTAGTACCAATCGATGAGCATCATCCAGCTTTTTATGTTCTTGTTAATTTAGACAAATGTGTAAAGCCTAGCCGTAGCAAACCACGCATGCAATACAATTTTAAAAAGGCTGACTACATTTTAATTAGCGAGGAACTAAATAAAATAGAATGGGATGAACTGTTCCATCATAAATCAGCTGACGATGCCGTCGCAGCTTTGTATGAAGTTATTTTTACGATAATTAAAAATCATGTTCCTACACAAATAGTTAAAACTTCTTGCTTTCCAATTTGGTTTTCTCCAAGTTTAATTCACATATTTAAGAATAAAACCCAAGCATGGATAAAATGGAAGAAATACAGAAATCAGAGTGATTATGAAATATTTAGTATTTATCGAAATAGATTTAAAGCCGAGTCTAAGAGATGTTACAATAAATATATGAGATCAGTAGAAGATAGCATTAACAACAACATTAAATATTTCTGGACATATATTAAAAACCGCAAAAAGAGTAATGGTATTCCTAGTTGCGTATTCTATAAAAATACACCTACTAATAGCCCTACTAGCGTATGTGACACATTTTCTAGATTTTTCCATTCAGTTTACGAGCCCTCTAATGTAGATGAAAAATGGGATGTATCGGATATACCATACATGAATACGTCCAATGATATAAATTTCAGTGACATATATATATCTGAAAATGCGATTATAAAAGAGTTGTGCGCACTTGATATTTCTAAGGGCACAGGAGTCGACAACATTCCACCTCTATTTTTTAAATCAACGGCTCACTCTCTGGGCTATCCATTGCGGTGTGTTTTTAATTCTTGTTTACGCGAAGGTATTTTCCCAACCACTTGGAAAGCCGCAAGAATTGTTCCAATTCATAAAGGGGGATCTGTTGTCGATGTAGAAAATTACCGTCCCATTTCCATACTACCCGTTTTGTCGAAGCTCTTTGAAAGATTGGTGCACAATATTATTTATCCTGCATTACATAACACTATTATTGAACAACAACATGGGTTTGTTAAAAAGCGTTCTACAACTACTAATCTATTAATTTATTCAACTTATTTATTTGAAGGTTTAGACAAAAATAAACAAACAGACAGCGTGTACACTGATTTTTGTAAAGCATTTGATAGGGTTGATCATAGAATACTTTTGGAAAAACTCGCTTATAACGGCATCCGTGGCAACCTGTGGCGCTGGTTTAAATCTTACATCTCGAATCGTACCCAAAAGGTTGTAATCAACGGCTATGAGTCTGGTTTTGTTTCCGTTACTTCAGGCGTTCCACAAGGCTCGATATTGGGTCCCCTTTTGTTCATCATTTTTATTAACGACGTTCGCTCCTGTTTTAAATTTTGTAACATTTTATTATACGCAGATGACCTTAAGATTTATCATACTATTAACGATATAGAAGATCATAAAAAAGTCCAAAGTGATTTAGATACCTTTTCTGATTATTGTAGGAATAATAAACTAAGCTTAAACATAAATAAATGTAAATCAATAAATTTTACAAAAAAGAGGATAATCAGTAACTATCCCTACAAACTGTGTGGTGTGCAGATTGAGAATGTTGAACAAATAAGGGACCTCGGAGTAACATTAGATCAGAAACTACACTTAGACACACACGTGGAAAATATTATTAATAAAGCTTTAAAAATGTATGGATTTACAATGCGTTCTAGTAATGATTTTACTCGACCATCTACCTATCTGTGTCTTTATAGATCTCTAATTCGTTCGCAGCTTGAATATGCTGTGCCTGTGTGGAACCCCTTCTATAACAAGTACATTGTAGCACTTGAGTCTGTACAGAAGCGTTTTTTACGAGTGATGCATTATAAATGTTTCCATTGTAATTTATCATACGACCACTTGCTAAGAAAGTACAATCTGTTAACCCTTGAATCTAGACGTCTTCAACTTGAGGCAATATTTTTATATGATCTGTGTCATAACCAATACGATTGTATTAATCTGAATAATAAATTGTGTTTCCGAATTCCTAATAAGACACACTTTCGTAATATGCCTAAATTGTTTGCTACCAGTCTTTGTCGCACACATGCTGGTAAACGCTCACCTATGTTTAGAATTACTGATTCATACAACAATAACTTTAACCCTATTGATATCCATGCTACTAGTGTTGGTGTTTTTAAAAAACTTTTATCAGATATGCTTAATAATCTGGCCTAATTTTAGTTTTAATTTATGTGAATTTACTTTGATGTGAATCTAATGAACCATTGTTTTGCTTCATAAGGTATTAATAAGATATTTAGCACTTAACTTGCTTGAATAATCATAAGTATATACAACATCACCTTTCAACTTTGTATTATTATTCTGTGGTTAATGTTGTTGGTGACACAATGATAATTATTTATGAATAAGTACTTTTGATATAAGATCCATATTGTGTACACTGTTTATTAACCCAAATAAATTAAAAAAAAAAAAAAAAAAAAAAAAAAAATTATAGAATAGTAGATGTTTTAAGGAACATATAGGTATTTCGCATGGCTACCGAGAAATAGAGGACGGATAACTGCAATGCAAAATATCATTTTCAAACGTATTCCGTTCCGCTGATAGCGGTAATTATCTTTCGAGAGCATTGTGCCAGAAATGCGATTTGTTCATCCGCGAATGATGTGATAGCATATCCGGTGCACTACATTAGTATTACAAAACTAAGTTATGTATAGTTAGATCGATTTTAAGGAATACTTGAACAGGTCCGTGGACGCCATAACGATGGTGGCTATCAACGCAAACAATTCATGGCTTTTGTTGTCTTGTAAAAGTACTCGAGAACAGGTTTTCTTCCTGCCCCCTCAGCCGGGGAGCGCCTCGAACAAAGCAAGTCGTGCCTATCTACATACACGCGAGTTAGTTACATTTTTTTTTACGTTAGCTTGAATAGCAGAGAGAATAATGTCGAGGCAGGTAACCCGATACACGAACGTGACCCTTACGGCTCTCACTGGCAACATTGTTTGTGCGACATGATACTGCGCTATGAAGGATTATGGATGCGTGTAAAATACTTCCTTGCGGTTGCGTTGCTTCCGATCTGGATAAGTCAACACAGGATGCAACCGAAACAGAAAGGTACCATCCGAGTATGACAAATAAACAATTCTTCTACAGACTACACAAGGTACGTCATTGCAAAGGTTGCGTAGAGCAGTTGAAGTTAGCGACTCTTCTATTGTCGAAGTTTATCGTTCACGCCCTAAATCAGTCCTACGACATTTTAATTAAACTTTAAATAGGGGTCATATTGAATGAATGGACCAATCAAATAAATTGACTAGCTTCTCTGCGGCTTTCAGGCTCCGTAAATTAATGAGCTACATCATTATGTAAATATTTATACATAAAATTTTAAGTATACATATTTTTTTTAAAGTAATTGTGAAGATTAATAAGCATACTAATTGACATATGACTTTTAATATAATAAGTAAATTATTAACTCATCAACAAAGTTGATGAGTATAATAGATAGTAGTGTTCCTTTTTCATAATCATTCAAATGGTATTATAAATGTTAATTAACCGTATCTAGTCTAGTTACTTTAAACACAGATCGTAACAAATACCAAAGGACCATAACAAACAAAGCGTTTAGCAAAAATTACGGCCTCAGTAAAGAACCCTACTAATTAAATTTTGTCCGACTGACTGGACCCCAACGAACTACAATTATATTAATATTGCCGCCTACCTCATTTTGTTCTAATGTCAACCCGAAAGTTTAGGAACAAAGAGCCTATCAAATTTACTCGAATTAACCTGCCATATTTACTGTGCATTAATACGTAGGATAAAGTTTAGCGAAAACACAGAACTACAGTTATTTCTAGGCAAACGACTATGTGATTTGAATTAAGAAGAGAGAGTAAAGCCAACATTTTCGCACAAATTCCTACGCAATTTTAAAAAGTATGTAAAGATATTGTAAAATTTAAGTTGCTTTTAAACGTGCACTACGTATTGCAATATTTAAAGACCGAAGAAGTAAGAGAAACAATGCTTCAGCTTAATTCGACTAAAGCGTCGAAAGATCACTAAATAACTGCCATCAGGTTAAAATTATGGCGCAAGTAGCTGTACTTATTCACAGCATAAAAAATAAATAGAATACACAATACAGTATAGACTCCTTGGTACAGACCAAATGTAGGTATGTGAATGAGCATAATGACAGCTTAAATAAACTTAAACTTTATTAAAAATAAAACTATAAACAATCCTACTGATAGGAAATTTTGCACATAACGATACTTTTCGACGTAAGTCAAAATCTTAAAGAAACCAAAAATGTTGAATTGTATTAAAGGTTATTATTAAAGGTTAACTGTATTATAATGTTGAATTGCATTAAGTTAAAGGCCACGTACTCCTGAAATTTGTTCCCTGTATGGTCGCAATCACTCCCTTACCTCCCTCCCCAAACACTGCATCATACTTTCAGAAGACGGGAGAGCGCCAAAATTTATCCAGTTAACATTATACGCATAACTTTTGTAATAAATAGATCCGCCTAAAGAGACGCTGGCAAATAAATGAATGAATTAGATAACATACATAAATTACAACCCTCATTTAACACATAAAACTCCTACCGATTTATGTTACAAATTTAAGTTATTTAATCTGATTACGTAAGGGGCCAGGAAGTTTTTCAATTATTAAATGGAGCAGTCAAGATATTGAACAATATGTTTGGACATATTTAAAGTATAGTTTTTGCTCAATTTAAAACGAATTATTTAAATTGGGAACCCAAAAAGAATTTCCAAG
Organism: Anania crocealis; assembly: GCA_949315895.1. NCBI lineage: Eukaryota > Metazoa > Arthropoda > Insecta > Lepidoptera > Crambidae > Anania > Anania crocealis. The sequence continues at coordinate 3,022,549 of OX438857.1, read as the reverse complement.
CGCCTGTAGTTATTATAAAACATTTCGTCGACCTTCGTTGTAGCAACTATGTAAGTTGAGGAGTACTGGTGACCTATGAGATCAACGCACTTTCAATGTGAAATAACGGTCCAAGCGTTGTGGTTCAGTCGACTCTTTAGTTTAGGAAATTGATTTGCAATCACTAAATCACTTTGTTTAGTAAACTTTTAATTTCGCATTCTACGTATATAAACTGTTTGTGTCTCTTACATCCAAACCTTGCCTTAAGACGATTTTAAGTAAACTGGAACGTAGTAGCAAGTTAATAGCAATTAAGTTAATTGCTTTTTCTAGACTGAGAATCCCTAGAGATAACTTTGTCTCGAATAACATCTTCATTAAGTTAAAGAGTCTCATACACCAGGGTTGACAAATCGATATTTTTGGAAATACATACTAGACATGTACACTCTTAACGGTAAATATTTGTATTATGTAAATATTAAATAAATAAAACATATTTACGATATGCACAGGTGGCGGTAGCATCATGCTATGCCTCCGGTCCAAATTTATGAATATATATTTGGCGATAAGCTGTACTTAAGTATTTCAGGTAATATTAGAAAGGGAAGATTACCTTAAGGCAAAATGTGCGATTGAGGAGGTTATTTAAATATTTATGTCATTTCTAGAGTAATATTCCAGAATTCGTCCTAGCATAAGTTCTAAATTTATCAAAAGTTAAGAAATAAGTAAACGTAATGCAAAATCACTTTAAGCGAGCACGGTAAAGGAGACTTTATTCAAGTTAAAGTTCAAATCACTCGCAAAACATCATTTTGGAACATTAACTATTGGTATTTTTTGCTTCTTCTAGGCATTAGGATAAATATCTCGAAACAGAGTCAAATAAAATTTTGATAATAATGAGTTTAATATGACACCAGTGCTTTAAACAAATAACTAATGCATTTTCAAGGTGAACCGTGCATTAATGCTTAATAGCTGTAAAAGCACTGAGCAAGTCGTTAAAAGCCTGAGCTGGACTAAAAGCTTTTTTAAACTGGTCTATAAATTAATTAATTATCAGTGCCCATGATGCCATTTTGAGCTAATGTCATTAGAACTCCGAAACATTATCAGCATATTCTATGGAATCTTAAGAATTAGTGCAATATTAAAAATATGTGATAAAATAAAAGTGACACAACTGTATTGACGGCGGCGCATGGTAGTTTCGATATTTTTGTAGTTAACATGTAGAAGGCAATGCCAACTTTCTTCATGATAAATATTCAAAGCTACACCAACTTCTAATATTTGCATTACATGTATAATATGCCATAATGCTATATGCATATAGAGAGTCTATGTCAAATAGGTAACTAAACATACACACTTCACATGGCCAATTATTGACAAAAGCTCAATAACAATTTATAAGTCAGCTAAGTATTTTTATTATTACTACCTGGAGACGTCTCATAACATACATTTTTGTAAAATACCTTTTGGAAAATATAAACATTTTGATTTAATTTGATTTGTATGTAGATGTGTAAGTTACTTGTATATGTTTATATCAAGTTGCCTTAGTTTTTAAATATAAAATTCAAATATAGTAATTTGAATCTTCATGATTAAGAATGAATAGGTGATTAAAATGATAACTTAGATAAAAAAAATGGGTCGATATAATGTCGACATTTATCACAAAGTTTTTTTATAATTTCCGTAACAACAATAGAAAATAGCTATACGCCTGTCGTCTTGTCGACGAATGCCAAGTACGTGGCGCCACACGCAACTGCTGGCCTCCGTCAGCCGTCACTTTCTAACTACCTACAATTATTCCCTATCTGCCGGGAAAACCCTTGCATATGTAAACACTATTTTGAAACTATATGATACAGACTAAAACCCAGAGCCGTAAAATAAATTTAAAAATATGTTGAATGCGGTACATAGGTAGTTCTCTGACTGAAATAATAATAATTTTTGTTACATCACTGTTACATACTACTATGTTACATAGGTACATAATGTAAGTATGTAGGTTTTTTTTAGATTTTATTGTTTTACTTATAATGTATCATTGTAAATCAAATTATGAGGTTTTTAATTTAAATAAGCATTCAGCATCATGACAATCAACTTTAGATATTAAAATATACCTACACTAGCTGTTGCCCGCGACTTCGTCCGCGTCAATTTCTGATAATATGATCGAGATTATTTTTGCAACATAAATTTCACTGATCCTTCGTTCCTATTGGTCGCAGCGTGATGTTATATAGCCTAAAGCCTTACTCGATAAATGGACTATCCACAAAAATATTTTTTCAATACGAACCAGTAATTCCGGAGATTAGCGCGTTCAAACAAACAAACTCTTCAGCTTTATAATATTAGTATAGATAGAAGCTGAAATAATATTACAAATAAATAATTAGCATGTCATCAGCAGTTTCTTAGTATCTTAGTGACAATAGATAAATGTACTAGGTACTTGGGCACCTATCTACTAATACATAACTAATCTGTGTCTGTGGGATTAGTTTGGAAGGTAGGTAAGTAGGTAATATTAGTTTGGTAGGTAGGTAAGTAGGTAATAAGATAGGATTTAAATCCTTCCTGCTTGCGGATTGTATTTTTGTTACTCACTTGACGACTTTATAGGTCCCTTTTGGCGCCAAGCTGTCGGCACTTCGCCTGCGTGTCGCTTATCGGCGGTCAGCTAACTTGATTCTACACCGTAAGTTATAAATAACACTTGTAAGAATACCGGCATAAGGTTCATTATCGAATGGAAAATACAGGTATTTTAGTTATGTTAATGGAGTTACGAATTTGTGAAAGGTAGGATGTGGCATAATATTATTCTGTTAATGTTTCAGGTAGGTATTTTGAGTTGGACACCAATTCCTAGTTTGCAAAATCAAATGTGAATCCCCTTGTAATAATTGTTTTTATTAGTACTAGTATTGGTAGGAATAAAATAATTCAACTTCGACTTTTTTGGCGTGTGATAGGTAGGTACACTCGACAGCACATCAAGTTAAACAGTTGAACTGCGATAACAGCTTTTATTACGTAGGGCATAAAGGCGGTCTCAAGGTCAACATGTATAGTCTGATGTGCCGCCGTGTGTACATGTAACTAGGTCCAAATTACAACTTTTTAGTTCCAGACCGACACAGGCTGAAAGACGGAGGGAAACTATATGTATAAACTAATATAGGGTTCCTTGTCTTGACTATAGAATCCCAAAAAAGCGTCAATCAGGCGTTCATTGAGGGAGGCCTAAATCCAATCGACTAATGTATACTATGACGATTGACGACACAAAACTGTTCAAACTATTTATTGAATGCCACCTACAAAAGAAGAAACATTTTCGTAACTTCGTTGAATTCATGTTTACCAGGGGAAAATAGATTTGATTGAGAATTTCCTTTGTACAATTTGATAACAATTTTGTAAACCATAAAGAAAATTGTTAAGAAAAAAAAGTTTAAGTACAGAAAAAATGTAAAAACTAGGTACTTAGGTACATAGTTGATAAATAAATAATCAAAGTCGGATTTTGCAACGAACGTCAAAATTGACACACTTTCTTCGGGTGATGTGACGTTAGAGGTGACTAAAGGGCTACCGCTAGAAGAAGACGGGAAGCAGCATCGTCTGCGATCGACATGAACTCGTCTGCCAAGTGTTGTAACCCTTACAGCAATCTTCTATTTACAGAAGCCGGTTTCCAGCACGGGACTGAAATGGGCTGTTTATGATTATGATGATGATTGATGATGATGGAGTCAAATTTTGAATTTTGTGTAGGTAGGTAGATAGGCTTGTATCTTGCCGGCGCTGTTTTTCTAGCGTTTTATATTATAGGGCCAAAGTTATAAGCATAACAAACAACATATGGAATAAAATCTCTAAAACCTAAAAATAGATATTCGTGTCAGACGAAGAATGATTGTACGATAAAAGGAACAATAAAGTACACTTATATAACTTAATAATCTAAAAAAATACATTTTAGTAGGCAGCGATCAATATTACCCTTTACTTCTTTGTCTCTTAACATGGGTAAAATGTCATACAAATTACATAGGGGTAGATAATATCAAACGCCATTGTTAGGAAGGACTAAGGACTGAAGAAGGGTCCACCGATGCATTTGACAAATAGACGTCGCACAAATGTTAATATTTTTATATAAAAAATAATTATTTCAGGCTTTGACATGTATAAATTAAAATATTTTTTCACAAATAATGCCTTTATCTTTGTTTTTCATAAGCAAGTTAGGCAGAAACATTATTATAAACTCAGGTACTGATATTCGTTATTTTAACTTCTAAAAACCAAAGATCTTCTTCGTCTTCGTGTTTCAACATAATTCAATCCCAAAACCAACACTACATTTAAATAAAAAACTAAAAAACCACGCTTTTAAAACAGATTGAACTAAAAAATTAAAAATAAAACTGTAGTAATCAATTGAAAAATTCATATTATTGTACAAAAAGCGTGGGGTGCTTGTTATGATATCCACAGATATAGTAAATTATTGATAAAATATTTACAACAATCTAAATCAAGCCCCCCACGCTTTTTGTACAATAATATGAATTTTTCAATTGATTACTACAGTTTTATTTTTAATTTTTTAGTTCAATCTGTTTTAAAAGCGTGGTTTTTTAGTTTTTTAAACTATAATTTATTTTTTACTTTTTAGTTTAGTTTATAAGATTTGATTCCTTCTTTACCGAATGTAAGTCCAAACCTATGCAGGAAACATAATTGATACAGATCGCGCGCTAGCTCTATCTCTTTTACTCCCTCTTACAGAGGAAAACTGGGAAAACTGTTATTAAATTATTGCATTGTCATCGGTCCTTGATACGTGTGCAAAGTTTCAAATTAATCAAACTTCTGGAAATCGGTCAAATTTATGCTCAAAGATTCCATTACATACATAGATACATAGATAGATACAACCCAAGCTAATAAAAGCGTGGTAAAAATGGGTCCCTATTACCTTTGAAAATTCATCAAAACTTTAGCCACACAAAGCTAAGTGAGTTTTTCGTAAAACCAACCAAATCGAATGACATCGTCATCGCTTAAAAACTACATTATTCGTCGTCGTATCGTCAAATGGTGCAGAATAACCTTAACATCGCGCGCGACGTAAGTAAAAGCTTTCAGCTTGTCTGTTTGTATTCTATTGATTGGCAAACACTAATCGGGAAAATGGCAAAGGAATTTGTGCCTAAATGAGTGAGACTCTGAGAGACATTGAGCAAATTGTTTTACGAGTCAAATAATTCAAATCATTACATTTTAATAAAACTACTAGCTTTATTAACGACTTTGAGACTCAATTTATCGGATGTCGTTCTTATATCCTTGAAGTATAGTCATACGATAAAAAGAAGAGAATCGGTTGTCGTTGATTTTTTGTTTGGCACAGAATTAAATTTTTTTTACGTAACGCTATACTTAAAAATCCTTTGCATTGGTTCAACATTTTGTTTTAAGTTTTGATATTATGTTTTTGTAGTAATTGTAGTCGCCAAGCTATATTCTCCAATTTTACAGGCTATAAAATTATTTTCAAAATCTGTTTATGGAAATTGGCTATGCGTGAGCGTGACCATTCATGTGACAAGACTTTCGTCGAGAAAAGAATAAGAATAAATTTAAAACGTAATCTAAAAAAATATTACCTCAGCACATTGGATACATAAATATTACCTGTAAATAACTTTAAATGAGACTCACTTAATCCTACAGACAAACTGTGTAAATGGTTTTGTAGGACTTTGTTTATAAAAATGTACCATGTTGTTTTCATAATAAATAAATAATAATAATAAAAATCAACCAGCATGCTGCTGGATTCGTGCCTAATAAAAATTTTATGTTGTTTTGCCAATTCCAAATTTTGCAACAATTTCTTAAAATTACAAGTAATAAAAAACGCGACATCCGTGCTGTAGTTAATAGATCCTTTATGCAATGCTTAGTAAATTTACAACGAGAATGAGTACTTACTTGAAAAAGCTTTCAGACGTTAATGTAATGACAATACTTACAATTTAAGATATACTACGCAAAAACAAATTCTTTGTACTTGTTTTGGAGTTTTTAAAACTTTTAAGACACTTAGAGAAGACAATGGCGCGCCTTGTCAGTCTTGTCACGCACCATTTAAATACGAAAACGTATTATTGATCTAACGTTGTTAGCTATTTAGTCTTCTCATTAGGTTTCTAACAAGTAAGTATGGATTTATATAAAATAGTGGGATTGTTGTTTTTTCATTGAATTGGCTGATTTCATGAAATCCTATTTTCAACTGATAAAAAAGCAGGATCATAAATCGGCACAGTTAATAAACTAATTACTATATTTGTGACAATCGCGTGTTTGGCATTATCTTAATATTCCTTAATGTAACTGTTTAATCGTAATATTTCTTATTAAAATCAGTGTTACGTTGAAATCGTATTTTGTTAACAACAAGTAAAAATTTGCGACTAACACTGGTGTTTAGGCAGCTTTAACTTCGAAAACAGAGTTACAAAGTAAAACAGAACCTCACATAATTTCATTATTCTTTGACATCATACCTCAGTAGTACAGTATGAGTATCATTAATTATTAACACATTTTCTTTGTGAATTAGTGTACCTTCCAAAGTGAGGTGAGGTTCATTTATATTTCATACGTCTGCCTTCAAATTAGTCGCACTTTCATTCTACGCGTGCGTTTGAAGCGGCCATATACGTTCTCTGATCTGGGGCTTTTTGAAAGTTGTCAATTTATTGGCAATTAAACTACATTGGTTATTAAACATAGAAAACAAAAATATTGTAACAAAATTTTGATATACTCAAAATCGAGAAAAGTCATTTTTCCATACTAACAATTTTTTAGTTTTTTCAAAAACGCCTGAACCGTTTTCGATGCAATTAAAGGTGAAAGTTAGATGGTTATAAAGCTACGCATTATAGTATTTAAATTTCTGAAAATCAAAGTATATAATACAAATATACTTAATTGAAGCAAGAAGGTCAGCTGACACATTGTAAGGGGTTTTTTTAACGACTTCCTTTGAAGTAATAGGCACTAGTATTGCATTTTTTTTTAGTCAAAAGCAACTTTATTTAGTTTTTGATACAATACAAAAAGAATTACGCAATAATATGACTATACTTAAGAGCTATAAACAAAATAAAAAGTGGGAAAATAATCGGCAATTTCATACTTTAACCCCTATTATTTAATTCTTTTTTAACCAGTTTTTTTTTGCTTTATTTAAGTTTTAGCAACACTGCAAAAAATTAATATAATACAATAAACTCTTATATCTTTTATTATTTACCATTATATGTAAAGTATAATTACTACCATATAAGTTCAGATGGCGGGCGTCTCAAGTTATTTTTTTTCCATTTCTTAGACATGACATTTCCCAATAAATTGAAAGTGTTGGAATATAAAATATAGTATCTTGAAAAAATTTAAGTATTGTTACTTTGTGACAATGCTACAAAGTTACGTGAAAAGAAAAGAACAGCAACTATTTTCTGTCACCAGAATAAACGTAGAAGGAGGTGTATCTGAGGTCCAAACAAACTTTAAAATTGAGGAATCTCAACTAGGCATCCGACAAATCCAAGTTTGACAAGGTAAGTGATGCTTAATTCTCATCGTACTCGTAACTCTTATTAGAAGTTTGAGGGGAAGTGAATCATTTGGGGGCCAATCGACGTTTCGATTACAGCTTGACCTAAATGGAATAGCGCTTTTACACAGCATCAAGACATCAGTAAGTGCATTTTACACTATTTTTCATTTTTCATTATTTATTATCTTGTATATTGTTATAAAGTAAAGTAAAGTAACAGCCTATAATCATCCCACTGCAGGGAAAAGGCCTCCATCATTGAATTCAAGTTACCACAGCAATGATGGGTGTACTGGCATAATTACCACGCTTGCCAAATGCGGGTTGGTGATCACAAACCCGAGCAACGTTCGAAAATTTGAAACTTTTTGTTGCCCGACCCGGGATTCGAACCTGGGACCCCGAGATCTTGGCCCGGTATTTAAACTACTAGACCAACGGGACCAACCAATTGTTATAAAGCATGTCATTAAATAAGGATAAAACGAAAATTATGAAAGTTTTTTTCCTATTTGAAAATCTATGTGCCTGCACATCATTCAAGTTGTCGTAATAACTTTAATCAAACAATAATATTTTAACAAGCAAACAGATTCTCAACTAAAGTCCCTGTGAAACAAAAACTTTCGACACATAAATGTATACGCTAAGGTTTTTAGGGTTCCGTAGCCGAATGGCAAAAAACGAAACCATTATAGTTTCGTCAAGTCTGTCTTTCTGTCTGTCTGTCCGTCCGTATGTCACAGACACTTTATTTTGAAAGTATTAGTATTACACATTTGAAACGTTATAGGTACCTAAATATAATATATAGGTAGATGTATCCTGTTGATCGCTTTACGATTCATACACAAAAAATTAAAAATAATGATATTTAAGGGGGGGCTTCCCATACATAGAACCAAATAAAACATTTTTTTTTACTCAATCCTATGCCTATGCGGTATCTATGGATAGGTATTTTATAATAACATAGTAGTTTCTAGAACCATTTTTTCTAAAAGTCTATCATTTGGAAGATATACGCTTCCAAAGTGGTAAAATAAACTTTTAACAAAAATTGGTTTGAACGAGATCAACCGGAAGTTTTTGAGAAATAGCACATTTTTAACAACCGCAAATATAACTTTGTCTAAAAAACTGCATAAAAAGTTATTTTTGCAGTCAATTAAATATTGTGGTATTTTGGCTAAGTGGAGGTAAGTGGACTCCTAATCCTAATTCAATTAAAGTTGGTACGGAACCCTCAGTGCGAGAGTCCGACTCGCACTTGGCCGTTTTTTTTTTATAAACTAGAGTAAAACATTTGCTGCAAAAAAATTAAGTGCAGGCGCTTTACCAATTAAACTACACGTGTTTGCTCATCTGTTAGTCTTACATTTTATAGCAACTTTGAGTAAGTTCAATCAAACTCAGAATGACTCATTAACTTTGAAACAATACAATTTAAGAGTGGAGAGGAGACAAATGTATTTATTTGGTGATAACACTACACACATACATACTTATATTGGGTAAATTATTTTTTCTATTGGACCATGAAATTTATTATTAATTGAAGTTTCCAAGTGATTCCGCAATAATTCAAGTTGTTTAGAAATGCCAAAAATAATAATTATTAATCAAATGAGTTGTTTCTTACTATTTTCCTGTGGCCAAACTATCTAACATTACGTAACTTGGCCCTCTAAAGGTCTGTAGTGCTTTGCACAGTATGTACCCAAGAATGGCGGGAATGCTTTGGAGCTATTTTAAACACAACTTAATAATTCGCCTTTAAGGAATCTTCTAAATACTGAGATTAACTAACATGTTTGTTCAGGTATTTTATCAGCGGCATACTAGCCTGCAAATATTTTAGAAATTACATGCAGCTCCAACGAAACAAATTCATTGGCATAAATTTTATGTTTTGTTTGTTTTTCTGTTAACTAAGTATTACTTTGCACGTCAAAATCAAGCAGCACGATTCACACAACTTATTAAGTGGTGTGAATCTTGGTAGTTCATGATGTAGTACGGGTTTTTACAAAGTTCTAATGCCTGTTATCTAACGCGAAACTATTGACCCTCAAGTTTTCCACCACTTTTAATTCCCAGTAAATTAATATCCCAAAGAACTTTACACTTTAATGCGAGCAAAAGCGCGGAATTCCCGGAACAAAGCGGATTTCCACGTAGGAAGCAACCGACGGCAAAGTCGCGTGCATACAGGGTAGCCAGTTCTGAATCTAAGTTTTAGGAATTTCTGACAACCAAGAATATGCGTATGTTTCCTCCTGCATCTCCTCTTTCATTCATACCAATGTCTTAGAAAGAACATCTGAAAGAGACAGACAGACCCGTATAAGTACACAGGCTTCGCGTTGCGTATTAAAGACACAGGAGTTCATGAGTATAAAAGGCCTGATGAGGGCGGGTGCAGTTCCAAGTGATCACGATCGTCAGTCAGTCATGCTAATACAACTATTAAATTGAGATTTTTCATATATTTTTAATAATTATGTGCACATACATAAGAATCGTATAAAAAATTTAATGGTTCTGTTATTTTCACTGATATCAACTGAATTCTTGTTAGGACAACTGACCTATATACATTACATGATTTTAATCCATTTTGATTAGAAATAAAAACATATGTAGATATTGAGCAAAATTAAAAATAAAATTTAAATATTATACTTAAGCTAAATGGGTTTTGGAGTTCATCAAGTCTCATTAAAAGTCTAACGTTTTGCCACACCACTTGCATCTAGAAAATAGGTCAGATGTGGCGCAATTACCGGCACAATACGCCCCAGGATATGACGGAGCCTCCGCATAGAAAACTGAGAAAAGTGCTTTTAATAACCACTATATGATGGGTTCTAGTTTGGGTGCCAGAACTGCCAGAACACTTAAGGTAAAAACGCGTAATTATACTAGAAACAAAAGGTCTTTTAAAATCCATTGAGGTAACGGTTAGGAAATTGAGCTTTAAGGGTGTGACACTTCTGTATATTTAAGTACTCTTTAGTAAGTCATTATTATTATAGTCGTCCACTGTTGAAGTTAGGCCTCCGTCTTAGACGCAACAACAACGTATCTCTGATCCTTTTAAATTGAAGGCAATTGCCATGCAAATAAAGATTTTATCTATCTATCAATTCTATTTAGGCAATCTTAGCCAGGTCCTTAGAACATCATTTTTAGTTTTTAGTTGACACTTGAGACCTCTACCAAATCCGTACTACGATCGATGTGGCCTAGCTAAGCCAACAACTAAGTAGTTCAGCTTTGTTATCCGCCACTTATGTCATTAACCTTTACTACAACATGAAATGAAAACTAGAAACATGAACTTTCCAATGCAAGCAGAATTTCAACACCATGCGTTTCAAAATATCTGCATTGCATCCTGTCGTAGCCCGCATGTTTGTCCCTCGGTAAACTATTCGAATAGACCCTTTGGCAACAGGGAAAATGTAAATGCATTTGATTTACATGTGCCTAAACTATTTGTGTATGCTATGACGTGTTTTCGGCTTTTCTTTTTTACTGTGTTGTTTTATTTGTGTGATGTCGGAATCGTAGGGACTGATAATATATGGTCTATTAGATAATAAGCATAGACTTAGAATATACGTTTATGATAATCATAATAATGATTTAACCAGAAGAGAGTATAAGCAGAAATACTGTAGTTTCGTTAGAATTAATGATATTTTAAAAAACAATTAGTTTGACTTTGACCTATTATATTTTATATGTCGCCGTAATATGTATAGTTATATTATGTATGTACGCATAATACACGCACATACACACACCACAATTTTTATTTTTTGTAATAACTTATTTATTCCTATGTTTTTTTCTATAAATGTCGCCACGTCGAAAGAGCGGGACCCTCCTAATACAAGTTTACTTAAAAGGTGTGTCCCACAACTATGTAAATATAATTTGGAGCAAATAAAGGAATTTTGAATTTTGAATTTTGAAAATCCCTAGAGATATAATTATATACCGTAACATAGTTATACGACCGAAAGCGATTTATTACTATCTCACTAAGAATGTAGGTAATTATAATACGGTTCAACTTTAGTTATTTATATAAATACCTAGTTTATGACATATGACTGTGTCAAGCTTGCCGGCAATTTTATATTACGAGTTCAAACCCAAGAATAAGCTGCGGCTAAAAAAATTAATATTCTTTAATAAAAGTATTAGCATCTGTAAAATATCTCAGTTTCGTGGTAAACGTTTTCCACCGACTCAAGGGGCGGAATGCGTGAAAATTCATTCGAGGCCTTATTTGTTGGGGTGGAAAAATGCCGGCTGGTTTTTACAGGGCTAAAATACCAACCAACGCACTGGAGTAATTAATGACCGTCATAACTCTGGACGTTCGATGATTTAAATCGTTCTACTCCATGTTAATAATGATCTTAAATATCAATATTAACGTTTAGCGAGTGATTATAGAGGTGATAAATATGTTATGTCGTAAATTAACAGCTCATGGTCATGATCAGTAAAAGTAACGACAATTACTTCTATTTACATGCGTACAGGATTTTATTAATTGATATTGAGTAGGATCCAACGTTACTAATGATACCTTAGTTTTATTGGTATTTAAAGCCCAAAATGGAATGGCTTTTATGTCCTCAACGGGAGTTTTATCCATTCATTACACTTACATTATGTATATCAATGAATTCGGTGTGTTGTATTTTGTTCGCAAAATTCAAGTAACCAATACAGTATCATTCAAATGAAACGAATTCGTCCAAGTCGACGTTTGCTATCACTAATTACCAATTGTCGGTGTTATTTGCACACCATTTTTAGTCGTTCCAATTAAATGGTTATCTGAAATGCGCCACATGCGCCGCCGACCGTGGAGGGTGGGTTATTCTATTTTTTGCCGCGGGCCAATCCGTCCCAATTTGGTATAAATTGATGTGGTGACTGCACACGGCGCGGTGGTATAAATGGGATTTTCAGGACGAAAATTGAGGCTCTAAATGCGATACAAACCTTTTTAACTGTTGAAGCACATACCTATGAACTCATAAATTAGCCATTGTATTTGTTTGTTGTGTTGTTATGTGTAAAATGTTTTTAGTTAGCCATTGCATAATACGGCAAGTAGACGGCGATTGAACAAATATAATTAGATTCTTTAAACAATTTCAATATGGACTATAGCATAAGGAATATCCCATAAAATCTTAATGCATACTTACCCCACACGGCCACGCATGTGACTATATTTAGCGGGTTATGCTGGGACAATCAGATTGCGCTCGGATGTGATATGACGTCACGCAATCCCGGTAATGTGATGACGTCATGGATTCCATCTGACGGAATGACTGGCGAAACAAATTGGCTTCACCCCTCACATCGTATGGACATGGGTTATTTTGGTATAGGTTCTTTGTTTAGAAGGTTCTTTTTTGTATATTCTAAAATTAGGTTGATTTGAACAAAGCAATATTTTAGGCCTCCTAAGCCAATTCACACAAGTCATTCATCTATCAAACTCTTCCTATTTTCGCAAACATTATCAACTAGCTTTTCAGCCGCGGCTCTGCCCGCGTGAACTTCATATCGCACGGATCGTTACGTTTTATCGAAAACCTGTGCCCAGCAGTGAGGTACAAAATATTGTCTCAATGTCAGATTAGACAATGAGAAAGGGAATCTATTTTTAAATTAAAATTTTATCAAAATTGATTTAGTAATTTCGGCGTAAAAGCGTAACAGACAGACAAAATTACTTTAGCATTTACCATATTAGTAAGAATTAACCGGTCATCTGGCCAAGCACAAGATATGCGTCATATGACAATTGCATAGCATTTCCATTCATATTTGGAATCCGAGGGCAAAATCTAGTTTATAACAACGGAACTCCAATACCAGACATCCTCAACAATCCATGGCAATACCAAAATACCTTTGTAGGCGTCTGCGATCTCAAGTTGCTGCAGGCAGACGCATCTCCATTTGCCCTGCAGTCGATAATCCTTGTGATCCTTGTGCGTTAATTGGAACCAGGCCGAACAACGCCGGGGCACAAAAGAGTTAAGTACAGAATTCAATCTCACTCCACTTTTAATACCTACACTCGGCGCAGAGCTAGGGTCGTCGACTATGGATTATTCACAAAAAACTATCATGGTAGTGGCACTTGTTTCTAGTTGTTGAGAATGAAAAAGGAAAAACGGCTATATAAACCGATAATAACTAAACTTGCTCTATTTAAGTAGTAGCTTAACTTGAGATTAAATGGCCCAGTGTGGCGTGTCTTAAAAAAATAATATTATGTTGGTCTTTTTTACGATCACGGGACTATGGAGTCAAAGCAACTCGCAGAGGCCCGTTAGACAACATTTATCATAATATGTGATATGATACCAACCGACTACTATTCCTGCACGCACAATCTTATGCGTTCAAGGGCAACCTCCGGTTAGTGCAGGACTATTACAGAATGTGGATTAAAAGGATACTGGGCTATGGGTCTGGGTGCTAGAGGACTTGGTACCTGGGACAGTGGAGGGTCTATGGCACCTGCCAAGTTAGTTATTACTATGATTATTTTCGCACAAAATACTTTACAGACGCGTGTCTCAAGCCGATAGCCCTCGCGCTCCCAATGATCCGAACTGGCCAACTGGCCCGAGATATCGAGTCCGTGAGTATGTAGATTGACTTCTGTACCTATCTATTTTAGGCGCCTTGTTCAGACTTCGAGCACTCGCCGGCACAACCTCCAATTATTTGAATAACGAAGGTTATTCGTATGGAAATGAGAATAAAACCAGTTATTCTGCGATGTACATGCATGCCATACATTATGTGGTTTTAGTGTTACCTACAATGTTTGCGTTTTGTGAATAAAGTAGAAATAAAGTTTACTCCTTTCGGATCGAGTATGTATGCTAGAAGTTTCCAGAAGACGGTCATGAATTCATTTGAACTAACCACAGGAGTGAATTGTGGTGGAGATCCTAAGGGGAGGCCTATGTCCAGCAGTGGGCGTCGCTTAGCTTTGATGATGGTAATAATAGACAACACAAGAGGTCATGTAGTAACGGCTTAATTTAAAAAAGCACCAACTTTTCGTTCCCTGGGTGTTGTAAGAGGTGACCGAAGTAAAAAATAAATAAATGAATCTGAATACGTTTTTAAGAATGTATATTTAATTAATAGCCGTATTTATGAGTACTTAAACATTCATATATCTAGTTAACGTTATTATTACATAGAGCAAACAATATTCTCTTAGAATATCGATTTTTATTAATCTCACCCATAATCTTATGAGGCTATGAATATACAATGGGATAGAGGCCGGGCGTGGGCGAGTGTGTAGGCAAGCCTTTTGTTCTTAAGTTGCCTTTGTACAGTCAAGTGCAAAAAGGTATCCGTTTACTTTATCATCCCGTCCGGACGCGTAATCACGTTAGTAACGAGACAAACAGACGTTCTCAAACTCGAATACGCGTCTAAAACTACGCCATGCTCCCCGGCGGAACTACTTTTGATTAACTAGTGTAAGTTTCTAAAATAAATCTATGAAATGTCTATAAAATTCTAGTCCTATTTTAAAAAAAATCTATGTCTCAGGTTTCGCCGTATTTTGTTATTGAAAGTGGTTGCGCTGCAGAGTATCCTAACAGCGAAACCATCACGATATATCTATTACTATGCATAGTATAATCAAATTTATAGTATCAAATAATTCTATAACAATTCTATATTGAATTAGGACCCCCAAATCCTCACTAGAATTTATATACACGGAAAATGTGGTGTCACAAATATTCTCTTCGAAATAGTTGCTAAACGCCTAGAGTAAAGTTCTAAGCAACATTAGCATTAACATAGGTAATGCTAATGTTGCTAAGAACTTTACTCTAGGCGTAACTTTACTCTAGTAATAGATATATCGTGGTGGTTTCGCTGTAAGGCTACTCTGCAGCGCAACCACTTTCAATAACAAAATACGGCGAAACCTGAGACATAGATTTTTTTAAAATAGGTCTAGAATTTTATAGACATTTCATAGATTTATTTTAGAAACTTTCACTAGTTAAATCAAAATTATTTCCGCCGGGAGCATGACGTCTAAAACTGACTTTTCGCCAGTGTCGTTCACCTAAGTTCGTAGCAGCTACGAAATAGCTCAAATTAAAGAAAATGTATCGGGTTATTTTCAATCGATGGTGGGAAGACAAAGTTTTTGATTTGTCACGTAGATACGTGATAAATGATTATGATTTAATATTGACTGGATTACTGGCTTTTGAGAATTTTGTTCATTAGTTCCGGTCTTATAATACACACGCACACGTCAAACTTAAACAGACGAAAGTATATGTCACTGATAGAACTTGGGTGCCGAAATAAAAGAAGATCGTTATGATCTGAATCAAATATGACTGCCGCTTTTTAGTCTCGGTTTAAAACGCTATTCTCACCCTTGGGACTCGACTTTTGTAGCCTAGACATAGAAATACAGTAACTAGACTAGACTTTGACTAGACTCAACTGTCGTCTGAAAATCGCAAATGAATACAAATGGTTTGCCCAGTAGACTGTACAAGATTTTATTGCTAGCAAGTGATATTAATTATTCTTTAACGTTTGCCTATATATGGAAGCTGAAATCGTTAGAGTTAATTGATTCGGAGTTAATACAATTTTCCTTGATTTTTATGAGTTTCCGATATTTCAGCACTGTTGCAAGCACCCTGATCACGGAAGATCTGATGTAAATGCGGGTAGTTGCTTAAAGAACAGATCCATCAATTCTACCTCGCAGTCTTTTATTAAACACGTTACTGGTACGTACCACTGTTTGTTGCTAACCCGATTCAATTAACTCTACCATGAACGTTTAAATCAGTATAGAAGCTAAAATGCCTTTATAAATGATCAAAGGAAAATCGCGAGCGAAGTAAACATCAACCTACACATCCAAGATCGCGGTTTCATATGTAGGTATTCTACCCACACTTATTATTTGATTACTTTAACAAATTCTAGTAAAATTACAAAAACTTTGCATTGAGGAAATCCTAAAACTTTTTTGTCATTCTCCAATAAGAATGATTTTTCGGCATTGGCAGGTAGGCCAATAGTGGAGAAGACGCCGTTGCCCGTGGTCTCTTAGCAGTACTATTTTAGTCACCTCCACCCATAGGGCGAGAAGAGAAGCTGTTCAGTGCAATTCTATTTTAGGCGGTCAGCACCCTAAACCTTTAACTCACTTAGACACACACCGCACTCTAAAGATTAAAAAAATAGGATTGACAGCATTCAAAAAATATTTAAAAAAATTACACACAAAGAAACCGACGTCAAGCGTTAAATGATCCACCAGATTTAAGTAGGTACCAAACAAGAATTCGCCGACAATGGCTTATAACTCACTTTCCGTCGCTTCAGTTTATTCCGCAATCCACCCAAAATGGCTACACGTTCGAAGATAGCATTCCTACGTTTCTGAACGATACGAGTTCTGGAAATGACGCAATTATATTATGGAATTTCTTGGACCATTGTGCTTCGCATGTGGAAAAAAACACAGGACCACTATAGCACTATTGTGCGACGATCCCCTTGTGACCTTATTACTTGATAACCGGGGCATATATTTCTTTATAAAATATTTAACCATCGAAAAGCAAAACACCATTTAAATTTGAGAACCTCTTTCTCTCATTCGATTAAAAAATACCTTATCAAGGGGTTAGGCGTCAGTTTTATGGAACATCTTTTTGGCTTGACACCTATTGAATTACGAGTAACCATAAAGATCACTCGCTGTTGCTCTAAAAAGTTTTTATAGGTTGTTAAACTGAAGAGTTGCATCAACCATAACTGGTGCATGTTTCACCAAAGCCGTAAAGCCGCAGTAACCGGCTTTTACACTGAGCGACTTGCATTAAAATTTCCTTTCAACAAACACACAAAATAATCCAGCCCTAAGCTGAATATAACTTCTTTAGTGGGTCAAGAAAGTTGTAGTTTTGTAGTGATACACTCTTTAAACAAGAAAAAACCCTAGAAATCGTTTATG
Source organism: Anania crocealis (assembly GCA_949315895.1). NCBI lineage: Eukaryota > Metazoa > Arthropoda > Insecta > Lepidoptera > Crambidae > Anania > Anania crocealis. Next base: position 3,004,790 of record OX438857.1, on the reverse strand, counting down.
TAGTTTTTTATGTCTTCCATTAGTAACCATGGATTTACCGCGCTGGTGCAGTGGGTCTAGCACAAAGAACTATCGACTTCAAATCGTTTGCGTATCGAAAGCAAACGACACAAAGTTCGTGCTTTGTTTTGTAGCTCTCGTTTTGACCACACGCGAGGGTCCGGGTATCGCAAAGGGGGTGCACTAACCTAAACCTAACCTAACCTAACCTATTTCGTGACAAATGATTGGCATTTAAACGAATAGTAACTCTAATTTTTTTATACACTAGTGTTTCTGTTTACGCGCGAGGCGTGCCAATTTTTAGGTTAGAAATCATTAATCGGTTTTTTTTTGTATTTTTGAGGCGCTCGGCACGTTCGCTACGCTCTCTCGCCTTCACGCCTTTGTATGGTCACTGTTCTAACCTAACCTAACCTACACTTTTCCTAACCTACTGGACTTTGTAAACAATTTAAATATCATTACTTAAATGTTTCTTTTTCGATAATAGTGTACAAAAAATGTATGGTGTTTAACCATACATAAAACGCGTTTCATTTGACATATATGTTTGTAAAATAAAAATTGCAAATCTTTTGTCAAAAAGCTGACTATGATACATTTAGTGACTGAAACGATTGCGCTGAAAATAGGTTAGGTTAGGTTTAGGTTAGTGCACCCCCTTTGCGACACCCTAACCACAGTTTTTCGTGCTAGACCTACAGGGCCCATCGGTTTGCTGGGAAAGGTCGGTACCTGTGGTACCTACCTATTTGGAGCAGTGAACGGGACTAGGAGTTTCAGGAGGGTCTTACTTATGTTTGTTTTTAATATTGAACATAATATTGAAAGACAGAAAAAAAAACAAAAAATAAAACAAATGATAAAACTTCTTGAATAAAAACTTTTCAACTGTCTTAGGGACTAACCACAAACTTCAGGAAAGCGGAAGGTATTTGAGGAATTGAATTTTGCAATTAGTATCAGCAATAAGGCTTAAAAAAACAGTTTCAAAACAAAACAGAAGATATTGTTATGCAATGTAAACGCACGAATTTATAACCGTCGAGATGTTGAAAGAACTATAGTTTTATATCTTTCGGTTTTTCCGAAATTCAATTACATATATGAGCGAAAAAACCACCGTTTTTGTTTTGAAAAAAAAACAGATTTGAAAATAAAACAGGAAATATTTCCGCTTTTTCAACGCCACCACAGATAAGGTACTCGGGCAACAAGTCAACAAGTTCAAACAGGTGGCGCTGCATTCGCTACGTTGCCATATCCCCGAACATTATTACAGCTGCAGTATTCCAATCTCGGTACTTAACCGTTTAATGTAAACCGCACTACTTAAATCGTAAACTATAAACTGCGTAAACTGTACGACACGGTCGTAAACGGCCGCGTAAATAACATGGATGCGACTATTAAACAAGCCCCCTTTATAGAACGAATCGATAGCGCCCTGCATAGAGCGCGGTTTCGTTGTAGCAAGTGAATAATGTCGTACCTATGTCAGTTGACATGACTTTTCCGGACTCTATGGAGGCGTATCAGCTTATTTACGAAAAAATATCTATACACGGGGGCCAAGTTTCGGCTAAATTTGTCCAACCGTTTGATCGTGGGAGAATCAACAATATGTATCTCTCACAAACTGGAGCATTTTTAATATTAGAATGGTTAGTGTGATGTGGCCGACATGTTCCAACTAAATCTCCTTTTTATAAATAAAAATATCACTAATAATGACTTTATTTCCTACTAATATTATAAAAGTTTGGATAGATGTTTGTAACTCAATTTAACTCAAATTAGGCACCGAGATGGATTACTTATCACGTAGGATAGTTTCAAATTCAAAATTCCACGCATACTAAATGGCCAGGTAACAGAAAGTAAGAAATAACCTATGCTAAGAGGTTATCGTATGTTATGATGTTAAACAAAAACGACTAATTAAATACTCCATGTCCGATCGGATCTATGTAGGTATGTTTGGCAACAAAAAATGATACCCGTCGAATCGAGTCTATCGTCTTACTTCGTGGTTATAGATTATTATGCCTGTTGATGTTACAATTTGTAGTACCCAGAAAGTAACCTTCCTTTTATGTTTTATAAGTGAAATTTTATTGATTTTTTTAATTGTAAATATAGCAGACATGTTAAATAAATCTGTGTCGGTTACACCTCACGACAAAATAATTGCAAATACATTGACAATGGAAACTCGTCCACCTAATTCTAGGTCAGGCGAACTATTTCCAAAAAGGTGATGTTTGGTATTGATTGATAGCTATTCCCCGAGGAAAAACCGACATTGTCTGCCCCAGTCTGCCTCCACGCGAGCCAATCACTTGTCATGTTGAATATTTTATTGTCAACGATTTCAATGAGGGATTGGAAGTGTCCCCTTCTTTGTTTATTATTAGGTTATAGCTTATAATTATCTGGGGCATGCCATTTACTACTGGTGCGGTGCGCTATGATCACAGATAAGAATCTTACTCGTATCTTATCATAATCTATGAAATAACTAATCATTACACTAATTTAAAAATGTTTAGTTCTTAAAACACGTAATGTTCAGTATTTTTTTACAAATTGAGAGTTTTGAATTTTCGGACATTGCTCGGGTTTGTAATCACTAGAGACCGGATTATATGCATTTGCATATTTTAGCCATTCTCAGCGGTAATAGCATTTTTTACCTAAGATCTAGTTATGATGCATATTATCGGTACACTTACAATATTTTTCACTCAGTAGCAATCCTAAAATTTTCAGGATCAGAAACCGCGAGTTTCAAGCTTTTTAATACTTTCAGGAAGTATTAAAAAGCTTGAAACTCGCGGTTTAGCATTGACTGAATCTATACAAACAATGAATAAAATACGCCAAATGAACTCCGCGTTGCCAAATGTATTGCCGCAAAAACTTAAAGAAAAGTTTGAAAACATATTGAACAATAACCCAGGTTTTCAAAGTTTGTGTCAAATTGATAGTTTCATTAATGGAACGGCAGAACTTTTTCCAGAAACTATAAGTGCTAATATAGCACCCAAGTTCAAATTCTGCCCAGTTACCTCAGTGGATGTGGAGCGAACCTTTTCCACTTACAAAAATATTCTGAATGATCGAAGACACAATCTTACCACCGAAAATTTAGAAAAATATTTGATTGCTTACGATTACAAAAATTTTAAATAATTTTAATGTCATATAATGTTACTGTACCTATTATCGCCTATTAAAAAAATATTTACTAATTGTTTGTTGATTTTGAAATAAAATAAAAAAGAATACTTTTCTCTTTTTTTGGGGATTCCTAAAATGTATCATTTAATTTCGCATATTCTGTCAATTTTCGTGCATATTTCAAGCATTTTTCATGCATATTTGCATGCATATAACAAGCTTTTTATGTTGCATATAATCCGGTCTCTAGTAATCACCAACCCGCATTTGGCAAGCGTGGTAATTATGCCAGTACCCATCATTGCTGTGGTAACTTGAATTCAATGATGGAGGCTTTTGCCCTGCAGTAGGATGATTACAGGCTGTTAGTAGTAACTTTACTTTACTTTTTAATTATGTACAGCACTAAATCCAAACATTTTTATAATATAAAAGATATTCAACTTTACTATTCAAAAAACTTTATCTAGCTAGCTTAAGAACCTATAAATGTTTAAAGAAGGAAAATAGTCTCTTATTTTATCTTCCAGTTTAGACATAGTGTACAGAAGGTCTCCTATAGTAGGTATACAGGGCAGCCAGCAAAAAAAAGATTCGTAGTAACCTACCTGCATCTCTGGTGGTCCACCTTCATCTCGTATTAGTAGAAGGTAACTATGCCCATCGATTATCACTTCCTTCTTGAAGCGGCCTCCTGGAAACAAATAGATAGTATGTCTTAGAATTGCATAAATTTTATTATTACAGGCCGAAACAAATCTGTTCATAAATACTCTGGCGAAGTCGAATAGAAATAGTTTTGTGCAAGTAGGTACCTACTTATTTTTTGTATGCAGAGTACTGGGCCTGTAAAATATGACAGAGTTCGTCATCGACACGAAGAAGAAGACTTATTTTTTCACAAAAATAGTTGGTGGTTCTAGTTTCGAAATGTGCGAAGTATGTCACCAGCACCACTTTGTAAGTCTTGATAATTGTGAATATCTAACTTATTGCGTGGCACCGACTTGAACTTATTTCATGCTTTTCGTCGGTTAAGCCGTCACGTCGTCGGCTGTCAAATCAACCCTATTTTATTTTATTTCTACCCATCGGGGTAAGTAATGTTGTTTTTCTAATGAAATTATGACTCACTTTGAGTGAATCAAACTAAAAATAAAATAAGCCGAACCAAAATAGATAGTAGATGGCTGGCATGAGCTGGATGCGAGAAGCCGAGGATAGACCTAGGTGGCGTGCATTTGGAGAGGCCTATTTCCAGCAGTGGATTGCAATAGGCTGATGATGATGATGAACAAAAATATACACCAAAATCGGTTAGACGCATTTATTGAGTCATACTTACCTACATAAAAAATAAATTATAGTTTAAAAAACTAAAAAAACACGCTTTTAAAACAGATTGAATTAAAAAATTAAAAATAAAACTGTAGTAAACAATTGAAAAATTCATATCTTTATATATATAATTCTTCTGTGAGTGTGTATGTCAAAACGACTGGACCGATTTTGATGAAATTTTTTGTGTGTGTTCAAGGGGATCTGGGAATGGTTTAGATTCACAATTTTGTCGGGGATAATGTTAGGTGTAGTCCAACCCTAAATTTTTTATTTTATTTTTTAGACAAAATTTTTAATTTCTATTTTTTTATGATACAACATACAAAAATACATACAATCCTAAATTTTTACCCTTTTATCACCAACCCCTATTTTTTAATAGCCATTTTAGTAATTTAATCATTTTTCATCCCGCTCGATAACTGATCAATTATCGTCTTTTTTGTAAGGGTAGGGTAGGGGTAAGGAAGGGTTTAGGGTAGGGGTGGGGGTAGGGTAGGGGTAGGGTATGTGTAGGGTAGGGTAGGGTAGGTTAGGGGTAGGGTAGGGGTAGGGTAGGGGTAGGGGTATGGTAGGGGTAGGGTAGGGGTAGGGATAGGGTAGGGGTAGGGTAGGGTTAGGGTAGGGGTAGGCTAGGGGTAGGGTAGGGGTAGGGTAGGAGTAGGGTAGGGGTAGGGTAGTAAAATATTAAAATTTTATAAAATATATACAACCCTAAATTTTTACCCTTTTACCACCAACCCCTATTTTTTGTTAGCCATTTTAGTAATTTAATCATTTTTATGGCAAAACAACGTTTGCCGGGTCAGCTAGTTATTGTATAAAAAGCGTGGGTTGCTTGTTGTGATATCCACAGATATATATCCACAATTATTGATAAAATATTTACAACAATCTAAATCAAACCCCACACGCTTTTTGTACAATAATATATTTTTTCAATTGATTACAGATTTTTTCAATTGTTTTATTTTTAATTTTTTAGTTCAATCTGTTTTAAAAGCGTGGTTTTTTTAGTTTTTTAAACTAGAATTTATTTTTTACTTTTTAGTTTAGTTTATAAGATTTGATTCCTTCTTTATCGACTGTAAGTCCAAAGCTATGCACGAATCGTAATTGATACAGATCGCGCGCTAGCTCTACCTCTTTTACTCCCTCTTACAGAGGAAAACTGGGAAACTGTTATTAAATTATTGCATTGTCATCGGTCTTTGATACGTGTGCAAAGTTTCAAATTAATCAAACTTCTAGAAATTGGTAAAACATATGCTCAAAGATTCCATTACATACATAGATAGATACAACCCAAGCTAATAAAAGTGTGGTAAAATAGAAGCTTTTTTTTATCTTCAGTTAAAAAAGATACCAAATATTACTACTTAGATGATATTTTTTGTAATTTGCAATTTTGTGAGCCTCTTTGATTCCATCCTTCCCCAATAAAGCAAAAGTTAGACAAAGGCAAAGTTAATTTGGTGGAGCCATCACTGTTAGTTCTTTTCAATGTATGGTAATTGTAATGGCATTGGCGGTATCACGTTCTAATTGCTTTATATTTTAACATTACAATATTTCTCCTGGTTGTGATGTTTTTTACACTTAGAATAGGTAATAACATTTTACATCAAAATAATGTGTACGTTCCTTGTTCCCAAACATTATTTCCATTATGATTTTGAGGCATTTTCTAAATCTAACACAAAAAGCTTAAATAAACCACCATAATACAAATCTATGGTAAGTAAATTTATGGTTCAGACAATTTTTTAACGGATGGAATTATGTGGTGCCAAAGACAAAACACCGCCTATCGGGAGAAATTGGTTCTTTTAATAATTGTTGCCGTAGAGAACCTAAATGAAATGTTTACTAGCGCCATCTATTTTAAATTAGTTGGTGACTTGGTAAAACACTGCCATCTAGTGAAAGTTAAGTACACTATGTTCTTTATCTTTTATGTTTTATACTGCCACCTATCTTCCAGAGTTTGTACCACTTGTATAACCTCACAAATTGTTGCTTTATATCAGTTAGTTAAAAAACATAGATGGCGCTAAGTGCAAAAGTTTATACCTCTTAATGAAATATCTGACTGAGTGAAAATAGTTCAAGTTTTTACTAAGGGGTTGTATTTAATTTGTTTGTAGATTTATTTAAAGTTATTGCATTAAAAAGTAGGTAATTAATAAATGTAAATAATAAACCCGAAATAAAAAAATAAAAAAGTTTATATTTATACTTCAGTAAGTCTTGTATATTAGAAAAAAACTGCTTTATACAGCGTAAAAAAAATATAACCCATACCTTCAGGACTTTCTTCTTGCATGTAGGCACCAGTAAGGTACCGATGGACTAGTGCTGATTTTCCACTGTCTGGAGATCCCAACACTCCCACTCTTAATTCTGTTACTCCTCTTGACGACGTCCATTCTTGACTATTGACAAATGAATCTGAAACAACGAACAGTGAATTTATTTTAGTAAAATGTTTTAAAATTTTAATTATTTTAGTAGCGTTATCTAGTACGCGAGATCTGTACTAAAAGTTTCCAGAACCTGTCACTAGATGACAGTTAAATACTTCTGAATCTGATAATTTGCACATTGCATTGTCATAAAAAACTGTTGACGACTTGTAAAACTAAGTTTTTAAATTTCCTCAATTAAAAACAGTAAAATGTTACTTTTTCCGTTATCATAAAAGACATTTTAAAAAAATGATATTTTTCTTGTCAGTCCCAAACAAAAAATATTTTATTTAGCTACTTCCGACTAGGCAATTTATTTGTAAGACGTAGGTATTATTTGATAGTCAGTACCTAAATCTAGAACAAGAGTAAAATAAAAAAAAACAATGTCCGGAGGTCCTACATAATATACAAATATGAAAATGGTTTTATTGATAGTAAATTAATTAACATTCACGTTACGAGACAGTTAAATAACGTTAACAATTTAATTTAATCATCGTGCAATAACCGAGCAATTGTTGTCACTATTAAAATTATAACGAACAAGTAAAGACCACAGACAACTTTCACCTGTATCCCATTACTTCCTTGTCTCTGGTTAGATAAACTGAACAGGTTTTATATCACATCACACCGGTGAAGCGTAGACATTACAACATTGTGTGTAAACTAGTTTATATTACACTAATATGGAAATCATTTGTATGTCATATTGAAACCGATAATATTGTTTACTTAGTACGAGTCAAAATCAAACTCATCCAATGCGTAAACGTGAATTTATATGACAATGAACGGGATCGCCAGTTTTAAGGTACGATTCCCGCAGGCGTCAATTTAGAAATTCATTTTTCTATATTTTTAAGGGTCTGGGTGTATGTGGTGCCTTCGCTTGTTTCTGATTCCTACAAAGACAAGTGCTTTATTAACTACCAAGTAAGTAGTTAAAAATAATGTATGAGATGTTGGCCACATTTGAAAAATAAAATCAGTTAAAATCAGTTCAAATCAGTTTTATTTCTGCAAATAGGCCCCAGGAGGCGCTTTTACACGTCCCAATTTAAACCTACCACTGCTTCGGGACAAGTCTGGGCTAGTGCCGAGAAGAAGCAGCGCAAGAAACTCGGTCACTATTGTCAGCCTCTTTTTAAATACATTTTTACAAGGTAAGGTAATTTTTACAAGGTTTAAGCAAGTACGAGCTGGGACAACTTAATGCCATACATTTCTATCATTTAAATAATCATTAACAGTGTAATAGCCCTTTTTCATTAAAATAACTTTGACATACGATTTAAGTTTTTGTACAGGGAGTTCAGCAATATCCTTTGGTAATTTGTTGAAAATACGGATACAATTTCCCATAAACGATTTTCCTACTTTTCGCAGTCTGAAGCCTGGAACGGCAAGTTTATCTTTATTTCTAGTATTGAAATTGTGTACGTTACTTTTCTTAAGAAATAAATGTATGTTCTTACGAACGTAAACAATATTCTCGAGAATGTATTGAGAAGACACTGTAAGTATATTAATCTCTTTGAAGAGCTCTTTCAGCGAGTCACGGGGTCGAAGGCCGTAAATAGCCCGTACAGCACGTTTTTGTAATATAAAAATTGACTCAATATCTGCCGCTGAGCCCCACAACAGAATTCCGTATGACATTATGCTATGAAAGTAGCTAAAATATACTAGTCTTGCCGTTTCAACATCAGTCAATTGCCTTATCTTTCTCACAGCATAAGCAGCAGAACTAAGTCTTCCAGACAGCACCCTAATATGAGCACCCCATTGCAAATGAGAGTCTACAGTTATACCTAAAAAGGTAGTTAAATCTACAAAGTTTAGTGGTTCATCTTTAACAATTATATGAGTAGCAGCAAATCTTACATTGGGCATAGTAAATTTTACACATTTTGTTTTATTTGCATTTAGTAAAAGATTATTTGTTGTAAACCAATGTAATAATTTAGAGAGGGTCTTGTTAACATCATCAAATGAACATTTGCCCCTCTTAGTTTTAAAAATCATTGATGTGTCATCTGCAAACAATACCATCTCACAAAGATTATGTAAATAACACGGAAGGTCATTTATATAAATTAAAAATAGCAGGGGTCCTAATACTGATCCCTGAGGGACACCCATAATAAGGGCAGACCCTGAAGACTCAGCTCCATTTATGCAAACCTTTTGTGTTCTGTCCTTAAGGTAAGAACTTATTAGATCCAAGGAATCATTTCACAAAGTTTCTGATTCCTACAAAGACAAGTGCTTTATTAACTACCAAGTAAGTAGTTAAAAATAATGTATGAGATGTTGGCCACATTTGAAAAATATTATGGAATAGTGGTAGGAAAAGGAAAACTTAAATTAATAAGTAAGTACAATACCAACGATAAATTTGTGATCAAATACCCGGTTGTTTTCTTCGGAATGCCCATATGAATGCAAATTTTATACATACGCAAATCCTTTGACATTTGGCGTGGTGTAATACCAGTTGCTTCTACGTATTTAACATATTCAAACCACGTATTTAGACAATAACTAAAACGCAAGAGTTACATCCTTATTAATATTATAAATGCGAAAATATGTCTACATATTTCATATTTTCAGTAGAGATATTTTGTTGCCTAATTTTCTTGTCTCACAGTGGCGGATTCAGGACCTTGATTAGGAGACTTGACCTAGGTGAGGGTAGTATTTACTAGTGAATTATTTACCTACTCCCAATAGTATTGTAACTGAAAATCGTTGTCAGGGGAAGACTAGCGATGCTTCTGGAATTACATATTGTTTTAATTCGAATATTTAACAGCTTACGTGGGCACGGTAGGCGATTGAGCCCTGGATCTACTGGCCAGGGCATTGCGCACAGGATCCACTGTCTTTGGAAACTTACAATCTAGCGGTTACCTAATTTTTAAATGTCTAACAGAACAATTTATTAAAACATAACGAATACTTTATATGATATTTTAAGCAATTAAATTGCAATTATAATATCAGTATGTAAACATGCCGGGCGCGGCGCTTTAACCATTTAAGTCATTTAACACTAAATGGTTAAAGCGCCCCGCGCCCGGCATGCGAGGAGATGCGGGTTCGAGTCCCGCCTGACACATATTTTTTCAAGTTTAAATACTGACATAACGAGTAATTCCGTAATAATGTCAGTTAAGCTTTGAATTAAAATTGCATTTTTACGATCACTTTAATTATGTACCTACAAGACATTTCCCGCTTGATTGCCCGCGACAATTAACACCATAAACATTAAAGGTCAGCCTAACGTAACTCGAGGCACGAGGCTGTTTTTGCAGCGACGGTTACCAACGGTTGCGTCGGATAATGGAAAATAATGAAACTACTTGACAACTTTCTAGCGGCAAAAAGTTTGAGAAGCACGTGCCGCGAGGCGAAACATGGAGTTTGATGTTAGTCACGGTTGAAGGATGACGGGCCACGAAATCATCGGATTGTAATATACAAGGTTATGCATGAAACTTAAATCTTTGAGAACTACCCATTACTTGTTCCAAGAATTATGAAAAATACATAATATAAACGAAAAATTAATACGTACTTGGTATTTTAGTTTTAAAAAATTAATTATACCTACACGTGGCAATTATTCTGATAGTATTTTTCTAATAATGTGCCTTAAGGATTCAAAAATAACTGAAACAAAATGAGAAATAAATTATATCTGACTCGAATCGATATTCCCGCTTATAAATCCCCCAGATCATCCTTGTTATTCGTCAGTTTAAGCCAACACTGACAAACAAATTAAACAACCTACATTTGTGAAGTAATTTATGTCACATAATTTTACAGAAGGAATGCGTAAAATATTTAGTTGCCAAGGGGTGCTTGATAATTGCCAGAAGTTTGTTAATAAGCGACCAAAATTTGAGTCTTATTTCACGTTTTCCTAGCTACAAATTTTGTGTAACGAGCTTTTATTTTTAAATGCTTTCGTTTATTTAACCACATTTTATTATCGTAGACACGAATATATTTCGAAAAAAAAATGAAAGGAGACTAACATTGAGAGACACTTTACATAATACTAGCGCCCATCCCGGCTTCGCACGAGTGAACATAAGATTTTTTTTATAAGGATCCTTAATCTTTTCTAGCTGTAGTCAATATAGCCTGTGTCACTCAGAATGAATGTAGCTTTCCAATGGTGAAATAATTTTGGATATCAGCACAGTAGTTTTTGAGTTTGTTCATTACAAACAAACACACACACACAAATACAAATCTTTCCTCTTTATAATATTAGTGTAGATATATATATACTCCGAAATCGATCAACCGGGTAAAAAGTTATGCATACATACTACGCATATTATATCGAATTGGAACCACATTTTTTATCAGTTAGTAAAAACACTGTTCTCATGGCCGCACAAGTCAACCGTGAACCGTGATGCTCCGCCATTGCGATATGGTCGCAGGCGAGACGAATTGCGACTAAGTCGCATGCCGACAATTCTTCTGTAATGCCTTCATAAGTACCATAAGTTCTTACTAAGTCGTCACAGCATTCTAGGGCTTAGATGTGAACCGATCGTACTTCAAGGAAAACAGTCTGTTAACTTTACTGAGGACAACTGAGCAGAGATAAATGTTATATAAACTTTCCATGTTACTTTTTGGTAAGTAGCTCAGACGCGTTGAGAAAATAATTATTTATCATATTTATATTATATCAGTTTACTAGTACTAACATTTGTGGTCAGCAGTGCGATTCTCTTAGCGCAAAAGTCATTACAGCTTTGGTTACATCTGATGTAACATAACAGCAATAAACTTAGCATTGGTATTCTCTTTTAGCGCTGATCGACACTAGCGCCGCACACATGGCAACTAAACAAAAAAGCTGTCATAAAGCCATGACCATTTTGGGGTGGTGGGATCTACCTCCTATTGGTCCACCCTGGGAAACGGCATCTTAGGTTCTCTAACCAATGATGACGGCTAACAGATCCCTCTGCGGTGGTAGGCTTCGTAAGAGGCTGCCTGGATGCTGGAGGGTGCCTTCCCGAGTACAGCGCCAAACAGTTTTTCTGTGTTCCGCTGGTGTGTGGGAGAACCAGTGCCACTTTATGGGTAAGCTCGCTCCATCATAGGGTTCTTCTTAACCGTAGAGTTAAGTATGTAGTCAAGAGCAAGCCCATTGATTATATTAAAAAAAACGGCAGTGGTGGATGTTCCGGGTGAGACATCCGTGATCAGCCACAAGCGGAACGACGAATCGTATATAAGATAATGCAAGGGCTGTACCTCCAATATCCTAAGAAAATATGTTTTCAAATATTGAAAAATCGGTTAAATCGAATCATTTACTATTATTTATATATATAATTCGATATTACGAAACCATTAAAATCTCGAACATAGTCACAACAAAACTCAATTTATTAGCCTCTTAATACGTAATATGAAGTTTATTTTACGTTCAATAAACCATCAAACTTGTTCTCTGATATTCCATACAAAAGAACTGGTCTACATACAAGCAGTTTCAATTCTCTGTTCACGAGTCGTAAGGGTATTTAGGTATTCACTGCCATAATTAACGTCTGGATTCCCGTAGTAAATTACATTTATTGCTTACAAGACAGCTATAAATCAAGGTTTAAGTCTGGGGTCCTTTTGACCCGCGCACTAATGGCGGTGGTTAAAATTCATGGGTCGATCGGACCCGCCCAGCGGCGTTTACACCGGTCGTAAAGTGTTAAACTAGTGTTTAATCGAGTTGTTTGCATGATGTGATTGGCAGCACACAATACAGCTTTCATTCGACGCCAAACATCCTTCCTCGCCAAACATTTGTATAATAAATTAAATTCAATTCTAAACATCTACCCAAAAATTATATGCCTGTAAGATAACTCTTAGGAGCCATCTTCAGGAACTTAATTACAATGAGACGGAATCCCTGTTGAAGTAGTGGGAAACACCCATAGTGGTTCAATTACTGTTTTCATGGTACGTTCACTCACTCACTGCACACACATAGACACACACACATACATGCACGCACGCGAATCACGCACCCACACACTACACATCTATAAAATATGCTTAACCAATTAGTCATAATAATGTCAAATAAATAATAAACAAATTTGTATTATCCAACAGCCCGGGTGGTGAAGTCCCTGGAGTCCTGAAATACAGGATTATCCTAGCTTAGGCTCCAGTCTTCCCTAATGTTGTGTTTCATTTTACCAAATTGTCTGCTTGTAATATAATTATCTTTAAGAGAAACATTGTAACATTACGGATGAAAAATAAACAAATCATTTATCATTTATTTAGTGTTATGTTTGGTAACAAGAGTACTGCAGAATCTCGCTTTCTTTCATATGTCGCAGGGAAACATCAACTACCTGAATGATAAAAACAGAGAAAATTCGTGGGGAACAAGATCAAATCACGTTAGATGTTAAAATAGCATTATGAGGTTTAATCCTGTGGTTTTATCCCTGATACAAATAAATGATTTGATAACATATCTAATTTGATTTTATTGAGAAAGTCAGGGAATCAAATTATTTATTTGGTATTATAAATTACAACTAATATGTATTTACACATATCAGTAACAAATTCAGTTATAATAATGTAGAGTTGAAACTCCAACTGACCTGATTCAACTTGATCACTTTCTTTCAGGATTTGATCACGTACGTGTTATTAGAAATTATATGTCACAAAAAATGTATCGCCCAAAATCGTAAAAAACCCACCTCATTTAAGTCGGCACCCAACAAGAACTAACCGACGATCATCAATCAAAATGCTTTAATCCCTCAACCCCCAGGAGGCACTCGGGTGCCACGATAACAATTGATATCAATTGTGTCTGGAATAACTCACGATCGAAGGATTAAAAGTTTTACGTCGAATTAATTATTTACGAAAAAGATTGATAGTTAAAAATCAATTATTACTGGTCATGTGAAGAATTTAAGTTACCAACATAACGACAACTTCCTTACACATGTCTATATTAATAACGTAAGTATTTGTGTATAGTCATTGTTATATAATATCGAAGACCACCGTGACGCTTCGTCACCCGCATTAACGGAAGGAAGCCATAAGGGTCCCGGTTCAATGCCTGCGTACGTCAATAATCAGCATTCGGCACGGGTAGGTCAAGGTTTCATTAAAATACAATGGAATATTGTCATAGATAGTGTGTATGTCTTTAATTACAAATGACTAGCTGTTGTCAGCGACTTCGTTTATGTAGGATTTAGAGATATAAATTGGAGCTCAAATTTTAAGTTAGACTTCTGGCAAAACATAATAATAATGTGAAAACTACATTTAAATCGATGCAAAAGTTTTTGACAGACAAATATATAGAGAAAGACTCAAGTATCTGTGGTTTTACATTTTGTTTTTACCAGGTAAGTAGACCGTTAGGGTATACTCGTAGCTATAAGTTGGTGTCATTAAAATTTTCAAAAACTGGGGCAGAAAAATGCTTTTTTAACATACTTCAAAAAACACAGAAAATCGTGAAATAAATGGAGCCTTTTTCCAAATTTTTGTAGGTTCAATAGTTATGATCGAAACTGATTATAAGGCGTCAAACATCAGGCGCCGACTCAAAATGATGACTTATTCTCGCTATTCGTCTATTCATTTTTTATAATAAGTTGTTTAGTTGTTAACTTATTAAGTACAAAACTATAATTAAGTTATTATGACTTTGGTTGTTGTTATACCTAAATTAATAATATGTTCGTTTTCAGCAACTCATTTAGGTCAAGGTTTTAGTGACGTGTCATACACCGATTAGGTTGTGTGCGTGATTTAGCTTATTTATTTAGAGCTGTAAGGTGGAAATGGGGGATTAGGGGTAGGGCTTTTGTGACTAAGCTTTCATAATTCGATGTTTGTTGACTTGGACGAGTTGCTAAATCTTGTCAAAGTATTCCGTGGGTGGGATAGGTAGGATTACTTAGGATGGATTGCTTAAGTGTTAGAAATTACAGGTTTTTCGTTAATTATTTAAGTTCAATGTGCCGTGTGCTTTATGTTTAAAATATAATAGCATCACCAGTTTTCTACTTATGGGTGTCTTAAGAAGCGATTTAAGGAGTATCGCCTGAAGACGGGCAGCTACAACTGTTCATCATTGTCCGAATAATTGCGATAGCCAATCCGTCAATCAATCGTGATGATTATGGCAATATCATATGGAGAGGCCATTGTCAAGTGGAGTGATGTTGGCTGATGATAATGGTGATTACGGCAAGCAATATTAAATAGTTTGACGACCATTTGGATCCGCGGTAGTAAACGCTGCTTCTGAGTCATGGGTCGCGGGTTCGATCCCCGCACAGTACAAATGTTTGTGTGCATAAACATGTCTGTTTGTACTGGTCTGGATGTTCTCTATATATTATAAAAAAATATTTACAATAAAAAAGTATATAAGTACGTTTATCGGTTGTCTAGTACCCCATACGACAGGTTACTTAATAGCACCTTAATTGGGGACTAGATGGCTCTGTGTGGCCCAGTGAGCCATGTCCTAAATATTTATTTATTTATTTATTTAATAGTAACATTACCCGGTTTGTGTAGTGATGCGGTAGCCAACCTGCTATTATTTGGTCACGGGTTCGATTCCTGGGCTGGTCAATTTAGGAAATGTTTTCCAAATTGGCTCAGGTATAAAACTGCCAGGTGGTAGTCCCTTTGTCATACTCTGTTTTTCTGATAATCTTAAGTTCCAGTTTAGGACATTGACAGTGTTACGTTACAATTTGTATTTGTTCTAACCCGACATAATATGCCACTGTAAAGTAACAGCCTATAATCATCCCACTACAGTGCAAAGGGCTCCATCATTGCATTCAAAATACCACAGCACATGATGGGTACAGACGAGTGGGTATTGAGGTGGTGGGATCCACCTCCTAGTGGTCCACCCTGGGCAACGGCATCTTTGGTTTTCTAACCAATGATGACGGCTAACAGATCCCTCTGCGGTGGTAGGCTTCGTAAGAGGCCGCCTGGATGCCCTCCTGCCGGAGTTCAGCGCCAAACAGTTTTTCTGTGTTCCACGTGTGTGTGGAAGAAAGTACCTCTGGGTAGGCTCGCTCTATCTTAGGCTTCTTCTTAACCGTATAGTTAAGTATGTAGCCAAGAGAAAGCCCATTTTTTACATAAAAAAAACCAGGCAGGATCACAAACCCGAGCAATGTTCGAAAATTCGAAACTCTTGTTGCCTTTTTGCTAGGAAATCGAACCAAGGCCCCGAGATCATGGCCCGGTATTTAAACCACTAGACCAGCGGGGCGTGCCACCGAGTACCTACTCTGCAAATAGGAACGCAAATATTTTTCGACAATACCTACAATTTAAAAGCGGGAGGCATGTTTTCTGTAATCGGATCCGGCGTAAAAGTCCCGATTCGCAAGTCACATGTCATGTGACGCCCGGAGCTTTGAGAACGCTTTTAGGGAGCAGCTTTAGGGTTACAAGGAACGTGCTTTAAGGAAATGATGAATGGGGAGTGTAGGGGTAAGTGGCGTACCACCCTATCGTAGTTAACCATGTGGAGTGAAGGTTTCGCTATTTGAGTTTTGTTATTTATATGCATAGATAGATATTCAAAGCAAATAGTTTTTTTTAAATTATCAAATCAACAAAAAAGAGGAGGTTTTTAAAACGGTCGATAGAGTTTAGTTTAAAGTTGCTTCCATTTAAATTTTAATAATTTCCATTTAAAGTACGGAAGTTTAAATGGACAAAACATCTGTTACTCAATGACGTCAGAAAGGCTGAACAGCTTAGTAATTATGGATTTAGAAAATTATTTTACTAATGATTTCCGCTTGTTAACACCGGCCTAGGTACCTCTACCACACTACCCGCACTAACACTGATTTGGGCAAGCATTATTTCATGCAGGATTTCTGAGGGAGGGCGGGCGGTTTTCCCGGGAGGTGCTTGCTCAAATCAGTGTTAGTGCGGGTAGTGTGGTGAAGGTACCTAGGCCGGTGTTAACAAGCAAATTATTAGTAAAATAATTTTCTAAATCCATAATTAGTTTTGGATTTTCGCAAAGTAACGCCTGAGTCTATTAATTTTATTTGAACAGCTTAGAATAAAATTGGACACGAGGATAGATTATCGGCAGAAATAGCATTGGCTACTTGCTATCCCGGATAAATTTTATACATAATTAGGTAATATAGTAAGCTGTATATTAATTGTTAAATTAAGTAGATTGATTTCGTTTAATATAAACAGTAAAAGTAAAAGCCACCAATTTTGAATGCCTCACAAAAATCTCCCAAAGACGTAACTGTTTTTATTTTTTCTGTAACATTATTACACTATTTCGTAACTTCTGAATCAAAAGATAAATGTCCTTTGCCGAAGGTAGAACTAAGAAAACAATTTCTTTAACACAAGTTTTATTGCGGCTTCATATTGCGACCCGATATCAAAGACAAACTATTCGGTAGGTCGATTGAGGGCAAAGCATAGTGCTGTAAACTCTGCTAGAATAATCGGGACACTGGTATGGTGATATGGTCATGATGACAATACCATAAAAGTATCGTAACGGCCTATAATCATCCCACTGCAGGGCAAAGGCCTCCATCTTTGAATTCGAGTTACCACAGCAATGATGGATTCAGGCATAATCACCACGCTTGCCTAATGCGGGTTGGTGATCTGACAATACCATACTAATTGTTAAATTACATCCTGATAAGGAACTGGGCAATGTAGATAGTCCAATTTGACGTCTTCGATCCATTTTTGGTGTGATTGCTATTGAATACTGTGATCGGAATTTAGATTATTGTGTCAGCAGAAAATTGGTGAGGTGTGTTTTTTAATCATCATCATCATCATCATAAGTCGCCATTATTCCGTATGAGCCTCTTGAAAAGAAAGATTTTCCATTATTGTAACGTTTGGCTAACGGTTTGGCTATTGCGGTTTAAACAAAGATGGACAGAATAGTCCGCTGTCCGTCTTCTTTTGGTAGTACTCTTTTAATCGCGTGTTACGACACCCACATGATAAGAGGGCTCCTCTATCTTACACCGGCACCACAGGACGCTCGTCGGTGAATTTTAAGATAAAAAAACTAATCCGTTTACTTGAGTTAAAAGCCAGTATCAATGGCTTGCATACTGATTGAATGGCTCACCATTTCTTGACCGGGACGTCCCATAAAAACAAGGACACGTAGCGGCCCTACACGTTGACATAAATCGGGCAATGCCTTCCATTTGTTGGCATGAATGGGATTCCGATGTATAACTTCGACCCGAATTCAAATTCTTAGGAACTGTTGCCAATCGAAAGTCACCTTTAATACGAAGCTCTTAAGACTATATAAAAATCCTACCTATCTGCCATAGATTTACATTTAATTATTATTATGAAACATCTGTCCGTCTGTACCTATTTTTTGTGTACATTAAGTGGACGTATCGGCAGTTCTTTCATTGTTGATTTATTTGCACTTTGTGTAACGTTTCGGTCTTCGTTTGACATAACCTAAAAACTGGCTTATTTTTTTTGCCCTTAAGCATTTAGGCACGTGCTTGCGCGGTGGTTTTCACGAGTTGCCACTAGTTGCCAGTTGATTTGAAGTGACAGACGTCATTCAAACACGATAAAGGCTTTGTCAGACATAAAAAAAAACCCATCGAACTTATTGATGTGTGTCAAATTTAAACATCTTCGTATTGTAACCTAAAATCAGGATAAAAAGTTACTTAAATTATACTTACACTTGTTTTTTTTTTGAATAAGATAATTATAGATTTTCTAACTAGTTCGAATTCAAAATACAGTCTTGGGCCTTACATGCATATTATGTGTAATAATTATTTTAAAATTGCAATAAATCTTGTTATGTGTAAAATATACACGTCGCATGTGACTTACTATGCTGGAGAATTATGTGTACTTAGGTACTTTTTGTACCCATGTTCGGTAAATAAATTATTTCTGATAATTGTTAAATATTTATTTTGAAGAAATAAAATTTCTAGTGTTAATAATAATAGGATTTCTTGAATAAAAAAATATTCAAAGCATTTTACTGTAAGCCAGCGTAGTTTCATTAATTTATGCAAATCCAAGATTCGAAATTACATCTTTACAAACATTTAACACCCGAGTTTAAAATGTTTTATTATAATTTTTAAGCAAATAAATTGCTGTTTGATTGAAGAATTAATTCGAATCAATGGTTATATTCGTATGTATATTTGAATGACGACGAGTGACGAATTCGGTCGGTAGAAAAAGTAGGTGCTTTTTCTATAGCGTATTCAACAACTCTTGTTTTAAGTTTTTCATCATCCCAAATCACTGTACAGTAAAACCACTAAACTCAAGCGTAGGTATACTAATTTTATTTTAAAACGCTATAGTTGATAATGTTATTATTAACTTTAACAAACATAGTCCGGGAAGAACCATCACCATAGTTTCCCAAACAACTGTATACTACACTATTTGTCTCTATTCAGCCGTGACTATGGGACAAAAAAAGGCCATTCGTCTGTCCACCTTTTTGAAATATGGCCCTCAGCATAATAGGCCAAAGGTCAGCCCACAATAGGCTAGGACAATGGGCCAACTGAAATTGTAACAAATGTGGGAGTTGTGTTAGTGATTTTAAAGAATTAGCAGCATTCGAAAAACGCTTACCCTTGAAACTATTTGATACTGATTGATTTAAGTTTAAATGGCGTAGGAAGCAATAAAGTATTTCTTAAGTGTGTTGGATGAAACTAATGGCTTTAACTACGGTAAAATCTTCTGTTAAGAGCAATGGCTTGCAGTAGAACGAAACGAAAAAAAGAAGCGATCAAAAAAGTTAGCTATCGCAACTTATATAAGTTGCTTGCTCTATTTTTATAATTTATTTAAAAATAATTTTATTATATACCATGTTTATGGTAACACTAAGGATTTAAGGGAGGACAAGTATGATTAATTTAGTAAGTATAACTTTTATTGCTTGACTGATTTCGAAGTTTTTTTTTATATCGATAACTATTGAAAAAACATTTAAAAAACACGTATTTTGCCGTATACTGGACACAAAACTTTGTCAGAACTCACTGTTTTGTTTCGATAGGGATTATAAGCTCAAGATTTTATCCATCCCTAAAAATAGTAAAATAGAGTTTACTTACAAGCTTAAAAGCAATTTGACGTGATAATGTTAGTTAGTAACTAATTTTGGGTCGGGGTCAAACAAGTATGACGATCAGGCACTGACTCAAAATCGCTTAAGTATACTGACTTCATTCTCTTCGTCGGTTAAGGTAAGTTTTTTATCCTATCATTACTATTGTTAACAGAAGTACATATTTCCGATTTCCTATGTCTCGATTAGGCAATAGGCTTAATATGAACAATAGAAGTAGCCTTGTCCGGAACAATGTAAGAGCCTTGTCGATAAATACTTGAATACCATTCACGCCAATTGGGCTTTAGAAATAATGACCCGTTTTCGTGGTTTGCCTGACATTGGCTTTTTGTGGTGCCAGAAAAACAGAACAGCGCCGACACTTCTCGCTCTACTGCTGCTAAAAGAGAACGGGCAGCAACGGCTTTTCTCTCGAATTGGTCAAAATGCGATCGCCAACCCGCCAAGCGTGGCGGTTATGGCCAGATCTTTCGGAGAGTCCGACAATGGTCTAATTTAGGCTTATATTGATAATGATGAAAACTAGGCTGATATTTGTGTATTGTATATTCTCAATTTTTAAGAAAAACCTTACTGACATGCATAAAAGAATATTTTTCATATTTTTATAGTCGTGCTGCCTTGGTGATGATTCTGTTGTAGTGGGGGTTCGATTCCCGGGGAATTCAATTTAGGAAAAGATTTTTCTAAGCCAATTGCTTGGGTACTTGGGTTGAGTTTACGCGAACACTATAAATTGAAATGAAAAAAGTTTACGGATTTAGTACGCGTTTATTTTTGATTTCGCGTCGTTTCAAACACTTTACAGCGTTCATTTCATTTCAATTGCTTGGGTCCGAAAGGAGGTATACTCGTATTCATGTTTCCGAAGCAAAGGGTTCGTTTTCTGCGGCAAGATAGAAGTGGTACGAACAAGTGACGTCTGGTCTGTTAACTCTGTAATAAGCAGTTTGGAAAACTCTGACACCTGATTATTCTTATAGGATATCCATAAGACAAGAAAAAGAGCTCGGCAATAAACTGGCTATTTCGAGCTTTATTTTTTATACATATTACCTATAGTACAAATATAATATCACATGAAAGTTGAATCTTTTAGGCTGCTACTATTTTTAAGTGTAACGGAATTTTAACCGTTTTTCCTTAATAGAAAAATAGGCCATTTTAGTTTAACCGTCATATAACTCTGTAAATTATAACCCTAAGGCTAAAATTTTAATTACATTTTATAGATCGTACTTTCGGACCCATATAGCTGTAATAGTTTTCCCTGTGAATAGTGACAGAAGATTGGTACGAATTTTTTTCGTTAAAAAAATTCGCTCTCCTGTAAAGTTGTCAAAATGCCGCTTCATGCCTTTCGCCTTTACACCGTTGATTTGCAAAATGTGACATTTAATTTCAGGCTACGTTTTACAAGAAGGTACTACTTAGCACTCAAAACACAGGCGCAGGCGTTTGCAATTCAAATGAGTTAGTCAAGGAAAACTAAACTTTAAACAAGCGTAATTAGTTGCACTTTTAAACATCACGAGGTTTCCTTCCAAGTCTTAAAATAGCCTGCTAATGCACTAATAAGCGTAATTTTGCTGTACCACATCACGAAGGCGCAAACTGGGTTCTTAAGCCGACGGGATAAGGTCTTATATTGTACAAGAATTTTATGTTCTTGCTTGCGACTGTACAAGTGTGCAAGAGCGCCGTTGTCAAGTAAGATGCGGTTAAAGGACTTTTAACACCAACAGCTAATTTAGTTCTTAGAGGTATACAAATAGAGTTGGGTATTGCTCGTGTTAATATTATAAAGTAATGCCGTATACAAAAATAGAAAACTATTAGCAACAAAGATGGCGATTTGCGTTATTTAGTAAGGAAGTGTATTTCTTCAATTGGCAACCGTAATAGAAATAGACTTAATGATAAGGAAAAAGTTGTTTCCTTGTTAATTGAGAGTAAATCAGGGAACATTATTTTATTTACACAACCACCACGCGTATTTTGCTTAGATGGGCGCTCGATTTGATTAAGTCCAGATACCTACACTATAGTCTTAATCTTAATTTCTGCAGCTGAACTATTTAAGCACTGACT
The DNA here is from genome assembly GCA_949315895.1 of Anania crocealis. Taxonomy (NCBI): domain Eukaryota; kingdom Metazoa; phylum Arthropoda; class Insecta; order Lepidoptera; family Crambidae; genus Anania; species Anania crocealis. The sequence continues at coordinate 2,982,458 of OX438857.1, read as the reverse complement.
GAACCGCGACATGGCTCGGTGCCACACAAAAAATAAGCAACAATCATTTTGTTATTAATTGAGAAATATCGAAAACGCAAAGCAAAACAGAAGTTGAAATATTAAACACAAGACACGAAAGCCATCCCTCCGGTGAAATTTATGTAAATTGCCTCCTGTCAAGTTGCCAGTTAAAAGTTTCAAAATGGCGGCAGAAGTTAACTAAGTCGACCATTAGCAGAAGTAATACTTCACTCGAGATAATTACTTTGGAATTAACTGGTAGGCGCGAACTTTTTAGTTTCAAAGAGTTAAAAAAATATCTCGATATTTCTACGAGAGACATTGAAAAAAGACTTAAAAACGATTACTTACCTTGTCTTGTATTGAAATAAAAAATATGTTTGCGGATTCAACTTCCGTTTATTTAAATTAAAAAAAAAACGTTATTGTGACAAAGGTGCAATGTGATACTAGTAAGACAAATACCTAGTATCGCGGACTTTTTTTAGTTATTGATGTCTATAAAACTATAGGACATCACTTTACTCTAGTATCGATAATTTCTGAGGTTTTTTTTTACACTTTGGGTTACATTATCCAGGTTTACTTTTTTGAAAATATTCTAGAGTAATAACTAAGTTTTAACTATTACGAAATAAGGAGATTAGCGCGTGCGTACAAAAGCTAGTTAGGTATTATAAGAAAACAAGTAGGTATGTCCCGTTTTTGCCTAACACCCATCGCCTTGTACTGCGTCAATCAACATGGCATCATCAGCAAACGAGAAAGCCGTCGCGTCGTGAGAATCAACTCTAATGATTCCTTACCATAATATAAGACAATAATTACCGATTTCGCAGTAAGAATGTTTATGTCTTTCTATAATACCTACTCATGGTGGATTTTCCCATGTTTATCACTTATTTCTTTGTAGGTGGGTGCTAGAGTTTTTATTTATTACCTACAATTTTTATTCCTTTTGAGTAGGTATCAATCAGTATCGTAAGTAAGCGTGGTAATAGTCCGTATCAATTAGAAAACATTTCTCAAAATTTACAATAATGTAAACTAAAAGTTATCTCGTGACCAGATGCGTGCCACTCGAAAAAAAATAACTCAAATGGAAACAAATAAAAGGTAGGTATACCATGCAAATATAGTATAAGATAGTCAGGTAAAGAAATAAAAGTCATCTCGTAATACAAATGATGAATCAAATCATCTAAACAGAAGTAAGCCTAATGCAACTGCATTAAAATTTAAGTGTAGACGGTCACACAATACTCGTATTATGATAGGACACAATTTCCGTGAGTATCTACCTGCTGCAAAGTAAATTACAAATCACATGATCATCATTCCCTATTTTACTACGGTAATAACAAGACTTCAAGGCCTATGACGTCACTAGACCACTCCCTAGACTTAAACATTGGCACTGTGACGAGCCCTAGTCGTTTTTGGCCAGTGATTAAATCACGCAAAGGCTGGATGGTTATTTTCTAAATTGGAGTTACATCACCGACTATAATAGCTAGAAAAAGAACGCAAAACGTGGTTCAGATTCGCTAGTATGTCAAAAGGTAATGTTAAGTAGAGCTGTTTGACATTTTTAAATAGTTAATTATTTAACGCAACCACAAACCTTATATTTGCCATCGATGGATAGGTGTTGTTTGATTGATTGACCAACTTATTTTTCGTAATAGATCGATCTTGTTTATTTGGACCAATCTTTTTTTTTAATTTTTAATTTACTTTTATATCAAAACGGCAAAACTTCAAGCAAACTTTAAAGAACATCGGTCAAATTTCATAAAAGCTGGACCTGACACTCATTTTAGATGGGTTTTTTTTATTTTTTTATGATTTTGTTAAAAAACACAATTGTAAATATGAAAGTAGCAAAATATTTCATCAAAAACTTCACTAATTGGAAATATAATTATTTTTATCTTTTTAGGTTAGGATAACATTTAATAATTTTTAAAACATAATATTTCAAAACTTAATTATAATGGTTTGCAAAAAAAAACAATAAGTATGTGAGGCAGAAAACAAGTAAAATATACAGTTAGTTAAGAAAAGGAAAAAAAATAATTGAAAAATTAATAGATACAGGTCAGAAAAACAATTAAACTACCTAAGGCCGATTTCCGCCCCGAGCTGTCCCTACAGTAAAAGTGCCCATGACGCTAGCCGCGTTACCTCGCTGGATAGCAATGGACAACCTTTGCACCAGGAACAACCCGGAGCGGGGGTCACCGGTTTTATGCCTGAGCCGACGCCCCAACTCCCTAACAAATTTGGATGCTTCCGACCCCCAGCAACCTGCCGTCTCCACAGCCAAAGGGACGAAAATATATTTTTCTTTTAATGGTGCATACTTAAGGCACTTAACCGCCGCCTGGTGTTCTGCTGCAGCCCCGGCTTCACGCGATGTACGAGCAATGTGGGTAGCGGCAAATGTGCTAACACAAGTCGCGTCCCATATCAGACATCGGCCTCTTTCCCATGGCACTAATGTTAGTCCATCAGGACGTTTGCCATCGGTGCGACTGAGGCCAGGTGGTTCAAGAACCGATGGGATTCCAGCGGATGTAAGAGCCCTCAAGACGATGTCATTTAGGGCATGGTGTCGAGGATGTCTTCCTGTGCATCGACGACAGCTCAGTGCATGAAGACCGTCGGCCTCCACCGTGGTCCCGCAGATGCATATATGTGGTTCACATACATTGCAGCCCAGGCGAAGGGCGACCGCCACACGCAGAGAGTCGGCGTCAAGTAAGGTGCCCAAATAAGGCGAAGGTAATGCGTTCAACCATGCTCCTGATTCTGGTTGAGACACCGCCAAAAGTCTAGCTCGATCCACCCCTACAGCCCTACCAATGAGAAGTAAACATAATACCTAAGGTTTTAAGTTAAATTATGGTTGTAAGACAAGAAGCAGCAAATATCAGAGTCCGTTAAACAAAATGCGGGTCAAAATAAATAAACACAGAACAAAATATCGCACAGTACGTATCGAGGAAAACGCAAAGATTGACTGAAAGACAACTCGGAGACCGGTAAAGACATCTGTCATTTTAAAAACTGACGTTCCATTACTCGCTTTCAAATGTCATTTGAAACAAAATAATATTATGTCCCGAATTCAAATGATACAATCGTAAGAATTATTTTTTAAATAAAATTATATTGTGCTAGTAATTATTTAAGAACGCATTTACGAAACTTATTATTGATGACAAGAGCTTTTGTCACTGGACGGACACGTTCAAAAGCTACAATAATGTTATCCAAACCTAAAAAAAAATCGGAATATTATTTTATTTCTTAAAAACCACAAGTTCTTTTGATATATAAATAATTCATATAATATAATTAAAAATACCTTACTTTTTAGAATATAAGTTATTAATGCCCACGTTTAGGTACGATTTGACCATTGTTCTTTGCAAATCTTTAATTTGTCCCCGAATTGGAATACGTGAGGTAAAACGAAATAAAAGGGTAAACCGTAAAAAAAAAATACATCGTGTTTTGCTCGATCTCCCCTCGACCGTGAAATGAGGCTGGCGGAGCAACGTTGCGGATTTTGGCGTAATAAAAAACGGATTTCTGTGTTGTTTTTTGTGTAGTGGAAAGTGATATTATGATGAGAGATCTCTGACAGATGAATGATACAGAAAATTTGCGGTTATGTGCCTTTCTTTTCGGAAAAGAAACACTTCATATAAATACTAATTATTGTCTTATGTTTTCTGATCATCAAGCGAAATGTAAGAAAAAAAACACCTATATTAGGTATAAATTGCAGTAATTATCTACTCTAATTAAAACATTATTAACTTTTTAACTTGATATAAGTTGGAAAATAATTTAATGAAAATATAAATTCAGTTCTTACAGTATGCATCTTTTAAAAGTCTCTTCATCTTGCCACGTGTCAAAAGCCTTTTCACGTGGGATCGAATTTCTGCGAACTCTTAAGATCAACTAAGGTAACCTTACCCATCAAGACGTCGAGTGTTTTCCAAACTGCGAGCACAATAATTTAATTAAAACGAACAAAAAAACAGAATCAGCCCGTCTGATACGTTGTTCTTCGTGCATCTGCTCTGGTTTACCTGCAAAACATCTGCCCTCCTTGCAAGGGCTTTGTAAGCCCTTGCGAATAGATTACGAAAACCTTTGTACGACCCGAAATGTGAGGTTCAATCTCTTCACGGGTATGTCGACATCGATAGTTTGGTGAACCAACTCTATTTATTTTTAATCTCAAACGTCAATATCTAAAACGAACAAATTGAATATTACTTGTATGTTATTATGTAAACATTTAGATATTTATTTAACTAATTTTATCTTATCAGATAAAAAAATAATGGATTAAATTGACCATTAAATATTACGTGAGATAACATAAAAATACACAGTTGCTTCACTACATATTAATAAGGATAGCAATAGCTATGAAGGTCACTAGTACAGAATCTTATCCAAACAAATGTTAGCCAACTAACACGAATAATGAACGTTAATATTTATCAATACATAGCTAACAAAAGAAATGTTTTTTAGAACAAGTATACTAGTGAGATCACTATCATAAGCCATTACGATATTATTTACAAACTTACTAAATCGTTATCGGTGTGATGAGAACATTGAACTGGATAAATTTTATCAGATAAGTAAAATGGGAAATAATAACAGATTACACGTGGATTCAACATGACAGGTATACTGAAGTACGAGTAGTTTTGATATATTTACAGATTTTATTAAACAAAATAAGACTATACGATATCTTGAAATTGTAAATGCTGTAAAAGATTGGGAAACTAACGATTACGTTACTTTTATGGTTTTGAATTAATTCAATTCAATTCAAATATTTTATTGCGTTCTATAATGTTACAAGGATGTTATAAAGTATGATGTAGACATTTCATTATAGACCCTGTTCGGTCGGAATTAGTAAATTGTCAGCTTAATTCCTATCGATAAATTGGTTGTTACTCTAAAGTCTAGGCTAGTAGAAATATTTGCAAGATTTTGTAGAAAGAAAACACAAAAACCTGACCAATAGAATATAACCGGCCAAGTGCGAGTCAGACTCGCGCACGAAGGGTTCCGTACCAAAAAGGCCAAAAAATCGGGTTTGTTGTATGGAAGCAACCTTTAAATATTTATTTTATTTTGTTTTTAGTATTTGTTGTTATTGCGGCAACAGAAATACATAATTTGTAAAAATTTCAACAGTCTGGCTATCGCGGCTCTTGAGATACAGCCTGGTGACAGAGCGACGGACAGACGGACAGACAGCGAAGTCTTAGTAATAGGGTCCCGTTTTTACCCTTTGGGTACGGAACCCTAAAAAAAGCAACATCGCAGTAATTGTTCCTAATACAAAATAAGTAACTTAAACGGTTAATTCTTCTTGTCAAAATCAGGAACAACAAAGTTACCACAAAATAAAGTCTTACCTAACCCGTCCGGGAATCGAACCCGGAACCTCGGAGGTGGCGACACTTTGAAAACTTGTGTCTACACTACTCTACCACAGAAATAATCAAATGAACTAATCGTGAAGAGAATGAACCATATTTTTCAAAAAGCGAAATCTTATCGATAGATTTATTTGCTCAGCCACGTCACTAGCAAGATACCCTTCTCGACTTCTCTCAGTGTATTAATAGGTATAATTACTGCGATTCCCGATACATGATTTTTTCGGTTTGATGGATCATTATTAAGTCATTTATCGTTGGTTACCGCGGTTCCGCCCACTGAAGTTTTTTTACTTCTAGGGTTCCTTATTGAATGCCCTTTCGCACGCTTTAATGATATGTTTTGATGTTTTATTTATTCTTTGAATTTATGATACGTCAGTTGTGTTGTGATGGTAAATAGTGTCGTATTATAAATTGGTTTGACGATTTGTTGTGAATAAATAAAAAGTAATCATAAAAAATTTTATTACTTTTTTTTTTTTAAGACATGCCTCACTGGGCCACAGAGAGCCATCTAGTCCCAAATTAAGCTACTAGTAAGTACCCTGTCGTATAGGGTACTAGACAACCGATAAACTTACTTATATACTTTTTTTTTATAAATACATACTTTTAATACATAGAAAACACCCAGACCAGTACAAACAGACATGTTCATGCACACAAATATTTGTACTGTGCGGGGATCGAACCCGCGACCCATGGCTCAGAAGCAGCGTTAACTACCGCTGATCCAAATGGTCGTCGAATTAAATTACTTTTACTAATATTAAAAATGCGTAAGTAAGATGGATGTTTGTTACTTCCCCATGCCATAACGTTCCAATGGTTCTGGACAATATTAGGCACACAGATAGATTGTACGCCAAAATGGCACATAGGCTAAAATTTTTTTTTTGTAATGTATCTTATAATATTGTGATGCTTTACTGAAACAGCGTAAGCCTCGTGTTCGGTCTACTTCGCTGTTTAGCAGCGTGTTTATTTTTGTGAATTATTAGTAGAGTAAGTAAGTAACAGCCTATAATCATCCCACTGCAGGGAAAAGGCCTCCATCATTGAATTCAAGTTACCACTGCAATGATGGGAACTGGCATAATCACCACGCTTGCCAAATGCGGGTTGGTGATCACGAACCCGAGCAACGTTCGAAAATTCGAAACTTTTTAAACGTAATAGGTTTGATTTTTTTAATTGGTTTATGTTTGAATGGTGTTTAAGTTTTTTTTATCTTAGCCACTATGTATGTGACTAGGTTGTGGAAGGTCACGACTGTGTTACATAGGCTACTAGGTATTCATTTCCGAATACGAGTACATTAAACACGTTCTATTGGGATAGTAACTTTACGCGCACGAAGTTGCGAGCAATTGCTAGAATAATAAAGGCTTAAATAGAATAACCGTGACTGACTTAACTGATCTATCGATGCTCAAACTCTATAGTTTATACAGCTATAATAATTACTCGTATACTAATTCATTTGTTAAGAAAAAAAAGTGAAAATGCAACACTTTAGGGGTTTGGAACATTTATAGTTTTGAAAATGGAATCACGACATTGAGTACTTGATACGACATTGTTATTGTCACGCAACATACTTGAAATTAAAACGAGCGATGCCGCGGTCTTACCCTGATATGCAAGACATCTTCAAAAGAAGGGTTTAGCCATAATTGCCTCGTTTGGTATCTGGCTGTCGATCGCAATGTAACCAATTGTGGAGAGAACTGAGAAGATGATGCTGTCTACCTGCTTCTGGCTGGGGCCTTATTCAGCTATTTCAATTGCAGTTCGATCGTGATTGAATTGGGCGTTTTTGACATTTAGTCCATACTTAAACTCAAAAACTTGCTATTCAATTACGATTGTGATACGATTTGGTTAGCTGAATTAGGGGCATGTACTCTTATCTTACGACACTTCTAGGACGAAAAGGTGTCGTGCTATTCTGTTGCACTGGCACTGCACGGGTCGTATAACTAAATCGATATAATCCACATGCTATTTGCAATCAGCCGCATGATCTTGCCTCTCAGTGATGGGAAAAATTGTGTCATGATTGCATGGGTATGAAAGTACACAAAACAATTCAGATTCTTGGCAGACTTGAGCGAGTGCTCTGCCAATGGACTATGGCCTTTAGGACACGTTTGTAGCTAATGTCCAAGTTATATTGTCGAACTTGACCTTTAAGTAATAAAATATTCATAATACTTTTTTGTTTTGGTCGGTAAGTTCGTGAGCACCAGACAATTCAGAATTCCAGGGCCATCATATCACTCATGATCACATTACGCAGATTTAAATAAATTTTGGGGAGGAACAATCCCTAAATTGAACTGAAGTCAGAATCTTATTTCATTCCTTGGGACCTAATGTTTGAGAAATGTCACAAAACGAACTACCAGAGTTCCTTTCGCATTTATAGCATTAGTCAGGATGAGTATCATCGTCAGCGATAGAGATATACTCGTATCACTGAAAACTATTGAATTCAAAGAAAAAAAATGGTATTTTTTTACATGAAAGGTCCTTTCTAGATTCGGTATTACGAGTAAGTTGCTTATTCTTGCGATAGTTAAGTTCTTACTCTGCTGGTCCACTTACCTAGTGGAATAGTAGACTATTCGATCACTGTGTCATTAGTAATGCATTTGCGCAAACGCATGACGTTTCTTGCGCGTGCGCCCTGTCGTTAGGCAAATGTTAATGGTCAATGCTCAGCAAATGACACTATAATTAAAAATTTGCAAATAATTAATAACGTAACTAGCATATTGTTAGACTGTTAAAAAAAATGAATCAAAGAAAAGCGTGAATAAGTCACCAATTGATCGGTATATTATTATGGTTTGGCTTATTGTGAAACTAATTATGAGTATATAGTTTATTTGTGAAAACAGTTTTTTAAGGCTATCAGTCAACTACCATTCACGTTTCAGCTATGCAGCTCCAAAAGACCAAGCCTGGTAAAAAAAACATACTTCTAAAAATATTGTATTAATACGGATCGAATTGTGAATCTCTTTTTTTGTTTTCCTTGGTTAAAAATGCAATTTGGCAATATCGTGTAGCATACTTTTAAAAAAAACATCCTATTGAGAATATCCTCCTTCTGATTTTGTTTTATTAAAAATTTAAACTAGATCATGTAAATTTTAGGTTGCGCTATATACATCTTTCGCATTGTTTGGCACTAATCCAATCAGAAATTGATCGATCTACAATGCCTGGTTATTGGCGCTGTTAGATTAATTATCTCACAAGTTTGATAAACTAAGTGCCGATGCGCCTTGACCACTAACATAAAAAAAACTTGATTCAATGGTCGGCTGATAATATATTTTTTTGTAGTCATCTTCTACTAGGTACGGGCGTGTGTGATCCAGCCTAAAACACAATAATCTATTTTCGTCCTATGGTTGTAGAAAGAGGCGACTTAAGAAGGTAGCGCAGCACTCTCCACCACTGGTAAAAGTTCCAAGATTATGGCAAACTTTAGACGAAATCAAAATGAGTACTACAGGCTACAGCTAATAACAAATACTTTTACATCTTATAAAGCACTTACCAAAATTTGACAGTTGTGTTACGCCCTGTATAACCGTAAATTTCCGTAAAAGTACCAAAATAGTGTTGCGACCAATCCTGGCGCTAACAAAGTATCGATTGAGAACGCACGTGTCGATATACGCGATTTATGATTCGGCGCGCGCGCACGACTTCCGTTTCCTTCGGTCCGTGTGAAACCACGTGCGCGCGCAGGATGTTGAGAGCGTCATACTTACGTGCGTATGAGGTATGTCGATTTGTTCGGTTCTTTTAATTAGCTCATAAGATTTTGTATGGAAAAAAGGAATTAAATATTATTGTAGTAATGTTGCTTTAACTTGGATTGTATTCATAAAAAATAACATCTTAATGCAGCTTACACATCCAGTCTAGAATTGGACAAAAATCCCTTTAAAAAGAGGAGTTCACCATTTTGCGACGCTTGGCAGGCGGGTTAATGACAACGGCCATTGAAATGTGCGTGAATGTTCTCTTCTGGCAGTACTTATTTAACGAGACGACACCTACAGGACTTTCGTCTTATGAGACGACACTTATGTGTATTAAGAGAAGGGATAGTTATATTCTACGCCGGCATTAAACGACACGGGTTTGCAAATTAATTCATGCAATTATTATTTTTATGCAAATCATCACATCACTTGATAAATGCTGCTGTAAAATTTGTATTTCAGTCATGCAAATAGAGTCATTTAAGGTAACTAATATCCTGCGCATAATTATGGAACTGTATGTACTTTTGCGAACGATATCTCGCTTCATTTGTCGGAATGCACGCCTATTTATATAGGGTTGCCACTCTACATCGCTGTTAATTATTAAAGTTATTACCTAACAACAATATTATGATATAAATTATGACATTAAGATAGCATGGTAGATAAAGCCTCATTGCTGTCGCCTCATGTATTTTGGGATACTTTTTTAAAGTCACAGTCTGTTCTTGGTAACAAATGAGATATTATCCGAATAAATTAAATTTATTTGGGACAAATTCAAATAACATGAAACAAATGGCTTATGACATCAACAAAATTGTTAATTTACATAAATCTCATTATAATTGTAAAATAAACAAGCTGGCTGGTAAAGCAAATGGACTAATACGGCTAGGCTGTCACATTCTAGATAGAAAATAAGCGTCATTTCCTATAGTTCAAAGACTTCATCATTATTATCAGTCCACTCCACATAAGAACTTGTTAACCCCAATAGTTACCTGTTTTTCGTTGATATGACCTGCAAGCTCCTTAACCTTGACCTTAGGTTACTGGTGGATCCGGTGAACTTTGACGATGAATTTTGCTTTTAGCCTCATCAGTCTCATTCCGAATTGTATTTCTCCACTCATAAACTTTCTAGTGTATTTGCTGTAAAAGCCTAACATTCAGACGACCTGATAATGGTTGGCTTTGGATTAAAAATATTACATACACTAAAACCACGACAATTGACGACCATTTGGATCAGCGGTAGTTAACGCTGCTTCTGAGCCATGGGTCGCGGGTTCGATCCCCGCACAGTACAAATATTTGTGTGCATGAACATGTCTGTTTGTACTGGTCTGGGTGTTTTCTATGTATTATAAGTATGTATTTACAAAAAAAAAGTATATAAGTAAGTTTATCGGTTGTCTAGTACCCCATACGACAGGGTACTTAATAGTACCTTAATTTGGGACTAAATGGCTCACTGTGGCCCAGTGAGGCATGTCTTAAATATTTATAAAAAAAAACCTAGGAGTTCTTAAATGACAAACAGATACATACCTGCAATATACCTCTCTACTCAAATTCCGTAACCGACTTTGTACTTAAAAATGGAGTAAAAAGGTTTAATAACAATTGAAAAAGTTCGGATTATGTATGGTAGGTTGGTAAACCATTCAAACATCCGATGGCGAATTGAACACAGTAATTAACTCGACTCGTTAAAATAACTGTGCCAGCAATTAACATGGGTAACTGACATACTGCAATAATGAACTCATATTCATCAAATTAAAAAACGGAATTGTTTAGCGCCAGTCAGCGAATATGTCGGTTTGTAGTTTGTAGTCAACGTCTGATAGTGTTGCGATGTACAAAAATACAAAATTTTGATACAGACATGTTATATATTTATTATTTTTAATAAAAATTGGACTTAGAGGGAGAAACCCGAGAAAAAACTGTTCATCTATTAACTAAATTGATATAATTGAAGAAAAAATAATGTTTAATTGTTTAACCATTACAAATTCGAGATTCAAAAAGATTTATGATAATTTCTACAAAAATTGCGATTACTACATCCAAATTTGGCCCGCGCAGCATTACCAAATTTTTACTTAAGGGAATCTTTTGCAATGCCTACAATATTCCTGTTCGGTACCATGGGAGGCTAGGGAGATTTTACCTATTGATAGAGAATTTTTTTCCAGTGCAATTAAAAGTAAAATACAAACAAACAGTTTTAGTTACAACAATGGCAGCCCTACCACCCTGCTACAGCATCCGCTGCGCATTATTGGTGTTAGCTCGTCCGCGATTGCGCGCGCACACATCATGCGATACTTGAACGCGAACTCACGCATGCTAATTAACTTCGAGTGTTTATGACGTCATGCTGTCAATTTATATTATGCTATGTCATGTGGTGCTGGCACATAAAAAAACATAGCTCCATCCTTTTTCTTTCTATGGGATTCGTAAGGGACTTAATGCTATGTCATGTAGTGCTAGCACATAAAAAAACATAGCACTGCATCCTTTTTCTTCCTATGGGTGTGCTATGAGACGGCTAAAGGAGTATCTTATAGAAAAGTACTGGCAGCACAGTGTCTTCTTTCCACTATTAGTCTAACTGCGATCGCCGATCCGATAGCCCAGAGTGGCAATTTTGGCTAGATCCACCTGTAGGAGAAGCTCCCGATGAACTGACATAGAATAGTGATGAAGATGAAAGATGATGATGATGTTATATTACAAGACAAAGGTGGACTTCAAACTATTTTAAAAACTAAATTAATATAGGTTTGTTTTCCTATTCATCATTACTAGCCGGAGTTAGCTTAATGTTAAGTTTTCCTTATGATGTTTTCCTTTTTACTTACCGATGCCACTTAGCAAGTTAATAGATGCGATAAATTCAATTCCATTTTATTTAAGTCGATTTAAATGAAGGCACAATATTCCACATTTGGTTCTGTCTTTATAAAAAGATATAAGTGCCTTCTTAAGGGATATAATCAATCACACATTGCAGTGCTATAATGAGATTTACCGAGGATTATATTTTTTTAGTTAAATCATTAAAGGTAAGCACTATACAGTTTATTTTTTAAAGTAAAAGATACTGTTTACATTTCAGATCACACCACCGCACTCTACATTTGAAGTTGGCTGCATTGATGCAATATCTTTGCCTACTTGAGGGCTAACAAGATTGCATTGTGGGGAAAAGACGTCGAAGTGGGTCAGCCGTCACTTGCAACCCGCGGGCAAATGGCTTTTCCGATTGGTAGGTAGGGCTGCCAACTGTGGAAAATTAAGACAAATCTTAATCTTTTGAACTGGTTTAACGTGTTCTAATTTTGAGTGCATTGAATTTAAACATATCATTAGTGGAATCGATCCATTGTATTTTTTATTTTATAAATTCGTGAACATCCCTCGTATAGTCACTAGGACTAATGAATAATGAATAGGTATTTATCATACATATACACCAGAGGTACACATATACAATCAATAGGCTTTCACCTGTAATATATTTGTAGAACAGTCACTTTGTTTGTAGTCGCCGTACGTAGGTAACAATTGTAACTTTTATGTGTACCTTTATTTCGTTTTAATGGCGTATTTTCTACATTAAGTACTTGACTATTCCAATGTAAGCAGTTTAATGGTTGGACAGCCATAACCATAAAATAACGGTGACCACATGTAACTTATTCCGCGAACTCTAACAACCCTTTTCCCTTGCCCTAATTTATTTTTATTTCTATCACAGGGGTTAATTTCTTCATGGTCGACTGAAACGTATAAAGAAGTTTTTTTACATTGACTCTAAAATAGATGCCTTTGCGTTAAAAAACAAACACTAAAATAATTCAATAATAAGATAAGCATTAATAATAAGCATAATAAGATTAGCACTATTAAGATTTGCATCAAAGCAATAACACTAACAAGTATGTATTGGTATCTCGTTTTAATAATACTTTTGGAGTGCAGCCAGCATGTAGGTAACTATCGTAAAGAAAATCCGTACGGCTTCAACCCTGGCGTAGCCCATTTTCGAGTTGCATTTTCGTTGCCTGTTTTTTAACTTTTCAAAATTGGAACGCGCCGTTATGGTGGCTGCCAGTGTTTTATATTACTTTTAAAGTCGACACGGCCGAACGGAACGCTTCGATTTTTATTAGCCAGTTACAGTTTTTACTTTTTACGCAAATGATAGCGTGGAAAAGAAGGATTTTATCAATTACAAATCAGATTTTCGATGGTTCTAGACTTGAACACAGTTCACATACTTTGTAGCCTACGTCGTAAGCTTTGTATATGACGATATAAGTACAGTGTGTAGGGGTAAACAAAGTTGTTGCCAAAATTGAGGTAGGAAACTTAAATAAAATCGTGACTAGTGGCGTGACCAGAGTTTTATAAAGCCGTGGATTGACTTAGCATTAATTAAGCAACTTTGAGCAAAATTTGGAACAAATTCTATAAGTAGGTACACATTTGTTAAACATTGTCCGAAATACATACATCTATTCAGTTTATATTTGACATTACAAATTCGAAATCCCTACGACTATTTTTCCTTTTTCCATCTCTTGTCTAAATTATTATCAAAGTTGTAGTAAAACATTTGGAGCCTTAAAAATGAACTTTTAACCGACGAAAATCAATTCAAAATTAGTAATATATTAAACAATTTTTTATGTAAGTAGATAATTATTACGCGATTTTATATTCCTCTTGTATTATACATACGTATCCGAATCTCATACAAATTACCAATTTAAATAAATCACCCTCTTAAGTCGGTGACATATCCGTATATAGAGATGATATCATTAAAAAAGCAAAAGACATAATACAATTAATTACAATAGCACATGTGCGCATGACTTTGAGGTCAACTGTTGAATGTTAAGCGATTTCCAACCTTATCCCGTTGAGTAAAGGTGTATAAAGTTTTTGTATTCAACTGTTTCAATGTCGCTTGAGTCAGAATAGTCTGGTTTGTGGGATTCAGTCGATTAGATGACGAATCAACCGATTCAATAGTAGACAATCGTATCGATTATTGACGTCAGATATTTAATTATATTTGTTTACAAAATTGTCTCTAAAATCGAAAAGTCACATGTATACATAAGATTACGAAATATCAAAAACCGCCTGACGTACAGACAGCGACAATACAATGTAAACAATTTCATCTTTTCACCAACCATGAAGTTCTATTAGGTGTCAACATTAGTAAAAATACATTCTTTTGCAGCTGACTATACAAAGATGAAATTTACCAGAGAAGTAGTTAGTACAGTCGTCCGGTAAGAACGGATTTTGCGAATGACCCGGATTAAGGAGGTCTAAGGGATAGCCCCCTCAGTCTAAATCATATAGCACAAATAAGTATAATTGTAATCAACCCCATCATAGTCATGGAAAACCTAGATTTATTTCGTTCATAAAAAGCTAACCAATCATCGCCATCGCTAGTGATAAGACTCATTTGTGTTTACAAAGAGCCTACGAGCCAGTGACTATGATTTTTTTATCGTATTACCGATTAATCAGTCGATTATGAATCGATAAACTTTATTTCCGTCTTGGTGCCTTGGTCATTTTTTTGTTGTTGTAATAAAATAAAAAACTATTTCAATTTTACAAGTAGGACACATAAGGCGCTTATTAAGATAGTGTTTCCAGTTCTTCGGAACAATCGTGGAATAATACGGAAGAAAACGCAGCAAATAAAGCAGCGCAAGAAACTCTGACTCGATTGTCAGTTTCTTTCGAAATACAATATGTTCTTCAAAGACAGCGATGAAGACAATTTTCTGTGTCGTATTAAATAAATTAAATTATTTAAACGTGTTACAATTATGCTAAAATACTTATCATCACGTACACATTCTAATAATAAGTAATAATATTAACTATAAAGCAAGTATGGCACTAAAGCAGATTTTTCAGGTTGTATGCAATGCAATGCAACATAGTTATTTTAAGTACAGGCCGTAGCACTGTTTTAAAAGGGATTTAATTATATTAATATGCCTAGAACAGCTTATACGCGACAACGGACATTTGACCTACCGATGGGTTAACAATAAAAATTAAAGTGAATAAATTGTGCTTAATTCAATTTCAAAATGCCAAGTTTTCTGACGTGACGAGTAAGGGATGTATTTGGTCAATAGTTCTCTTATTTATTTTGTATGCAACGTACTTAATTTAGAAGAGAGAGAGTAAAACTGACCAATCAAACAAATAAAACACGTAACTCCATAAACTCGCACCTTAAGTCCTAGGCTACCACTCCGTAGATGTTATTTCGGGTCTAAACTACTCAAAAGTATACGTTATCTCGGAATGAGTCCCGCGCGACGTAGGATTCGAACTACGGCTACATGTGACGGTCGTATACCTGTACCTTTTCAATATCAGGGGTTCTGCTGACCCCAATAAATTGAACGCAAAGCGTCTTGGGATAGCGTAGGGTTTGGTCTAAAACATACAATATAGCGCGAACCACGCAACATTATATCTATGAAAAGATAGAATTAAGTAAACTACATTTAACCGGTATATGGAATTTACAGAGAAGATTTTTAACAAAATACATCTGTGTTTTTTCTATATGTTTATAATTTTTCGGGTCTAAAAAAAAATTCGTAAATATCAACTTTTATGATTTTTAAGGAATAGTTGAAGAAAAATATAAATTTTGATAAACGGGAACTTTTAAACATAAAAATTCAATAGACGTTTTTTTAATGCTGCAGCTTGTAGCATAAACCATACCATCGCCTAGAGCAGCATTAAATGAATTTATTATGACTTCGAAAAACCGCGCGGAACTTATTCAATTTAGTTAGATACTATACTTTATGAACTGGGTAAATTCTCCTCGTTACTTACGTTGAGAGGAGTGATGCATTACTAGCAAATTTTATGTTTACCTGAATACTTTTGATACTACTGATAAATTATTGAAAATTTTTATTGCTTAAAATGGTGTTACATAGAATAGCACCTTGCCTTCTAGTCCTTTGGGTATCTTAAGAGACGAAAAAAGGAGTACTTCCAGAAGTTCACGGGAAGCAGCGGTATTTCTTTTACTGTTGGCCAAACTGGCCAGCCAACCCACCCGTATGTTCAGCAGTGGACTGATGAGGACTGTTGATGACAATGATCTTAGACCATCAGATGTCACATAAACACAAATCAAAAATGTATTATTCTTTTGTCCCACTCAGTTTTTTCGTAACCCCCGTAACAAATGGGCCATGAATCGATTTGACCCAGATATCTTATCCAGGTCGGCAGTGTCCTCTGATGCAGATATAACACCAAATTGCATCTATTCCAGTTCAATAAATTGCAATTCATAGTTCATATTATTAATTTTGTCACCATTGCCCCATAAAGAGGACTAGAGATAGTTCGAACTAGGATATCAAATATCACTCGAAGAATTTCTCAAGTGCAGTATCAGTGGCCGAGATCCATAACAAGAAGATCCTATGATTGTTGTGGCTGCTAGGTTCTGGAATTGGGCGCACTGGACGAAGAACTGCATGGCAGGTGGACCAGCTATCTGAAGATCATGGTTAGTGGTCAGTTCGGTACCTATCGACCAGGAGATCCTTGATGGAGGTCTAGGCTCCACAGTATGCGTCGTTTGGATGACACAGAGAGACATAGAACAGTTTAATAACGCAAGACTTTGTAATAAGTCAACCATACAATCAGATCATTGCAAACACACACTTCAATTATCGTCCCATTTAGCTATCGGGTCGGTGATGGTACTTTAGCCAATGATAGAAGACATCTGCTGCCCGTACTATTGACTATTCAAAAGAAAACGAGCAATAGCGTCCTGTTCTTCTTCTTTCTACCTATTACGACACCCGTAACCTATTTTGAAGTAGTTTGTCGAATGTAGGACTTAGACTTGAAATTGGTTCGTTACGTTAGTTATTTTTTGACAAAAAGTTCTTATTAGACTGCGTGTCGTCTCCATTGGATCTTGCATTAAAAAGCAAAATAAAAAACATCGTGTGAATCGCGAGACGTGACCTCGTGGGAAGCGGTGTGTGCTAAAAATACAATTTTATCACATGCGGGAGGAATTCTGATCAGTGCAATACTTTAGCGTTCATAATATGATTACAGAACCGGGGCGATCGCAGTTTTTGATACAATTAAAGAACGGGGAAGCGTTTGCAACTTTTTTTCAATATCTATGAGCTGTTTTTGGTAGTCGTTAGGTTAAGTCTTTAATCGTTCTCGGTCTACAGATAGGTTTTTTGGGGGAAGAGAAAAGCTTTGGGGAATAATAATGCACACTGTGGGGAAAATACAGGAAACAATTTCACCCCTTAAAGTAGGAATCAGCCTCTTTGTGACCACGGCTGCACATCAGCTTATTTTTTTTTTAATAAAACTATGTTACCGTTATAATAATTTAATAATACTAATAGGTGAATGAATATTGTCATATTTTTTATTTCATAGCAAATAAGTTGTTACTAATCGAAATCAAATTACCCGATTGAACCTTTTGTTTCCGTCTGATCGCGCACTGTCACCAGGCGGTGGCAGGTGAGAGAGGTCGCGAACGTAACGTAAAGTGTGGCATTTAGTGCGCACGCGCCGGTGGCGGCCAGGTGCAACGCTAATTAGGTAGAGGGCGCTCGATAACCGACAGTTTCAATTTGTGGCTTAGCGATTGTTTGATAAGAATTAGTAGTTGTGGGGTCAAAGGGAAATTAGATTTGTTGAAAGAAAGGTATGGTGACGATAATGGTGCCGACTTTTTGTAGAAACCTGTTACCTAAACGGACTAGAAAAAAAAATCTTAGTTTGACGCAAAACTTTTTACGGGTCCATTAAAAGCACCAAGTTGATCCCATATAAACTGGTTAAAAGAAAATTTAGTAGTAAACTTCCACCCACAACTTTTTCATTTTTAATATTAGGGTTTAAAGTATGAAATTGCCGTTTTGTATGGACGAAATCGAGAAAAGTCATTTTTCCATACTAACAATTTTTTTGTATTTTAAAAACGCCTGAACCGTTTTCGATGCAATTAAAGGTGAAAGTTAGATGGTTATAAAGCTACGCATTATAGTATTTAAATTTCTGAAAATCAAAGTATATACTACAAATATACTTAATTGAAGCAAGAAGGTCAGCTGACACATTGTAAGGGGTCTTGTCAACGACTTCCTTTGAAGTAATAGGCACTAGTATTGCATTTTTTTTTTAGTCAAAAGTTACTTTATTTAGTTTTTGATACAATACAAAAAGAATTACGCAATAATATGACTATACTTAAGAGCTATAAACAAAATAAAAAGTGGGAAAATAATCGGCAATTTC
This sequence comes from Anania crocealis, assembly GCA_949315895.1. Lineage (NCBI taxonomy): Eukaryota > Metazoa > Arthropoda > Insecta > Lepidoptera > Crambidae > Anania > Anania crocealis. The sequence continues at coordinate 2,963,773 of OX438857.1, read as the reverse complement.
ATACTTTAACCCCTATTAATATTATTAAGGTTAGTACCTAAAGATTATTAAGATTTTTGTCATTTAAAATAAAAAGTATCCTTTTTTAATATTATGTCTCATGCAAAGAACTTTCTAGGCGATTCCGAATTTTTGGAGATATAAAAAAGAGGTCATCGTCCTGTCTGCCCTTCAGCCATAGATTACTGCTGCGCTTGAGTAACCTTCATTGCAATGGCCTTTGCCTTTTTTAAACTTTTAAACACTCATTATGACCTCGTTAAAGGATCAATCAACCGACGAAAATTAAAGGAGTTTAAAGTTTGGTTGTTTTAAAAATGTCGATGATTAAAGAAACATGCGGTTCCACTTTAAACTACAGATCACAGATTTCGAGCTCCGTGATTGGTCAATTCATAGTCCGCTCTCCACTCCATAAAATTAACACTTTCGGGGACAGACAACGGCGTGATAACTAAAAAAATTGTGTGTTGTTTGTATCTGTAGCATCTTGAGGATTGGTGTCTATAGCGTCTTGTATAAGATAAAACATAAATTTTATCGATGAGAAGTGTGTCATACAAACACTGCACTTGCCCGAAACATATTTTAAAAGAGTTTTATATAAACCTACTGTTGTAATATAAACTATATGCCTGCCATGTGGCGGCGTGTGACCTAGCTGACCTACAAAAATGTGCTAGACAGAATATTGTTGGGAAAATAAATATGAGTCACTATTTTAAAACATCAAACGAAATTAAACATATACATTTTTTTTTAGATCACCATCGATTGTTTGTTTGGTAACGACAATCGTTTTTGTCGAGTGTAATTCTTAGATTTTTAGGTTCAGTCTCCCAGAGTTATAGCCAACTCAAAGTTGCTAAAACTTAATAAATGTAGAAAGTTAAGTTCTAAGCAATGTAATACTCGTACATTACATAAGTCTTTTCTTAAAAAAAAATGGAAATTGTAATGATTTATTGTTTGGCAGACAAAGTAGCTTATTTCGTGATCCTATAGTCAGTAAACTGTAGTAATAAAAATATTTGTATGTACAAGAATTATGAGCCGCCTTATTTTGCGTGGGTAAGGCACGTCTGTGCTCTCTCTCTCTCTAACCAATTATCTGTTTCATTGCCATCTTATTTACGGAACTATTAGCGAATCTAACGAGATGGTAATTAATACCCATTACGTAGTATTGTTGTGGTTTTTCGTGCAATAAATAATTCAAATAACGATTTCTAAGACGCAATACAGTTCAGATGAACTCAGAAAAATTACAGATTTTCACTGTTGAAACGCAACGTTACGTAATAATAACAGTCGATTTGTTTTTAAATGCCGGCTCGCCGACTGCTCGTTGAATAAATAGTAACAAAAAAAAAACGATAAAACATTGACGTGCCGTGTAGACCTTAATAGAATAGAACCACCCTTTCTCGTCCAATGGGTGTCGCATTCTTTTAAATGTTTTTTATCTTTAGTAGTGATTTATTTAAACTTAAATGGGCCAACTTGTGGTTTATCGAACAACACCTTTAAAAACTATGCGTGATGATCTTAATTATCCGCGTAATAACATATTACTAATCTTACTAATCTTACTAATGATATCTAAGTAATCTAACTAATATTATCTAATGATTTTGCTAATGTTACTAATTATGATAAAAAACATAACCTTGTAAAGACGTCTTTTACACTTAAGTCTAATTTTTGTGACTTGATTATTATGATGTTTTTGACTTTTAATGTCTAATTTTATATGAATATTTTGATTAATATTTGCAGCAATGCAAAAAAAATATTCTTAACTTGGCAGATACCAACATTTTTTCGTATGCAAATGTGTTTCACTGTGTGGCGCTGGTGCAAAGTTACATCGTCGCTTTCAGTGAGAGAGAACTGTTAATCTAATCAAGCTATATTTTAAGGACTATAGTGTTGTCAAGCCACACTTATTTTCATATAATGTATATTATGTATAGTATGTTTTGTTATTTTTTATTAAATAAAATTAAATGAAAAAATATTTTTACAGAAAATATATTTTATACTCACGAAAAAAGAGTAAGTACCTACCTATATTCAATGTTTTCATTGACGATAAATTGTTGTTCAAAGTTGGGTCTATTCAAACATAAAATAGAACTACCTACTACTAAATTCGTAAAAAATAAAAAAACAACTTTTCACCAAACAAAAAATATCAGATGATAAGCGTGAAATAAGCCACCAATTATGGAGACGGTGCCAAACAAGAAATCACCGACAACCATTATGCATAAAAAACTTGTGACTTAAGATTTTGCGTTATAAGTTGGTAAGTATGTAAGTTATAGTAAAAAAAAGTTATAAGTACATTTAATGTTTTACACAAACTTAAGTTTTGGTTTTTACCATAGTTTTTATAAAAATATTGCTTTCCGCGAACTTTCTAGAAACGTTATAATAACGAAATTAAAAACTGGACATACATTTCCTTAATTACCATTTACATTCACAATTAAGCAAATGGCATATTCTTAGAAAAAGCCATGATGTCATAGAAATTAAAATTCATACGCTACCACTCACCGGACTTCCTTTTTTCATTCACCAGGACAAGCGACTTCGTCCTCTTGACCCTGAGGGACCTCCTCCTAATGGACCTCATTAGAGCCTCCGGCATCCGCGAAAACCTGGGTGAGTCCACCCTTTTTTCGGGCATAAAAAAGTTCTTAACAGCCAACATCGTCATAATAACTAAATAACACACAATTTTAACTACTGCTTCCTTTTCATCTTTAACTTCAATCCAAATTGCACAATCCACTTTAACCGAACACTGATTTTACTAACAATTTAAACCAAGGTTTCCGATCTATTGTTTTGTCACCATTTTCATCTACGTTGACTATTGTTCCGAATAATCACTATTCGAAACACGAATCGGTATCCGCCGCCTTGTATAGACGCGGTCTCTTTCAAAACGTTACACGTCCGGTCTCTACGGCTGTTGGTAGAGCACTGACTGACTGAGGTAACTGGCTGGTAAGAATTCTCGATTGAAATGCGGAGAGTAGAGTAGGTGGTTGGATTGGGGCGATGTTATCTGTTATCACGGTTTACCTAGCACAATCTGAGGTCGAGGCTTCATTTGATAAGGCAAGGCCAATTGTGTGGAGATGAAATGACTTTTTTCGGCAAATGTAGAGTTCCGACAGAGTTAAACGTTTTGGGCGTTGCTACACATTATTGTGGCAAACTAGCATTAAAATGCCATAGTGTATGGCCTGATGTACTGTAGTTGAAACCTTGTTTTTTTTAAGAATAAAGTGATATTTTGGAACTTTTGCAAGCGCCATAATCACAGAAGATCACGGAAGAAGTCGGTTCTTAGAACTTAATCTAAATATCTAATAAACTTTTATAATTGTTGAAACAGCGAAGCATTTATGTGATATACAAGGTGTTAGGTAAATGGTAAAACCAGCCGACACCAGCCTATATTAACTTAAGCATGTTTATTATTATTAATATAATAAAACGTACCAAAAGGGCCAAAATTGCGGGTTTGTTGTACGGGAGCCCCCTTAAATATTTATTTTATTTTGTTTTTAGTATTTGTTGTCATTGCGGTAACAGAAATACATAATTTGTAAAAATTTCACCTGATTAGCTATCGTGGCTATTGAGATACAGCCTGGTGACAGAGCGACGGACAGACGGACAGACGGACAGACAGCTAAGTCTTAGTAATAGGGTCCCGTTTTTACTCTTTGGGTACGGAACCCTAAAAAGAGGCTGACAATAGTGACCGAGTTTCTTGCGCTGCTTCTTCTCGGCACTAGCCCAGACTTGTCCCGAAGCAGTGGTAGGTTTAAATATTGGGACGTGTAAAAGCGCCTCCTGGGTTTTAACTGATATTATGGTTAAGTCAGAAATTTGATATCATAATTTTTTTCATACAAACTAATATTTTGAGATTCCGACTTGTATGAAAATATTTTTTTCAAAAATAATAAAAGTAAAGTAAAGTAACAGCCTATAATCATCCCACTGCAGGGCAAAGGCCTCCATCAATGAATTCAAGTTACCAAGTAAGCAACGATGGGTGTACTGGCATAATCACCACGCTTGCCAAATGCGATCACAAACCCAAGCAACGTTTGAAAATTCGAAACTTTTTTGTTGCCCGACCCGGGGATTGAACCTGGGACCCCGAGATCTTGGCCCGGTATTTAAACCAATAGACCGACGCGACGGGGCGTTAAAAATAATAATAATATCAAATTTCTGTCTTCATCATAGTATTTATAAGCATAGATGGGCTGGTTTCGGCACTTTCGCCTTGTTATACTAAATTTACCTAACACGTTGTACTTATATCTCTTCTTGTACATACAACGGCAGGTCAACCTACCCAAAAAGTTAAAGGTCATTGAATTGATTTTCAACTTTAAGTCCAACAAATAGAGATCAATATCAATTGAGGAAATTTTACGTTTTGTGGTAGGTTGACGTGCTGTTGTCTGAACATGAATTGGATAGATAATATACTTAGGCTAATATTTTTAAAACAAGCATATCTCTGCAACATGTTTTGCTAAGACTACAATCATCTTAAAATTACAATCACTAACGGCCAGTCCCAATAATCTATATATCTTCAGTTTTGGCATATCTGAGATAGAAAACATCTTCTGTCTCTGATTTTGCCGTCGAGAGAAACAAAGACAAAAGTTGTTTTCTATCTCCGATATGCCAAAACTGAGATAGGTTATTGGGACCGGCAGTAACTCTACAAGGTAACCGCAGTAATTAGAGATAATGAACTAAAATATTTGTTAAAAGATTTTGTTTCGCAAATATAATTTTAACTTTACTACGCCAAAATTATGTATGTTAAAAGTCTGTGTTGTTTCAGACATTGTAGATATAATGTCAGTTTTAAAATTTTTCAGGGTCGTTCAACATTTATCAAGGTCGTTTAAAATTTGATCAATGGTAGAAAAGTATTGAATATTGTTATTCGACCTTAAAGACCACCTTTTATGGCTCTATGGAAACTCCACTGCCACGACTGCCTATTTTAGCCTTTTAGTATGGAGAATTTAAAATAACCGGCTAAGTGCGAGTCGGATTCGCACACGAAGGGTTCCGTACCAAAAAGGCCAAAAAAACGGGTTTGTTGTATGGGAGCCCCCCTTAAATATTTATTTTAATTTGTTTTTAGTATTTGTTGTTATTGCGGCAACAGAAATACACAATTTGTGAAAATTTCAACTGTCTAGCTATTGCGGCTCTTGAGATACAGCCTGGTGACAGAGCGACGGACAGACGGACAGACGGACAGACGGACAGACGGACAGACAGCGAAGTCTTACTAATAGGGTCCCGTTTTTACCCTTTGGGTACGGAACCCTAAAAACACTCCTCAAGAAACTATTTTAAATAATATGTTTGCAATAAAAATACGTCAAGCAGATTAAGCTGTGAATTGAAAGATCAGTCAATCAGTCACTTTTTCGAACGTTTAAAAGTAATGCAGTTGGATAAGTAGGTAAGTATTTTTCAAAGTAGGTATATGATAATCACGATATGAAGATAAATATTAATGATATTATTGAATCTATCATTAGATGTTTTAACTTTTTTCAACCGACGAAAAAAAGGGACAAATTTTAATTTGACACGTTTTCTTTTCATGTGTTTATCACTATGCATTACTTTTGAAAACAAAGACTGGTGTAATGGTGCAGTTGTCCGCCAACTATGTAAGGATCCCGGGTTCGATTCCCGGTCGGATTAATTAAGGAAACTATCTATTCTGAATTAGCTTGAGTTTGGAAGGAGAAGAAGGGCTTAAAGTCGTGCTTAAGAAGGTAAAATTCAATTTATGGCGTTTCATCTGATAACTGTCGCAAGAGGAAAATCGTAAAAGCAAGTTACGTCGTTAGCCTTTAATAGGCGATTTGGAATCCTGAATATCCTTGAAGGCTATCCTTCATTACAAATTTAAGCCAGCACCTGTCATTGCTGTGGTAACTTGAATTCAATGATGGAGGCTTTTTCTCTACAGTGGGATGATTATAGGTTGTTACTTACTTACTTTACTTTACTTAAGAAGAGAAATTTATAACGGTCGGCAGTTTGTTTTCTTAATTTCATAGAGACAAGTCTAGTTCAAACAATCGAATTTGAAATATTAAAAAAGTTAAAATAAAAAATATAAAGGTCATTTTTAAATTCGTATCTCTGGCCACCTGTGTTCTAAATTTGAATTTGGTGGCGTGAAAATTTTATTGATTTTTAGGGTTCAATGTTTTGAAGCTATGGCAAAAATAAAATTAATTTTACCACGGAAAGTTAGGTGTTTTCTTATCAGGCTAGTTACTTATCATCCCGCCCTCGTAGATCAGCTAAAGTACCGAATAGCTTAGCAAATTTACGATTTTTTATATTTTTAATTTTTTATGCTACTAGCCGTGATAGAAATGACTCATCAGTTTCAAGATCGGAGTCACTTGAATTATGTATCAATATACAATTATCACCTTATCGGGTAAATAAAATATAGGGTTGCAAAGCCAAAAAACGAATAAAAAATTTTTCCTAGTCACTTTGACCGTCGAAATGCGGGAAATGTGCCACCAATTTTGTGTCGTTGCGATCAAGCGATCACCTACTACCTACAACTCAAAAGTGGTGTTAGTTAATTGTTAAAAGTCGTTAATTTTAAATCTTTTTCTACACACACAGGACGAGAAGGTGATGCTATTCTAATCCAAGCTGCGTGATGTTGTGAAAACAATAAATTAATCAAAGCAACAATTACGCCCACGGCCGTTCAGCCGAAATTAAATGAATGGCCAGGTCACTATCGTGCAGTGCACATCAGGCTATAACATTTTTGTTGCAATCTCGCACCTATATCAAAGCCGTTAAGATGCCCCAGTGTATAGCGTGATATGCTGCTGTCGTCGCGTCGGTTCAAACGAAGAGGAATGCGGGGCGATTTAATTGGGACGATTGTATTGTTTCATTTATATACCTTTTGTTGATTATATAGGGTTACAAGGTAGGTTCTGTTTTTTTTTTACTTTTGGCCTTAAGTGAAATTATAATAAAGACAAAAAATACCAAGTTATGAGTCGGTGCTTGACAATTATACTCATTTTATACTTAAAATTATTTGCAAGTTTATCACCAAGTTGTAGACATTTATAGATAACTAATCCTTATTGCACACAAGTTCACACAACACAAGGTAATAACAGTTGTTATTTGCACAAAGATGTGCAATCTTATCGCTTACAGCCATCTCCTTTAGACAACCTTCAGATAGAGCACAAATATGGCCAAAAGAGAAAGTTTGTGTAATTACAGTATTTTTATTATTAGAATAAATAGAAAATATAATATAAGAATATTGAAGAGCTACAAAAAAAAAAGACGTGTGGCACTCGGAGACTGCCGCGGTTAAGCTATTGCATAGCATTTTTTATCAACTTATGCAATTATAAAACTAAAAACTATGACCGCTGTGCCGGTCGGAGTGGGGGGGGTGTTAGGTTATTTTCGTTACGGAATTTCTGGATTCGGTCTCCACGCTCAAGGCCCGCGATAGAAGCTATGCAATAGCTTAATTTTATAATTTTATATATTTTCTAACTTTGACTTTGTAATTAAATTTTTCTGTTATTTTGCCAGATATGGTTACCATAGGCAACCATACTGTCAAAATCCTTATTTTCTTCTAAATTCTTTTAAATTTCGTAAATTCAAAATTGTTCGATCGTGCCTCGCCCTGAGTGTTAGGTTAGGTTATTTTCGTTACGGAATTTCTGGTTTCGGTCTCCACGCTCAAGGCCCGCGATAGAAGCTATGCAATAGCTTTAAAAAACACAATTGTCAAAAAAAATTATCGACTAATAATCTTTTTGTTTCTCATCAGTAAGTTATGTGTTATTTATTTGGTTAGTAGTGGAAATGTTAAAAATAAACAATTTTATATAAGATATAAGAATGACGATACAAAAAAAACCTTAATATAATACGAAATGTATTTAGTCGCAGCCACGAAACCTTAGGCAGACTATAGACCTAGATTTATCTAGGTTACCTACACAAGTATTACTTAGAAATGCTAAGCTGACCTTGCTGGATTTGAGAAATTATTTGCACATACATTGCAACCTGTGATGTTTGTTTAACTGTCAAACTGATCATGAAGGGGTTCCGTGTTTTAACCGACTACGGCAAAGCCAACGGGAAGGGTAATGATTTTAGCAGTCTATGTATATATGTATGTGGGTATTTATGTGGGTTCCACAATTGCGGAAAAACTACTGAGCCTATTTTCACCTATTTATTGTTAAAAAAAGCTACATGGCGAATGCAACGACAAAATATTGTGGAAATTAAAAAAAAAACTTAATTCTGAGTACAAAAATGTTTGAGCCTATTCAATACAAACAAACAATGAAACTTTCCTCTTTATAATATTTATATTATTATAGTTATGTATTATATTAGGGGTTAAAGTATGAAATTGCCGTTTTGTATGGACGAAATCGAGAAAAGTCATTTTTCCATACTAACAATTTTTTAGTTTTTTTAAAAACGCCTGAACCGTTTTCGATGCAATTAAAGGTGAAAGTTAGATGGTTATAAAGCTACGTATTATATAGTATTTAAATTTCTGAAAATCAAAGTATATAATACAAATATACTTAATTGAAGCAAGAAGGTCAGCTGACACATTGTAAGGGATCTTTTCAACGACTTCCTTTGAAGTAATAGGCACTAGTATTGCATTTTTTTTTAGTCAAAAGTTACTTTATTTAGTTCTTGATACAATACAAAAAGAATTACGCAATAATATGACTATGCTTAAGAGCTATAAACAAAATAAAAAGTGGGAAAATAATCGGCAATTTCATACTTTAACCCCTATTATTATATAATACGAGTATTAGGGGTTAAAGTATGAAATTGCCGTTTTGTATGGACGAAATCGAGAAAAGTCATTTTTCCATACTAACAATTTTTTAGTTTTTTTATAAACGCCTGAACTGTTTTCGATGCAATTAAAGGTGAAAGTTAGATGGTTATAGAGCTACGCATTAAGTTTTTAAATTTCTGAAAATCAAAGTATATAATACAAATATACTTAATTGAAGCAAGAAGGTCAGCTGACACATTGTAAGGGGTCTTTTCAACGACTTCCTTTGAAGTAATAGGCACTAGTATTGCATTTTTTTTTAGTCAAAAGTTACTTTATTTTGTTTTTGATACAATACAAACGCAATAATATGACTATACTTAAGAGCTATAAACAAAATAAAAAGTGGGAAAATAATCGGCAATTTCATACTTTAACCACATGAGTAAAAATATTTATTCATGTGCTTTAACCCCTATTATTATATAGTGTAGACTAATATAATAAATGTGAAAGTTTGGATAGATGTTTGTCACTCAATCACGCCAAAACGGCAGAACGGTTCTTGATGAAATTTGATAAGGAGATAGTGAATAGGCAAGAATAGTACATACGCTACTTTTGACCCGGGAAAATGTACAGCTCCCGTGGGATAAGTTGGCGGTCAAAATTCCAGGCATATGAAGTCTCAAGTCGCGGTCAATACCTAGCTACAGCTAGTGGTCTATAAGATGATCCGTGTCCTGACTCGAATGTTAACTGTTCTCGCTATCACTGTACGATCTGGCCTTCGTATTCCCTTCGCTTTTGCTGTTCAAGCAGCTTTAATGCCTTTTTAAGCTGTCCCACTATTTTTCGTAGAAATATGTTTTTGATTGTTATTTAAGAATGATTTTCATTTATTGCCTAAGTTAACAGATTTGACTTCCAATTAAAAAAATATTTAGTTTTGACGTCACCGTAAAGTTGTGTACTCCGTCAGTTTATGATAATAAAACATGAGATTATAAACTCAACGGTAGATTAAATAATGTTAGGGGCGTATTGTTCTTGAAATTGTAAAGGAATTATTTAAGTTGTGACTATGACTGCCACAGATTAAGATTTTTTTGTACCTTACGGAACTGGCTAAGGTCACAGACCATGATGCCATATCATTAGTATATTGAGTTTGTATTTTTAAATTGCGAATTATGGTACGAAGTAAAAGGTATCGGAAGTTTATTAATTTAGAGAGCAGGGTATATGCAGTGTTCAATCAAACAAGTTACTTTATTGAGTCGGTGGTCGACAATATAAAAATTAACCATGCTTATAATCAGATCTACATTGTTTGAAAGTTTGTATGAAAACTCAGACTTGTTTAAGATTTGACGGACCATAAAAGGGAACCCAAGGGACTCTACTCCAGAACATAATCCGAATAACAAAACAACTGATGAAAAGACAATTCAGTCTTCAGCAGCAGACAAAGCGTAATATTCATTTATGCAAGCATCAACTGAGCTAGCTAAGCTTAAAGGCTGAGATATGAATAGCGAGGCAGTGCAAAATAGCTACACAATTCAGTTGCAGAAGCCTGAAATGGCCTGAATCTGGGGCGAGCACCTTCGCCCGCCATTAATTTATATTAGCCCCTGAGCGTTGGGACTTGGGATCTTGAGGATTTCCACGAACGTGTTAACAAACAGAGGAATAATTTATCCTGGATTTACCAAACGGAGCCATGGTAAGTGATAGCAAAAAGTATAAGTTGGTTGGTATGGTAAGGAGAATACAACATCAGAGGAAATTAGGGTATGAACTCCGTGTTTATAGCATTTTTTTTATTCAGAAAGATAATGCTGAAATGAAAGATAAATTTACGGATTTAGAACACGTTTACTTTTGATTTAACCCGACGTTTCGAACCCTTTACAGCGTTCATGGTCACGGGTAGACTAAAGTGTTATTCGTCTCTAATTTTAATCCCTCGATCGTGAGTTATTCCAGACACAATTGAAATCAATTGTTATCGTGGCACCCGAGTGCCTCCTGGGGATTGGGGTATTAATAGAGAAGATGGTTGGAATTTACCAGTTGCTTGGGACCCCGTCTTATCATCAATGAAGTCCACAAACCATGGCAACACTGCGAAGACTCCGGACACAATTAGCTCATTTTGTGTGAAAAGGAATATAACTGACGATAAAAATTAGAGGCGGTAGTTAACATTTTTTTCAAATTACCATCTTAAAGACGAATAACACCTTAGTCTACCCGTGACCATGAACGCTGTAAAGGATTCGAAACGTCGGGTAAAATCAAAAATAAACGCGTTTTAAATCCGTAAACTTATCTTTCAGTTCAGATCTATACTAATATTATAAAGCTGAAGAGTTTGTTTGTTTGTTTGTTTGAACGCGCTAATCTCAGGAAGTACTGGTTCGATTTGAAAAAACCTTTTTGTGTTGGATAGTCCATTTATCGAGGAAGGCTTTAGGCTATATAACATCACACTGCGACCAATAGGAGCGAAGCATAAGTGAAAAATGTTGCAAAAATAATCGCGATCATAATAACGGAAATTGACGCGGACGAAGCCGCGGGGAACAGCTATAGATAAATATAGCTATTTACTTCACCCGCTAATAGCTTAGGTACAAAATATTCAACACTAGAGGAAAATAGGGTATAAACACTGTGTTTATAATTTTTTCTTATTTAGACTCAAGATAAATATAGCTATTTACTTTATACGCCATCGCACCAATAGCTTAGGTACATTTATACAAACGTGAGCAAAACTAGGAATGGTTTGTCAAAAATCCTACACCGCTTAAGAGGAAACACTACGGGCGAGAGAATTGAAAAATAGAATCTTGGACCGAAAATACCTAAAAGCACACAAAATCAACGTTTCGTAGTCCCCCGATTCCTTTTCCAAAACTAGACCGATTTAGATACTTTGTTCATTAAAAATTAAAGAAAGACTTTGGTCGTGTTTGTATAATTTGATTTTTTTCTAATATTTAACCAAATTTGTTTTCTGGATGTTTGAACACAGCTGAAAATCTGGCGAATTTTTTAGATTTTTGAAGGCTCATTATCTCTTTTATAAATTAATTTATGAAAAAAAAGAAAACATAGATACATGCTAATAGTGGCCATAGATTTTTGTAACAAAAATTATTGTTCTACTGGCATTGTCCAGGGAGGAAACAGGGGACTACGTTTGTATGGAAAAACGGCCCTTGTATTTATTTCCTCTTAAAATGTTTACGATCAAAGTATCGTAAAGGTTTAGTGTACTTTACTACTTAATACGCAAGGGTCGGGTTCGATTCCCTAGGTATAAGGAAAATTTTGGATTTTTTTTCTGGTAATTACTTGGACTTTGAAGCCCCTGGTGGTAATATAAGGCACTTCAGTATGCCTAGTACGAGTTTTCCCAAAACGTAAACTGACACAGTTTTCGTGTGAACGCCAAACTGTCAGTTTTCATAATCATTGGTAGTATGATTATGAAAACTGTAACATACATAATAGTGCCTTTTTTCAATAACAGTTTAAACTTTATCAACCATCGTCTAAACGTTAGAACGAACTTCACTCTTAATACTTTTGTCTCACTTTTACACTATAAAATAGATAAAGACGCAAGACTCAGTCACTTTGACGTTTTGCCGATAGTTGTGTTGTGTCAGTCAGTGTCGTTTGTTTTGAAGTTAAAATATTGTTACTTAAATACAATTTAGGAATAAAATTTACATCCATTTTCTTTAAAAAAAAGTGTCGTTTGAAGTGAAAATTATGACGCGAACGAAATACGAACAAGTATCCGAAATACGGCTGGGGCAGAATAATTCCCGTTGTTCAATATTGTAGCGTCTCTCTTCATTTGCCACTTCGTCTTGTGTCGCTTGCCACGCGAAAAACCATCGGGCAGACATTTTCAACACCGAAATTCACTTGAAACAATTTTTTTGTATGATCTCACTAGAATATTTTCAGTGACAAACAAAACTATCAAACTTTTGGTTTTCGTTTTCGTTTACTAAATGATAGATGTCAAATCGGTAACTCATACTAACAAATTGTCAAAAACTACTCGAATACTGACAAAGATAACGAAAACTTTTTATCGATGCAACTCATACTGCCATTTTTAGTTCATAGTAGTTTCCGCTAGAGGCGCTGGTGTAAAATGTATGGAAATAAAACGAGACGATCAAACTGTTAGAATACTATCAAAACTCATACTAGGCATACAGAAGTCATGTTAGGCCGTTAGGTCCACTTGAGATTTTTTTGGCCAAAAGACTTTAAGCGTTTTTATAATCAACCTTATGGCAAGGTTAATAGAACCACAATCTAGCCTCAAAACGTGGTGTAAAGCGCTGAATTGCTGAATTCTACAAAACCGCAGTCGTGCTAACTCATATCGGAGCATCTTAATAATAGTACGCTCTTTACATTTTGCATTTAGCAACCAATCTATTCAGACCTCCTTCCTTCCTTTTGGCTTTTATAAAAGTAGATTTGAAAAATGAAATAGGTAGTATTATAAGTACCTAAAGTTCTAGCTAAAACGGTAGTGGTAAGTACATACAGTGTGAGTATAAAACTATTATTCTCTGTTATAATGTAGGTGATAAAAATTCACGGTTCTGAAGGAAATTGCATGTACATGTTTTATGCAGTTAATGTATATAAAAGGTTATTTCTCATATTTTTAGCTTTTGAAATTTTTAGTGTTCCTTTGTCTGATAAAATAGAATGGTTCATTAAACCATTATTATGGTTTAATTAACCATTCTATTTTATAATTAATTTATTAATTAAAGTAAAACATGAATAAAAATCTAAATACAATTGTCTACAAATGAAAGTCAGTGACTAAATTTATTTGGTGGCTTATTAAATTACACGCTTCTTGTGTTGTCGTTTTTTGTAGGAAATGATCATATTTTTTAACTACGAGTATGTACGAATGAGACGTACTTAAAGGTATACAAAACAAACAAAAAATAGCACCCAAATCGGTCTAACTGTAAATATAAGAGTACATTTTCGTTTCCATATACATCCATGATTTTTACACTTCCTTTTTTTTAAACTCAAAACTTTTTATGGAGTGGATGAAGTAAACCCAGACAAGCCATCGACATGTACCAATCCAACGTCGTTGTCTTATTCTATGTATACTACACAAACAATAAGTTTTAAACATATATTATTACTTCTCATGGTTCCCCAACAGTGTGCCGGATCCAGGGAGGCTTCCCCGAGCCGCTCAAAGAAAACGCATTTGAGTCCATCCATGCCAACTTGAATCAAGCATTCATTTGTGCGATTTAATAGCAAGATTTAAAATCAGTGATTTCGATACCCAGTTTTTGATTTAAAATACGAAATAGTCGTTGGTACGTTGCCTGTGTCTTATTCGGTAACAATGCATAGACAACAGGTATTATATTTGTTGATATTGAATTGGAATTCAGATCATAATGCAAGGTATATAATTGGTAAAAAGGACGAGGGGTAACCTTAAATGTTCCATCTCCTTAATAATACCCGGCCTTTTTAATAATTTTTCGGCTTGAGTTTGACGCAAATACTAAAAAGCTTTTGGCGATGGCGATGGCGAAAAACCATTATGAAAATGTTAAAAAACTTCATTTATCTGAGTGTGTAACCATTTGCGAATTGGACCAAATGCGAATGGGACAAAATGCGAATGGGACCAAATGCGAATGGGACCAAATGCGAATGGGACAAAATGCGAATGGGACCAAATGCGAATAGGACAAAATGCGAATGGGACCAAATGCGAATGGGACATTTTCTGAAATCGTGACGAAATGCGAATGGGACAAACTGCGTCAAACCCTCGGGAACTTACTAAACGACCTAAAGTAAGTAGCTACTTACTATCGAACCTGGATCAAGCCTGTTTCATCTCTCAAACCAAGATCTTTCCCGTCCACACTCAATGGTTCATACTAAACATTTATCTTCATTACATTTAGGAATCTTGTCTCTCATGCCTATGGACTTGTCCCTCAATATTCCTATCTAATTATCGCCTTATTAGTCAGCGACCATTTCGAGAAAGCAGCTCCGCCCACGTCAAGCAGGGAATCGAACCGGTTGACGCATCCTTCCATAGCTTTGTGTTGGACTGATGTGGGATCTGGATGTATGTTCCTTGATTCCTTGTAAGGTCTTGAATATAGGTAAGTACAAAGGCTTGACAAAATACAAAAAAAAAATTCCAAATAAATTTCACCTGCTATATAAATATTTTAAAATGTTATATTAAAAAACTAATTTTAGTGTCAGTGGTGTTCACTGCCAAACATCGCCCTAGCCAGAAAAAACCTTTAATAAAGTAAAATGTTCCAAAAAACAACAATTACAGCATATACATATAGTACAAAGTACTTAATAGCGGAACAGACTCAAGAAACGTAGTGATAACTACACAAATTTTCGTAGCAAAGGCTAGAATAAAACGAAATAAACACAACAAATAATAAATTTAATTTCCATATAGATTGCAACAAATGTGCATGAATCAGGGTTGGTAATGTTAATGAAGCTATATGATGAATTATCTGTCAGCATAATCAGGTGATTCGTTATTGTCGACTTTTGCCATTTCACACAATGTTTCCCACACTGATCATTGATTACTCGGTTTCCTCTTTAATGGGAAGTTAGTTTAAGAAATAAAAGAAAAGATTCAATGTGTAATCAGTTTTTCGAATTGCGATCTACTAATGAAAACGAAATTTCTCTCATTCTTTCTCTTTTCTAATAGTAAAAAAAGGAAAGTATATTGCCGTTCTACAGGATTTGCATCACTAACAATCCCTATTTTTAGATAGGTCATGAACTATTTTCTCGCAATAAACAATGAATAACTTACTGCGTAAAGTTATTCATTGTTTATTGCGAGAAAATATCTAAAGAAAAGCGAAATATATCAGTACCAATATCCAAAAGTGGTCGAGTTAAGATAACAAAAACCGTTCAATCGATAGTAACTGATTCTGTAGTCGTAGAAAACAATGTTAATCAAAACAATAGCGATGTTTAGAAGATCAAAGCAAACTAATTAGCCGCTACCCTAAACTCGGCTTACTCACCTTACATTAACGTTGCTGAAATCACAAAGCCCGCAATTTTGGGACTGGTATTAAATAAACTAAAACTTCAAAGGACCATTGTGTAATTACACCGTGACATTAAAAACAGAAGAAAGCAGAGATAGCTTTGTAATTTTGCGTACAGCCAACTTAAAGGTCAGAGTTGTTTTATTACCCTAAATAATTTAACAAGTTTGGATTCGGATAGCTAAAGGGCAAAAACTTTGGTTAATTAGAAACACTGTGTAAATTTACTGTTTTTTCTTGGAATACTAAACCATGGTTATATCTTTGATACAATATTTATATTTGTATCTGATACTAATACTAATCAACCCATATCAGTTGGAGCATAGCATGACACAGGCTGCTCCAAACAGAGAATTAGCCATTTTCGCTCGCTTGGCAGGCAGGAGATCTCAGTTTGCCCTACGGTGGAAGGAAGGTGGTGCTTTTTCCTCATCTTGTCCTGATAAGACTTCTAAGTCGTCACGACACTCTAAGCAGCACGATGTAAACATTATAACATAATTAAATAAAAACTTTACAGTAACAGAAGCCCAAAAAAAGAAGCCATACGAGTAGTTATCCAACTTTTCTGAGTTGAAGAAACTGAAAATGTTTTAAATCTTCTCACTGCGCAAAGACATACTTTTTCTAGCATTCAAACAGTTCAAATCCATAACTTCATTGCTCTAGAAGTCCAGAACAATGACCTTAACCGGGAGACGATAATTATTACCTTTCTCTTTCTCACAATTCTAGTTTACCGAGACAAAAATAAACAAGACAAGATAGACCTGTTGCCTACGCACCTGTCCACCTACATCCATAAACAAATCAAATTATAACACCAATATCTCCCTCTCGCACGATAGGGACAGATAAAGACAAAAGATTAATGTCTAATTTAAACAGTACAGGACCTAGAATGAAGCCTTGCGGAATGTCGTGTAGGCAGAAGCGTGTTGGTTATTGAATATCATTGCCTTTGATCCAAATTGCCTTGAAGTAATTCGCTATTATCAAATTACTGCTTTTATCTTTATGTGTTAGATATAAAGTTACAATAGTAATTTTAATTTGGTACTAAATCGTATAAATTATAGTAACTATAAAATTAACTACTTATAAGATTTGAGGCAACGTAATATTGACATACCAAATCGAAGTCACACAGCAAAATGCATTACCTGAAAAATAAATCGGTTCAGTTTTATTACAATATCAAAAAACATTTGATACATTTAAACCTCTTAAATGACATTTTAAATTGATGTGAATCAGAAAAAGACTATTAAACAGTCATCGGAGTTACATAAAAGTCTAGTTAGATAAGCAGTTACAAAAGAATCATTTTTACTACCGTTTTCAGATCGAATGAAAGATTTTACGATCTCATTCGAAGGGACAACAAGAACATAAATTTTAAACATTAGTGGTTTACTTTTGTTACGATTTTGAGGAAGCGTTTGACAACATGGAAGATATTTTACGTTTCAACTTAATGTGTATCTTATATTTGATTACTTAGGTATGAAATTTAATGACTATACAAACCTACATGCCGTTAAATATAATTTGACAATGTTGGGTTTGCGGTTACAACCGTGAGAACACAAAGCTTATGATTATAAAAGTGACCAAAACAAAAGATCTGTAAGATTTCAAGAAACAGAGGAATTGGAAGTCCAAATTATAATGGTAATGGGATCTTGGTGTTATGGTGATGAGATTATTATGGTCACATGTGGTCTTATAGACACAGCGCTGTTACATTATGGAATGAATATAAAATGCACTGTGGTCAGTTTACACGTCCATGTTATGTCATCACATCACACACTAGTTCCTGTATTCACGGTGTGAAACCGCTTCAAAAAAATTTGCTAGATGATTTCGACAAATTACGGTTTTGGAAAATAATACTAAAGAAATGAAAGATTATCAATATTCATGGTTATGAACGCTGTAAATTGTTGTAATTGAACGGAACGTGTCGGGATAAACTAAATAAAAATGTTAAATATACTCAAATCCGTAAACCTATCTTTCATTTCAATGAAGAGTGTTCGCATAAATTCAATAAAACAGTATAATAATGAAGAATATTCTGTGAAAGATGATTTTTAAAGGTACTTAGAAATATAGTCTTAATAAATAAGCCTCAAAGTCGGTTATCAAATGCTTGCTGCTCGCTCGATCTTAATCAATGAGTCAGGGGGATTTAGGGCATCTACATTTTTAGGGTTCCGTACCCAAAGGGTAAAAACGGGACCCTATTACTAAGACTTCGCTGTCTGTCCGTCTGTCCGTCGCTCTGTCACCAGGCTGTATCTCAAGAGCCGCGATAGCTAGACAGTTGAAATTTTCACAAATTATGTATTTCTGTTGCCGCGATAACAACAATTACTAAAAACAATATAAAATAAATATTTAAGGTAGGCTTCCATACAACAAACCAGTTTTTATTGCCTTTTTGGTACGGAACCCTTCGTGCACGAGTCCGACTCGCACTTGGCCGGTTATTAAAGCTTGTGGATACCTACTACAAGATTTTTGTGACAGCGACATTCTACGTTAATATACTCCTTTAGTATTACCTTATCTGTGGTTATACCGACGTTATTGACGACCATTTGGATCAGCGGTAGTTAACGCTGCTTCTGATCCATGGGTCGCGGGTTCGATCCCCGCACAGTACAAATATTTGTGTGCATGAACATGTCTGTTTGTACTGGTCTGGGTGTTTTCTATGTATTATAAGTATGTATTTACAAAAAAAAAGTATATAAGTAAGTTTATCGGTTGTCTAGTACCCCATACGACAGGGTACTTAATAGTACCTTAATTTGGGACTAGATGGCTCAGTGTGGCCCGGTGAGGCATGTCTTAAATATTTATTTATTTATTATTTACCGATCGCTTTCTTTGGATAGTTTAATCACAATAATTTCATTGCTTAATTCGATTGTCTATAGGTCTTAAATAATAAAAAGTCACCCAAATGAGCTCTGCTAGGGCATAATGACTACTAAAATTAAAGATTAAAGTTAAAAATTAAAATTACAATCTATACTTTAATATTATAAAGCTGGAGAGTTTGTTTGTTTGTTTGAACGCGCTAATCTCAGAAAGTACTGGTTCTAATTGAAAAGTTCTTTTTGCGTTGGATAGGCCATTTATCAAGGAAGGCTTTAGGCTATATAACATCACGCTGCGACCAATAGGAGCGAAGCATCAGTGAAAAATGTTGCAAAAATAATCGCGATCATAATAACAGAAATTGACGCATACGAAGTCGCGGGGAACAGCTAGTTCGGTTATAAAATACATCTACATTAAGAAATTAAAAATAACAAAGATTTACACTTTTTAATGTTTATTTCATTAATTATTGATTGTCATTAGGCAAATGCTTATTGTATTTATTCTGAAGCAAAATGAGTCTTGTATTTATAGACTTGGGCGTTTTCTCCATTGACGAGGGTGTACAGAGGTTTTCACTTAAATCTACTACTGAAAATACCCACAACAACCGGAAGGGAAAATGTTTGTTGATTGTTTAGGACATTACCTATTAAATAACTAAATGAGTTTTAAGAGAATTTAAATATGTAATTTGTTGAGACAATTAGATATTACTTATACAAATATAAAAATAAAGACAACAATTCTTTAAAATAGTAAAAAATTAATATATACAGGTCAGAAAAACAATAAAACTACCTAAAGTCGATTTCGGCCCCGAGCTGTCCCTACAGTAAAAGTGCCCATGACGCTAGCCGCGTTACCTCGCTGGATAGTAATGGACCACCTTTGCACCAGGAACAACCCGGAGCGGGGGTCACCGGTTTTATGCCTGAGCCGACGCCCCAACTCCCTAACAAATTTGGATGCTTCCGACCCCCAGCAACCTGCCGTCTCCACATAAATAACTAAATTGTAACATTATAATATAGCTAATATTATAATCAAAACGTGGGTGAACTTCTTTCATTCATTGACCAAATCGTATCACAATATTATTGAACAGCTAGCTGTTGAACGCGACTTCGTCCGCGTCAATTCCTGTTATTACTTGGGTATTTATTTTTTAGGTAATTGGGACCGTTTACGCAGCGCACGTAACGGAAGACTTCAAATTTTAATATGAATATTTTTTGACGTTTTTGCAACATTTTTCACTGACGTTTCGCTCCCATTGGTCGCAGCGTGATGTTATATAGCCTAAAGCCTTCCTTGATAAATGGACTATCCAACACAAAAATATTTTTTCAATTCGAACCAGTACTTCCAGAGATTAGCGCGTTCAAACAAATAAACAAACAAACTCTTCAGCTTTATAATATTAGTATAGATCAGGTTTTGACAGTTCTAGTATGGGCTAAATGTCAAAATCGCAAAATCACGATAGAACTGCAATTGAAATAGCTGAATAAGGCCCCTGAATTGTTCGGTTATCCTAATTTGGGGCCAGGACTGAATAGAAACTCTTACAAAACGTTATGCTTACATTAATAATATATGTACTTCTGTAAGTATTAAATCTAGTAATGTAAACAATTTTTACTACTTATTAAGTGTCTTAGTCTGAAACGCCCGTCTACTCAGAGGTGGGCGCTAACATCTGCGACTCAGTCCTAGACTACTGCAGATGTTAACGCTACTATGATTCTGTAAACTATGTTTCTGGTTTCAAATAAAGATTTTTTTTATTTTTATATTTACTATTAATTTTCTCGGATTTTATTTGTTACAATTTTGCAGTTTATTAAACTCATAAATTTTGCATTTATTCAGTAAACATGTAATTTTTAGTTTTTGCAATATCTTCACGTTAGTGCCAAGTCTTGCTATAAAACTCTAATGAGGTAATAATTTTTCATTAAAACGAGATTTTATTATGTATGTTCTATTCTAGATGATAGTGAATGGTAGACTTTCATTGTTACGTTCCATTTCTTTTGATTATCATAAAAATATTATTTGCATTTAGGTTTACGACGTGCGTTTAGATCATAATATAATGTTGCATTAGCCATTTTCTCTCTACACTTCTATACATATTGATCTTACATTTCTATGTTCACAGAAAGTCATGACAAATAAGGGCTAATTGTAATTCCATTGTAGCATACAACTTTCCAACGTAATAAAGTTTTATCAGTAGTCTAGGCTAGATCTCAGATAAAGGTTTCATCTAATGCATGTCACTGAGCTAGATCCTCGGCTATTCTCTGCTTGAGAGTGATGCCCAGCACAACTGCATACTTCTGAAAAAACTAAATTAAAAAAATCCGTCCGTAAACAAAAAAGTATTTTTCTTAACTGCTCCAAAAATATAGTGTCGATTTCACTTTTAGTAGGGATTGAAATTAATTCAAAAAACGTACTTATCTTGCAAGACCAAAACATATCACACTCCTAAAGTTATTTAATGTAAATTTTGATTGTAATGAGAGTATCAAAACAGCCTTACAATTTGGTTAATAATTCTCGTTGAAAAGTTTCATTTAAAGATTTTTTTATAAATAAAATAGAAAAAACATTGTCAATTTTATTATGGCCTGCCACAAAAGTTATTTTTCGACATGCTACTAACTAAATAAATTATTCATAATAGGGATCATCGAACTAACAGTGACGTCTGTTCCGAATCCCGAAATTCCACTCTATTTGAAACATATAAAACTAAAATATCCGATGTTTAACGTTAATGGCGACCTTATTTACGACCGAGACCAAAATTATTGACGTCACTGCAGTTCAAAAGAAGTTTATTTCGAAATTTTCCAAACCGTAAATGTTTTGACAGTGAATTCTGCTTTGTATTTAATCTATATTGTTGCTGATGTACTCATTAAATGTATTCGGGTTGTAAAGAACACAATATGCTGATTTGAATTCTCATATTCATTGTCACAAGAGTTAATTGGTATCTTTCAAATCTTTTATAACATGTACCTTGTTTACCGTAACAATTTAATTAAATAGAATAAAAACATGAAAATTAATAATACTCTTAATTAAACAATCATTAAAATTTGTACCCACAGAACTATATGAACCTAAAAGACAAAAGAACTAAGATTAAAAGCTTAATATAATACACGGTTTTAAGATTAACTTCTGTCATAATGTGGAAAACTTTCACTCCTAATCTTTCTCTACAGTATGACAGTATGACACAATTCCTCCCTTTTTTATTTATACATGAAGTTTACATCACATTCGTTCATACACGACAAACGTAAGTTACACGGTAGTAACTCACAAACCACTCTACAACCCCAATCGAACACGGAACCCCCAATAAGTGCACCAAACCAGGGCTTGAACACTTTACGACCCAAAACTAACTGCAATTTACGATATAGCTTTCTTCGCATTTCTTCAATAACATTAGTTACGTGCCGATGATTCGGTATCGATCTATTATTGATCGACGATCGCTGAGGCGTAAGTGATACCGATTATGCGATTAGGGTACCTTTTCACACGGGTAATTCATTTACTTATATGGTGGTACCGTAATTTCAAGAGACGTAAAGTTACGGATTATGCGGAGATATGAAGCTAATTTTCATTTTTATGGACCAAAAAGAGGAGATTACAAATATGAGATTAAGTACTTACTGTCAGAAAGAAATCGCTTTTGGAGATAAAACCGTTTAAATTGTACATCTTTCTGATTGACTGACTGTAAATGTATTTGCTTGGTACAATTCAGAGCATTCTAACTATCTATCTAGACATGGATAATTGCAGAAATAGACCAGTAGCGTCTTTTCTCCATTATTGGCCGCCAAAAAAGCCAAATTATCATTTTAGGGATGTATGTGTCCAGCTGTGGACTCTAATACTGACGTGAATATAACGAAGCTCATTACAATAGCACCACAACAAAAGGAAATCGAAGTGAAAGTCTAGGCGAATACGGCTTAACCATAATTGCCAGTGTAGCAGCCACAGCGAAGAAAGTTCGCGCAATTATCCGGTGTGTCACCGTAACATCGGATATTACACCAAATGACAGATTGCGCCCTACACTTATTGGTAGGTTACGAAACAAAGGTACAGTCGAAGAATTAAGCGCGGTAAGTATCAAGATAGATCGTATTTTGCTACCGACGAGCAAAAAGGGAGGAGGTTTATTTTAAGAAATTATTTTGTTCATACATAACATTATTTCTTTGTAACATTAATGAAGTCTTCAACATAATACAACATATTTGCTGTCTCAAGCTCAATGTTAGGTGAGCTGTTGCATAATTTATAGAATATCCAAAAATGATTTTGGAATTCCCATAATGTTTCCAGAAAGAAGGACTTGTTCTTATAGATAGCGTTCATAAATTACTGTTAGGTTTTGTATTGTTTTCTTCATTAATAACCAAAAAGTTTGGGCCACGACATATGCGTAAAGGATACATTAATCATAATTATACGAAAGGTACTAAGTCACGTAATTGAAAACATTACAATCAATTAAAAACAAATTAGGGTGTTCTATCGAGGGGTGGATCGGTGGAGCAGAATATCATAACATCTGGCGAGCGTTTTACATTCTCAAGTAATAGGCGAGGGCGTCTCTTGAACTTTAAAAAGGTTAAGAAATCTACATGAAGAGAAGCTTTTACAGTTTTTTGTAGAATAAAATATATATTTTAGACCGTTAGGCTGGTATAAGATTACTTATCTGCTTCACATGATTTAGTAGTTCCTAATTTATTCCTAAACGATTTTCATATTTTTTGGTTAAGCAAGTGAAGGGACGAAGTTAGCAAATTAATAAAGCTATGTCGGTTTGAATATGGGACCGTAGTATGAATATTATTAATAAATAAATGTGGACAACATGACTTTTATTGTTTTTGTCTCTACACTGCGACTGTAACTTAGATCGTCGTCTAAATACATATATTAATGCCGCGTAGCTCCTCATGCGATGGAGCGAGAAAACTGTCACGGCGGACGATTTGGGGCAACGCACGTGCCATCGGTCAACGAGTGGGGTATTTAATTACCTATATACACAGCAAGGAAATCAATAAATAACGATCAAATACGCTAAGGGTAACCCATGAATTGCAATCGTGTTACCCTCATAACTTGAGAGAAAAACTGTTATGCTGACACTGGTCAACGAAATGCGCAAAATAAAGCGCTAGGCAGATGTAGAAAATAATACTATACCGCGAATAGGGATGGTATTATGAGACGAAAGTTGGTGGATGGCTAATTTATAATAATATAGCTTATAAACTAATTCATTCCTACTTCTTCATATATGTTTATTATTAAAACTACGTGAGCTATATGAGCTACGTGCCGTACGGCATAAATACAATAGCATAGTTTAGTTTAGTGATAGTGAGGAGGCTACTCAACTGAGGAAAAAATTATACGTTTTGTAAGTTAACTCACTGCACAAGAGGAAACACTAAGGGCGAGAGAATTGAAAAATAGGTATTTGTAAAATCTATTGCTGTCGCGCAATCCCGTACGCCTCCCCGCAGAGCGCGATAGAGACAACTGCATCTTGGACCGAAAATACCTACTAAAAGCACACAAAATCAACGTTTCGTAGTCCCCCGATTCCTTTTCCAAAACTAAACCGATTAAAAAAACTTATTTAATTAAAATGTAAAAAGGCTTTGGCCGTGTTCGTAAATATTTCTTTTTCTCTAAATTTTAGCCAAATTTGTTTTCTGGATGTTTGAACACAGCGGAAAATCTGTCAATTTTTTTAAATTTTTGAAGGCTCATATCTCTTTTATTAATTAATTTATAAAAAAAGGAAAACATAGACACATGCCAATAGCGGCCATAGATTTTTGTAATAAAAATTATTGCTCTATTGGCATTTTCCAGGGAGGAAACAGGGGACTACGTTTGTATGGAAAAACGACCCTTGTGTTTCCTCTGTCATAAATGGCATTTTTCGAGATCACTATTATTGATACATACTAATTATGATAACCTGTAAATAAAAAAATTTTATTGCCTGTTTAAAAATTTGTCACTGAAAGGCTTAAAAATAGCGTCCAAGGTTTTATATCAAAGTACCCAATACAGTAACAAAAACATGTCTATTTCATGCACATTTAATTAGCAAGTTTATAATAAAGATGTTACGAGTACCAAACAAAACACATAGTTGGGTATAATTTTATAGTAATTTAATAGATTCACACGTCTCAAACTCACCGCAAATATTATGCTCTCATAGTTCACAAACGATAACGTGAGTGTACCAAGTTGGTTAAGCGTGGTTAACGTTAGCTAAAGTTGCCAAACTTTAACTTTGGTTAGCTTTACGAGGCTCGAGTGCGATTTCTTGGCTTGAGGTAATAGAGCGAAGTTTATTACTAATATTTAGTAACGTAATAAGGTGTAGCTTCTCTTTTTCTCGCGTGCAAAGTTACTAAAACATTATACATTGATAGTAATTGTCCTCCTTGCATTTGTGAGGCGCATTGCCTCTCTCGAGCTTGGTTACTAAGGCTAAGTTCAGATAGTCGCGCGTTGACGCGCGTACATCCTTACGCGCGTAAAGAATTTCTAAGTACATAAATACATCAGACCGTTCACATGAACGCGCGTCTACGCGCAGCTACGTAGACGCGCGTTCATGTGAACGGTAAGGATGTACGCGCGTCAACGCGCGACCATCTGAACTTAGCCTAACGCACGTTGGCTAGTCTTTCTACCAAAATAGCACCTTTCTACTAAAGTAGCTTCTTATAGGTTTAAATACATATAATGTAAAAAAAACATAATTTTTGTAATAAACCTTAGACAGCGAATCCTAATATTGTTGAGTTACTTGGTAAATATTGTTTTACCTAAGTATTTATATTTCTGAGTATTTTCTATCAATTTTGTTTAGTAAAATGTACGACAGTTAATCAATGCTATTTTATTTGATGAGATAATAAATGTCTTTAAACCTTAGTGACTATTCATTTTACAAATTTTTGATATTAAGGAAATATGTAGTAGTAAAACATAGAAAAAATGCCTCTTATGCAGCGTCATACTAAATTGTTCCATCAAACCGATATAAAAATTACATTATATGCACTCACTTCAAAATCTGATCTTGCTTTTAGTCAAAATCAATACAGAAACACGACTCTCGTCCGATAATGGAGTCATTATGTGCACCCTAGTTCTAGCAAAGAGGGTCCGTCCCTCTAGTAGACCTCTTTATCGACTAGATTCACTCCCTATCCACGTGCCACGCGAGTAATAACCACTTGATATGTTAAACAAAAAGTTAATGAGGCACTGGTTTTGACATGAAACTGCCGCAGGCTCTGTATTGAGGAGGGCTTTGCGTATGAAATCCATAAAAAAAAAAATTGACAAGGAGAACTATTTTTCGAATTTCTAATGGTGTTGTTTCTACTCGAATTATTATTCTGTGATTAACTTTTCGCCCGCGTCTCTGCCCGCGTGAGTAGTTCGTTTAATCGCGCGGGCGTTCCTGTTCCCAGCAGTGGGATTCAAAATAACCTATGTCCTTTCTCAAGGTCTCATCTATCTTCGTACCAAATTTCATTAAAATCGGTTCCGTAGGGCGGGCTTGAAAGCGTAATAGATAGACAGACAGATAATGCTACAGCATTCATAATATTGGTAAGGAAGTAAGGAGCTCATCCATAAGTAGTAATTGCCGGCCTAAAATAGAATCATATAGAACGAGAAAGACTTATTCTCTGTCGTCCTATGATGGATGTCATAAGAGGCAACTGAAGGAGTAGCAGCGTCTTCTTTCCACATTTGGTCAAACTGCGATCATCAACCAGACTGCACAAAATGGCGATAATGGTAGAATGCTCCTCTTAGAGACCCTCTCTCTAACCCCCCTATACAAGTAAAAGTAATTACTTGAAAGACAATTTGTATGCCTTAATCAAGAAATTACAAGAAGTTATAACTACCAAAAGTTAGCATTTTCAGCCAAATAATATGATTATTAATGGTGACCAATTTCTTTCACTTAAGCACTAGGTATGAACACTTTAAGTTATGACTTTCTTAAGCAATAAGTAATTACTTCTTTATAAATACGGGGGTAAGAGGAGCATTCTACCTTATAAGTAAAGTTAAAAATAGAACTTAGGTTTTTGATATAAGTTATATAATTTTAAAAAGTAAGGTTATGTAACGTTTAAGTTAGGTCATTAAACTTGGAATGAATTTTGGGCTTGAATTAACAAACTTAGTGGTACGTGCCGTCTCAAAATTTGTGTTTTTCAACTCGGCTAATTTAGTTCTTTGAAAGATTTTCTACATCTTTACCTTGCTTATAATCAGTACGAAAACGAAAGCTTACCAACATGCAAATACGAGAACATATTCCAGGGATTTAAGATTAAAAGAACTGATTCAACAAATTAATTCGGCGATTTACAACGAATTCATAAAAATGTCTTCATTCACATCCCACGATATTCTGCGAAATCTTGATATTTTAATATCTTACGCAAGGGGATATAAAATCGATATAACATGCAATAATGCAGAAACGTGCGTGTCCCCTCTTTATCCAGTTGCATGGGTGCGCTTTGAGATGGAATCTATAATTAAGTCTGATGTAGGTTGGGGAGAAAAAAAACGCACAAGTGATTTTGTTTTTGTGACACAAAAATCAGTGTTGATGATATATAAAAATAGATGAAGTTGTGAAGTGTATGCATTGGCTATGGGGCTTATTCAAACTCTGCTAATAAAAATTATGTTAATCTAATTAAATGCTCCATCCTGAAACTCTGATACACATCTTGTTATGTTGTAACAAACATGCATCCAAAAGTATGTAAGTATTTTTTTAAATTCTGATACATATCAGTTAATAGCTGTTTCCCGCGACTTCGTTCGCGTCAATTTCTGTTATTATGATCGCGACATTTTTCACTGATGCTTCGCTCCTATTGGTCGCAGCGTGATGTTTTATAGCCTAAAGCCTTCCTCGATAAATGCACTATCCAACACAAAAAGATTTTTTCAATTCGGACCAGTACTTCCTGAGATTAGCGCGTTCAAACAAACAAACAAACAAACAAACAAACAAACAAACTCTTCAGCTTTATATATTAGTATATAGATATGTCTGGGTTAGAGCAGTCGCCTGGTAAGTAGAAGACTGTGGGTTTTTCACCTAAGGCAGTCGAATTTTTTTTCAAGGAATCAAATTTACAAACACAAACCATTTATCGCGTTCAATTTTTTTATATTCACATAGATCATAAAACTTTCTGCTTTCTCCTTTGTCGTAACAATTATTATTCATGAATTACACTATTATTTAAGGCATAAGAAACACTTCCTATATTATAAACACACCTAAATGAAGTGTTACAATATGACACGCAGATCCCTAAAAAATTAATTTCCTCCCGAAATACAGTAGTCATAATTAGCGGGAACTCCCCCGACATCGCGTGTGATCGACATGCGAGGCAATTTGTAACGCCCTTACAACCCTCAATGGTAAATCGTGGTAGTGCGATTGATACATATTCCATGACGTCTTATTAAATACATTTCTTATGATGGTCATCGTAACTAGGCAAAGGGGGAAATAGTGTTATTTAATGCGGTTTGAGATTTTATTGCTCTATTCTTTTTTCCTATAGATATCAACTGCGTCTTCTCTTTATAAACTTTTTTACCTTCTCTTTTGTAATTTAATGAATTACGATTTAACAGATGAAAACTATCCTTTCTCCTTTTCAGGGCCTGAAACTAAATTCACTTCGAATTTAGTGTGAATCAGTTAAGCAGATTACGTGTGAAAAGGTAACAAACAAACGGCCAGAGTTACTTTCGTATAATATTAATACAGATTCCACATCATTTTTCCAATTAACATAGCTAGACATGGCATTGGAAAACTAATTTCTAGCGTTCTGAAAATAAACATGAAATCTCGAAAAATAATTACTTTGACAGAAGCGAAACTGTGACTAGGTCAAGGTTTGCGATGTCTGACAAACGTAGTGATTACTTGCTCAGTGTGTCTGACATTGTATTTATTTTAAAATAATATTTATTGGATAGACAGCGTGATATGACTGCTTATGACATGAGTCAACGTTAAGTGACAGTGGAGTTACAATTTATTTATCTGAAGGACAGAGAAAATGTAATCTTGGACATACACCTACACTGGTGTAATACATGCTGTTGCCCATGGCTTTGTATGAGTGGAATTTTGAAATTGAAACTATCCCAGGGGCAACAAATATATATATTATGTTCCTCAGAAACTGTACAATTTCCAGGATAATATGTAGCCTTACGTGCTATTCTAGACCTTAGCCTATCTGCGTGCCAGCTTTCATTATGATTAGTTCAGCTGTTACGACGTGTTTAAGTAACAAACATCCATCCGAAAATTTGAATTTTCAATAGCAATAAATTATATATTATGAAGTAAAGGGACAAGATTTGTATAACGAGTACACTCAAATCCTGGACCGAATTAGATAACATGGTTTAAAATTAGTTTATATCCCGGAAAGATAGGATAGTTCTCGTCCCAGAAATCTTCTTTCAAGGCGGTGAAAATGTTGGGTGAAAGTTTTTATAGGGGAATCAATCATTTCTTGACCGATACCTATAGATGAAATTTGGTACAGATATAGTTTGAGACTCTGAAAAATTACTTGTGATATTTGTAGGCATGAAATCATTCCTTTAAAGGGATGGAAGAGGGAATCATATTTCCTTTATTTGGAAAGGAGAATAACAGATAAGTAGCGATGGCTACAATTTTGAAGTGTGATCAGGACTACGTTGTAGCCGCTAGTCTAATGGTAAGAAAAGATACACATTTTTTACATAGTTTCTTATTTTTGTATCCCAAGTCTTTTACAAATGAACTAAATTTTATGTTAAAGCAGCTTAATTTAAAATCAAGTCGAAATCCTAACAACAAAAATCATTCGATCATCATATCACTGAAATCGGTCAACATCACAATACATCATCATCATCAGCCTACACCACGGCTAGATAAGCGCCCGATCTGCACGTCATTCTCTTTTTTTATTTTCGGAGAAAGGAATAAATGTTAATAATGTCATACATTTATACCACTTTATAATCTATTGTAGGAATTACTGTGTAAAGAAAGAAATATAATGTTATAAAAAAAACAGTTTTTGTGTACCGTGTAATTAATGATACGACAAAATGCACGAATCATTGAACATTTTCGATCCATTTATGTCAAAATCGCACTATGATTCGCCGAATTTAGATTGATGATTTCGCCAAATGGTCGATTTTTTGCGATGATTCGAACGTTCAGTTATTAGGAAAGTAAATGCCTTTAACGCTGTGACTGCTTTAATTCTTTGAATGGGTGAATGAAATTATGATAAAATATTATATTTTTGAATATAATATGTTATTAAAACTTACTAAAAAATTAAAGCAACGTAAAAAGGTAACCTATTTTGAGCTGATGTATGAAAATGTTCGTTATTTGCTTGATTGAATCCAAATCAATGTTGGTTGTTTATTTAACTTTTTTCGTTAGTAAACAGTTTTGTTTTTTGTAGCCAGCTAGAGCCCTATTTTCCTACCTGTTCTAAAAATCTATTCCTCAGTACTTATGCCTGCTCCATCTTATTAACGTCAATATTTAAATTACCTACATTCCTAGCGACTCAAAAAAAACCTGACATCTCTCGACTTCATTGTCATTGCCCAAAACCAACTAACAAACCACAATCCTCACTAACTAATCCGTATCAAAAACGGAACAATATTACCGATCACTCAAATTGACGGGTCACCAGCGTGACGTCACGTACGCCATCTTGAAAAAAAAGCGCGCGCTTTCAATGACTACAGCAGGGGCCCAATTAAAATGTATTTAAAAACTAATCTTTGCATATCTTGACAATAACAATACATTATTTAAAATAGGGCGCAGAGCTTATAAAAAAGTGCCTTAGCTACGTATTGCAATCCTTATTTTTATGCTAAGATGTAATACAATAGTTTAAATAAACGGATAGCAGAATACATTAAAAATTCCGTAGCTATCTTTACTAATTGTGTTGGACAAATCCTTTTGTAACCCAACACTCGAGGTGTATTACATGTTACGTGCCACTCGTGCGAAAGCAACAAAATAGCACTAGGAAATGTAGATAGAAAGGTGGGTAATACTTACAAATAAGGGATTTTCTGGAAGGCAAATTTAACACTCTATAATTAGCTTCTACAATTATAAAATTATGGTATAAATGACATTCCTTGAATAAATATCGACTGCCGTAGGAATCATTAATAACACTGAATATTAGCAAAGAAGTAAATATTCTGTTCAATACTTTTGTTACACTACAGACATTATTACAGTTAGTATATGGTTACTGATGATATTGTAGCAATCCATGTAAATTTAAATATAAATTAGAAATCAAAGGCCGCTGTGAACTACAAAAGCATATCAGCTGAATATAATTTTTTAATTGAATATTTTATAAGTTGTACTTGGATCAATACAAAATAAAGAGAAGTAAATTATTTTTAATCAAAGGTAATGATTATTCAATCATCATTAACCTAAACCAGTACATGGGTGGACATAAGCCTCCACCGAATCTCGCTGTTATGGTTATTACTACCTAAATAAGATAGTTAGTAATTTATACTTGCAGTTTTATGAAATCTCTAATAGTGAAAAGCAGAATTTATCTTATAAATATGCACCAAACACAGCATAATAAGCAATTTTAAAAACTGTACATTGTTTTAGTATACCTAAAACCCAATAGTTAAAACCTTTCGAAGTTTTTACTATGAAAATCGTACTAAACGGTATATTTAATAATAAAAAAGATACATTCCTGGCCAATCTTAGAGAAGCTTTCAAATTAAACATTCCTTCCACAAATTTAGCAAGGAAATACGCAAAAAAAGGAACCGTTGTATTGGGTTCTTCCGATGTAAAATTCAGCAAGATTGTTAATATTGTAAGAAATGAAGAAGTGCAACCCTTGTGCTGTGTCATTTTTTGCAATTCAGCCGAGGGGCGAACTAAAAGATTT
Organism: Anania crocealis; assembly: GCA_949315895.1. Classification (NCBI taxonomy): domain Eukaryota; kingdom Metazoa; phylum Arthropoda; class Insecta; order Lepidoptera; family Crambidae; genus Anania; species Anania crocealis. Next base: position 2,931,641 of record OX438857.1, on the reverse strand, counting down.
ACTTGTAATTCGTTGCGATTGGTCGGCATTCGGAAAGGGTGACACCCAAAGCGAAGGGCGTAACATCTTGTGCACATTCTTGCAGGATTGTGGTTTCACGTTGTTTTAAGGATTGTAAGAAATAAAATTGCTGAATGCAATGTGATTTAAGTTCCTATTCTTATGATCTTCTGACACCAGTGCGCCAACTATCTTAACATTTACTATACCGCTTAATAGCAAACCAAAACCAATTTTACTCAATCATTATCTTATTTTTGTAGCTTTATAAAAAACCAGAATATAAAAATCCATAATTTAAGCTTTTAAGACCAATAGGAAATCTATTTTAATTCATTGCTGCTATTTCATGAGAATAATGTTTCAAAACTGTAACTGAAAGTAAAATTCACTTTACTTCGCTCGCAAAATGACCATAACTTGGGTTCAGAAATAACAAAATTTCCTTTTAGAATTACCAGATACAGCTGTAATTATACGGTATTAATGAAATTGTAGCTGAAATAACATAAAGGTAACGGTCGCAAGATTTTCTAACCAAGTTTATAAAATACGACATTCTTCAACATACTACTACAGCTAACACTTTCACTAACAAAACAAAGCGTGCCATAAATCATAAACCTTAATAAGGACAATATCATCACGCTGTGCGCGTACGCACTTCGACAATAGAGTTATGCGTCTAACACCGTTGCAGACGCAACTAAAAGGCGTTCAACAAATTTATGACCTATAACGCCACAAACAATTGCTACCATTCTATAAATCAAGCAAAACGTATGGTTAACTTTCGTTCTAGTATAATTTTGCGCTACTAAGATTTGGTTATGGATCATTTAACTAATCGCTGGATAACTACAATGGGGTCGTAAGAAACCGAAGTAAAAGGACCTGGAAATGTCGGCCACACTTTCATAAATCTGAACCTTATAAAATTTGATGCAGAAAGAGGAATATTCAAGTTAGAATATGGTGCGTAAGCAAAAGCAGGCTGCTTGAATAGACGTAAAAAAAAAACAGACGCCTTTCAACAATTTGAATAACAATTTCTTACATAGCACGCTCTATTGGAGTGTAAAAATCATAACACGTCAAGAAATTTTGACAGCGCCAAACAAAAGCAATGCAACCAATGAAGATGCAACGGACGGCGACGATCTAACAAAAGGAACTACCGACAAATAAATGCAACAAAAACTAGTTGACCCACCAGATGCGTGTCTAACAGAGGAATTGCTAAAACTTGGAATTTGAAGAAAACTGGAATAATCGTCGTGGGATTAAGCTTCCGCGTTGCAGAACCGGTTTCGGTAAAAATAAATGTTTAAACAACAATGGTAGTGAATTTTGAAGTTTCTCATCAAGATCATGGGAAAGGCCTTTGGATTCAAGGTGAGGATTGCAACTAAGTAACGCGTGTTTACATTAAAAACGAACAGGAAAATTAAATGAGAACAATATCACGAATTCAAATAAAACTGCCAACAACTTTAGGTATGCAAAGTTGTGTAATTGAATGTAGCATTAGTAAAAAATATTGTTTTAAAAGAGCTGGTATGATCTAGTAGATAACTATGATAAAATCTCAAAAAGTGTGTTTCTAAGGAGATTTCATAAAAAAAACAAAAAAATATAAGCTCCATTCAAACTTTGATTAAATTTGTATAGTTATGATACGAGAAAAAAAATAGTAATGCGCATTAAGTATCCCTCGATCAGATTTCTCAACAGCCTAACTGTTGACCTTTGTATAGTTTGATCTACTTTACGATTATCGAAATACTTTATGGCAATATGGTTATCGACAATAGCATTATATTAAATCTAATCCATCCAATTTGAGATCAATAGACTGATAAGTTTAGCCTTTCTCATGTCTTAGATAAACGTTTCTGTAAAGTAATATTGTTATGGCATTGTTGATTTGACCCCTTTCTCGTCCGAACGTCATTGTCAGGCAACAATGTCAAAAATTGCAGTGACAACCTGTCACGTCATGTCAGTCGAACGCAGAGGTGAAAATGCAGTTTTAATGACAGTTGAATGAGTGTAAGGGGTAATAATAAGCAAAGGGTTTTGAGTCTGCGAGTTCACACGAAGGTGAAGTGTAATTCGGACTCTACCTTGAAATCAAACCGAGTATTTTGCAATTTGATTCAATTCTGGGAATTATTTAATATTAAATATAAGTTCTGCAGTTTTATTTCTAAACATCATCCCTTGGTTTTTGGAGATCTGCTCGTAAACTCAGACTTGAGTAACATTTAAACGTATAATATTGACATTGTATAAGAAATACATAGAAAAACTTACTCTCTATAGTTGCTGCCACAAAACTTACCTCAAAACAAACACTCGGATTACATTTTTAAACCCAAAACTTGGCTATTGAATCACTAGTATCAACTCATCAAATATCAAACATCATTTTAGGGGAAGGATTTCTATTATAGTACGGGTCTACTAAAATTTTGATAAAATATAACAAAAAATTTTGGAGATCGTAGTCAAAATTTTGATGCACACAAAGTTTCAGAAAATTGTGATTCTGTAAATCATAGATAGACAATCTATGTGAATAGACAATATATGTCCCATTGTTCTGATTCTCGAAGAAAAATACGAGATACCCATAAACTTAGAAACGAAATCGTCCCGATATAGTTACCCCAAACGTGTGATATTTCTGCGGTAGTTTATTGTAAATTTATGTTTAGATTGTGGGTTTGTAGGGTAAATCGGAGGTGACAAATGTGACATCAGAATAATAATGTGTAATTTATATCTCCCTCGATCTGAATTAGGTACTATTCGTGGCAAAAATGTATATGACTATAGCAACTGAAAGAAGAACTATTTTAGTTTAACGAGTTTCCGATGTTTTAGTTCTTCCCTGGTCATGGAGCTTGCAAAACTGCAGAAATATCAGAAACTCATACAAAACAAGGCACATGGTCTTAACCCCGAATCACTTAACTCTAATGAGAAACACAAATTGTATTCCTTAAGTTTCATTTAGAAAGTCAAATTGCAACTTTTTATTTTACTCCGCAATCTTATTTTTTTCTAGGTTCTTATTAAAATAATCTCTTGATTTATTTGATGAAAAGAAGTTTTTTTCATAAAAGGCAACAGTGTTGTTTTATTGTTTAATTAGGTACTTAAAAAATATTTACTTTGCTATGTTCAAACATACCTATTCAGTCTAGAACAAACAACTGTAACAATTGCCATAGACAAATTAATCCTCTATGCTATCCTATTTTGTACAATATTTAATCAGTCTATTAAAAATGATACAAAAAGGATTACACATCGAGCAAAAAACATCAACAATTGTCTATGCTAGCTTCGGGCTAAATTAAACATCAAACCTAATGCCATGTGACGCGTAAGGGATTTTTACACTGTTGCCATATAGGGTTCGATAAAAACGGTCAAGTGTAAATCAGAATATCTACTTCGGGTTTCGTAGCATTTGTATCTTTATTTTCGTAATTAATCGATTAAATAATAATTATTGTAGATAAATGTAATCATCATAATCAATCATGTAACGTGACCGTAGTTTAAAATGACAAAAGAGACGAGGAGAGACAATTCAAAACTTATTTTGTTTTATGTATGCTCGTAACTTTTTACGAATTAGACCGATTTCGATATTTTTATATTGAATGAAAACGACGAAAAGCAAGAAACGTACCTCCGAAATGAATAGCTTCTCTTGTGCTTTGGTCGCAATTTCTTTTATTAAGAAAAGCTTAATCGTTTTCTATTAAGTAGCAAAAATCCTTTAATAAACATTTGAAATCTAACAAGAAACAGTGTTTTAAATAAGGATCAATCCTTGGTAATACACCAATCTTTTTGACTATTAGACAATAATTAAGCCTTTAACTGCCGAAGTACTAGACACAATAAAAAATTTATTGTTTGGAGGTCACCGGTGACTCCCATGGCGCTCAATGTATTAACAGACGAGACAACGGGGTGACATTAGCCCTATCGTATACGGTACTACGGATCTCTAAAAACCAGAACAGACAACAATAGGCATGGCCATGGCTTCCGTGGTATCCACCAAGGTTACGGCCAGACTTAGGGGTAATTTGGCTCACGCTATTGTGTGCCGGTGTGTACTTTTTGTCAGCCGTAATCAATGAGATTTGTTTGTTTTTTTACGTAGAGCAGACTTCGCAATTGGAGTACAGACAGGGACATCAGGCTTAACACTAAGGCATCTTATGGTTATTGAAATAGGTGCGGTTTTACAACAAAAATAGTCTGACAAGCAGACCATTGTTCGTAACATGAAGCTGAGGTCAAATCAGACTCAAAATTAGAAGCTGCATAATGTTTGGCAAAATAGCACAAAATAGAATACATTCAGAGGTTAAATATAGAATCTTCCACTTGTATTAAACTATTTTTTTCCAGGATGCAACACATTAATAGGAAGTTCATTTATGTCTTTGTTATGAATCTCTAGATGACATGATTTTGTTATATGAGGCATTTTTTTCATTTTGTAATCTTATTGATATCAAATATGCGTCGTTAAGCAAATGAGTCGTCATTATAGTTAAGGCAACGACAAACCAAGCCGCTAATTCCTGAGTAGTTTGACTTGAATCACTCATAAATTCAGCATCATTCACTTGTGGTGGTGGACGTTCTTTCACATGGTTAGTTCCTAAAGTCGAAGTTTCCAATACAAAAGCCTTGGACGAATAAATTCATCCAAGACGAAAACATACCAAAAATGCACGGTGCGTTTATTAGCAGGCTGCTCTCTAAATTCATTTTTGTAGCGTCCATTCCGAGACGGAACTTGAATTCAAAAATTACACGGACTTCCGAATTATCCATTTTTCATAATGAAAACAACTGAAATTAAAAAATCGAATTAACACATTTTTTAAAAAGAAAGCCCTCATAGCTATCATGTTAAAAAGGTTTAATGCTACTTCAAATTAAGTGTTTACTTTAAAACGGGAATTTCGTACTTTAACCCCTATTATTTTCCAGTATAAACTGAACTGCCGTTCGTTGATCTTCGTAAAAATAAGCAATCAGGTTATACTGGGCATATGTGATGGGCGGTCTGAACGTTCGATTTCAATAGCTAACAAGACGAGAGCAACCTCAATTTCATACATCATACGGTCTGATTGGCCCTCTTTACATGTCATTGTACGTTACAAGATGAACAAGTTTGGTATAATTGGTATTCAAAATAGGATTAGACCGTGAAATAAACAAGACTTATGAATATACTCTCGAGATGTATTGAGTTCGGATGCGTTTGCGGAGAATGGGGTAACTAGCGTTTTTCAAATGATGCAAAAAAGAGGTTACCTACGACAGGTGGACAGATTACGACGTCTATAGGGTATAGCTAGAGTTGTAACTCCTACGGGCAAAGATAGGCATGAAAGCTTTAACAAAAATGAAGAAACAAAACTTTGATAAAATAAGTAATTTTGAGTAGGGGCAAAAAAAGGTATTACCCAAATGATATCATCATTATTTATGTTAACATCGGTTAGATTTCTAACTATTATTTAGGCAAATTCTGGTTGACTAACATATTGGTGGACAAAATTGTTGCTTTATTAGCTGCACTTCACTACATAGTATAAAACAAAGTCGCTTTCTCTGTCCCTATATATGATTTTGATGCGGTTTTTTTTAATAGATAGAGTGATTGAAGAGGAAGGTTTTTATGTATAATAACATCCATTAAATAGTGGAGAAATACTGTTATTTTTGAAAGCCGGAGCGGGCCGCTATGTTCTTATATACAACGTTCACAGTTTTTCTGTAGTGTATTTAGTATTAGCATTGCACCCGTGCGAAGCCGGGGCGGGTCGCTAGTCGTTAATAAGCTATATTCCCGCACTTATACACTGGCTACGTTACATCGACTTATTTTACTTACATAAAGGGGAATGATTTGTATTTTACTGGTTGTAAAAATAATTTGAATGTAACGTGAAGATAATTGATTCGGGTCATCTTTTTGGTACCTTAATTATGATTAGTATTTAATAATTCAGCATACTTGCAATCGCATTCGTCAATCGTATCGGAAATTTCGAAATATCTTCATATACTGATTAATATCTCGGAATTACTAACTCTTACCTGTGCTCGTACGATCAGAAAAGTTTTAATCAAAATCAACATCGGCTTTAACAGTCCACAAGTGGACACAAGCCTCACATTTTTTTTATTTATAATTACTACACTTCGTAGACCAGTTGGCGATCCATTATCTAATGGCAGAGATCAGACGCTGCTGCCCCCTTCATATACTCCTTTAGTCATCTCTTACGCCATATGACGGCAAAAAGCGTCACAAACTTAATATTAGGCTCAGTACACAACGGAGTTTTTTTTTAGTCTTCAAAATTGCAAGTGCCGACTTCTACCCCATGTCAGCCGGACCAGCAGCTCAAACAAGCCGTCTAGTTTGCAGCCAACAGTCACCTCGGAGGGGTGATCGAAATTATTTATACGTGCTCAACTCGTACGCTTGCGCTTTGAATATTGTCCGTGTCCAAGTATAGCGAAAACAGCTAGTAAAAAAAAAACTGGGCAAGCCATAACGCAAAGACCATGAAAATGACTTGTAACTTTAAATAATGTAATGGTTAGGGTTTATTCTTGCGTGATTATGGCGCGTGCTGGAATATAGGAAACTCATAAAAACAAATAATAAAACCCCAAACCAATTAGCTGTAGGGATCCTGTAATATTGCAATATTTACGCGAATTCTTGTCTAGTGTCTAAAATATAATTTATAAATAATACCAAGCATCTTCTTCCTTCATCATCATCTTCAGCTTGCTACATCATTCAGTTAACAGCTGGTCAGCTAGACCCAGGTCTCTCCAAAACGAAAATTTGCCACAACGTCATGCTTGTTATGCGGGTTAGCGATTGCAGTTTGGACACGGAAGATGATGTCGCTTGGCTACTGTCGTTCGTCTTCTCCTGGCTCATCTTCTTAAGTCGCTTCATATGACACGCATAGAAAGAGAAGGGGTAATAGGTATGTGAATATTAATAAATGTAGCTAATACGTGTAATAAATTTAGCAAAGATCATGGAATGTATGGTATATGGCAGAGTTATAGTTATTGCAACTTTATAAATAATAAGTTGCATTATATTATTTATAAAAAACATTACACACACACTATTTCGCGTATAAACGATTAATGTTAGACAAAATACCATATTAGCGTCAAAATCTTGACCATTTAAGTTAAAAGATTATAAGTAACTTTTTTATATTTTTTAACACAAAATTATTACAAATAGAAATTTAAACTTCCATTTATCATTAATAATTATAATTATTAGTCATTATCAGCAATTACAGGGTAGTTATCTCAACCTCCATTATTGATTTTAATACGAATTAATTGGTTCGGTAACTATCACAACCACGAGAGATAATTGCATAATTTGTATTTCTTAATAACAAATTTCTTATAAATAAGTGATTTCGGTGCCATGTTTTACCACAGACCTATTTTACATTTAAAATAAAATATGTACAATGTAGATTTTTTAAAAATGACTTCAATGGCCCATTCTCGTAATGGGCCATTGAAGTCATTTTTAAAAAATCTTTGGCTCGGGAAAAGAAAAGAGGAAGATGGATTTAATTTTTTTTATTTTGAAAATATATCATTCGCGGAAATTATAAAAGTGTGGCATTATTATAACAATACGCTAGTAAGGGAGATAAATTTAATAAAAGTAAGAAATAAAAAAGGCGTTCCTACTCCTCTGTTTTAGATAGACGATACAGCGTGAAACTCCCTTGATGATTGCAAGATCTAAACTTTGAAGTTTTGAACTCTTATTCCAATCTTTATAAATATAACTCTTATATAAATAAAAAAAAAAAAAAAAAAAAAATATCAGTCAGGATAGATTAGGGTTTGGTCAAGTTAAGTTCAGATAAGATAATACAAAAGTAGTGTAAATTAGTATTTATAATATACTAGCTGTTACCCGCGACTTCGTACGCGTCAATTTCTGTTATTATGATCGGGATTATTTTTGCAACATTTTTCACTGATGCTACGCTCCTATTGGTCGCGGCGTGATGTTATGCAGCCTAAAGCCTTCCTCGATAAATGGACTATCAAACACAAAAATAATTTTTCAATTCGAACCAGTGGGTCTAGCACAAAAAACTATCACTTCGAATCGTTTGCGTATCGAAAGCAAACGACACAAAGTTCGTGCTTTGTTTCGTAGTTCTCGTTTTGACCGCGTGAGCGCTGTTTAAGTTTTCATACTAAATATTTCGATGGCGATACGAACACGCAAACGATTCGAATTCGATAGTTTTTCGTGCTAGACCCACTGTACTCCCTGAGATTAGCGCGTTAAAACAAACAAACTCTTCAGATTATAATATTAGTATAGATACGTATTTATTGACAATGATTCGAATGACTTGGCAGCATGATTTGAATGTGTGACCTTAGCCGTAAGGAACAAAAAAAGGTTATTATAACAGAACTTTGACAGTGTTTGCAGATCAGTTTGACATGGCTGTTCTCACTCGTGCTACGGATTGTGTCTATGGTCAAACAAAAAAATATGTTACCTGACCATTTTATTGGCGTGCTGGTTTCTCGCGACGCTTGTTACGAGATTTATGTTATACTTATTTGCGTGTGCGCACTGGAGGGGTGCCTAGTGGGGGAAGATTGTTTGGTTTGCATGCTTTTTAGTCAGTGATTTAGGAAATGGATGATTGTAACTTTTTGCGTTGTTGACTAATTTTTATTTATATTAAATTATTTAAATTTAAAACTGTTAAGATAATTTCACTCCTAGATATGTAAAAATATATTTTGTACTGAAAAACAAAATAAATACAAGTCAAGATTTTATATGTTAAACACGAAAATACTTATTTCCAATTCATAGGAATTGTAAATAACTTAGGTATTAATTATTAGCACTCGTCAACACCTCAGTTATTTTTTTAATTTGCTTTCTACAGACTTAATGCGTATTATGACTTGTTTCCATTTTTTTTGTAAAAAATAAATTTTTTTCTTTACAAAAAACTATAGTGAACTTTGACATAGTTACATGGTAGGTATTGATTTTTGATTTGTATTGATTTCAAAAAAATCTGGTTTTAACTAATTAAAACAATTTTTTTTTTTACTTTTTGTTTAGAAATACATGTAGGGTGTAGGTACCTAAGTACTACATGTGTTTCTAAACAAAAAAGTATTCAGTTCTGATATTTAAATAACAATTAGGTAATTAAATTGATGTTATCATTACTTCGATAATGATAATATTCAAGTGCACAAACAATGATCTTAATAACTTAAAAATCAACAATTAACCGAATGGCTGGCAGGAGCTGCATGCGAGACGCCGAGGATCAACCTAAGTGGCGTGCAACTGGAGAGGCCTATGTCCAGCAGGGACTGCGATAGGCTGATGGTGATGATGATCATAAACCGAATAAATAAAAAAGCCGAAAAAGACCGAAGCACCGACTCTAAATTTGGCTTTAATTACATTTTTTTTACTTTTTTCTTGAAAAGTGGTCATTTTTAGATCACTCGGATTACTACTTATTGTCCGTCTGTCCGTCCGCCTGTCCGTTAAGACCGGAAAAGTGTAAAGGTATCCAGTTGAAATAGAAAACCATATAGGTACCTATCATCAATACAGTCATTGAATCAGTTTCAATACAATGCCTTGAAGATGTGAGAAAATTAAACTTTTAATTTTATTTAATATTATTTATTTGGACAACCAACAAGATCATACACCTTAAAAGCTAAAGATAAAAAAATATTATAATTTGACGTGAAAAAAAGATACGGCCGTTTATAACGAATATTTTGGCACTAATGGTACTCAAAATTTATAGGGTGCTTCCTATGAACCCAGGCCTATAAAATTTTGCAAGTAACACCGTCTTATATTAGCACTATTTAAAAAAATATTATGAAAAATACTATTTGTAAATAAATTAAAAAAAAATCTTGGATAAAACTGCGATTCTGACAATTTATAAGAAATACCGTCCTATATTTAATTAAATAATAGAATTCTTATTCTAGCCTTTATTATATACTTTATTATATCCATAAAAATAAGCCGGTTAAACAAAAATAAAACCGGCCAAGTGTTTCGTACCATATGGAATAGATAAACAACAGTGGTACATACATTTAGTTAATGTTGTGCCTACCTGTTACCATTTATTGATATCGAGCAAAAATAGGCATTTTTTGTATAAGAGACCCCCTAAATATATATATATATATATATTTACTATTTGTTGTTATTGCGGAAACAGAAAAGCATAATTTGTGAAAAATACAACTGCCTAGCTATCGCGGCCCTTGAGATACATCCTGGTGACAGACAGCAGACAGATGGACAGACAGCGAGGTCTTAGTAGGGTCCCGATTTTACCCTTTGGGTACGGAACCCTAAAATTATCATTAAAATCGGACAACAATCAACATGGTCAAAAGTTGGGACAAAATATTGAGAACCTTCTCCTTCTGTCGTCGGTTAAAAGATATCACTAACGAATTAGTAATCGATAAGTATTTAATTTGCTCATTCTTATTATATGTCAAATAATGTGGAGATACTAATTCAGTATTTCAACCGAAACTACATCGCTCCGATAGCCGTGATCGTCTAGTGGTTAGGACCCTACGTTGTGGCCGTAGTAACCCAGGTTCGAATCCTGGTCACGGCAGTGCAAGCACTGTCATGGCGGAGCTTTTTTTGGTTTATTATTCTAAAAAAATGAATTCTACTAAACCAAATTTAATGGATTTCTTGAAAAAATTTTTGTTTTTATTTTAATTATGACAAGTATTTAAAAAGTCACGTACTTACCTTTTTATTTATTAAGCTACCAAAAAATTGGTACTCATTTTTAAAATTTATTCATTAATATATTTTACATTCTAAAGTTCATTGCTGCCAGCTATGAATTGTAAAATGTACTTCGACAAACAATTTATAACGCCATCTATTCGAAATCGTTAGAATACGTCTCTATCAAAGTAAAATACTATAGATAGATGGCGTTGACTTGTGCTACAAACGTATGATAGTACTGTTAAGTTCAAGAGATGGCGTTCATGTGTGCTACAAACGTAAGTTAGTACTGTTAAGTTAAACAGATGGCGTTGATGTGTGCTACAAACGTAAGTTAGTATTGTTAAGTTAAATAGATGGCGTTACTAGTATAAAAGTGTCTCCAGGTGCTTGAGTCACGAAGGTACGAGACGGTAATGGTAAAAGTTTGATAAAGAATAAAATAAAAAGTACTTACAAAAATAATAAAAAAAACAAGTAATAAAAAGTAAAGTACATTTTTATGATAATTGTAATTAAATTGCTTAAGTACATTTGTATTATTTTTAATTAAAATACATATTAGTTGTTTTTAATTACTATACCTACAAAAAAAAAACATAAGGACAGGTGAAGCAGTTCACTGCAAATCAAAAAATAAGTATTCTAAAATTGGTATACTTATTATTATTATTTTTTAAATCGTGTCAATTATCTCCTATAAGAAACGAATGGCTCATTGATGTAGTTTTGATCAGTTGAGTTTTTGTTACGCCGTTATTGTTAAGACCTGTGATTGGCTAAAATCCCGCTAATGAGGCACCGGATGTATGTCTAGAGCAATCTGAAAGAAGAAGATTCCACGTATCCGCTATTTTAAGACAGCCAATCAAAGTGCTTGAGTGAAAACGTTACTATCCCCGGTTGCCATGGATACGGCAAAAATAAAATAAAACATCTCATACATAATCCTTTACACGTGCGCTATCCTTTGCAATTACAGTACAGCGTATAAACACAAAAAAACTGAAAATATACTAATAAATTAACCTAAACCTCATTATAAGTACTGGAAAACTCCAGTGTAAGCGTCAGGGCGAACATTACGAGTTAATTATATGTAATGTCTATTATACTTTTAGAATTTTATTTACTTTTGTGTGGAAAAAAAAATGATACCCTCTTTCTTATCATAGCATTTACTTGCATTATGCCCTTTTCCTATTTACTTTTTCTCAACTTAACATTAGGTATCTTCCAATCAGTAAATAACTAAGTAGTACCGCTTCCTAAATTTCTAATTAGGCGGTGTACAATCGCGAGCATATGAGAGTGTTCTAATTTCCTCTAAGGCGGTACGCTAAGGTGGGCCGCAGACACAGTCATTGCGAACTTAATAGTTTACATAAAAAAATGTAATCCTTATGTTTTTGGGGCTGTGTGATAATGAAAAAGCAAAAAGTAACAATTTAAATCGTTGTAGAAGAAGGGGATGGAAATACCTATAGGTATATCTTTGTACTTTGTAGTAAGCCCGCGACCATGATTCGTGCGCAATCGGACTTAGAATTAATTTTTCATGTGGTATGAGGTATCAGAGATAGTATCTGTCAAAGTTTTTAACGACTTCTATGGGTGGGTGGGACCTGAGTGTTTTTGGTACCACCGTAGTTTCGAATTTAAAAATAAATACTTACATACTTTTAGTTATTTATTTCGAGATTAGAACAATATTGGTTTTATGTTGTCCTATATGTATTTTAAAAGCGTGGGTAACAAAAGCGCATATTTGCACAGGTTCTCATTTACAAATGAGTTGTCCATATTTTCAATTTTTTATTTATTTAACCTTTAAAGCGTGGGCAACAGAAGCGCCCGTTCGCGATATCCCTTATATGAAGGGATTACGTGTTTCGCGTATGCATTACTAATCTTAAGGTCGATTGTTTACGTTTGTTGCTAGGGGGTAGGAGGGGATCTTGTTACTATAGGAAATTGGAACACATTTCGGATGAGGTAACGTTAATAATTGAACAGCCCTTCACACTATTTCAGATTGTGTAATTATTTCAACCGACGGAATAACAGAAAGTTCTTAATTCGAAGATTCTTTCTTACTGTCTTTATTGTGAAACTTTTTGCTGGTTTGATATTGAATATTTTTATATATTATATTAAGTACCTATATCATATTTTTCTACAATCGGGGTGGAGTTGGGAATAACTGAGACCAACTTTGACATAGGATGAGAAGTGACACTGCTATTTTTTTCCCGGAAAAAGTTTTAAACAAATAATACGTGGTTAAAAGAAATTACATAATATAAGATGGTACTTCACGAATGAAACCTACAGGAAACATTTTACACAGTCAGTATCAAAGGCTAAAGCGCCTCTTGAGTGTAACCTGGATCCCTGGATGTAGCCTAATAAGGAAAAATGTATGAAACTCAAGTACCTACGTGTAGTTTTATCCTAGCTCTTGCTCGTGAATTCATACCTACGCGTAGAATTTAGAATTGTAATAATGAAGCCCTATTTTAAATGGGTTTTGTGTATCGGTTGTAACTTTGTACAATTTAATGCAGTTTTATCGTTATTACAAATTAACAGACTGTTAAAAATGAAAAAATAAAATTAAAAGGAGAGGACGCTGTTGTTCGAGCTGTGCTGATGAGTTAGTTGCTTAGGGATTTCTACCCTGTGCCTTGTTTTCTATAAGTTTAGTATAATATGTTGTCGCGGCTGCAAGGGCCATGGTAATGAAAGAACTGATCGTGAACCTCATTATGTTGCTTGCAATAGTACCGAAATATTGGAAACTAATAAAAAACATTTGCTTAGCGTTCGTGGACTATGAGAAAGCCTTTGATTCGATTGAGACCTGGGCAGTGCTGCAGTCTCTCCAAAGGTGCCAAATAGACTACAGGTACATCGAGGTACTAAAATACTTATACCAAAACGCCACCATGTCGGTCCGATTACAGAACCAGAGCTCTAATCCGATCCAACTACAGCGAGGTGTGAGACAGGGAGACGTTATTTCTCCGAAACTGTTCACAGCTGCGTTGGAGGATATTTTCAAGCTTCTGGACTGGAAAGGACGCGGCATCAACATTAATGGCGAATACCTAACACACCTGCGATTTGCCGATGATGTAGTTCTTATGGCTGAGACCTTGGAAGACCTGAACATTATGCTCGAAGATCTCGGTAATGCTTCTCAAAGAGTGAACTTAGGATGAACATGGACAAGACGAAAATCATGTTAAATGCCCATGTTGCACCCGCTCCAGTTAACGTTGGGAACATTGCACTCGAAGTTGTTGACCACTATGTTTACCTGGGACAGATAGTCCAGTTAGGTAAGTCCAACTTCGAGAAAGAGATCTCTCGTCGAATCCAGCTCGGATGGGCAGCGTTCGGGAAGCTCCGGCATATATTCGCGTCCGAAATACCTCAGTGTCTCAAGACGAAAGTCTTTGACCAGTGTGTGTTGCCAGTAATGACCTATGGGAGTGAGACGTGGTCGTTTACTATGGGTCTCATAAGAAGGCTCAAGATCACCCAGCGAGCAATGGAGAGAGCGATGCTTGGTATTTCCCTACTCGATCGAATCAGAAATGATGAGATCCGCAGGAGAACTAAAACAACCGACATCGCTCGAAGGATTGCATCGTTGAAGTGGCAGTGGGCGGGACACATAGCGCGGAGAACCGATGGCCGTTGGGGCGGAAAGGTTCTCGAATGGCGACAGCGTACCGGACTACGTTCCGTGGGCAGGCCCCCTACAAGGTGGACCGACGATCTGATCAAGGTCGCGGGAAGCCGCTGGATGCGGACAGCACAGGACCGATCGTTGTGGAGATCCTTGGGGGAGGCCTATGCCCAGCAGTGGGCGTCGTTCGGCTGATATGATGATGATGATGATGAATAAAAAACAAGATGAAGTGGCCTGCACGTCAAGCTATACATTTTTGTTGAAAACTGGCACCTATGTCAACGACGTTAAGAACCCCAGTGTATAGCCTGATAAGTTGTCGTCCGTAGATGGTAGAAATCTCGAGGCATCTATTCAGCTACTTACAATATTATCGCTGTTGAGTCAAATAATCCAATTTACCTGTAACAAAACAATGCATACATTAATTAATTATATCACATGTACTTACTTAGGACTACGTAAGTAATAAATTCCACAAACATAAGACAGACAATACCGCTATAACCGTTATCTAAACCCATGGAATTCCCAACAGTATAATTTCCTGCTAGATATTTCTCAAAACGCAGAGTCATCTTGTTCCTTTTGAGTCCGATAGAGAAAAACCACCTACCCTTTGGGCAGCCGATCTAAGTTTTGTTATGTGCACACATATGTATACAGACACACACAGTAATTATGTATTAACCTTTCTTGATTTTTTCTCGGTCAACCTGTCGCCATCAACTGCTGAATTTAGTGCTCTATTTAAATCACGCCCTCCGCGCGTCCAGTTTAAAATCGTATAAAAATCTGATAACAGTTTTAAATTGTTATCTGATTTTTATAACATATCCGGGAAGTACCTATCCTATTTAAATAAATAATAAATAAATATTTAAGACATGCCTCACTGGGCCACACAGAGCCATCTAGTCCCAAATTAAGGTACTATTAAGTACCCTGTCGTATGGGGTACTAGACAACCGATAAACTTACTTATATTTTTGTAAATACATACTTAAAATACATAGAAAACACCCAGACCAGTACAAACAGACATGTTCATACACACAAATATTTGTACTGTGCGGGGATCGAACTTGCGACCCATGGCTCAGAAGCAGCGTTTACTACCGCTGATCCAAATGGTCGTCAAATCATTTGTAGTCATTTGAATGTGGGGATACATAAGATAGATAGTAAAATTAATTAAAATAGATGGTTTCCCTATATAGTAATTGTTATAATAGGGTGCGTCTCATGTGATATATCACAATCATTTGATAAAATCAAACTTTAATAACGATCAGTTTACATAATAATCATTTGTTACAACATCACATGATATAATTTTGTTTGACATAACGATTACTTTACATAACATACAGTTTATTTAATACTATTTAGTATAACATTCATAAAAATAAAATAGTTTGAAATAAAACTCATTTTATGTATCGTTCATTTGATATAAATTTGTTTGTTATACGCATCATATCGTGTATCTATAATTTGAGATAAAAACATTTTAAATATTGATTAAAAGAAATAGACGTACTGACATACATTGGTAAAATTAAGAACTTGGTTGAATCCCGACTCGCCGTGGTCTTTCCGCCGTGGTACTTGTCTGCCCTACACTAGAGTGCAATTTAAAAGCCGGAGGCGCGGAGGGAGAGCAGTCCTCGCTCGCAGTAATGAAGCTCGGGCGCCCCCGGGCGAGCTGTAGCGGCTGAGGCTGGTCGCCTAGGGCGACCAGTAAGCCGAAGCTGCGGAAGCGAGTGTGGGTGCCAGAGATTTGTTACGCAAGTGCGGAAGGACTGCACTTCTCGCAGCGCCGGAGAAGAGCAAAACAAATGCATGCATGCTTGCCTGCTTGCCTATAAGCATGCTTGCTTGCCTGCATGCATGCATGCATGCATTTTTTTATTATAACCATGCATGCGCATGCATGCATGCTTGCTTGCCTGGATACATGATTGTATGCTTGTGAGCATGCATCTATGCATGCTACCCTGCATGCATGCATATTTGCCTGCTTACGTGCATGCATACCTCGTGAATTAACACTATTTTGTATCTTTAAATTTTGCATTCTGACGATTTTGTATCAAGTAATCATCATCTGTTTCAAATGTTATAAAAAACGAGTGTTATCGTAAATGAACGTTATACCAAATGTTATAATACTAAATAAAATTTATTTGTTTTTAGCATTATATTATGTAAATGTTATAATAAACGGTTGGTATACTAAATGTTTTTATCCCAGTTGTTACTTATACGTTTTAAAATTATGTAATTCAAAATTATATCTTTCCATCATTATATTAATAAAGTGTTATATTAAACAAAATTATATAAATTGATTGTATATGTTTTGATCATTATACGATATGTTGTTATACTATATATTACACACCCGTTATAATATACATCCAAATACGCCAAATGCCCCTTGGTCTAGTGGTTTAAATACCGGGCCAAGATCTCGGGGTACCAGGTTCGATCCCCGGGTCGGGCAACAAAAAGTTTCGAATTTTCGAACGTTGCTCGGGTTTGTGATCACCAACCCGCATTTGGCAAGCGTGGTGATTCTGCCAGTTCCCATAATTGCAGTGGTAACTTGACTACTAACTTTACTTTACTTTTACATCCAAATATACATTTAGCAGTTTTGACGTAATTGAGTTACAAAATGACACAATAAATGAATAGGATCATTAGCGAAAGCCCATAACACCACCTATTAATATTATAAATTTGAAATTTTGAATTCAATTTAATCAATACTGGTTGCGCGTAGTATTAATATTATTAAATTTATAATTATTGCGTCTGCCCTCCATGGCACGCACTCGGCACTGCCATGCCACTGCCACTGACAGCAACTCCTGTCAAAGGAAAAGAAGATAACTGGTTGTCAAAATTTTTCTTCATATACCTCAACTCCTGGATACTTACTTCTTCTCACCTATAGTTCACCTAATAATTTTCACCTGAAAAAACCTCAAGCTTTTTCAATCACCTCAAGCTCTTCAATCACCAAATCACCGCACGTTCCTGGCTTCCCTGTCCTCGCTCACCAATTACCTTGAAAACCCACCCAGGAGAGAAGGGAACTACAGCACCAGATAGGTAAGTGCCTTGTGCGCATAATTTGTTTTAATTGTAGGTTTAATCATTTTAGTACTGCCGCACCGTTATATTCTCCTGCGCCTAGGTATTTAGTCGTATCTTTTTTTGGTTGGTTTATCTAATAAACCTTCCACCCTACCCACCTGGTGTGGCTATTTACACGCCACACCAAATATCAATGTAAATTGATTAAATGCTTTCATTATTTGATGAATGATGTAAAATATTATAGATGAGAAATAATAAAATTAACAAGTAATTTCTTCAGCATCAGTATGACATAAGTTTCTATTTAAGCTTACTTTCGAATAATATTTTGAAGCCATCACTGTTCAAAGAATGGATTCTCTTTAGGGCTACGTACCCAAAGGGTAAAAACGGGACCCTATCACTAAGACTTCGCTGTCTGTCCGTCTGTCCGTCGCTCTGTCACCAGGCTGTATCTCAAGAGCCGCGATAGCTAGACAGTTGAAATTTTTACAAATTATGTATTTCTGTTACCGCAATAACAACAAATACTAAAAACAAAACAAAATAAATATTTAAGGGGGGCTCCCATACAACAAACTCGTTTTTTTTGGCTTTTTTGGTACGGAACCCTTCGTGCGCGAGTCCGACTCGCACTTGGCCAGTTTTATTTCAAATGAAATGATCAATCGATCGATCGAATCAAATTCGACTTAAAAATAATGGTCTCTTTAATACTTCTCACTTCTCTACTGCTTATGCTAAAAACTCGGTAATAAATAGGATACTACAACTGTACAATAAAAATTTTGTACATCGGACCCTTTCGTTGGTGGGAAAATATCATTTGAAAACCAAATAAAGCTTCAAATTATCGGTACTTAACTAAAATGCGTGTACAAATATCGTGGTTGACCAGAGAGTGTGATTTTATTATTTTATTATCATATGGTATTTATTATGTGAGTATTTGTGTACATATGTAAGTGTAAATGAGTGTATGTTGGATGTGTGTGTACGCTGCTAACTGCAGCATGTATTTTATGACATTGGCGCTTCTCAGTCTTGTTGTTTATCATAAGGTTGGATTAATGCGCTTAGCTATATGTGTAAATTGCTTTTCTTATTTATTATTATATTTTTTACTTATTTTTTTTATTTGATTATGCATATTGCTTTGCACAAAATATAGTTAAACCCATTTAATTGATAGGTAATGAAGATAATGGAGGATGGTTTCTTGTTGATTTGTTTGCTCTGTGTGCGTGTCACTCCGTTTAATGTATTTGTATTTGTATTCCGTTGGCTTTCCCTATTGTTTTTTGTTTTTATGTAACATTATATGAATATTCTGTAAGCTGTTGTTATCCCGAATAAATAAAAATAAAATAAAATAAAATAAAACCTCAGATTCATTTTATCCAGTAAAAAGTTACGCATTACAATTTGCTGATATATAACATGAAATAAAATATGCTGAAAAACCTTCTTACGTCGTCTCAGCTACGCGTCTAATTGTCCGTTATTAGAAATTATTAAGATAACGAAATTCGGAATCTATCCGTGTAATTTCCTAACTCGTTTCAATAGACCTCTACTCAAACTTGGCTGGTAAACAATGTTTTAATTAACCGCAACAGCAGCGTCCATAACTCTATAATTAACAGTTAAAACCGTACAACAACACAGCACCGAGGATTTAGGGTAAAAACCCAACAGATTTTGCAGTTACGAAAAACATTTGCGAGCGGGAAGATTTCGTCGTTTTGGGGTTGGAATTGACGAGGATTTAGTCGACTAGTTTTAAACTGCCTGGGATAAAAATTTTACTGACGAATAAAATAGGAGGTTCCTTATTTGACATGTGTCTATTTATTTATAGTTTTGAACGAGGTTGACAGTTTTAGATGATTTCTTAGGATTTCAAAGTTTGATTCTGTCGAAATCTTGTATTTGATCCTGCTCCACCGCAAAATAATTTAATTAATAAAAAAAAACATATTACAATATTTTAAAAAGTATCCTGAAATTGGTATCAAACATAAATTTATATCAAGTTAAACACTAGAAACTAGAAATGTTTAGCTTGATATGCAGTTAATGGGACGGGCAGCATCAGAAGTCAAATAAACATTTCGTCCAATCCCTTTAGAAATTTGAAGAAAACAATAAGACTTGTTATTTTGGTAGTAAGATGTTTAGCGACGTACGTACACAAAGCCAGCTTTACATACTTTCAGAAGAAGGAATATCCTCACCCTCACTTTCCTCCTTCATCCCTTTTCATTAGTTTACTAAGTAATAATACAAGGAAATACTGATTAAAAAAAAAACCGGTTTAAATTAAAACCGCCCCAAAACCCCGGATTAGCTAAAAAATCTAATTAAATTTCGCATCTGATGTCTTGTTTCGTAATACTTTTAATTCGAGGTATTTTGAGAGAAAATTATACGAAAATGCAAATTTCTTTGGATGAAGTTTAAAATTTAAGAATCAGGAGATATGAATCAAAAGTAAAGAGGAACTTTGATTTTGTTTCTAGAATTCTGCGAGAGGAAAATAAACTTTTCATACTTTAGGGTTGTAAGTAAGTAAATGTATAGTCTTATAGTTTTCCTCGACTAGGAGTGGGACAAAGCGCTAACGAAGCCAGCTAATTGAAGAACGAGTCATTGTGTGGTTTGCAATAAGATATTTGCTAGTAGACTTACTTAAAATGATACATGCGTTGAGATAACCGCCAATCAAACCTTATTTTACAGTCAATTAGCAACGAAACATATAAATCAAAAACCTTTATTAATGTCACAAAACAAAAGGAACTATTGCCTCATACAACCCACAACCTGCCTTTTGCTTAGTATGATCATCAAAACCTCATATATGTGGAACAGCCCAATCCAACGCGCCTACATATTGAATATTTACCGCCGACATTCGGTAAAATGGCCCGTCCAGGTGTTACCGCGGTCACGTCGGGTCGGGGATCGGTAATAGCGTTTGGAGTGTGATTGTGGCTTGATTGAGTAAGACTGCCTTCGTATTCGTACCTATAAGATATTAATTGATACCGGATTATAAGCCGGTAATATATCTTTGTGAAGTTAAAGACAACATTAACAAAAATTATGCCAAAAATGTTTGCTGTAGCTGACATATTATATGTAAAAGTATAATAATAAAGAATATAGAACATTTATTGAAAAAGGGCATCACAATGACGAATGACAAGCAAAATAATAAAAAAAAACAATAACATTTATAACTATCGACAGTTATATAATGTTTTTTAATAAAGAAGAAAACAACGAAAGAGATTAAAAGCTAATTTCGATAGGAAAAGTCCTAAAAACATGGCAGCACTGCAAAAACCAGTTTTACGTTGTCATGTCTGGGAGTAGGCCGGGAAATCAAAGCCGGCGAGAAATATGACCCAGCAGAACGTCATACATTTTATCATAATAAGATTATTTGTATCTTTTCTGTCAACATTTTATAATTCCACTCTTTGTGGATAACATGAAGTCCATATTAATTGTATAAATACAATTCCAGTCAAACAATTTTAGTTTTAATTAGGTAAATCATAATGCTGATTTAGTTAATTAAATCGCGTCACATATACCGCTGCTAAATTACTATTTGTCGGATCTCAGGTACACAATCTGTGATTAATTTAATTAGCGTAAAGCTTAGGTAATTATTACTTACATGGATGGAAAAAAACGAATTAGGGCTTTGTACACCCGAAGAAAAAACGGAGAGTTATATGTATAAGCTGCGTGTGTTTTTAAACTGCTTTAAAGCAGTTACATTGAGGGTGTTAGGTACCTGAAAATACAAGTACTCGAATGAAATTCCGATTGCCTTACATGGGACTCAAATCCATAACCTTTTATGCTCCTTCATACATACCTTTATATGTTTTTTATGAAAGAATATTACTTTGAATAGTAGGTACTCGTATTTTGTTTTTAGTATGAACATGAATAACTTTTCACTGAGTGAGGACTGGACTGTGGACTTATTGTATTGATTTTTGTTCGACTAATTAAATAACTAATCATTAAAAAAAGGTCAATTATTTTCATCCTCAAGGGTATTTATGTTATAATAAGTATAACTGACCAAAAAAAAAACCGTCGAAGCCAGAAATATGGCACATATATTTAGTGCCAAACAAACCGACTAAAATTGATAGTTTGCTTTGCAACTGTTTTTACAAATAGTTATTATTTGCTTTAAACGAATATTCGTATACAAATATTTATCAAAAAGTATTTCAGTGTGCGTTTAATTGGTTTATTTTGTACACACACACGGGAGTGTAAACAACAAAGGGTTGTGTGGGATATTTTGGCGGGAAAACGGCCATAACCTTATCATTCCCCGCAACAAAGGCTTCTCCGAGCGGAGAGAATTTCATGGGTTCTGATTTTTATTTATAAAAGGGTCTACCTGAATCATGGGCGATCAACCTTTTTAGTTTCGCATAAAATTGTGTTTTCCATCATAATTATCCATTGATATCAATGGCCTTGTATTGATCCAACAGATAAATATTATAGAAAATGATTGTAAACTGTTTTTTAAGCGTCTGTGTTGTATACCTATGTATGTAATTATTTGAAACGATAACGGGAATTAAACGCGATCATACCTTATTATTTTGCCTGACGTTTCGATCGGGTTGCACCGACCATGGTCACAGGCTGACTGGAGACAGCGATGCACTCACTCCGAGGGGAAGGTAGATTCATATAAATCTACCTTCTAAATGTTTATTTCTCCAAGCACCGTCACACACCACACTAACCGTGTCCTTATTCCGCGAGACAGCTGCCGCGTCCGTATTACGATTACGAAGGTTAGTTTCCAAAATACAATAATACATATTACGATAAGCGTGACATAAACAACCAATTTTGAGTTGGTGAAAAAAAGAAGGCACTCTGTTGGTCAGCAGAATTTGTAGCAAAAACAAAAGTTGTTTTTTGATGATCGCGTGTTAACTATCGGGAAATTATAAAAACAAGGTAGCCCATTGCAAAAAATGTTTCAAAACAATTACTAGGCATACCTAGTTCTATACCTACTCAGAGTTTGATTCAAGTCCTTAGCTACCTACACCAATTTTCAAACTCGATCTATTAAGCCCTCTTATCTACCTCATGGCCTACTTAGGCTAATAAAAACCAAATATTACTACATCTCGAACCAATTATAGGATTCCCTCCTCACCTCCATGCAAATTGTATGAGGGCTACAGAACAGGCTTATTTCCCTAGGGAGCCTATCTCAAAGGGTTGTCACTTTCACAAAAACTTAAATTATAATGAAATAAAACGTATTTGTCAAGAAAAAAATTACGTTATTTGTGACTAAGGAAAATAATTTCAAATCATGGATACAGCAGTGAAATTAATCTGTTCGAGAAAAAAAATTACTTTGTTGCTAATCCCGCGCGTCAATTTTGATCAAGAATAACATTTCAACAAGATTTTTTTGGTTTTATGTGGTTTTTTTATATAAGAAACAAGTAATACATCACAATAAAAATAAAATACTATAAATATGCGCGAAAAAATGTAATAATTTTTAAATTTTGTCATGAACACGCGTATTACCTCTGGATCTCAGCCAATCTCAGGCCATTAAAACACTTGTTTTAAAATGAATTTTGTATACAAACACATTTCTGGGTTAAGTTTAAAAATCAATTGAATTAGGAAATTTCACCTGTGAGCCAAAGACTACTTTGGATGGATTACTACTATTTGGATGGATGAAACATTTATTTGATTTTAAAATCTACATGTATTAATTACAGGCATTAATTGAAAAGAGTTTTGAAAAAAGTTACTGAATTAATACAAAAAACTCTCTTTATGCCATTGTCTTAACCTTACTAAATTTAGTGGCATAAGTTGGCAGCCCTAGCAGGTATCTTTCAATGTTTAAGGGAATATGCCGATAATGTTTTCTGTCTTTTTCCAATGCGTAGTGTGCGAGCGAGCTAGCTAATTACTTGCCCATAAAATGAAATGTATAATTAAATAGGGCCGTAAAAGATGGTGACAGATATGCGTAGGACTTTATCTGTTATTTAGTTATAGTTTGTTATTTATCAAAAATACTTTTTGTTAGAAGTATTCGATTCCCAATTGGGTTAGTTCAGGAATCGATATAGTCTCAATTGGCACGGGTCTGGTAGGGGGGTTATAAACAGAAGTGCTTAAGGGTTAAGAAGGCACGTTAAGTCGTTGTTCCCGGCTTTTGTCGGAAAGATGGAAGTTGTAAAAATAAGTCTGATTAGAGGTCCATATTAGGCGGTTTGGAAAGCTCTGACACCAGCTATCCTTAAACAATAGTCATACGATAAGAAGGAGATAAAAATAATTTTTGGCCTACATCTGGCTCGCAAGTGCTTACACCTGGCAAGTCCCAGGCTCTGTTCTATGTACCTCTTTCGGAAAACAAAAGACATGGCAAACGCACGATGAATCCATGTGTTATATAGACAAGTAATTTTGTTGCTTTTTAATTTCTTCTTCAAACTTCCTTTACCAGCCCAAATTAATCTACTGGACATGGGTATCTTTAAAAGTAGGATTTAGCCATAATTCACGTTTCACGGTTCACGTTTGCAGTTTGGTCGATGAGGGAGAGTAGACGCTGCTACCCGTCTTGTATCACCCATTTTTTTTATAAACTAAAGTTTTTTTCTTACTCTACGTTCACCAATCGCCCCTGGAGCAGTTTCTGACGTAGGTATAATAAGATCATCGGCATCATAACATTACCGACCTCATAGCTGCTTAGATTACTTAGCATTTTTATAGGCTATCCGTGAACAATCGCGGTCCATTGTCGAGTCGACCTTCACGCTACAGCGGCTGGGATTATGGCGAGCTTGACTTTGACCCGATAGTGAGTGACATACCATGTGGGTTACGTAACACGTTATACTTATTTTTATTATTTTATGAAGTTTTTAGGGTACCACAATGCGAAGATTGTCAGTTTTTCCGTATCGCTTTTGTAACAGTGCCGAAATATCGGAAACCAATAAAAACTAAGATATTGATATTGAGATACTGGATAAGGTAAGACTGTATAAACCCCGTATCAATTAACTTGGACCATGGAAGATTAAATCAAAAATCTAACATATTTAATAAATGGTTAAGATCAAACATTTTTAACTTGCCAAGACCATCGCTCTTCCAGTTGCACTGTGTCTTAAGCTAGATTTGCTGATCTCTATTCAAGACCTCATTAATCCCGACAGTTCAGTTCTTCAGCTGATATAACAAGCCCACTGCTACTTCGGTTTGTTTATCTGGTCTTCTTTTCATATTTTTATTACCAGTAACCTGGTGTCAGAGTGTTCCGCGCCACCTATTTATAGGTGTCTGACACGACTTGTGTTCACGACTTCATCTTTCTGGATAGTCCTTAACCAGAGCAGCACCCCTCCTCCTATAGGTGTCGTAAGCGTACTGCCAGAAGAATACGGGCAGCAGGGTCTTCTGTTACTATTGGTCCATTTTGCGCTCGCTAGGCAGGTGCCTGTTAAGCGTAGCGGTGATGGCAAAATTTTCCTTTAAGAGAGGGTGTAGCAGTGGTGTAGCCGTGGATTGATTTCAGCTGACGATAGTGACAATGAGACGTTTAGTGGCTTGCGTCCAACAGTGAACAAATTGTGATCGAAAACCAGTCTGCCTTCAGTGAGGGTGATGACAAAATCCTCCTTTTGGAGAGGTTTCAGAAGCTGCATGGACAGGTTTGGACTAAAGAAGATAATCATGCATGAGAGTAGCAGAGGCTCTGTATCCTGCGTCCAGTAGCGAACAATGGCAATGATATTTCGATATGGCCAAACTGTTACCTATATCCTCCTCTTATTAAAATTAGCCGAGGCTCAAAAGCCTGCGTCTAGGATTGGAATAATGTAGACAAAGACATTGATTTGAGAGCATCACAAAACAAGTGAAGGCACTTGAGATATTTTGAATATTCACTGAACAAGGAGTAACATTGTGGGTACAGTTCACGTGTCACGTCAACTTTCTAATAACCGGTGGCACTCGTCTGGAGCGCTCTCCACACGAGGGCTCTCGACAGCGCGGCGGCGCGTGCGACACACTATCGCGATTTGTTACCTAGCGAACCACGAAAAAATAAATTTTCCAAAAAAATTGACATGGAAAAAGCGTGAAAAAAAAACCAGAGATTATGAGTCGGTGATTTCAGGTTTGGCATTGACATTTTCACGTGATTCGTCAGTAAATGTTTTTGTGATTAGCCTTTATTTTCAAAACTCTGAACCATATCTTTTACTTATCAGAATACATTTTACAAAAAATACTGAAAAATTTACGCGTGGTTATGTACAATTATTAAAATATTGACGCTTCGAAAGAGAAACTCTTCTTTTTTTTGGATGAAACAAAAATAAAGGGAAAAATAAATGACACCAAAATTATAGCGTTAGTACAATACAATGATACATAAAAACTATTTAATAATACAAAATTAAATAAAAAATTGAAACTAAAAGTTCATAAGTAGGTAGGCTATTATTTTCGTGAACTTATCAATTTTAGTGACGAAAAAAGAATAAAAAAATAAGAATATTTGATTCCTTAAATACAAGTAATAATGACTGCCTTAAATGGGACTCGCAACTCAAAAAGGATTTGAGATACAAAGTTTTGAGTCTCATTTTGAGATTTTACTAATTTAAGTAGCGCAACCACCAAAGATCGATCGATCTCTATTATGAGAAAAACTTTTTAGCGTTCCATGGATTTATTGTGCGGGTGCTGGGTCCATCGTGTGGCAGAAAGAGAAACTACGAGGAGATCCCGGGATTTGCACACGGGTGTTGGTTTAAAGGGCCAATTTCCGACGTACATCAACACTCACCTTCACTACTCCTGTTTCTCTCCCTGCCCAGCCAAATCTGATACGAACCTGCTAATGCAGCTTTAGACACTTTTAGACTTTTAGTCTTTTAACAGGTTATAGAGAGAGATAAAACAGCCTAAGAAACTATTTGAAATCAAGTGACGGAAGCTTAAGTCGTTAGATTTCCTTCAACTCAAAGTTTACGATTTTTTCGCAATCTTTTAATTTATTTTGTAAATTTGTTTTCCGATACTTAAGCATCACTCTTAGATTGTGTATGCTTTCCTCTCCTTATAATAGCCTCTTCACTACCTATAAGAACACTAATACTGCGATGGCGCATTTTACGGAAGACAGCGAATAAGATTATAATAATTGTAATTGTAAACAATAATTAGTTGTAATTTAACCCAATAATCTATATTTTACATCTATAAAAGATCGGTTTTGATTATTAAAATAACTGTATCATTTTTTCCCTAAACAAATGTAGTCATGGCGTTCGTGATTGATTGTCTGTCAGGAATTTAGGATGCGCACGCGACTCAGACCAGCCCACGTGGAGTGATGATTTGCGCAAGGTGGCTGGCAGGAGCTGGATGCGAGAAGCCGAGGATCGATCTAAGTGGCGTGTAACTGGAGAGACCTATGTCCAGCAGTGGAGTGCGATAGGCTGATGATGATGATGACGGGACTCAACTCACAATAACATTTTGGGAGATGTATAAGTATCTATAGAGATGTTTAACCATATATTGTGTGTATCAATTAAAATTAACATGCAGCTCCAATGACAGGCACGGCACTTGTTTTATTCTGAGATAAACCAGAAGCAGTACCAGCAGTGGCAGTAGGTAGTAACTAGGGTTAACTAACCCTATTAAATAGCCCTGTGAGCAGTGCACATTTAAAGACTTTTTTTTTGTTTTGCCAACCCTATTTTTATACCCTTAGGGGTTAAATGTTCGTTCCAAATCAAAATGAGACAAACCTACACCCAATAAAACGAAAAAAAAAAATCTTAGGTTATACTTAAACCTAATAATCTATATTTTACATCCATAAAAGATCGATTTTGATTATTAAAATAACTGTATCATTTTTTCCCTAAACAAATGTAGTCACGGCGTTCGTGATTGATTGTCTGTCAGGATGCGCACGCGACTCAACTCACAATTACATTTTGGGAGGAGATGTATATCTATAGAGATGTTTATCCATATCTAAGGTAGGCCTGAGGCAACTAGCAGTAGGTAGCACGTACTCAGGATGGTTTGGTGAGCAGTGCACACATAGAACCTAACACCCCCCACTCCGACCGGCACAGCGGTGATACTTTTTAGTTTTTTTCCATCTATCGATGAATAGCAGAACTTTTAATGACTTTTTGAAATATCACGCTTGTCTCTTTAGTTCAGCAACCCGCCTTTAGGTGGCATTTGTTGTATCGGCATAAGTTGATAAAAAATGCTATGCAATAGCTTTACCGCGGCAGTCTCCGAGTGCCACACGTCTTTTTTTCTTTTAACAATTATCGATTTATCACACATTTGACTTAATTTTAAGTCCGATTCTATCATGACATGTAAATTGTAACTTTTAAATCTTAACGCGTTGCTGATCTCACAAAAATAGGCAAACGGACTAGGTAGATGCAAACAGATAAGTTATTTTAATAATATTCAATATTTAACCCTTTTTTACGGTACTTTTGAACGGTAAACACCAGTCCTAACGGGTTATTCCCTGAGTACCCCGATCCCGGAGGACCCCAAATGCGATAAATGTGATTATATTTATTTTTCTATTGTTTTAAACTTGTACAGTTGACAAAAAAAGTATTAAATGCATTTTAAATAAATGTCAAATCATAGTTCTAAAAACAAAATGTATCAAAAATTAAAAAGAAATATGTTAGGATTATAAATATGAAAAATATTATTTTCACGTTTTGTTATTACTACTATTTATAATTTTACAATAGTATTTTTTTACTAAGGTTGATAATTATTTATAAATGTTGCATGTGTTAAGATGTTCAATAAATATTTTCAAAAAATTAAAAAAAATGAAAGTAACATTTATTTCATGTTTCATGACTTTTTTATTAAAAAAATATGTTAAAAGTCAGACTGGTATTTAGTATTTTTCCAATTAGATTTATGTTCCTAAACAAATAAATATTGTGATAATAAAACTAACCTGTGATTGCTATAACAGACTTATTTTTTTTTATTTTATAATATAATATTAAAATTCGATAAACAATTTTTTCTGCTGATGGTACTTTTAAGCTAAACATATCATCGATTGAGTCTATTTCAATAAAAATAAATCGGGTGCCTCCGGGACGGGGCCCTCGGGGATCGGGGTACTCAGGGAATAACCCGTCCTAACATACATATCAGTTTCATGAAATACCTGACTTTTCTCATTTCTCACTTGTTAAACCTAGCTTGATCGTTGTATCATCTCTATGCGACATCCAACCCCCACAAAGGGTTGCGCTAAGGGCCCGATCGTCCTGCAATACAGTACAGTCAAGTCGCCCGGAAAATTATGTTGCTTCCGAGGTACATTTTTACGCCTTTGTTTTATCTACCCTTATTATACATCTTTAAACGACAGAGCGGGAAAAGATTTTTTGGGCGGAGGGAATCTTTTGTTTTCATTGCGAAAGTTTTTGTTGTGTTCTTAAATTGTAATCGATAATATACCGAATGGTTATATGATTTTTCAGTTATTTTACTTTCAATATGTAACAAATGTTTTATTCTGCTGGTCAGAGAACGTAGTTTGGTAATGGTAGAGAGTTCATGTAAGCCAGACCGATATCGAAAAATAGAACCCACAAAATGCGTGAAATATAAAAAAAAACAATTACGAGTCGATGCCAAACAAAGTCATGACCGAACTAAAATTGGTGATATAACTCGTTTATTACTCTTTTCTCTGTAAATATTTTTATTAAAAAAGTTTTATAAATAAATACTAACGATACTCTGCAACATACGATCACTGTTCTTCTGAACCGCATCGAAACAGTAAAATAGAATTGCAATAATTTTTTTTGTATTTTTTCTGTCTCACAAAACAAAATCATATACTATCATAGCATATAAACATTCACAATGTGGACATATCCGAATGCCCAAGGTATATTTCTATCAGGATCCGTAAACATAAAAATATTTTGAAAAACAACATGGCCGCTTAAAAGATCCTTGTTATTTCTTTGATGTCCATTATCGTAAGAAAATATTATGGGGGAAATATTTTATCATTCTTGTGTTGAGCTTAACACAAAAATTTGTAACAGTTAAAAGGGAAGACTTCTTAAAAATATTGTTTTTTCTTGTACTTAGTTATTGATTTATTTATGGAATGTAATAAGTGTGGATGGCACGAGAACGCAGTTTGGACAATAGTTAAGTTAAGAGAAAACGCAATAAAATCATTCAAATCAGTCAACCTAACAAATACTATGCGTGGTCATCATTTATGTAATATACTTGTATATCAATGATGGTCATATATATAAAAAAATACGCATTAAAGTGGCTTTTTATGTCGGTTGAAATAGAAAGTAAAACCTCCACCTCCAACGATACAGCATATTTTGATCAATACTTCAACATACTAATATACATTTATATTCATAGTAGGTATACTAAATTCAATACTTTTCAATGGACCGGAGAGGCACCTTTAAATAAATGGCTGCCATATTTTAGTCGCCTTATCGGGGAAAATGGAAAAATCTAACAAAGCGATTTCGGCAAATAAAAATTACTTTCAACACTGAACAATGTAAAAAAATAACGAAATGGAGTTTGGAGTAGTCAACGAAAGGGTACAATACAGATTTAAATCAGTGGGGTCTGGTCTAGGTAAACGTATTGACGTTAGAAAAAATATTGAATGATTTATAAAATTAAATGTGATTCATTAGCATCAAAAAAACAATATTTGTTCTATAAATAAACATAACACAGGAGCGTCTCCAAATCTGTTACAAACAACTATGATACCCGATCCATGTCAGTCAACGGGTAAATATAAGGTACCTAGATTATGAAATACTTTGACAGCAACATTAAAAACACTTTTTGGTGGTGGGGTGCTTAGCCTAATAGGCACGGGCCACGGATTCGATTCCTATTAAGTTAGATAGGGATAGGGTCTGGTAGAACTAGGGAATCCCCTTCTTTCCTAAGTATAATCGTGCTTTGGAAAGCATGAAATGATAAGCCAATTTCATTACAATCGGTTCTGTAGTTTAAGCGAAACTGACAGGCAGAGATTCGCATGTATAATATACTCGTAGGTAAGGATTTATAGGTAACTAGCTGTTCCCTGCCACGCTTGGCTGTGGCACATTGTGATTGAATGGTTTTTTTTATGGTTTTTTTTCGCGGTCGCGGATAAATAGATAAAAACAATCCTTGATGCGGATTATACTCGTATATCATACTAAAATTTCAGCTCGATCGGTGCAGAACTTTTTGAGTTTTTGAAGCGTACACAAACGAACATAACATTTTTATATATACATATAATATAGAAAATACCGCCCCATTGGTGCAGTGATTTAAATACCGGGCTAGGTAGGTTTAGCTTCTGTGACGAGATGGAAGTCCTAAAAACAAATCATGTTAGATGACAGATAACTTGGTAAACTGTGACACCAGATCATCATTGAAAAAAACAGTCATACATAAGAGAATCCTAAATATCATCCGAACACCGCTTGATTGCTCAACCAACTTAAGTAGAGATGGGTAACGCAGAAAATTTTCGTTCGTCAACGCAGTAACTCAAGCGCAGTCTATTGCGCTGACTCATTGCGTTAACTCAAAATTGCGCTATTGCGCAATTTAATATAACCAGTGAAGCGGGCGCCATCTGTACGCCGTACTCTGAAGCTTTTGACATTTTTACGTTTTTAGCTCAAAATGCTCAAATATTCACTCAACGCAACGAGTGAGTTTAAGAAAGAATGAAATCGGAATGATGTGCTATGTATGTTTTGATGACACTTGACACTTGAATGAGTTCATTCATATAAAGCTTCATAATAATTCGAATTCTGTTTTATGTTAACTAGGTATGGAGCATAAAATATTATATTTTAGTATCAAGTAGTTACATTCCGTCACAATTATTGTCAAATGAGCCACCTACGTGCGTACTGTGCCAGTACATTTTGAATTTCCCGGTACTGCACTGTGCGCCAACTCATTTTGAAACTGCGTTGACACATCCGGCGCAGAGAAATGAGTTGGCGCAATTGCGCGGCGCAGCGCAGCGTTACCCATCTCTAAACTTAAGCGTTTTGTCAATAACTATTAGTTACTCTCTGAATAAAATTGATTTTAAAAGGTTCCTGTTTTTGATATAATATGTATCCTTGTACCGTCTATGTGCGGATATGCTGTGCGGTATTTTTGTTATATGCTGTACAAACAAACATTCACAAGTCAAGCAATCAGTGTATTATTTACCTAAAACTGAACTGAATGCCTTCTTGACTTCCAAAGGCCTACTCTACACCTCTTTCGTAGGACAATCGTATTCGAGCGTATCGTAATTAAAACAATTCATTACGTTTTATTATTTTTAAAATGCACTTCTAGTGATTTCTGTGGAACAAAATGGCCAAATATGTTTTGGAGCGGTAATATTTTAGCCGGGTTAAACTAACATTTCTCATAGCAACCAACCGGAATTGGCAAACAATTTTGTGACAACAAAATTTTCAGTGTTTCAAACAGTAATTACTCTAGAATCGATTGATACCGCATTCTCCAAAATCAGCTTTGTAATTTAGCTGCAATTGTGGAACCCACGTAAATACCCACTTACATACATGTATAGGTACATAGACTGTCAAAATCATAACCCTTCGTGTTGGCATGGGCGTAGTCGGGTAAAAAGTAATGTAAAATAAAGTATAAGCTTATAATCATCTTACTGCAGAGCAAGACTTCCATCATTAAACTCAAGTTTCCACAGCAATGGATGGAACGGCTTCAGTTAGAACTGATAAATTGGTTTCAGGCACATTCCACCCAAGTGCGGGGGTTCGCCAGGGTTGTATAATCTCGCCTCTTCTATTCAACATTTATACCGAACTCATCATGAGAATAACCTTGGAAGATTGGACTGATGGTGTTTTAATTGGTGGGTTGAGGATCTCGAACCTGCGCTATGCGGACGACACCACCCTGTTTGCAAGCAGTACTACCCATATGGATGAGGTGTTGCGTAGAATGGAGAGCGTTAGCCTAGCATTTGGACTAAAGATTAATCGCCACAAAACAAAGATGATGATTGTAGATCGTGTCAACAATAACTCGCCAGAAGTCACACATATTGCGAACTGTAAAGCAGTCCAATCATACATCTACCTCGGGGCATTAACCCATTTGGACCCAAATAAAGCTCAGTCGTGAAAAACGTGTTTTTTATTTATTAATTATTAAAAACTAATACAATTATTAGAAAAATACGCAAAAAAAAATTTTTTTTGGTTTATTTATACTAAAAAAAATTCCGTCCTCATATGGGGCCACTGGGCTTAAATGGGGTGAAATTTTCGAAATATAATTTTTCGATGCACAGTGTTTTTATACATTTCTTACATTGCCAACGGGCTGTTTTAGGACATACAGCCCATATAAATTGTTAGAAAAGTTTGGCGGGGTAGTGACCCAACCCATCATGCTGTAAGATTGGCATTACAGATGCTGCTGAACGCAAAGTCACAACGCTTGTCTAAACTATTCACGCTGTTGGAGCTGATTCATCTTGCTTTCATTAGTTAGGAGGTGCAGCCACCATGCATTTGCCACAGCTAGATCCAGCATATACAGAAACAGGCCATTTTTAGTCACGTATATCAGTACGGTACAGGGAAATCAACTGATAAGCTTGATCGACCCCTCCCAATCCCCTATTATAGTTTTGATAGACATGTTGGATGCCAACGTCCCTCTTTTTCTTTTCTTCGGTACTCCATTCCTTTACCTTTCCCAGAGGAAAAACGATGACGTTTGACCCCATCGTACAGACACTGTTGTCCAACCAAACGGACGAACGAAATCTGATTGACTTGATCGAAACGGTAGTCTAACTCGGCGCGGTTTTTCTTCTTCATATCCTTTACGATACTTAAGATCACTTCTTTGCCCTGCTTTTGTAAGCAGTGCCAGTTACACGATAGCCAGCTTCCTGGAGATCTCGAAGCAATGCAAAACTAGTAAAGAAATTATAAAGATATACCACATGATCTAGAAGATAAAAGGTTATAAGTAAATTCAGATTTACTTCAACGTGGCTCCTCAAAACTAGTTCTTTGTTTCTTGGTTACAGCTAATGATTGTCATCGCTACTGTCCCAATCCCCTTCATCTGCATTCGTAAATACTTTAGTTCTCCCGGGTATGTCTCGCGGCACAGTATCGCTTTGTATATTATCTTCATCACCTTCTTCTTCATCGGTAAGTATTGTGACTAAATCTATCTCTGCACCCATCATCTTTATTCATCATAGCCTCGAGAGCTTGCTGAAGCTCATAGTAATCCTTACGGCTATTGAATACTCTTCTCCTCATTATTTATACGAAATTGATATGATGACAGAAATACGAATAATGTACGTATTATGTGCCCACTGGCCCCATTCGAGGACACTGGTATAAAACTGCTCCTTATTATATCAATACACCAGTTTTTGACAGCAATATTATTTTATTTTATAGGTTATAGTATATTTAGCCATTCAAAGTAAAAAAAAAGAAATATTTGGAGGAAAAATTTATAAATAAAAAATACTTACTTTGCGTTATCTCTGATGTTAAAAACAGGTTCAGAAAAAGCACTATAATACACTATCTAATATATTTTTACGGTTAGTATCATCTACAAATACAAATATACACTATTGTTTATTAAATGCTAACAATAAAAAAAAGGAGAAACCTAAATGTCAAAAAATTAAGGTACTTTGAAAAGTGTCCTCGTTTGGGCACGGCGGGTCTATATGGGTTAATCACAAACAACGGGGGATGTGTTGACGAGGTTGAAAGACGAATGGCGATCACTAGGTCAGCAATGGATAAAATTAAAAAGGTCTGGAACAATCGTAATATAACGAAAGCCACTAAAACCCGACTTGTAAGAACCCTCATTTTCCCCATCTTTCTCTACGCTGCAGAGACCTGGACGCTTAGAGAAGCCGAGAAAAAGAAAGTGGAGGCGCTAGAGATGTGGTGCTGGAGACGAATGCTCGGAGTATCGTGGACCGAGTTTCGGACCAATGTCTCAATACTCAAAGAGCTTGGAATTAAACAGCGCCTGCTTTCCACGATGCAATCTCGGATCCTCAGTTTCTTCGGACATGTGTCAAGGCGAGAGGGAACGACCAGCGTCAGCGACCAACGATGAGCGTCTTGTTGTACAAGGCAGAGTGGAGGGTACCAGAGCCAGAGGAAGATCCCCAATGGGATGGACCGACCAGATCAAGGCTAGTTGTTCGGCAACCATCAACGAATGCTCCCGCAAAGCGGCTCTTCGGAAAGAGTGGCGGCTTGTGGTGAAGCGTGTCACTCAAAAATCTCCGTGATGACCACGACCCCTCTGTCAAGAGCGGAACGATGAAGAAGAAGACCACAGCAATGATGGTACAGGCATAATCACCACGCTTGCCGAATGCGGGTTGGTGATCACAAACCCGAGCTAGGTTTCATTTTCGAAACATTTTTATCCGGGGATCGAACCTAGGACCCCGAGATCTTGGTCTCTACTAAACCACAATACCAATGTGGCGTTAGGTTTGATTACCCCTTATTGTGTAGGTAGCACATTTACATAAACTATTGACAGTTAAGTCAGGCTACTTAAGATATATTCTGGAGGACTGCAATATTAATAGCACCCTTGGGCTTACTGCCTGTCCAATCAGTGTTCGAATCGCCTCTGGGAGTGCGGCCAATCTGCCCTCTGATAGCCTCCTACAGCCTCCAAGCATATGATATAGAACAGGCAGAGGATACTGGGGATGATTGGACTGTAGAAACAGGTGGATTTGTTGTTTTTAATATATTTGAGTGTGATACATCAGTTCAATAACAAATAACAATATAAAACTTTTTTTTTCCCTTTTGGTCATCAGCGATTCAGCATTCCAGAATTGTATTTTATTTAACTAGTTTTATGACGTAAAAATGACAATCGGTAACATTTGTTTGGTTAGTTTACAATATCCGATCGTTGTGGAGATCCTTGGGGGAGGCCTATGTCCAGCAGTGGGCGTAGTTTGGCTGAGATGATGAACATTTATGGTTTTCATCTACCTGTTCTTCATGTTAACTCAAAAAAAAAAGTTTTATATCTGTAAATAAGCCCCAGGATGAGCTTTTACATATACCAATATTCAGGACATGTGTAGGCTAGTGCCGAGAAGAAGCGGCGCAAGAAACGATATGTTTTCTTTTGATCGGTAGGATACAGGGCTAAGTTGGTTTCAGTAAGAGTTTAAAAATGTTTAGGAACCGCGTGTTAGCTTGATAGTATTCAAATCAAATCATATTGAAATATATCATTTATTGTATCCATATGATTATTGTGAATAGCGAAGTTAAAACTTATAGATACCGTCACTTTAAAACTAAACAGTTGCATAGTTATTGAGTTTTGTAAGAAAATAAACATTCTTAAATGCTGTCAATTTATAAACTTTGCCACATTTAATGCATTTGTTGACTGGTTCTGACTTATAACACCATTTACCTAACCTATTTTCTGTTGTAGTTCCAATACAAATTGATTAGGCCTAACATTGACAAGTTTGTGCATTAATTCACCGTCTCTCACGTGGCCATACAAGAGCGTCCAGCATCTCCTTTGGTGTTCGATGTGTCCCTAGATAAGCTGTCCTCTCACTGCACATGATTTGACAAGGTACAGTCAG
Source organism: Anania crocealis (assembly GCA_949315895.1). Lineage (NCBI taxonomy): Eukaryota > Metazoa > Arthropoda > Insecta > Lepidoptera > Crambidae > Anania > Anania crocealis. Next base: position 2,895,056 of record OX438857.1, on the reverse strand, counting down.
GAGTATTAATCAAGAGACAGGGAAATAAACGAGGATAAGGACTTATCCTACACTTATGTAGCATCAAAATTTGAATTGATGCCCCTAGAAAATCAAACAACTTTACTCGGTAGTTATTTATATGCTTGTTTTATGCATTAATTTGTATGTAACTTTTCAAGTCTATTTTTAGACGAACAAGAAAAAGACGAGGTTCACAATTCAACAACAAATTTATTTTTTTATAAATTTTTTCGAGGTTGTCCAATTTTGATGATTTATTTTTATTTTTAGAATGTTAATAGATTTGCAAGAGTATTTTTAAAGTACGCAAAATCTGCATTACAAAGAATTAAAAAAAAAAGAATTTTAAAAATTTCGATACAATTTTTTTTTGCTTTGCCATAATATTATTTACATGCATCTATGTTGACGTAGGTTGGTTTTGACTTGCAATACCATTTACATAAATGATGAAGTTTCAATTCAAATTGATTAAGCCCAACATTGACAAGTTTGTGTATTAATTCACCGTCTCGCACGTGACCATACAAGAGAGTACAGCATCTCCTTCGGTGTTCGATGTGTCCCTTGATAAGCTGTCCCACTCACTGCACATGATTTGACACGATACAGTCAGGTGTATTAATAAAGAGAGAGGGTAATAAACTATTTATTTGTTACTACAATCATCATAAAAGCTAGAAAATGAATCCAAAACGCAAAAAAAGATTCAAATTAATTATAAAAACAAAAGTAAAGTAAGCATATTAATCGAATCTTTTTAACTTTGAAATTTTAGATAGTAAAAAGTAGATATTGCTTAAAATATAGTTGGTGTCTAATAAAAAAATACCTGATTCTACTCAATAATAATTTATCCCAATATTTATTACAGTTATAATTTGTTTGTAGCTTGTCAACCATATTTTTCTATCCTTCGTGAGTTTTTTATTTTCGACTGACACAATTTATCAACAAGTAGATTTTTAAAATATATTTTTTATGCAGTTGTTGGTCAATTGTTTCTTGTGTTTTCTTTTTGCTTTGTAGGGCTTCAATACATTTACAACAGTGTTATTAGAACCAACTAAATCTGTATGACAAAGAAACTAACCTTGACAAAAAAATATTTAACAACTGGCTAAAAGATAAACCTGCTGTTTTTAAGCTGTTCAGATTTTTTCGCTTGGCAGTGTTACTTAAGTATGTACTAGAAATTAAACAAAATTTTTTGAGAATTTTTGATGTGTGCACTGTTGGTGTAATTTTTTTAGAATAAATCAATTATTTTTGCATCCCGACTGTACTAGTGATGGAATGATTTCGCCGCTGCACGTTACTGGCCGCTCTGCTCCATTATTGACTGCAGGCCAGGGATGTAATGGATGTTTAATTTCAGACCTGAATACAGATAATAAAATTGTTTCGTTTTCGGATTCGGCAACGCATATAAAACAATTTCAGTTACAGATTGTTTTGGTTACCGATATTAAGTTTTTATAGAATTCTACACTGTTGCACGCTACTGGTACGCGAATGGAATTTGAAGTAAAATTTCTGAGTCAGTCAACTTTATCATCAAAGGTTAGATAAGGTATAATATGAGCACAGGTCGTAGTCTATTATGGACTACGACCTACGCTCATATTATATCTAACACAATAATTTCCTAAAAATCGGTACAGCCGTTTTGGAGGAGTTTGGTTACAAACACTGTGACACAAAACATTTATATATTAGAATAATTAATATAAATACGAATATCAATGTAGCTATTGAACTTTATTCATCGTTTCCTATCGGTGACTACAACAATCAGGCAAAAAGCAATTTCTCTTTGGCGAAACCTGTTATAAAGTGTTTTTAATATCTTGACTCGCATCCGAAATTTCGATGTCAGATTCAGAGGCCTTACTCCGCAATCCAATGACTGATGTCTTAAAGTATCTGAAAGAGACAGATATATCCGTAAATACGTGTTGCAGAGCAAGGCATCACTTAAAAATATCTGTATAATATTTTGTTTCGGATATCTAATCGTTTGTCGACGGTGAAGTAAACATCCCTGGTTCAGACATCAGTCACAGACGGTCAATAATTGCAACGCTGAATCTGTTTTAGCCGAATTGGACAAGCCGTTTTGTGCGAGCGATTGAATAATTTATATCTATCTGTGTAGACATTTACCTGGATTTGTAGGTACTGTTGTCTACATAACTCGATTTACCGAATATTATTGGATTAATCTAAAGATACTTATATTATAAAGCTGAAGAGTTTATTTGTTTGTTTGAACGCGCTAATCTCAGGAAGTACTGGGTTGAATAGAAAAATTATTTTTGAGTTGGATAGTCCATTTATCGAGGAAGGCTAGGCTAGGCTATATAAAATCACGCTGCGCCCAATAGGAGCGAAGCATCAGTGAAAAATGTCGCAAAAATAGTCACGATCATAATAAAATAAATTGCCGCAGTAGAAGTCGACGGCAACAGCTAGTAACATTATATGGAAATTAAATCAACAGAAGTTACATAATCATTTATAATCTCGAGTCACAGTGTTTGTTATCAAATTAGTTCGAAACCTCTTGACGGCTTGACAATATAAGGCCAATAGATGAAGAAATATAAAAAGGCATACTTATAAGTATATCTATTTTTTTAGCATACACAGACCAATTGTTTCATACATTAAAAATCAGTATCATCCTAAGTCGTAAGAGTTGATTGATTGTGTGATAGAAGAAAACGCATAGCAGCGGTTTCTCTCCAATATTAGCCAGCCCGTCTGCCAATCGTGATTAAGGCAAACTCTTCCTTTATTAGAGGCCTATGTCCAGCAGTGGACTGACTAGTGCTGATGATGACAGATAACATTTCTTACAGGATTTGGGTTCATCAAGATTAGTATTTTCAGTTCCTCCGCACTCACACTAACCTAAAGCACACACGTAAGAACTGTATGCCGCCCTTGGCTGTAAACCTAACACAATTTCACACCCCATCCTCACTATCAAAATTCACAGCATGTTTCTCTCGTACACAGTTTTAGGGATAAAACACACGGTAAGTTTTTAGGAACGGTCCAGCGTTTGATTTTGCCATTGTAACTAACACGCTATAGGAGCGTAATTTATATAAAAATTGATACGGCTTCTGTGATTCGAGTGTAACATATTTTAATAAAATGTGTGTTACCTCATAACGCAAGGATGTTACTTCTTCTAAGCCCATAACTCTCAAAAGGTTGTGCGATATTTGTAAAAAATATACTTTTCTTACTGATCTTCATTTTAAAACTTTAACAGAGGCTTGATCGAAGAGACGCCGAATTAATAAGCTTTTATCAATCAGAAGTAACTCCTTACTTCATCCTATCCATAGCAAAAATATTTGTACATACTATGACAGGTCAACCTACCTTAAAAGTTAAAGGTCATTAAATTGATTTTCAACTTTAACTCCAACAAGTAGAGATCAATATCAGTTCAGGAAATTTAACGTTTTGTGGTAGGTTGACGTGCAGCTGCTGTTGTCTGTACAAAAAGGATATACTCGTATCTTCAGACTTAAATATCGCTTTATCTTTCAACTTTATCGCAAAGTTCCCGTTCCGGTTTCCTTTCTGTGTGTTTCCTCGAGTTTTACATGGCCACAATAGGCGCTGTCCCGCCGTGTCCCTATTCCTACCTCCATTGTCCGTCAGAATCTGTCCGGGACGCCGTGTCTGGTCGAAAAAGGGTTCGGCCCGGTTTACGAGATGTAGCGAGTTGCTTTTTTATTTTATTGTGATTAATTAAACACTATAGTTACCAGTAAAAGCTGTACAAAATATTGCGGCACATGAAATTAAGAGCATTCAGATGTTGGATTTGGCTTATTTGGCACCGAATCAAAATTTGCGGCTTATTTCACGCTTTTCGCTGTACTTACCATACACCAAAAACTTTGGATCAGGAACGAGTGGAATATTTTTATTTTTCTATATTAACCTATCTAGCTCAATGTTCGCCATATTTAATTAAATTAATAGAAAAAACTTCAAGATAGACATGGTTGACAGTTGTATAACAAATATTAAAAAAAAGTATCACCGCTGTGTCAGTCGGAGTGGGGGTGTTAGGTTATTTTTGTTACGGAATTTCTGGATTCGGTCTCCACGCTCAAGGCCCGCGATAGAAGCTATGCAATAGCTTATCACTGCTGTGCCGGTCGGAGTGGGGGGTGTTAGGTTATTTTCGTTACGGAATTTCTGGATTCGGTCTCCACGCTAAAGGCCCGCGATAGAAGCTATGCAATAGCTTAACACATTTACCGACGTAAATTGTAAAATAAGTAGGTATAGTGTTGTAAAAATTTTAACTTGTTTGTAATAAGATGTTACGACAATCATCATGCACTGACTGTAAATATGTGACAAACTTTACGCTTTACCCATAGTCTCAACACCAAACGGCGCAAATATGTAGCCTTCATTTAAGGCTGCATATTTGCGTCGCTTCAAAGCCTCAGCAGATGCCGCCGCCGCACATGCAGTAGTGGAAGTACTACTTATATGTGATGGCGCGAGTGTGTCCACACAGGTTGCATCCCATATAAGAGGACGACCTTGTTTCCAAGGAATGAGAGTCATGCCGTCAGGTCTCTTGCCGTCGTCACGGCTGATGCCGTTAGGCTCGAGCACAGCGGGCACATTGACGGCGACTAGAGCTCTGCGGATGACATCATTGATACTGGCATGGCGGGAGACACGGCCAGCGCTTAAATGGCAGGAATGACCATGGTGCCCAAACTCACTGACGCGGTCACCACAGCGGCAGCGATGGGGGTAATTTGTTTTGGCGCCAATTCTTAAAGCAACTGATATAGTCAGTGTGGTCTTGTCAAGCAGGGTCCCAATTTTGACTGAAGGAAGAGCCTGTAGCCTGTAACCGGACTCTGCTTGAGAGGCAGCTAGAAGGCGAGCACGCTCTGTTGCATTATCAGAAGAAGCGAATAGCTCATTCTGAATTTGCAAACAAAGAGGCTCATCCCACTGTCTCTGGGAGGCAGGTGATGAAGGAGGATCAATCCCCGGGCACGCAGCTGACCAAGCACTTCTTGCTTCTGCTAAGTAAGCCAACTCCACTGAGCCTGACAAGGGACCCAGTATTTTATTATAGAGATTGGCTGTACTGTATGCAGAAGAAAGAAATGCTGGCAGTGCAATACTTGCAATTTTGCGCGTGCCGAGTCCTCCGAAACGTACAGGAAGGGTGGCCTGTGTCCAAGAACTTTCTGTAAAGTTGCAATTTAGAATTTTGGATAGTTATTTGAAGAATATAATCTAAATTATGTAAAAGGTCTCGAAAGCGCCATAAATGGGTACAGCGAAGAAAATACGTAAATTTTGGTGCAAAAGTGCAGAATCGAATGATAAATAAAGCCATATGGGGGTCAATTTCGAAAAGTCGGTCGGAGGACTGCTGAAATTTGGAAATTTGTTTTTGAATAAATATAGGAATTGCATCATCTAGAATTGGGGCTTCAAGGAGGCGAAGCGATTTTCTGTCAAGAATTTTAATGTTTGGTGCAAGTGTCGAAAATTTGGTAGTTATATCTTGAATTGGTTGGAAAGATAAATAAATAATAAAATAATTCACACTTAGAAAAGTTTATTTCAAGCCCCATGGTTTTAAATTGATCAATAATTACACTGAGATCTGATAATACGAGTACAGTTAAAGCATCGCCTGCTATGGTTCCGTCATCTAGGTACCAAACGTTAAATTTGGATTTGAGGGATTATATTATTGGATGGATAGCTAAGCTAAAACTTGCGGGCCCGAGGGGATCACCTTGCTGACAACCTACCGATCAATACAGGAGATTATTTCTAAACATCAATTTTGAGGGTACGTTGTAACATTGCCTAAGGTAATAAAAATTTGCGGTGTTTTTTCTTTTACTTGTTTTAGTAATGCTCCTCTATCCACAGAGTTAAAGGCATTTTTAACATCCAACATCTTTTTTCTTTAAAGCTATTAGGTTAGCCCCATAAAGAACATCACAGATTTCGTCATTTACTTTACCGGAAAGCATTAAGTTTATCAAAAGTGTTAAGTTATGTAAAAGTACCTGCCAGTGTCGCCTACTGAAGAGGCAAGCAGATCTTTTAGATGTTGAGGCGATAGTCCATCTAAACCACTGGCAGAGCCACTTTTAAAGGAAAATATGGCATTACTGACATCATCCTCCTTAGCTGAGAGATGAGTGCAGTCAGGTTCAGGCGAAGCAGGTAGATGTAAAGTGGCAGCAGCAGGTGGATGTTTATCTGCAAGTGCGCTGAGAGTTTTCTGGCAGTCTAGGGCGACCATATCATTGCTAAAAAGAAGATTTGAAGCACCTCTGAGATCACCATCACTAATTTTAGATTCAATTAACTTTAAAGTATGATTTAAATTTAGTGGCCGAGATGGAGTGATAATCAATTCATTTATGGAACGGAATAAACGGCAATTTTCTCTAATCTTTTGTGATAACGAAGAAATTTTACAATTGCCTGAGTTTGGTGTGACATTGAGTATGCTGTACGAAAATGTTAGTAGCTCTTTCCAACGGTCAATTGAGTTCTCGGTCACAACACGCTCGATACATTGAGAAAGAGAAGTCGCGACCTGTTGTCGGGCATTGCGAGGAATTCTCTTAATAACCGGGAGAGATTTTTTTAAATTTTCATAGAATATGCCATAAACGCTGGTTGTTAGAATTTTGTGTATTATGGGGAATCTCGGAGGCTGTGGCCTTATGGCATCTGCCAACGTGGATTTTAAAATTTCATTATAACTCTGACACCTTTAAGGATATTATTACTTTAAGAAGAAAAAGCCTAATAGATGGTCTCCTACAATCTCCTCCGCTTACAGCTTAAGACACTCAGTACTTCCATTCATGCCTTGTGTATCCGGAGATGCGATAAGATGTTATCTCGTATTAATCGCGGACCGTACCGGGATTAAATTCGGTTTACGATAGAGGGTCCCAGGTTTACTGCCGGTTTAGGCACGAACTATTAACTAGATGTGTTTTAAGTGCTTGTGAATGTATCTAGTTTAGAATAGTTGTACCTCTATCAGTTTATTTATATTATCATATTGGTTGAAAGAGGAGGCAGGATTTTTTTTTAAATGGACCTATCCTGGCGGCGGAAGGCCGTTACAGCTTCACCGGGTGCGGAGGGCACTCAGCCTAAGGGCGCATTCACGTAGAAAGCTGGCTACCGACGCCGATCTGCCAGCGCAGGCAGTCTCTATACTTTGAGCCGAACCAGAAGTATAGAGACTGCCTGCGCCCTAACGCTGCCTGCTAGCGGGTATCTCGAGTGCGTTGCGAAGCCTAGGGCTCTTCCACGCAAGGGCGCCGTACTAGCGGCGCGATCGGACCGTAAGAAAGGAATGCTTTAGGTTAGAAGCAGTAACTAACTCTTTAAAGGGACGAATTAAGAAGAATAAGTGAACGAACAACGTCTTTACTCCAGCATCCTGCGATCACCAACCCACACGCCGAACGTGGCAATTGTACGAGTAGTGCAATATTACGTTTGGAAAGGCAATGGACTAATGAGTGCTGATAATGACAAAACGGTGTTTACCTTAACAAAAACTGAATGTCAACTATTTGGTCTCAAATCTCGATTCCAAAAGTTAAACCCGTTAATAAACCTTACATTCCAATGTATTGGGTTTTGGTGAGTTCAAGAAACTAACACGTAAGTATGTAGTATGTACAGTGGTCTACAAATCATGCTACACATTTATGTTTCAAAACTGCACCTATTGCAGCTTCATCCTATAAGATATCTCAGTGTTTAGCCTGACTAAAGTGCTGTCTTCTGTATAAACAAGACCAGCATGGCTTAATACTGCTAAGGCACTGTTTTAGTTCACATACAGATCAATTGCTAGCTTATTTTTAAATTATCTAATAAACATTTTTGACTGCCTCAGGTGGGATTCAAACCCACAACCTTCCGCTTACCGAGCATCTGCTCTAACCATTGACCGACCCAGACATTCGGTGCGTCAACGAATTTTTCTAGGCTTTTCGGTTTAAGCCAGCGGAGTTTCATCAATGTTTTCGGTAAATACCTCCAACTTACAAAGGAAATTTTATATTGTTACAAATAATTAAAAGTCGGTTGAGACGAAACAGCAGTTTCTATGTTTTTTTAACTATTTTTTCCAGATTTTTTGACACATACCTCGGTTGCGATGTTTTGTTTTTATTGCTAGAGTATTACTAAATCCATTTGGTGGTCTTATCTTCATTATGCATACTTTTGTTTTCAAACCATTTCTAAATAATACCTTTGTTTGTCAATCCAAACTGCTCTGAACCTTTATACCTAGCCTTATCGTCTCCAAATCCCTTTTTCCAAGACGCACCATCAAGTAATCTGTAGATTATCAGTTCCTTTATGTTCCTTAATGAATTGTTTGTCCGTTTGTTTGTATTGGAGTAATCTGCCCTGTTTGCGACAGGATAATGAAGATTTGGAAAGGTCAACTTTCGTTTCAGATGGTTCTTTTGTTAATGTTATCATTGTAATTAGACCAACAGGGGCACCAAACAATTATTTACGGCTTTTAGTTTTCCTTCTTATCGTATGACCTTTGGACTCAGATTATTACAGGATTGTTTTGACTTTGCTTTATATGACTTCTATCTTGCGAAAGAAGTCACGACCATGACTACAACTTCCTATATTTAATAATATTTTATTTATTTCTTCTCTCACGTAGACAATACAATACACTTCATAGAATTTAACACAGGTTACAGTTATAAATTTATATCTAAGTGAGAGACTGGCAACTGTACTAGGAGACCTGTATGACAGATTGCCAGTATGCCCCATATAATTGCCAGTATGCCACATATAGTTCTTTCCGACCTAAACGAATTTAAGAAAAGTTTTTTTTTAATTGACTATTCCGAGAATCGTGGTTTTACGTGGTTGAATTATTATATCTAGTGATCTAGTCGAAAAAGAATTAAGGTTTGTTTTCATCGAAAATGTTATTACAAATATGTGATACTTAGTATTTAATTTGCAACTTGATTTTGAACATGATTTTTATATATAAGTTATGAATTTCCGCAAAATTACGGCTGAGTCTTTTAATTTTACTGGATTTTGAGGCAAATAACCTAATAAGGCGTATTGAAGAACATCATTAGCGCAAGATGGCTGGCAGGAGCTGGATGCGAGAAGCCGAGCTGATGATGATGATGATGAAGAACATTGATAAATCTTCATTGCTTCACCAATAATTTTAAATCTGCAGCCCTCCTGATGTCTCTCCAGCATATCGTGTGGTGCGAACTGACATATTTACTATTATTTACTCGCGATGAGAGCCCGCAGCCAAATTGTGTGTCTGGACGAGTGCACTGCTAATGTAAGGGTCCAGTCACATCAGAAATGGCGCCATGTTGTCTGCTTTATCACCGTAAAACAGCATGGCGCATGAGTACAATATTAAAAATATCTTGATAAAAAAATAAAAAAAAATATAGGCCTGCTTCGATAAATTCATAAAACATTTCGACACAAATAAACTTTAATTCACATCAGTAATTCCCGAGATTAGCGCGTTCAACCAACCAAACAAACAAACCAACTATTCAGCTTTACAATATTGTAGTTCTGCGCCGGTTGTGATGTTGATTTGTAGGTATTGGAATTTAGAATTAAGAAAACAAATACTAAGAAGTTATTCTGATATTTGCTTTTTCCTAAGGTGGGAGGAATTCCAACTAAGTTTAACTCTGTGGCAACACGCTTCCAAATATTACTCAAATCATTTTTCTGGACGACAAATCTAAGTAGTTGAGGGTTTGAGTCCCATAAGGGCTTGTATGCTGTTAACAAAATACTAATCCTATAAAAATATGTATGAGCTTCATTGAGAAGCTCCTGTCTTTCGTTAACTTTAGTAAAAGTTTTTTTACTGTTATAAGCCTTATAGTGTTAGAACATTGTTGCTAATAAATTCGTTTCAACTGCACCAAGAAGTCACGCAAATCCTCAGTTTGGAGATGCCTGCATCCATCAATTAACTAATGCAGACTTAAAGCTGCTGATGATGTTCTGACATAATCATCTCAAAAATGATCATCAGAAATTTATGTCGCTTGTGAATCGTCCTTTAGGCTGTAGGCAGGTTTTACATGAGACGATAATTGAATTTTAACCTGTGCGCGATTGGTGCGTAATTGGATTCCACAGCGGAGCGTTTGGTCAGCGCGAATTTTGTTTTCTTTATCTGTAATTTTGGGCGGCAACGGTTAACAGGATTTTCGTGAAAATTAATAAAGTTTTTACCAAAATAAAATACGAAATGACGAAAACATAATGAAATTTGAGACACCACGCTACGTTTTTGTTTGTTTGGCATTGACTCGATATTGCTGCATGTTTTCAAGTTTTTATAGTTCCGTAGTCAAGATAAGAACGTTTATAGTTTCACATGTCTGCCTTTCTGTCTGTCCGTCCGAGGTTAATCTCAGAGATTAGTATTAGTACCTAGATAGTAGGTAACTGTAATTTGGCATGGGTATATTATATTATTAATATTAAATTTTGAAATAAAAATAATAACAATTAGTATTTATTATGTACATCTCAAGTGGATAATATTTTTTAAGGCTTAAAGTCATGTCGCTGGATACATTTTTCAAAAATATTGTGGGACTACGAATTGAAAACCTTGCACATGTATCCGCTGGATCATCTACCCAGCAGCGAATGACACTCTCAGTATTCAGATTAAGTTCAATAACCTTGTTGTAGGTAACAAATCAAAAGCCGCCCGGATCAAATAACCCTTCGGTGTGTTACAATCAGTAGCAGACATTTTCCAGCCCAAACACCAGAGGGCGACACGGCTCACCGGGCAGGGAGTGTCTGTTACTCATCAGGGAATACCTCTGCTTAATCCTTTTCGATGTTCCGCTTTGGTTTGGAAACAAAGTAAAAATGCACTATGCACTTTTTTAATTTAAAGTCACGTCTTCGATTCCATAAATTGAATTTTTTTTTAATGACAATTAACTTTAAAATATTTATTCTTTTTGTTGATTGTTCGTGCGTCGTTGGCACAAATCGAGTGAAAGAGTCGAAAAGTATTACGTCAGTGTACTTATAATATATATTTTTTATTTTTTATTTAAGATATGCCTCACTGGGCCACACAAAGCCATCTAGTCCCAAATTAAGCTACTACGTAATATTAAGTACTCTGTCGTATGGGGTACTAGACAACCGATAAACTTACTTATATACTTTTTTTTTTTGTAAATACATACTTATAATACATAGAAAACACCCAGACCAGTACAAACAAACATGTTCATGCACACAAATATTTGTACTGTGCGGGGATCGAACCCGCGACCCATGGGTCAGAAGCAGCGTTAACTACCGCTGATCCAAATGGTCGTCAAATAATGAAGCTTATTTATGAATTTGTTTGTGTTATTATTGACTAAGTGTCCAATTAGGAGTAGATGCCAAATGAGCAATAAGCGACAATTTTATAAAGCGTTACTGCTTTTATTCTCTTCACTATCTATACTGAAGACTTAAGTCTTTCGTCGTTTCAAACAATAACTACGTTATGTTTCAAGAAGTCAATTTGAAGTTTTGATGCCCAATATACACGAATACAATCTTTTTCGTAGGTAACTCCTAAAAAAAATCTGGTTATACATTTATTACCTGCTTTGTATTCAACGTATCCCATTTTACGTATTTGCAAGTACAAAATACGCATAAAAATACACACATCAAGTTGATTGAATAGACTGATAGAAGTATTATTTTATTATTTACCCTTCCCGAATATTAAAATCCATTTTGCTCGGGTCCCGTACAATATTAATGTATAAAGAGTCGCTAGACTACTAACATTCTATTCAATTTAAAAAAGAAACTTCCCTCAGGCCATAACTCAAATTGGATCATGGAAAGGAAATTACCTTAATTCAAGCAAAATATACAATGGTGGGGGGAGCTGGAAAGGGGAGAAAAAAAGGAATGTATGCGAAATTGGAAAACGAGGGGTGTATTATGAGCTGAGCAATTTATGGGTCCAATTTTCGTGCACCTGTGCCCTATCGAGTGGGCGACAGATTTCGAACGATTAGCATCGGAGTAAGAAATGCTTTGTCTTAATTAACGAGGGCTGTGATTGATAGTGATGACGGAATATACCCCCTGACAGCGATAATGGTAAGAGCATTCCATGATTAGCCTTCAGGGATGGAAGATAAATACCGTCTTTTCATTAATATTTGTTATTAATGGATCCGGTGGATACCTGCAACAAAAAATCAAAAACCTTAAATACAAAAAGTATATGTATAATAAGACAGTTACATAACTCTTAAAATAACACCGCAAATGTTTTTTTTACATACACTTTTTAACGTAAAAATCTGTTTGTTAGCATCCTCGGGTGGGAAATAGAGAAAGAGAATTCATAATCAGTTAAAATCAGTTTTATTTCTGCAAATAGGCCCCAGGAGGCGCTTTTACACGTCCCAATTTAAACCTACCACTACTTCGGGACAAGTCTGGGCTAGTGCCGAGAAGAAGCAGCGCAAGAAACTCGGTCACTATTGTCAGCCTCTTTTTAAATTCATTTTTACAAGGTAAGGTAATTTTTACAAGGTTTAAGCAAGTACGAGCTGGGACAACTTAATGCCATACATTTCTATCATTTAAATAATCATTAACAGTGTAATAGCCCTTTTTCATTAAAATAACTTTGACATACGATTTAAGTTTATGTACAGGGAGTTCAGCAATATCCTTTGGTAATTTGTTGAAAATACGGATACAATTTCCCATAAACGATTTTCCTACTTTTCGCAGTCTGAAGCCTGGAACGGCAAGTTTATCTTTATTTCTAGTATTGAAATTGTGTACGTTACTTTTCTTAAGAAATAAATGTATGTTCTTACGAACGTAAACAATATTCTCGAGAATGTATTGAGAAGACACTGTAAGTAATAATCTCTTTGAAGAGCTCTTTCAGCGAGTCACGGGGTCGAAGGCCGTAAATAGCCCGTACAGCACGTTTTTGTAATATAAAAATTGACTCAATATCTGCCGCTGAGCCCCACAACAGAATTCCGTATGACATTATGCTATGAAAGTAGCTAAAATATACTAATCTTGCCGTTTCAACATCAGTCAATTGCCCTATCTTTCTCACAGCATAAGCAGCAGAACTAAGTCTTCCAGACAGCACCCTAATATGAGCACCCCATTGCAAATGAGAGTCTACAGTACCTAAAAAGGTAGTTAAATCTACAGAGTTTAGTGGTTCATCTTTAACAATTATATGAGTAGCAGCAAATCTTACATTGGGCATGGTAAATTTTACACATTTTGTTTTATTTGCATTTAGTAAAAGATTATTTGTTGTAAACCAATGTAATAATTTAGAGAGGGTATTGTTAACATCATCAAATGAACATTTGCCCCTCTTAGTTTTAAAAATCATTGATGTGTCATCTGCAAACAATACCATCTCACAAAGATTATGTAAATAACACGGAAGGTCATTTATATAAATTAAAAATAGCAGGGGTCCTAATACTGATCCCTGAGGGACACCCATAATAAGGGCAGACCCTGAAGACTCAGCTCCATTTATGCAAACCTTTTGTGTTCTGTCCTTAAGGTAAGAACTTATTAGATCCAAGGAATCATTCGATGCACCATAATGTTTAAGTTTTTTAAGTAATGTTACATGGTCGACACAATCGAAAGCCTTTGAAAGGTCACAAAATACACCTATGGCATCTAGCTTACTCTCCCAAGCATTAAACACATGTTGTAGAAGAGCAACTCCAGCATCGGTAGTATTTCTACCTTTTCTGAAACCATATTGGTTGCTATTTAATAATTTATTTACACTAAAGTGTGATAAAAGCTGATTAAACATTATTTTCTCGAAGATTTTACTTAGCACTGGCAAGATAGATATAGGTCGAAAATTGGAGGGGTCACATTTTTCGCCAGACTTAAATAAAGGAATGATTTTGCTAAACTTCATTAAAGTTGGAAACTGTCTATCATCAATACATTTGTTAAAAATAATAGCGAGTTGAGGGGCTAATGAACTTATAATTGTATTGATAATGCTGACAGAAATTCCCCAAAGATCCTCCGTTTTTTTCATATTGAATTCTCTAAAAGTTTTTGTAATTATGTCAGGGTTTATATGCCTAAAATTAAATAAAGAATTGCACTCATCGACAACAGACTTGAGAAGGGATTCAGCTAGATCAGCAGAAGAAGCAAGCCCTTTAGTAGTAGAGGGTGCTATATTTGAAAAAAAAATCTCAAATGTATTTGCAACCTCTGTGTTCGTGTTTATTAGCTTATCCCCTAACTTGAGAGAGTAAGTAGGATTATTTGGTTTTACTCTACATGTCTCTTTATTAATAATATTCCAAGTAGTTTTTGCCTTATTGTTGGAAGCCGAAATTAAATTATAAAGATAGATTGACTTCGCTTTTGCACATACTAATTTAAATAACTTAGAGTATTTTTTAACATGTTCTATAATATGTGGGTTTTGAGAATCTGCCTTTAAACTATAGAAATCATATAATGTTTTTCTGCTTTTATAAATACCAGGTGTAGCCCATTCATTAAACTTACACTTCTGTTTATTTATTTTTACTTTTTTCTGTTTAAAATGTTCATCAAATTCATTTTTAACTAAACCAAAAAGATTCTCATATAATTCATCAACATTCTGATCATCATGCTTTAGCAAATTTACACCCTCTTTAATTTTTTCTTTAAATTTTTCTATTTTATTAATAGTAAATTGCCTATACACAGAATCTACTTTATTAGAGACATAATGGTGCTCGAACGATACTTCTTGTCCACTGTGGTCCGAAATAAGACAATTTAAAATGGATTTTTTTAACACTCCACCATCACAAAAAATATTATCTAAGCAAGTAGCTGATGTGGGCGTTACTCTGGTGGGTTCATTAAAAAGATTAATTAGATTATACGACTTAAAGAGATTAAGAAACCGGGTGGACAACATAAGATTTTTTAATCTGTTTTTCCCACAGAACATGGGAAAATGTTAGAAAGGCGATGTAGGCGGGGCAGGTGGGCCACAGAGGTTATGAGCAAGTGCTTATACTTCTGCCCAAACGTGAGCGCTGTGATTGGTTCGCTTGATTGGCATTTATTGAACTCGTTTATGGGGGCGCAAGCGGCAGCATTGGTTCTCAATTCTCATACAAATGGGGCATGACAGCCTTTCTAACCTTTTTCCATGTTCTGTGGTTTTTCCTGGCTGTAAAAAAAGTTCACCAATCGATTCTTATAGAGCCAAACACATAATGATCTAATATCAATTATGTGGATTTGTCGCTTTGAGGCAAGTAGGTCAATGCGGGTTTCTCCAATCGCCACAGAACCCTTATCTGTTCGGTATTCCGTTCCGGCCGCGTGTGAGCGCCCATAATACCGTTAAGTGAGGCTTTTCAAATTTATCGCCAATCCCGAAGCCCGATAGAGGCTCGAAGTGATATTTTAATTATATACGACATTTACTTGCGAAGTTACTTAAATCGGTACGAATTATGGACCTACATATTATTATTTTTGGTTTTGTAAGCAGATTCGAATAAAGTTACGAAATCGATTATATTTATACAGTCATGTTATGTAGTAAGCATTGGGGCTGATTGTTATGATTATTATACATTTAGGTGTAATAAAGAACAGATAAAATTAAATCGCCCGACTGTAATTAC